>CM068745.1:28564277-29164277 GCA_035084275.1 Hydrolagus colliei
TAAAATTCGTTCTTTCTCATATTTGCTGACAAGCCGTTCTGTTTAATATATTGAGATGTATTTTACACAGATATATAGACATATATATATATATATATATGTCTATAACATGTCTATATAATGCGCTGTTCGGGCATTGAATCTGTACAGTCATTTGTGATACAATTCTCAATTTTAATTGAGGGAATTCAAAATTTAACCCAATTTAATTGTCAGAGAGGGAGAGAGGGAGGAAAGGGAGAGAGTGAGTGTGAAAGGCCAAGAGGGAGACAGAGAGAGAGAGAGAGAGAGAGAGAAAGGGGTTGTTGTAACATATGTAACAACACATGTAAAGTGCGAGTTTAATCTAAATTTCACAGAATTTTGCTCGATCTGATCGATTGCGATTATTATTCATATTATTATTAATATTATATTTGGGGGGGATTATGTTTAATGGATGTTGCGGATCGATTGCTAGACATAAAGGCTTTCCCAGAAATGTGTCCAAGAAAACACAGTTCATTAATCGAATTAACTTCTTTTGTGGGTGGGGGGGGGGGGGGGGGAAGGAATAAAAAGGCAATTGCAATATATATATATCTATATGTATATTTTTTAATATAAAAATAATATTTTTTGTCTTTCCTCCCCACAAAAAAATTGCCGGCGAGAAAACAAAACAGAGAAAAACACAGTAACTATAATAATAATAATTTTATAATCCTTATAATAATTCTTCATCTAATTGAACACTGTATCACTCAGTCACTCACACTCACGTCACACCGGTTAGTCTGTGTCAGGAGCTATAACTGTGTGTTTGAGGGGCTGAGAAAGGAGGTTAATTTAACCTAAAAAAACACGTACATTCGGGGGGAATTAAAAGTAACTTTTAATCGGGGGGCGAATAAAGGAAGTGAAATTGATGGCAGCAAAGAAAAGCAGTGAAATCTGATTTAAAAGGGGATTTAAAGGCGTGGATTAATAAGGTGATCACTGGTATGAAAGTCACAGCTTTCCCCCCCTCTCCCTCTCTCTCTCCCTCTCGCTGAGATTATCCGACATATTTCGTAAACGTTGTGTTTTTTGCTGGCAAAATAGAGAATCCGCGTCGGGAGTTCGATATTGAGCGAATCCGCGAATTTGTCTGGCCAGAGATGAGGTTGGAAGAGAGATAGTGAGAGAGATAGTGAGAGAGAGAGAGATATAGATAAATAGATAGATAGATAGATAGATAGATAGATAGATAGATAGATAGATAGATAGATAGATAGATAGATAGATAGATAGATAGATAGATAGGGTGAAGTTGATTGATAGAGAGAGAGAGAAAGAGATAAATCACAATAAAGAGGTGAGATGGAGAGAGACATGACATTTGAAGCGAAGTAGAGGAGAGTATAATAATAATAAAAAGACGAAGTTGACAGAGAGAGAGAGAAAAACATTGATTGATAGAGTGAGAGTGAGAGAGAGTGAGAGAGTGGGAGAGAGAGATGCAGTTAATAGAGAGAGAGAGAGAAATATTAATAATAATAATAATCAAGAGGTGAATGTGAGAGAAAGAGAGAGGAATTGATTGATAGAGAGAGTGGGGGGGGGGGGGGTGGGGGGGGGGGTAGAGAGAGAGAGAGAGAAATAATAAAGAGGTGAATGTGAGAGAAAGAGAGGGATGGAGTTGATGGATGGATAGAGAGAGTGAGAGTGAGGGATGAACTCGAGAGAGAGAGAGAGAGAGACAATGTTAATAACATGAATAATGAAAGGTGAATTTGAGAGAAAGAGGGAGATTATGATGGTTGGGAGAGAAAGATTAATAATAGAGGTGAAATCGAGAGAAACAGAGATATGGAGTGGATAGAGAGGGTGGGGGGGGGGGGGGGGGGGGGAAGTTGAGAGAGAGAGAGAGAGAAGGGGATGAAGTTGATAGAGAGAGAAAGTTTTTTCCGATGGGATAACAGTGACTGTTTTTGCGCGTTTAGTTAAGAGAACACTTTCTAGTTCCTGCCTCTCTCTATCTCCTTGTCTGTCTCTCGCTACCTCTCTCTCTCTCTGTCTGTCTGTCTGTCTGATCTGTCTCTCCCTCTCTCTCTCTGTCTCTCTCTCTAACTCTCTAGGATCCACCCCAAATGCGTCATTGCTTTGTTAGAAGCGCTCTTAGGCGCCGTCCGGCGTGGCGGGCGCTATAGAAATTCTGTTGCGATTAAGACGCATCTCAGGGCCAAGGTTGGGAGAATTCTCTACTTTTAACTTAAGAGAGAGAGAGAGAGAGACACTCACACACATCCTCACACACATACCCCCCCACACACACACACACAAACCTGAGCAACTACACAGGTGATATATATGTATATAGAGAGAGCACATGAGAGGGTGAGATACAGGAGGGAGAGGGGGAGAGAGGAGAGGGATGGGAGGGGGAGAGAGACAGAGAGAGTGTGAGAGACAGAGAGAGAGAAAGACATGGAGAGAGGAGAGCAAGACAGATGGAGAGAGGACAGGGAGAGAGGACAGGGGGAGAGGGAGGTGGAGACGGGAGAGAGAGAGAGGAAAAGTGGGAGAGAGAGAGAGACGGGAGAGAGAGAGGTGAAGAGAGAGGGGAGAGACAGAGGGAGACAGGGAGAGATATGAGAGATATGAGAGAGAGAGATGAAGAGAGGGCAGGGAAAGAGGGGGAGAGAGAGGGAAGGGAGACAGAGAGGTAGAGGAGAGAGGGAGAGAGAGGAGGGAGACAGAGAGGCAGAGGGGGGAGAGATGGGAGACAGAGAGGCAGAGGAGAGAGAGAGAGAGGGGGAGATAGAGGCAGAGGGGAGAGAGAGAGAGAGAGAGGGAGAGAGAGGCAGAGGGGAGAGAGAGAGAGAGAGGGGGAGAGAGAGGCAGAGGGGAGAGAGAGAGAGAGAGAGAGAGGGAGAGAAGATGAGAGGGAGAGAGAAGAGAGAGGGAGAGGATGGAGACACACACACACACAGAGTCACACACTCAGGCAGTCTCTCTCTCTCTCTGTGTCTCTCTCTCAGTTGTTAGAGGCTCTGGCAGTCTGTGACAGTGTGAAGTCACTTTGGAGAATGATGGCGTTAAGCAATGAGACTGGGCTACAAATAGCGTTTGGCACCTTTTTTGATCAAAGCCGTTGTTGTGGCTGATGATGACAGCGTCAAACACAAGAGAACAGCAAAACTGCACGTTTGTTTAGAGAGAGAGACTTTAATTGGGACATAGTTTGCTTGTCTGCGACGCTTTGTTCTGTTGCTGCTAAAATGTCACTGAGACATTATATATACACACACACACACAAGAGTGATGCTGTCTGTGTCTCTGTGTGTGTGTGTCTGTCTGTGTGTTTGTCTCTCTGTGTGTGTGTGTGTGTGTCTGTGTGTTTGTCTCTGTGTGTGTGTGTGTCTGTGTGTTTGTCTCTGTGTGTGTGTGTGTCTGTCTGTGTTTGTGTGTATGTCTGTGTTTGTGTGTGTTTGTGTCTTTGAGTGTGTGTGTGTGTGTGTTTATGTCTGTTTGTGTGAGAGTGTGTGTGTTTGTGTCTGTGTGTGTGTGTCTCTCTGTGTGTGTATATTTCTCTCCCACTGATAAGGCAACACGTTTGTTTAAATGGACCGATTGTCCTATTTTTATTGAAAAATTCCTTTATATTGGTTTTATTCAGAAAAAAAACTGACACTTTTGTGACCATTTCAACGCTATTTCTCTCTATCCTCTCTCTTCTCTCTCTCACACACACTCCTCTCCCTTCCTTCCCTCTCACTCTCTCTCTCTCTCTCACCCCCCTCACACACACACTGACTGATAAACGCCATGGGTTTTATGACAGTATTTTCTTTGCTGTAACAAATTCGCTGACTGCAATCTCATTTCACAATAGTCTGTTAAAGAGAGAGGGAGAGAGTGGGTGGGGGGGGAGAGAAAGAGGGGGGAGAGAGAGGGAGAGGGGGGGGGGAGAAAGAGAGGGGGGGAGAGAGGGAGAGAGTGGGGGAGGAAGAGAGAGGGGGGGAGAGAGAAAGAGAGGGGGAGAGAAAGAGAGGGGGGGAGAGAGGGGGGGGGGGGGAGAAAGAGAGAGGGGGTGGAGAGAGAAAGAGAGGGGGAGAGAAAGAGTGGGGAGAGAGGGAGAGGGGGTGGGGGGGGAGAAAGAGAGAGGGGGGGTGAGAGAAAGAGAGGGGGAGAGAAAGAGAGGGGGGAGAGAGGGAGAGGGGGTGGGGGGGGGAGAAAGAGAGAGGGGGGGAGAGAAAGAGGGGGGAGAGAAAGAGTGGGGGAGAAAGAGAGGGGGAGAGAGAGAGGGGGAGAGAGAGGGGGAGAGAGAAAGAGAGGGGGAGAGAGAGAGAGAGGGGTGTGGGGGTGGGAGGGGGAGAAGGGGGAGAGAGAAGGGGAGAGAAAGAGGGGGAGAGAAAGAGAGAGAGAGCCTTTGTATATATATATATACACACACACACACTATTGTACCACTGATAATATATCGTGTCTGATTCCACTGTTTGCATTTCTTTGTAGAAATAAAATAGACATTGGCAAGAAGAATAAGATTGTTGTTTTTAAGAGAGAGAGGGGGGGAGAGAGAGGGAGAGGTGGAGGGAGAGAAGGAGAGGAGAGGAGAGAGAGAGAGGGGTGGGAGAGTGGAAGGGAGGAAGTTTTCGAGTTTTAATCAATTGATATTTAGGTGACTGCTAAAGGGAAACGGATTACATGTTGAAGGATTCATGTCTTTAATTTTATGGCGATTTGTGTTTGTCGAAAAATGCGTGTTTTGGGAGCGATTGATAAAATAAATGTTTATTTTCTCTCCCCTCCTCTCTCTCTCTCCCACCACACACTTACACACATTTAAACAACTCTCCCACACTCATATATACACACACACACACACACCACACACACATATACACACAACTCTCTCTCTCACACACACACACGCACTTTCACAATTATCTACACTCACACAACTCATACACAAACATATTATACACACACATACACACTAACACACACACATACTGACACACATATATACACTGACACATACACACACTAACACACATATACACATATATACACATACATACACACTAACACACACACATACTGACACACATATATACACTGACACATACACACACTCATACACATATACACTGACACATACACACACTAACACACACACATACACACACACTGACACACATATACACTGACACATACATACACTAACACACACACATACACATATTTACACATACATACACACTAACACACACACACACTGACACACATATATACCACTGACACATACACACACTAACACACACACATACACATATATACACATACACACACACTAACACACACACACACTGACACACATATATACCACTGACATACACACACTGACACACATACACACACACTGACACACATATACACTGACACATACACACACTAACACACACACACACACACACACTAACACACACACTGACACATCTATATATACACTGCCACACACACACCCAGGTATCTATGAGTGTAAGGAGAAGCGGGAGGATGTGAAGTCTGAGGATGAGGATGGACAGAGCAAACTGAAGCAGAGGAGGAGCAGGACCAACTTCACACTCGAGCAGCTGAATGAGCTGGAGAGACTATTCGATGAGACTCACTACCCAGACGCTTTTATGAGAGAGGAACTGAGTCAGAGGCTGGGACTGTCTGAGGCCAGAGTCCAGGTGAGGGGCTGGGGACATGGGGGGGGGGAGAGAGCAGAGACCAGTGTGTATGTGTGTGCAGTATATACACTATTATTATTATAATACAGGCATTTGATACAACGCTTTTCACGTCTTCTAAGACGTCTCAAAGCGCTTCACAGAGTATACTGTAAAGGGAATTGACTGTATGTCTGTAGTAGTCCTGGATTAAACATTGTGTGTGAGGGGAGAGGGAGTGCATCTGTGTGTGTGTGTGTGTGTGAGAGAGAGACAGAGTGAGTGTGTGTGTGTGTGTTTGTAGCAGAGAGAGAGAGAGTGTGTGTGACAGGGTGTGTGTGTGACAGGGTGTGTGTGTGTTTGTGACAGAGAGAGTGTGTGTGTGTGAGAGAGAGTGTGTGTGACAGTGTGAGTGAGTGAGTGAGTGAGAGGGAGGGAGTGTGTGTGACAGAGAGAGTGAGTGTGTGTATGTATGTAGCAGAGAGAGAGATAGAGAGAGAGAGAGAGGTGAGATGCTATAAACTGGACAACATGTATAAGAACTTAATTTAGTGGTGATATATTTTGCCAAAGAATAAACGAGACACACACACACACACACACACACTCACACACAGACAGACACACACTTCCACAACCCAAACCCAATTTCACCCACAAAACGCACAGTCACTCCACTCCAGGGTATATTCTGTGAAGCCCTTTTGAGGACAAGACTTTCTATCAAACACGAGGATTACAATTATAATTAATGATTAAAATTAAATTGCAATTAAAATGATAATAAATCCCATATTTGGCTAGGATAGACAAACACATTTAGCCAATTGTTTGTTTAGGGATTCAGTATATAATATTAATAATAATAATATAGTGATAGACACTGTTGGGATGGATAGAAACTCTGAGTAAAATTAGGTGGATTGGAGGAGTTTGTAAATCAGTAACTTTTTAATATATCAGAGTTTGTAGCAGTTTCAAAGCAACTTTTAGAAGGAAATATGTGATTTCTATATGTGTGTGTTGTGAGCAGAGAGAAAAAATATATACTTATAATAGAAATATAATAATATATTTGTATATATTGTGTAAATTCGTAGAACGAATGCACAGTTGAAGAGATTATTGTCGAGTGATTGTGTGGGTTTATAGAATATATATATATACTGTATATATATGTGTGTCTATATGTCTGTGTATGTGTGTCTGTATGTGTGTGAGTGTGTGTGCGATTGTCTAACACTTTACACACTGCAAATGTCTCTGTATCCAGTTTGTCATTTAAATATATACTTCACACATGTATTTAGTTGCATTAAAATCCTAAATTAATGGGCAATTTAAATCTAGGGACTCAACTAAAGGGAAGGAGGGAGTAAGGGAGGGAGGGGATGGGAATGAGTGAATGTGAGAGAGAGAGAGAGAGAATAGGAAGATTTCACAATCTCTACAACAGTTACAATAAACTTAATTTTATTATCATATTTTTTGCAATAAAGACCGGAAAATCAAACGGGATGGACAGATAGATAAAGAGATAGATAGAGAGAGAGAGAGAGAGGGTGAGAGATGGAGGGAGATATAAATAGAGAGATAGGCAGAGAGGCAAAAAGATAGAGAGATGGAGAGACAGAGACAGGGAGAGAGACAGAGAAAGAGAGAGAAAGAGAGATACTTACATACAGATAGGCAGATAGATTGATAGAGAAAAAGGCAGATATAGAGATTCAGAGGTGGACAAACGGGGAGAGAGACAGAGAGAGAGGGGGAGAGAGGCAGGGAGGGAGAGAGAGAGTGACTGAGAGAGGGAGTCGGAGAGGGGAGGGGGGGGAGAGAGTGAGAGACAGAGAGAGAGAGCGGCAGATAGATTGATAGAGAGAGAGAGAGGCAGACAGATTGATAGAGAGAGGCAGACAGAGATATGGAGAGAGGGAGACGAGGAGAGTGAGAGACTAGGGGAGTGAGAGACAGGGAGAGTGAGAGAGAGGGGGAGAGAGAGAGAGAGACAGATAGATTGATAGAGAGAGAGGCAGATAGAAAGATGGAGAGGCAGATGGATGGATAGAGAGATAGCTTGGCCAGGGATATGTAAGTAACTCTGTCACTTGTTGACTGAGTGTAACTGTTAGTTATACTGTAGATCAGATGTCACCCCCCCCTCTCCCCCACCTCACTAGTTAAGAAACTGTTTACTCTCTTTAGTAATTGAATCCTTCCCCTAATAAATCATCTTACTGCCTCTCACTGAATGTTGAGGTGGGAAAGATGTGTGTGTGTGTGAGAGAGAGAGAGTGTATGTGAGACTGAGTGTGTGAGAGAGACTGTGAGTGTGTGTGAGAGAGCGTGTGTGTGAGAGAGAGTGTGTGTATGTGTGTGTGTGAGAGAGAGTGTGTGTGAGACTGTGTGTGTGTGTGAGAGAGGCAGTGAGTGTGTGTGAGAGTGCGTGTGTGGGTGAGTGTGTGTGACAGAGTGAATCTGTGAGAGAGAACGTGTGAGAGAGAGTGTGAGTGAGAGTGTGAGTATGTCTGAGAGAGAGAGAGGAGTGTGAGAGTAAGTGTGTGTGTGTGTATATATATATTATATATATATATATATACACACAAGGAGCTGAGATGAACTTAACCAGATCCGAGACTAATCTGAAGGGGTTTGGGGGAGAGAGAGGGAGAGAGAAGGGGGAAGGGTTTATAGTAAACTCAAGCAGTTGAGTTGTTTGTAAGTCCTATTAACCTGTTTTGTGGTGTCCACAAACATGCATCAGACATCTGTCGCTGTGTAATGTAGAGTTATTGAGGGCGGGCAGCTCAGGCAATCGAATTACACCTAATATATTTTGGTTTTCATATAGGCGAGGTTTAAATTAAATGTCATTATTCACTGTCGCTAATGGAAATCAAACTCCCCCCCAAAACAGGAGAGGAAAATGATATTACTTTACTTCCTACTATATATATATATATATATATATATATATATATAATAATCTTTGCATTTGATACAGCGCTTTTCACATCTTATCGACGTCTCAAAGCGCCTCACAGAATTTACTGTAAAGTGAATTGACCGTATATTTGTGGGCGAAACGCGGCAGCCAATTGTGCACAGCAGCGTCCCCCGCAAACACCCGTGGATTGAAAATGACCTATATTTTTTATTATTGTGTGGAGGGATTATTATCAGGCGTGTGTGTGTGTGTGTGTGGAGTAAGCAAACTTGCCCAAGGTTTTGCCCTGGTCTGCCTGGATTCGAACACAGGTCTCACGCTTGTAAGGCGAGCGCTTTAACCAGTGAGCTGCAGCAGCTACAATACATAAAGAGGGTAATGTGGGAGAGGAGGGAGGTTTAGTCACTCCTAGGAATAGATCTGTGTTCAAGTGGAATATATAATATAATGATGATAATAATTTTATCCCACAAGTGTACAGCCAATTCACTTTACAGTATATTATGTGAAGCGCTTTTAGACGTCTAGAAGACATGATAAGGCACTATATCAAATGCAAGGATTATTATTATTTTTGTTGTTACATTATTAATATGAATGACAAATTGGTCACTTTAATCCGCCATGTTTTGTGGGGATGCTGCTGTCCGCAATCGAGTCATTTTGCAATCTATCCCGTGAAGCACTTCGAGATGTTTCGAAAATGCGCAGAGTCCTGTAGTTCAGTGGTTAGAGCAGTCGCCTTACAAGCGTGAGACCTGTGTTCGAATCCAGGCAGGTCAGGTCAGGGCAACAAAACTATACTAAAGTTGGGCATTTCAATCCATGACTGTTTGTGGGGACGCTGCTGTGCGCAATTGGCTGCCGCGTTTCGCCCACAAATATACAGTCAATTCACTTTGCAGTAAATTCTGTGAAACGCTTTGAGACGTCGATAAGATGTGAAAAGCGATATATCTAATGCAAGAATTACTATTACGTGTAGATGGGATGTGTGGAATTCTCAGTTGGGTTTGGAGACTCTTAAATATAATGTTAGATTTCATCCCACACCCACCCAAAAAGAGAGAGAGACACACACACACACAAATCCCAAATAGATTGTCAGTTACAGGAACTGAGATTTATTGTGTTTCTGTTTTAACTGTTTATTTACAGACACACACACACACATACAAATAGAGACACACAGAGAGAAACATCTAAATGATAAATGATTGACTTTATTAAGATTATTTCCCCCCCACTGCTGTGTGTGTGTGCGTTTGTATATGTATGTGTGTGTAGGTGTGTGTTGGCAATTAAACACTTTAAAACACTCCCTTCTATTCACTCTCTTTCCTCTCTCTCTCCCCCTTTTCTTACTTTCAAACTTTCACCCACAAAATACACAGTTAATCCACTTTACAGTATATCCTGTGAAGCGATTTGAAATGTCTAAATGATGGGACAAGTTGCTATATCAAGTGCAAGGATTATTATTATTATTACAGTATTGTCTTGAAATGTTTCACGGGACTTTATTAACTAAATGTCAATTTTATTTCGCCCACAAATATTCAGTCAATTCACTTGACAGTACATTCTGTGAAATGCTTTGAGACGTCGATAAGACGTGAAAAGTGCTGTATCAAATGCAAGGATTATTATTATGTCGATTTTACAGGCCCCAAATTAACACAGTCTGCTGAATTCTTATTAAAAAATAATAATTCTAATGAAAAAAACACCACTTTTGTGGTGTATATGTGTGTGTGTGGGTGTATGTATGTGTTAACACACATACATACACCCACACACACACATATACAGACATACACACACACATAATCAAGTACATTTTATTATATTTTAGAGATTTATTTTTGTACGTGAATGCAAATTGAAACGCTCACTTTGTTTTGGAAATTCTTAAAGCACAGGAGACCCAATAATAATAATACTATAACATAATAATAATATTGCATTCCGCCCACAAAATATACAGTCAATTGGCTTTGTCAATTTGTACTTTCTGTGAAGCGCTTTGAGACATCTCGAAGCTGTGATAAGGCACAGTATCAAATGCAAGGATTATTATCGTTATTATATTATAATTATTCCATTTACGGAAGAAAATCTCACTTGTAACTAGGTGACCGAATCACTTCAAGTTAAAACGGTCACACACACACACACACACACACACACACACACACACACACACACACACACACACACACTAAAACACTTAAAATCAAGCCATCAATTGCCTCTCAGTATTTACACTGAAGAATATGTGGTGATTAGAAGCTAATTCATAGCATTAAACAGTGCAATTGGCAGCACTGAATGTGGATCAGACGAGGGAGGCTGGTGTGTGGAGGTAGCTGGGGTAATTAAACAATGTACTTTGGAAGTGCCTTGTACTGGGTAATGACATGATTTCAAATGACCGTTAATAATGCAATTTGCTCCCAGCTATATTTGATCTAGGAAATGCAATTAATATTAATTAACCGACTGATCATTTTGGCAACTGTTGCAGAACATCAAAGGAATACTGCTTGTGTTATATTACACATTATTTTACTATATTTAGATATGATTTGATTGATATGATGTATTATTTTATGTATGATTTGATTGATATAAATTATTTATTATCTTTAGATAGAATTTGATATATATTCTATATGATTTGATTGATGTTGTATAATAATTTATTATATATGATTTGATTGATATTACTTAGTATTTTATTATATTTAGATCTGATATTACAGATGATTGTATTATATGTATATATGATTTCATTTTTATATTATTTTATTTTATATACATTATATATGATTTTATTATATTTATATGTGATTTGATTTATATTACATATCATTTATATATATATATACAAATATATATATATAAATAATACAAATATATATATATATATATAACTATGGAGTCCTGTAGCTGAGTGGTTAGAGCACTTGCCTTACAAGCATGAGACCTGGGTTAATAATAATAATAATAATCCTTACAGTTGATATAGCGCTTTCCACATCTTATCAACGTCCCAAAGCGCTTCACAGAACATACTATAAAGTGAATTGACTGTATATATTTGTGGGCGAATCGCGGCAGCCAATTGCGCACAGCAGTGTCCCACACACAGTCGTGGATTGAAATGACCAATTTTATTATTGTGTTTTTTTGGAGGGATTATTATTAGGCGTGTGGAGTAAGGAAACTTGCCCAGGGTTTCGCCCTGACCTGCCTGGATTCGAACACAGGTCTCCCCAGCTTGGTTTCCCCAGCTTGCAAGACAAGTGCTCTAACCAGTGAGCCACAGGAGCTAAATTCCCGGCAGGTCGGGCGAAACCTTGGGCACGTTTCCTTACCCCACACGCCTAATAATAATCCATTAAAAAATATATAATTTGGTCATTCAATTCATGACTGTTTGTGGGACACTGCTGTGCGCAAATACCTGCTGAGTTTCACCTACAAATATACACAGCCAACTCGCTTTACAGTATATTCTGTAGAGCGCTTTGAGATGCCTAGAAGACGTGAAAAGCACTATATCAAATGCAAGGATTATTATTATTCTTTTGTGATATTTATAGATTATTTAATTTGTATTATTTTATTATTATGCTACATGCTTTGATTTAGATATATATATTATTTATTATATATGATTGTATATAGTATAGTATTGTATTTACTATCTTATTATATTTATGATATGATTTGATTGATATTATGTAATATATTTAGATATGATTTGCTTTATATTATATTATTTTATTTGAGCTGGATGCACATTGTCGAAGCTCTTTCTTACACACATAGTTCACTCCCCTTCTCTCCCTCCTCCTCTCTCTCCTTCCCTCCCTCTCTCCTTCCTTCCCTCTCCCCCTTTCCTTAATGCTGTTTATTTGAAAGCCATAATAGGAATTGCTCTCTCTCCCTTTTATATTATTACACAAATGAAACCCTCTCTCTCTCTCTCTCACACATTCTCGCACACTCAGTATATCTCTCTCTCACACTCAGTCTCTCTCTCTGTCTCTCTCAGACTCAGTCTCTATCTGTCTCTCTCACACTTTCCAGTCTCTCTATCTCACACCCAGTCTCTCTCTGTTTCTCTCTCACACTCAAGTCTCTGTATAGCTCACTCTCACTCAATCTCTCTTTGTCCATCTCTTTCATACTCAATCTCTATCTCTCTCAGACCCAATTCTCTCCTCTCTCTGTTTCTCTCACACTCAGTCTCTCTCCCTGTCTCTCTTTCTCTCTTACAGTCAGTCTCTCTTTGTCACGCTCAATGTCCCTGACTCTCAGTCTCGCTCAATCTCTCTCAGTCTCTCTTTCTCACGCTCAATGTCTCTCAATCTCTCCCACACTCAGTCTCTTTCTCTCTCTCAGTCTCTCACACTCAGTCTCTCTCACCTTAGTCACTTCTCACTCAGTCCCTTTCTCTCTTAAACTCGGTCTTTTTCTCTATCTCAGTCTCTTTCTTTCTCAGTCTTTCTCTCTTTCAGTCTCTTTCTCTCTCAGTCTCTCATACTCAGTCTTTCTCTGTCTCTCTCACACTCAATCTCTTTCACACTCAATCTCTCTCAGTCTCTCTCACACCCAGTCTTTCAATCTCTCTCACTCAGTCTCTCTCCCTCTCCCTCTCACACTCAGTCTCTTTCTTTCCCTCAGTGTCTCTCTCACACTCAATCTCTCTCTCCCATGCTCAGTCTCTCCCCCACACCTCCCTCTCACACTCTCTTTCACTCTCTCTGTATATACTGCATATATATATATGATTAAGGTTTTTTTTATTGCATATTAGTTGTGTGCTAGCAAATCATCTCTCCCCCATTTGTCTTCCTCAAGTGACAAACTGAATACAAGGAAAGTTTATCGATTGCCTGATTTAAATGTATTCCTCTCTCTCTTTCCCTCCCTCCCTCCCTCTTTCTCTCCCCTTCTCCCTCTCTCTCCAGGTCTGGTTTCAAAACAGGAGAGCGAAATGTCGAAAACAAGAAAATCAAATGCACAAAGGTATAATTTCCCCCCTCTCCCTCTTCATAAACGACCATGGAGCTCCTGTATCTCAATGGTTAGAGCACTCGCCTTACAAGCGAGAGACTTGGGTTCGAATCCAGGCAGGTCAGGGCGGAACTTGGGCGAGTTTCCTTACTCCACACGCCTAATAATAATCCCTCAAAAAAATCCACAATAATAAAATTGGTCATTTCAATCCACGACCGTTTGTGGGACAATTGCTGTATGCAATCAGCTGCCGGGTTTCGCCCACAAATATACAGTCAATTCTCTTTACAGTATATTCTGTGAAGCGCTTTGAGACGTCTAGAAGATGTGAAATGTGCTGCATCAAAATGCAAGGATTATATATATACACGTATTAGAAAGTAGAGTAATATAATTTCCTCTCAGGTTTTTTTGGGGGAGTTTGATTCCATTAGTAATAGTGAATAATGACATTTAATTTAAACCTCGCCTATATGAGACTTCTAGAAGACGCAGCAGCCAATTGCACACAGTAGTGTCCCACGAACAGTCGTGGGTTGAGTGAACACATTTTTAAAAAAAGATTTTTGACGGATTATTATTAGGCGTGTGGAGTAAGGAAATTTGCCCAAGGTTTTGCCCTGACCTGCTGGGAATCAAAACCAGGTTTCTCGCTTGTAAGGCGAGTGCTCTAACCACTGAGCTACAGGATAATGATATACATTATAATGTATATCATAATATATTATTCCAGTAAAAAAAATTCTATATCATATGTAATATATTCTAATTAAAAAATCTCTATGCAATAAGTATGCTATATTCTAGTGAACATTCTAATATTAAAAAAATGTAAAGACTAATAGTTCAGAGGAAAGAATTTTAAAGAAAATGTAATTGAGTGAGATGAGTAACATTTGTAACTGGGCCAACACATAATGTGCTGAACAATTTCCTTTAGCCCAAGCTTTGCAGTGAATCGAATAGAGATTTTAGTCATTACAAACAGGATTTTCCCATGCGTATACGTATAGCCTTTGTGTAAAAATAGATTTTTTTCTCTCATTATGTTTATAGCAAGCAGTAAAAAAGGAATGGATTGCTATAACATAGGGTTATTCATATTTGTGTGTGTGTTTTTGTATGTGTGTAGCTGGTTGGGTTACCTGCCACTTTGCACAATTGCAAGCAAAAATAATAATAATAATTTGAGAACTCAATGCACAACTGTTTGTGGGGACGCTGCTGTGCGCATTTGGCTGCCGCATTTTGCCCACAATATACGCAATTCCGTGAAGCGATTTGAGACGATTCGAGGACATGATAAGGCGTTGTATCAAATACAAGGATTATTATTATTATTATAATTATTATTATGATTACTTGCAATAGACACACAATCATATGGGCGACGGGTCCCATTGAAATGGTGTCGAGATTATAATAGATATATATATCTACAGGCATTATGGTATTAATTACAATAATAAAATAGGTCACTTCAATCCACAACTGTTTGTGGGGACGCTGCTGTGCGCAATTGGCTGCTGCGTTTCACCTACAAATATATAGTCAATTCACTTTACAGAATATTCTGTGAAACGCTTTGAGATGTCTAGACGACTTGAAAAATGCTATATCAAATGCAAGGATTATTGTACTGTTACAGTATTATTAATTATTGTGTCTTCCTTCCTCGCTGTCACCAGGAGTTATACTGGGCTCAGGAGGGCATATGGATGCCTGTAGAGTCGCTCCATACGTCAACATGGGGGCTTTAAGGATGCCCTTTCAACAGGTAATCTTTTCCTTAAGTAAATCTCTGTGTGAATTCTTTTCTTTGTACATAAAGGAGTCCCATAGCATTGTGATTTGAGCGCTCGCCTGGCAAGCGAGAGGACCCGGGTTCGATTCCCGGGCGGGGTGAAACACTGGACAAGTTTCCTCACTCAACACACACCTCGGTTTCCCCAGCAGTAAGTAAGAACCCGGTTGTTAGTCGATTGGCGGATTGCTTTCCCTGGGGTAATACCTTCTGTGAAATTAACAAGAAAGTAATTTGGTTACTCAATCTGTGACGTTTTTTGGGACACAATTGTACCTATAGATTTGAAATTGCCTTAAATTTACTAAGAATTTCACAAAATGCTTAAAAATCGTGTTTAATATTTAGACATTCTTCACTGGCTTTCCATCACACAGATTTCTAGATCCTGGTCCTCACTTTCAAAGCCCTGCATGGCCTTGCTCCCCCACTATCAACCTCCTAACCCCCTACCAACCTGCCCACTCGCTCCGCTCAGCGGGCTCCGGCCTGCCAGAGCCTTGGGAAGTCCACCTGAAGTGAAAGGCGCAACACAAGTGAAATTTTGTTGTTGTTGCTTCTCGTCCTTTGACTCACCCGCCCCACCATTGGCGAGCGAGCCTTCAGCCACTTTGCCCCCAACCTCTGGAACTTCCATCCCACAGTCCCTCTGCCTTGCCCCACCTCCCTGGCCTCCTTCAAGACCCATCTCAAAATTCTCTTCGACCGTACCTTTGATCACCTCTTCTTCCCTCCGCCGCCCCCACCCCCACCCCGCCCTCCACCCTCCCTGATCCCAACGCCCAGCTCAGGTCCGAAATAATTGACTGTCTAAGCCTTTCGGACATACTCCCGACGGGAAAGGTCCTCTACAAATGTCATTTTGTTGCTGTTCTGAATAAGGAGAATGGAATTTCAGATGAGGTATGAATCTTAAGAAGCCTCGACAATCATTGGGAGTAAAATAAAACAGCTGATTGTGTGAAACTGCTGTGTGCAATTGGCTGCCCACAAATATACAGTTAATTCACTTCACAGTATATTCCGTGAGGCGCTTTGAGACGTTTCAGTGCCTTGGGACGTCCTCCCGATGTGAAAGGCGCTCTATAAATGTAATTTTGTTGTTTGTTTGTTGTTGTTTCAAAGATGTGATAAGGTCGCTGTACCGTATATCAAATGCAAGTGGGAACCTTTCACACTATAGCAGCTGAACAACGAGACATCCAACTCACAGCTTGTTGTTTTGTTATTTTACCCATTGCAAAGATCAAGGGCTAACACACACTTATTTACTTACGCCTGTGTGTGAGCCGCAGTTCCTATTTGCTCCAACGAGACGTGTTCGAGACGGGAAAGGAATGAGAACGCAGTGGGTGGGGCTTTCACAAGCTAAAACTTTGCACCTTCAGTCATCACAACCCGATTCCCCCAGATTGAGAGCTTTGACTTATTTGAAGCTAATTTCGCAACTTGAACTATCATTGCACTGCTCCCAAATCCACACCCCCCACCAACACACACACAAAAACATACACAAACACACACACACACACACACACTCATATATACAAATACACAGACAAACACTAACACACACAAATGCACACAAACAAACACACATGCACTCACACAAACACACACACAGACACTCCCACACAAACACACACACAAACACAAACACACACACCCATACATACAAATACATAAACACACACCAACACATGCATACATACAAATACAGAAACACACACCAAAACACACAAACAAACAAACACACACAAACACACAACAAACAAACACAGGGACACACAACAGATGCACACACAGACACAAACATACACAACACAAACACACCCACCCACACAGTCACCATTTGATTAAAACGAACAACTGGATACTGTGAAAATGCACAATTTCCTTGCAGCTAAACCTGACTGCACAACAATAATTAACAATAATAATAATTAATAACAATAATAATTAACAATAATAATAAGAAGAAGAATCTAAACCTGACTGCACAACAATAATTAACAATAATAAGAAGAAGAATCCTTGGATTGATCCAATGCTTCAGTAAGTCTTTGCAATAATAAAAAAAACACAATAATAAAAATTGGTCATTTCTATCCACGGCTGTTTGTGGCGACACTGCGCAATTGGCTGCCACATTTTATAGAGTCAATTCACTGTACTGTGAAGCGCTTTGAGACGTTGATAAGATGTGAAAAGCGCTATACCAAATGCAAGGATTATTGTTACTATTATTATTTGCCACGCCTCAAAATGCTTGGACAAAAAATATTCAACCGCAAAATATGTTTGACCCCCAAAAACACACATTTACAGCAAATTGCAGGGTGAACTAATGCAAGCAAATGCATACAGCTTGGCAGGGAAACAACTTGAAGGGGGGGAAGGAAAACAGATTTATTTTCAAGAGCATGTTTTTTCAGGTCAATTCTTGATTGAACCCAGACTGCAGTGTATGGGGACTAAATTAGAATAGTGCATAGCATCTGTAGCAGGTATGCGTTCAGCCGGACTCCCTGATAAACATTTTGTGCATGTGTGTGTGTGTGTGTATTTGTACATGTATATTTTGCAGTGTACTTTATATGGAAACTTTCAGATTAGCACTTAATTTAATATGCAACACCAACAACAACAAGCTTTGGGATATCTCCTTGCTCTAAACTGAAACTCCAACGTACAGTCCTGTAGTGTTGTAGTTAGAGCACTCGCCTCGCGAGGGAGAGGACCTGGATTCAATTTCCAGGTGGGGTGAAACCGTAGGAAAGTTTCCTTACTCCACACGCTTCTGTTTACCTCGCAGTAAGTAGGAAGCCGGTTGTTAGTGGATTTGGTAGATCATTTTTCTGGGGTTAATAATCCCTTAGAAAAAAAACGTTAATTTGGTCATCTCAATGAGAGACTGACTGTTTGTGGGGACGCTGCTGTGCGCAATTGGCTGCGGCATTTCGCCCACAAGTATACAGTCAATTCACTTTACAGTATAATCTGTGAAACGCTTTGAGACGTCTCAACTACATGAAAAGGTGCTATATCAAGGGCAATGATTATTAGGTCAGGGCAAAACCTTGGGCAAGTTTCCTTACTCCACATGCCTAATAATAATCCCACCAAAAATAAATGGAGTCATTTCAATCCACGACCATTTGTGGGGACACTGCTGTGCGCAAATTGGCTGTTGCGTTTCGCCACAAATATACAGTCAATTCACTTTACAGTATATTCTGTGAAGCGCTTTGAGACGTCTAGAAGATGTGAAAAACCCTATATCAAATGCAAGGATTATTATTACAAAGTGTTTTGTGCAATATTGGAATTTGTCTTGCAAGTGAAGGGAATTAATCAAACCTCAACAACAACAACTTGCATTTATATAGTGCCCCCCCCACCCCTGCACTTAGTGGGGAGGGGGGAAGTGACCTTAGTCCCCTACCTCTTTAACCTCCTCTCTCCTCACAGCAGTACCCTGTAGCTCAGTGGTTAGAGCACGTGCCTCACAAGACTGAGACCTGTGTTCGAATCCAGAGCGAAATCTCAGGCAAGTTTCTTTACTCCACACACCTAATAATATTCCATCCAAATAAAACCACAATAACGAAAATTGGTCATTTCAATCCACGACTGTTTGTGGGGACGCTGCTGTGGGCAATTGGCTGCTGCATTTCACCCACAAATATACAGTCAATTCACTTTACAGTACATTTTGTGAAGTGCTTTGAGACATTGATAAGATGTGAAAAGCACTATATCAAATGCAAGGATTATTATCATTATTCCAAAGCCCTGCGCAGGATGAGTGTTGTGACTGGGCGGGTGCTGTGGACGAACATAATACAGTTATAATAATAATAATCCTTGCATTGCGCTTTCCACATTTTATCGACGTCTCAAAGCGCTTCACAGAATATACTGTCAAGTGAATTGACTATATTTTTGTAGGCGAAATGCGGCAGCCAATTGCGCACAGCAGTGTCCCCACAGACAAATTTTGTGGATTGAAATTTTTATTATTGTGGTTTTTTTTGGACGGATTATTAACATGGCAGCCAATTTGCCCATAGCAATGACTGGCAGACAGCCATGAAGTGAACATCCAATTGTTATTGTGTTGGAGAGCGTCTGTGCTCTTTCCACTGGAAATATAATACATGTAAGAAAACAAAAACCATGCATTTAGTGAAGCGCAATTTACATTTGGAGGACACATCAAAGCGCTTCATGGAATTTACTGTGAAGTGGAGTGACTGTGTATTTGTAGGCGAAATTGGCAGATAATGTGTACACAGAAACATCCCACATGCAGCCACAAAGTGAGTGACACATTTTATTTTAATTTTTAATTAATTTTAAAAATATATATTTAATTTTTTTTTCAATATTCATTAATTTTAATTTTATTTTTATTCAATTTTATTTGGAGGATTGTTGACCAAGACACCAGGAGAGAGAGATACTTCCTTCTCTTTTCAAATAATGTCACGGGATCTATAATGTCTACCTGAGCGGGCAGACAGAACCTCGGTTTGGTGTATGACCTATTAATATTTTAAACTGTTTCTGTGTATGTTGAAAATTTCATGACCGATTTGGAAAAGAGAAGGGAGTTTCTCTCTCTCTCCACGAGTCCTGGCCAACAATCCCCCAAATAAAATTGGTCAATGGCTTCATGCCTGTTTGTGGTACAATTACTGTGTCCAAAGCTGGCTACAAAATACATAGTTACTGGACTTATGTAATAATTCTAATAATAATAACATTCCTGGCATTTCATATATAGCTTTTCACAACTTCTAGACATCTCAAAGTGCTTCGCAGAATATACCATAAAGTGAATTGACTGTATATTTGTGAGCGAAATGCGGCAGCTAATTGCGCACAGCAGGGTCCCACAAACAGTCGTGGATTGAAATGCCTGGTTTATTATTGTATCTTTTATGGGATTATCCAATTGTAAGATTATTATTATCGTTGAAGTAAAACTCACATAAGTCTGATCTGTATCAATGATATGTTCGCTTAAGTCATACACAATCCTTGCATTTGATACAGCACCTTTTAACGTCTCAAAGCACTTCACAGAATATACTGTAAACTGAATTAACTGTATATTTGTGGATGAAAAACACGGCAGCCAATTGAGCACAGCAGTGTTCCACAAACAGTCGTGGATTTAAATGACCAATTTTTTTTTGAGCGATTATTATCAGGCATATGGAGTAAAGAAAGTTGCCCAAGGTTTCGCTCCGACCTGCCTGGAATCGAACCCAGGTCTCTCGCTTGTTAGGCGAGTGTGCTAACGACTGAGCTACAGGCAAAAGGTTTTGAGACATCAAACTGATGTGAACGCCACTGCATAAAATGCAGGGATTGCTTTTATTATTCATTATTGGCTCAAATTCAAAGCCGGTGTTTAAGAATGTGACCAGTCTGGATCACTCGAAAACGTTAGGTGAATGGAGTGAACGCATTACCCAGATGGAATCGATCTGAGCAGAATTTCTGATTATATACGTATATATATATAACATTGCTATGCAAAGCTGAATCATATTAAAACAAAGCACATCCAGCCACAAAATGTAGTCAGGTATAATCCCTGGGCACAAGTGTATGGTTTGAGAATATAACAATAATCCTTGCATTTGTTATAGCGCTTTTCCCATCTTCTAGACGTCTCAAAGCGCTTCACATAATTTACTGTAAAGTGAATTGACTGTACATATTTGTAGGTGAAATGCGGCAGCCAATTGCACACAACAGCGTCCCCACAAACAGTCGTGGATTGAAATGACCAATTTTATTATTGTTTGTCTTTTTGGAAGGATTATTATTAGGATTCGATCACAGGACTCACGCTTGTAAGCTACAGAGTAACAGGACTCTACGGGGAGCAAAAATCTTATCACAAAGGGATTATAATAATATTAGTAATCATTTGATATAGTGTCTTATCATGCTGTTGAGATGTCTCAAATCGCTTCATAAAGTGGATTGACTATATATTTGTGGGCGAAACATGGCAGCCAATTGCGCACAGCAGTGTCCTACAAACAGCCGTGGAATAAGTGACCAATTTTGAAATTTTGGGATCGATTATTACTCACGGAAATCAATCCACCAATTAACTAACTGGGTTCCGACCTACCGCTAGGTAAACTTGTGGAGTAAGGAAACTTGCCTAAGGTTTTGCCCTGCCTGGGAATCAAAACCGGGTCCTCTCACCTTGCGAGCCCAATGCGCTAACAACTACGCTACTGGAAGCCTCAGATTTTAAGCAAATCTTTCTTTGGTTAATAATAATAATAATCCCTACATTTGGTACAGCGCTTTTCATGTCTTCTAGATGTCTCAAAGCGCTTCCCAGAATAAACTGTAAAGTGAATTGACTGTATATTTGTGGGTGAAATGCAGTAGCCAATTGTGCACAGCAGCGTCCCCACAAACAGTCGTGGATTGAAATGACCAATATTTGGGGGGTGGAATTATTATTAGGCGTGTAGAACAAGGAAACTTGCCCAAGGTTTCACTCTGACCTGCCTGGAATTGAACCCAGGTTTTTTGCTTGTAAGACTAGAGTTCTAACCACTGAGCTACAAATAAAAAGAAGGGAAAAGTATAACTGGAACTAATTCATTTTTGTTGATATTTTTTCCCTTAGAGGTTTAGAAATATTGTTTGGGGGTAGGTGGGGTAGGGGAGAGAGGAAAATTTATTTAAAAATAACACTGAAATAAAATAGTCTGTTGGACATTATACTGTTTTACATAATGTCATCCAGGAAAGTTCTGGACAAGTCTAATGTTGTGGCAGGTTTTGGAAAGAGGTTGTGGAGTAGCCTCGTCAGCCTGGTTTATAATAATAATAATTGTTGCATTTGATATGGCGTTTTTCACATCTTATCGACGTCTCAAAGCGCTTCACAGAATATACTGTAAAGTCAATTGAATGTATATTTGTGGGCAGAACACGGGAGCTAATTGTGCACAGCAGTGTCCCCACAAACAGTCGTGGATTGAAATGACCAATTTTACTATTGTTTTAATGCCCATTAGAGTTAGTGCCATTCAATTTTAACGCCAACATTTAATCATCAGTTTTGATAATAAGGAACCTCTGAGCGTCACTTCAATTGTGAACAGTCAATTTGACTTTACAGTATATTCTGTGAAGCGCTTTGAGATGTCTAGAAGACATCTAGAAGTGAAATGGTGCTATATCAAATGCAAGGATTATTATCATTATATATGATTTAGGTGACTCTATCATTCATACAGATCAGAGTTATGTGAGTTTTACTGCAATGATAATGATAATTTTTATAATTAATAATTGCTTCATACGATTTAGTGTCAAGTGCAGTGACTGTGCGTTTTCTAGCTGCAACCAATTTGCGTACATCAGTGTCCCACAAACACCCATGAGCTGAATGACCAATCTTGTCTAGGGGATTGGGACACGGGAGATAGAAACTGTCTGTGGAGCCTGTAGTGTAGTGGTTGGCGCGCTCACCTCGCAAGCGAGAGGACCCGGGTTTGATTCTTGGGCAGGCAGGGCGAAATGTTAAGCAAGTTTCCTTACTCTGCACATCTCTGCTGAAATAGGAGTAAGTAATGTACAGAAACCAGGTTGTTAATCATTGGCGGATCGTGTTTCAGGGGGAATTATCAACCCACCCGCCAGAGGAAATATTCTCTCCTCATTTACTCTATCAAACAAAAAATGTGGTCATTCGACCGTTAGGTCATTCAACCTAAACAGTCTGGCTCTGATGCTAAAATGAAGTCCTGGATCACGGCTGATGTGAAACCCAACTCCAATTCAAAGTGCAGAGTCCTGTAGCTCAGTGGTAAAAGAACTTGCCTTACAAGGGTGAGACTTGTGTTTGAAGAACTCCAGGCAGGTAGGGCGAAACCTTGAGCAAGTTTCCTTATTCCACACATACGCCTAATAATAATCCCTCAAAAAACCCCATTTAAAAACATGCGTTTTGCCCACAAATATACAGTCAATTAATAATAATAATAATCCCTGCATTTGATACAGTGCTTTTCATGTCTTCTAGATGTCTCAAAGTGCTTCACAGAATATATTGTGAAATGATTTGACTGTATATTTGTGGGTGAAACACGGCAGCCAATTATGCACAGCATCGTCCCCACAAACAATCGTGGATTGAAATGATCAATGTTACTATTTTTGGGAGAAATTATTATTAGGCATGTGGACTAAGGAAACTTGCCCAAGGTTTCGACCTGACCTGCCTGGATTCGAACACATGTCTCATGCCTACAAGTCGGCTGTATAGTATATTCTGTGAAGCTCTTTGAGACGTCTGTTTAGAAGACGTGAAAAGGCGCTATATCAAATGCAAGGATTATTATTATTATTATATTATTATTATTATTAATTCCGCTCCTTCCCTCCCTCTCGCCCACAGGTCCAAGCTCAGTTGCAACTAGACGGAGTGGCCCATGCCCACCCTCACCTACACCACCACCTGGCTGCCCATGCCCCTTACCTGATGTTCCCCCCTCCCCCCTTTGGCTTGCCCATCGCCTCCATCGCTGAGTCCGCCTCTGTGGCCGCAGCCGCCGCCGCCGCCGCTGCCGTGAAGACCAGCAGCAAGAACTCGAGCATCGCCGACCTGCGGTTGAAGGCCAGGAAGCACGCCGAGGCCCTGGGACTCTGACAATCACCATCAGCGGGTCCTCATTATCCCTACCAGCCTCCAGCGCAGCGAGCAGGGCCCGGCGCAGGCGACCAATGCCAAGCATGGCAGCTCCAGAGACTCTTGTACCAGTGTCAGCTGCACTACATGATGCAAATGCAAGACCCCAATAGCATGGCAGGGCTTCAGGGACCCTTCTGAACGGCCAAACTATCAACTACCATGTGTGTCCCGTGTCCTCCCCTATCCCCCATGCCCCACTGTCTCCCGCTCTCCCTGCCCCATGCCCCACGTCTCTCCTCCCTTCCTCCAACTCTTGAAAGACTCGATGGACGAGCAAGGAAATAATTGGGACTCGGAAGAAGGACAAGTGAATGTTGAAGGCCACGGTCCTCAAGGGGAGGGGTGTGTGTGTGTGTGCGTGGGAGGGTGGGGGAGAGCATTGAGGGGGAAAGAGGGAGGGAGCGGGGGGCACTAATGCATGCGACTATTTTGTCTTGAATGGGGCCCGCGTTCCTTTCCTCAACCATGTTGGTGGACATTTTGCAAGGGTCTTGGGGTTGGGGGGTGGACTTGGAGCAAAATGGACACATTCGCAGATCAGCAACAGGAGTGAAAGCGGAACATGTGTGTGACCCTTTTGTGTGTACGCACTGGAATGCACACGTGTGCGTCTGTACACATGCACGCAAACACATGCACACACACACTCACACGCAATCAAGCATAAATACGTGATTGAGAGCCATGTGGTTAGGTTTGGTGCTATATGTGTGTGTTAGGGGGCGTTGGATTTTTGTGGGGTGGGGGTGGTAAGTGTTTATTTTTTACCCTGATGGGGACCTGGCACATTACTCAACTTGACAACTTGCCTTTCGTAGGAAGGAGTGGGGGTGAGGGCTGGAAGGGGTCAGGAGGAGGGGTTGGAAGTGGCAGGGGGTTTGGAAGATGGAGAGAGACAAGACTCTTAACCATTTTTTCAAGGCGGGCTGGTTTCAGTGACGTTTTCCACTCCCGCCATCTCCCCACCACCTTTCCCTCTCTCCGGAAACAACGAAAAGAGAGAGAGAGACAGAAACAGAGAGAAAGACGAAGAGAGAGAGTGCGTGAGAGAGCGAGAGAGAGATTGAGCGAGAAAGAGAAAGAGAAAGAGAAGGAGAGCGAAATCAACTTGGGGCTGGTCTCCATTGCTGTCTAAATGAGAAGTGAAATGAACCGAATTGTGAATTAACGTTAGGAAAATCCAACTGCCACAGTATGGTACAAAACTCCGCTCTTCCAAGTGACCCAAGGACATCCTGCCACATCTACAGAAGAAACACCCAATCCTATTGCTGCACAGCGACGTCCCAGGGTTCAAAGAACAAAGAGGACAAGGGAGAAAGCAGCCATTTTAGGTCCTTTGGAGGCGAACAATTGGTGAGATTTACAGTCAAGCAGCAATACTTTTTTTCTTCTCTATGTGTTTTGTCCTGCCTCCCACCTGCCCCCCACCACCACCCTCTCCTCTCACGAACTCGCTCGTTTTATTGGGAGCGCAAGGCTATGGATGTGACTTTGTTTCTACCGTCGCTGTGGCCAATTTGGACGCCAAATGGGATGGATGGACTGGAAGGGGGAGAATTATCCGGAGACCCAGCTTGGCATCCGATATTTTTTAAACGAAAAGAAAATTGTTTACAAGAAGTGATGGGGTGGGGGGAGGGAAGGGGTTGGGTGGTGGGGGGTTGGTTTGTGGTGTGTGGGGAATGTGTGTGTGTGTGTGCGTGCGTATGTGGGGGTGGTGGGTAGAGGGTTAGGGGAGGAATGCAAGGAAAGTAACAACACAACAGGAACGGTGAAACGACAAGTGTTTTTTTTGTTATGAACACAAATTGATATGAATTTAACGGGTACAGAGTAGCGTAGACAAGTTCTCGATGTTGGGAGTGACTCGGTACAAGGCTGAAGCTGTCGGCGGTATTTAAGTGTTATTGATGAGGGCGTGTCGGTGCTTTGAAATGGAACGCGCAGTAAAGTGCAATACTGTATATATCCGAACGCATGACGTTTCGGTGAGTAACAGAGAGAAAAAGGGGATGGGCAAGCACCTTTGTCTTCTAGAGAATTTGTGGAGCTCCTGTAGCTCAGTGGTTAGAGCGCTCGCCTTTACAAGCATGAGACCTGTGTTCGAATCCAGGTAGGTCAGGGCGAAACCTTGGGCAAGTTTCTTTATTCCACACACACACACACATGCCTAATAGTAATCCGTCCCCAAAAAAACACAATAATAAAAATTGGCCACTTCAATCGATGGCTGTTTGTGTGGGACGCTGCTGTGCGCAATTGGCTGCCGCGTTTCACCCACAAATATACAGTTAATTCACTCTACAGTAAATTCAGTGAAGCACTTTGAGATGTCGATACGATGTGAAAAGCGCTATATCAAACGCAAGGATTATTAATATTATAGGCACAAAAAGCTGGTGTGTTGCCTTACCACAGCCAAATTGCTCGACTAGTTTCTCTCAAGGGCAATCCCTCGTTGCGTCGGATGGTATCTTAAAGATGAAAAAGAAAACTCGCAAGGACGTGAACCTTAAAGGATTTTTTTTGTGTGTGTGTGGGGGTGGGTGGGGGAAGTGGGAGGGGGAGAGGGAGGCGTTGTGGGGGAAGGGGCAGAGGGGGTGGGGGAAGGACTATGGTAGTGGTGGTGTGAGGGGTGAGAGGCGGGGGAGGTTGAGTGGCGGAGAAATTGATCCATAATTGTGCCATAATCCCGTGGAGCTAAGCTCTGTAAAATGTGTAAACCACCACTTTCCAAGCAAAACGTTGGAATAATGGTCAAATTGTAAAGGTGGACGTACTTTTATCACATGCCTATTGCTCATGTTTCTTGGAAATGCCTGTAGAACAGATTTCTCTCTGCGTGGGTGGGTGTAACCCAACGAACTTGAGTGTCTCTTTCCTCTCCCTCCTCCCCCTCTCCCTCCCTGACCCCCTCAACTCCCACCCCCACCTTTAATCCGTCCCCCTTCCTTTATTTATTTCTTGTACTTTCAAATTTTATAAATGTGATATATTTTATTAAGTTGTGCGCATAATTTGCCACGTCGCTTTTGCATTTATTTTTGTATTTCCTTTTTTTTTCTTCTTCTTCCTTGAGTCTTGCTTCGCAAACCCTTCCGGATGACAGGTTGATTTTACATTTGCATTTCTTCGTTGTGCTAAAAGATGGAGGAAATTGGAGTTTACATTGGAAAAAAAAAAGGAAAAAAATATCATTTCAGGGATGCAGAGAAAATAATAATAATGATGATGATTATGATTCCCTCCGCCCTCTCCCTCACTCCCCTTTTCCCCCAGCATTGCCTCTCCTTCGTTCGTACGTTTGTTCGTCCCTTCATTTCTTTGTTTCTTGATTTGTCCCTCCCTCCCTCCCTCCCTCCCTCCCTCCCTCCCTCCCTCCCTCCCTCCCTCCCTCCCTCCCTCCCTCCCTCCCTCCCTCCCTCCCTCCCTCCCTCCCTCCCTCCCTCCCTCCCTCCCTCCCTCCCTCCCTCCCTCCCTCCCTCCCCCCCCTCCCTCCCTCCCTCCTTCCGCCTCTCCTTCGCTCCTTTCACACTCCTTTCCTCCCTCCGCCCCCCCCCCCCTCCACTCCCACCTCACCCTCATCATTCCCTTCTCTTGCCTGAACAGTTAGCAACCTTGCCTACTGGCGAGAGAAGTGAAGGTGGTATAATAAACCTGAGGTTAAACCATTTCAAAATAAAACCAGGAAACATTTTTTTCACACGGGGTCGAACTCACTGCCCCCAGAGGGCGATGGAGTCAATTGAAGAATTGAAATGGGAAATGGATAAATTCTTGATAGACACGGGATATGGAAAGAA
The DNA here is from genome assembly GCA_035084275.1 of Hydrolagus colliei. Classification (NCBI taxonomy): domain Eukaryota; kingdom Metazoa; phylum Chordata; class Chondrichthyes; order Chimaeriformes; family Chimaeridae; genus Hydrolagus; species Hydrolagus colliei. The sequence continues at coordinate 28,592,290 of CM068745.1, forward strand.
ATCCTTCTGCCCTTTCCTGCCTCGTTACATCCCTCCCTTTCCTCCCCTCCTTTATTTCCTTCCTTCCTTCCTTCCTTTATGGGAAGGCAGAATTGAGTTGCAAATTGCCCACGACCCTCGAAGCAGCAACAACAACTATGACAACTTGCATTTATATAATGGCCTCCACGTGGGTTAGGTCACCGGAGAGCTTGAGGGTGGCGGAGGCTGACAACGAGCCTTGGGAGAGGGAGAGGGAGAGGTGGCCATAAGCATCATCAAACAGTAAGGTCTCCCGGGTGGGATTTGAGGGAGCCGGTTCCAGAGTTTCGGGGAAGTCTCATGGGACAGATTGGATGGACTGAATGGCCAACTCCTGTTGATGTTTTCCTACGTTCCTGTGTTTGTCATTCCCTCTCTCGTCGCTCTCCTCCCCATTCCCTCACCTCCCCATTCCCTCCCCTCCACCCCCTCCCCTCCCCTCCTTCACCACCCAGAATTAAGAACACTCATTTGTAAGTTAAACACAGGTACTCGAGAGGTCCTGAACCAATCCAGTGTATTCCTTTTTGTGATTATCTGCAAGCATGCGTACACATTCTGAGTTACAACACAGTTCTATAACTTAAAAGAGTCCAGAGTGTATTTTGTTGGCTCGCCAATATTATAAATGTACATCTTGTACATGTGAAGTTGAAAAAAAAATAAAATTAAAAATATTTGTATAATGTGGCGTACAGACCCTTCAGCCCCTTTTTTGTTATTGGCTCTTGCCGACTCGCGCCTAATACTCTCCAGAATTAGGTAACCGGGGAGAGGGAGCGTGAGAGAGAGATAGAGAGCGGATTCCATTCCATTAATCTGTCGCTGGGATTTCCGTGGGTGGGATGCATGGAATTCTCAGTTGGGTTTGGAGACTCTTAAGCAACGGTGATGGGTTTCTGCATGTGTCAGACACACGGCTGACTTAATAAAAAAAATTGTTACTTGCACACTTTTTTTCAGTTGCTATATTCTTGCCTTGTTGGGATTTCGATCACAACATCCAGTCTGACATTCCAACGCAGTGGTGGAGCGCTGACATGCTGGAAATGCTGTCCTTCAACTAAGGTGTTAAATTGAAGTCCCATATATGTCTGTTCAGGTGGATGTTAAGTATCCCGAGGCACTACTGGAAAAGGGAAGGGAGTTTCTTCTACTGTTCTGGCCAATAACTGTGGAGTCCTGTAGCTCAGTGGTTAGTGCACTCGCCTTACAAGCGAGAGATTTGGGTTCAGTTCCAGGCAGAGTGAAACCTTGGGCAATTTTCCTTACTCCACACGCCTGATAATAATCCCTCAAAACCCCCCAATAATAAATTGGTTATTTCAATCCATGATTTGGTGGGATGCTGCTGTGCACAATTGGCTGCTGCGTTTCGCCCACAAATATACTGTCAATTCACTTTACAGTATATTCTGTGAAGTGTTTTGTGATGTCTAGAAGACGTGAAAAGCATTACGGTATATCAAGCACAGGGATTATTACAACAATCTCCCATTCACTTCAAGGCTGTTTGTGGGGACATTGACGTGTGCAAATCGGTTGCTATATTTGTTTAGAAAATATACAGTCACTTCACCTGACAGAAAACCATGTGAAGCGCTTTGCAATACCTCTAGTACATGAAAGGCGCTATATGAAACATAAGGATTCCAGTACTGTACTAGTTAGAGAACTCACCCAGCATGCGAGAGGACCCGGGTTCAATTCCCGGGCAGGAAGAAACATTTGGCAAGTTTCCTTATTCCACATGTCTCTGTATACCCAGCAGCAGGTGAAGTCCCTGTTGTTAGTCGATTGGCAGATAGCTTTTCCAGAGGAAATAATCCCTCTCAAAACTAATAAGATAAATTAATCACTCAATCCACGACTGTTTGTGGGACACTGACAAAATATACAGTGAATTCTTTTTACAGTATATTATGTGAAGCACTTTGAGATGTCTCGAATGTGTGATAAGCAGTTATATAACGCATCAAATTATTATTAAGGATTATTAATATATTTATTAATGATTATTATATTTATCTACACTTAGTGTGTTTTGCAAGAGATATGGCTATAACCTGAGCTGCTTCAGCCATGGCTTTGATATAAAAAATAGATTCTTGTCAGCAAAAAGATATCTGACTCATGTGGATGTCTGTGCACCACTTAACATTCCACCCAACCTTTCAAATCGCTCCATTTATCTTATGTTAATGGGCTATAAAATGCCATTCAAATTGATATTCTTTTAAATCATTTGCTGACAAAATAAGAAGAAAAGTATTGACTTGCGGGAAAAACACAGTTTTCAGTCATTAAATAATAATAATCCTTGCATTTGATATAGGGCCTGTCATGTCGGGAGGATGTCAGAAAGAATTGGACTGTCAAGTGTAGTGACAGTATTTTGCATTTCAACGCTGCAATTAATTAACAAGAATATTAATAATCTTTACATTTGATGTTGCGTTTTTCACGACTTATAGATGTTTCAAAGTGCTTCACAGAATACACAGTACTAGAAAGCAAATTAACTGTATATTTGTGGGCGAAATGCGGCAGCCAATTACGCACAGCAGTGACCCCACAAACAGTCTTGGATTGAAACAACCAATTTATTATAGTGTGTTTTTTGAGGGATTATTATCAGGCGTATGGAGTGACAAAACTTACTCAAGGTTTCGCCCTGACCTGCCGGGAATCGAACCCAGGTGTCTCACTTGTAAGGTGAGTGCTCTAACCATTGAGCTGCAGAATTGTCACACTGCAATGTCAGACAAACAGCACGTGAAGTGAATGGCCAATTTGATTGCTGAAATTGTTGACCAGAGCACCAGGGCAAACACCCTTCGCTTTTGTACGATGGGATCTTTGATGTCCACCTGAACAGGCAGACAGGACCTTATGGTTTGCCCTGATTGTTTGAGTTCAAAATCCTGATGAAGGGCTTTTGACTCAGTAGTGGGAACACTGCTCGCTGAGCCAAGATGACAGCCTCAATGAAAACATATGTTACAATTAAATAATCCCTGTGTTCGACATGGCACCCTTTCACATTTGGAGTTTGTCTTCAAAGGGCTTACTATAAAATGTAGGACTGCGTATTATGTAGGCCAACGCAGTAGCCGATTTGCACACAGTGATGTCCCACAATCAGACCTGAAGTGAGCGACCAAGTTTATCTGGGGGGTATTGTAGCCCAGTACATCGTGGCTGTAGAATCTTTTACCAAAGCCAAATTGAGTCAGTTTAGTTAGGGCCATATTCAAACCTGTTCAAAGCCCTTCACAGCCTTGCTCCTCCCCCACCTCTGTGACCTGCTCACGCCATATCAACCTGTCCACTCCATCTGTTCAGCGGGCTCCAGCCTGTTTCATTGTCTCCTGTCCGACACAGCGCCAATGCATTAGGACATCCTCCCATTATGACTGTGCGCTTTGTGGGCAAATGTTAACAACAGTAACAACAACAATATAGCATTCTTTATGCAGGCTTGTGTACCTGAGAGCTTCAGATGTAATAATAATAACAATAATAACAATAATAATAATAATAATTAATAAACCTTGCATTTGATATTCCGCTTTTCACATCTTATCGACGTTCCAAAGTGCTTCACAGCGCTTTGTAAAGTGAATTGACTGTATATTTGTGGATGAATCGCGGCAGCCAATTGCGCACAGCAGTGTCCCACAAACAGTCGTGGATTAAAATGACCAATTTTATTATTGTGTTTTTTTGGAGGGATTATTATTAGGCATGTGGAGTAAGGAAACTTGCCCAAGGTTTCGCCCTGACCCACCTGGATTCGAACACAGGTCTCGCCAGCTTGGTCTCCCTAGCTTGCAAGACAAGTGCTTTAACCACTGAGCCACAGGAGCTCCACGAAGAAGAGCTCCAAGAAGAAGATAGAGAGAATTGGAAGAGATAGAGAGAATTTAAGATCTTAAAGAGAGGTCAACAATGTAGACACCCAAGATAACCAAAAGCAATACCCAAGATCCTGCATGTTATAATTATTACATAATAATAAATATTATTATTATTCTTATATAATATTATTATTATTATTATTACATAATAATAATTACCATGACTACCATGTTCGCCCACAAAATACAACAACAATTTGTAGTTATATTGTGGAGGACTGTAGCTCAGTGGTTAGAGCACTCGCCTTACAAGCGTGAGGCCTGTGTTCAAATCCAAGCAGGTCAGAGCGAAACCTTGGCCAAGTTTCCTTACTCCACACGTCTAATAACAATCCCTCCCAAAAAACACACAATAATAAAATTGGTCATTTCAATCCACGAGTGTTTATGCAATTGGCTGCTGTGTTTTACCCAAAAATATAGTAATTTCACTTTGCAGTATATTCTCTGAAGCGCTTTGAGACATCTAGAAGACGTGAAAAGCGTTATATCAAATGCAAGGATTGTTATTATTATTATATAGAGTCCCTATATACAGGGTACAGCCCTACGGTGCTTAACAATGGCGGAGCGTGACATCAATCTGTGGGATCAGCAGTCATTCAGTTAGAGGAATTCACTGAGGTGTTTCATCGATACAATAAGATACTATTAGCAAACGCAAGGCTGATAAATGCCCATAAAATCAAGTTAGGTTCAACACTAACGAAGTATAGAATGTATCATATCAGTCCAGCCCTTTGGTTAATTGCTGGATTGGACTTCTGAACAGAATGTGCCTTCAGCCAACGTGCTCTGAGGCCCTGAACCTCAAAATGATGGGTAAACAGAAGGACCAACCGCCAACAATATTAATAATAACCATCTTTCCATTTGACACAGCACTTTACCCAAGCACATCTCAAAAATGCTTCACAGAATATGCTGTAAAGTGAATTGACTGTGTATTTTGTGGATGAGGTGGGGGACCAGCAGTGTCCCATAACTGTTGATTGACTGACCTTTTTTTTGAGGGATAACCACCCCGCGACCAATCACTCCCACCCTCGTCTGGCTCCATTGGCTCCCCATCTCCCAAAGGATCCAATTCGTCCTCACTTTCAAGGCCATTCACGGCCTTGCTCCCCACCACCACTCTGACTTGCTGTACCTCCCTGCCCTTTCCATTCAGCGGGCTCCGGCCTGCTCCATGTCCCCCGCCCGACCCACCCTACCATCGGCGGATGGGCTTTCAGCCTCCCTACCCCCACAATCTGGAGCTCCATCCTACAGTCCCTTCACCTTGCTCCCTCCCTTGCCTCCTTCAAGGCCAATTTCAAGACCCTCCTCTTCGATCGTGCCTTCTGCTGCCCTCCTAACTCTCTCCCTCCCCTCCTAACTCTCTCCCATCCCTCCCCACTACCATGCCCCTCTCCCTTGCTCGGTTCCCGATCTGACTGAGACGTCCTCTCGACGTGAAAGGCACTGTATAAATATAATTTTCTTGTTGTTGTTGACTAACAACTGGTTTTCTACTTACTGTTAAGTTTCAGATACCAAAATAAGATGTTAAAATAGGTTTAACAGCAAATAGAGAACTAGAGTGATCGCCACAACATCCATGAACTCTCTCTGCTTCCCCTCACACCTCGACAACTCCCCACACACAAACACACACAATTTCGCCACCATTTCCATTTGCAACACAATCACATTTCATCTCCTTATTTGTTTGTTTTGCCGGCCTAAACGCGATCAGCAGAGAACGTATCAAAAATAATAAGTTGTGGATTTTTCCGAACTGGGTCATATTTCATAAATGCAAAGCAATTAACTTCGATTTGCCCGTGTGTTATAGGGAAATAATCTAATGTCAGGAAATCTGAAGGCAATTTGCGACCTGGATCGATACGGCTTTGCTGTAGCAAATATTGAAGTTATATCTGAAATGGGGGAGAAATGGTGAGGGGGGTGCGGGGCGGGGGGAAGTGGGAGGACATAAGATCAGAAGATGGCACAGACAGTTTGTGATATAATCCAATTGTTGCTTACATAATTCTCAAATTACTCTCGCCTCTGAGACAGAACTCTGCTGTTTTAAGTCCCTACGTTGGCTCCATTGGCTCCCCATCCCTCTTAAAATCAAATTCAGGATCCTCGTCCTCACCTTCAAGGCCATTGATGGCCTTGACCTTCCCCCAACCCCACCACTCCAACTTGCTGTCCCACTATGAACCTCCCCGCCCCCTCCCTTCAGCGGGCTCTGGCCTACTCCATGTCCCCCGCCCGACCCGCCCTACCATCAGCCTCTCTGCCCCCACACTCTTGAACTCCGTCCCACAGTCCCTTTGTCTCACTCCCTCCTTCACCACCTTCAAGGATGGCCTCAAGACCCTCCTCTTTAACCGTGCCTTCTGCTATCCTCTCAACTCTCTCGCTCCTCTCCTAACTCTCTCCCTGCCCCTCTCCCTTGCTCGGGTCCCAACCTGATTGTTCAGCGCCTTGGGACATCCTCCCGACGTGAAAGGTGCTCTAAATGCAATTTTGTTGATGTTGTCCACCGACTCACTGGAGGAAGGTCGCATTGTCGGAGGTGGCGTGCTTTGGATGAGATGTTAAAGTAAGGTCCTGTCTGCCTGTTTAGGTGGATGAATAAATGAGAGGTTCGATTCCTGGGCAAGGCGATACCTTAGGAAGTTTCCATACTTGCCACTGTTTACTTCACATGACTCTGTGAAGTCCTGTAGCTCAGTGGTTAGAGCACATGCCTTACAAGCGTGTTTCGAATCCACATTTCACCCACAATTATACAGTCAATTCACTTTACAGTATATTCTGTGAAGGCGCTTTGAGACATCGATAAGATGTGAAAAGCGCTATATCAAATGTCAGGATGCAAGGATTATTATTATTAATGTGAAGCACTTGGAGACATCCTCACAGCACTAAAGGTATTATGCCAAATACAACAATAAAAATATTGCTTTTGTAATGTGCCTTTCATGTCAGGGGGATGTCCCAAGACGCTGAACGGTGAGGTATCAGGACTTGAGCATGGGGGTGGGTGTTGCAGGGTTGGGGTGATGGAGGGCAGAGAGGTAGGAGGGCGGCTGAAGGCATGGTCAAAGAGTAGGGTCTTGAAACGGGCCTTGAAGGAGGCAAGGGAGAGAGCAAGGTGAAGGGATTGTTGGATGGACTTCCAAAGGGTCAGAGAGGCTGAAAGTCAGGCCGCCAATGGTAGGGCGGGCTATGGGGGAGACATGGATCAGACCGGAGCCTGCAGAGCGGTGGGAGCAGACAAGTTGATAGGGGGGGCAGCAGATCAGAGAGGTAGGAGGGGCAAGGGCTTGAAATTGAGGAAAAGGTTCTTGAATTCGATGCTCTGAGGAATGGGGAGCCAGTGGAGCCGGGCGAGAGTGGGGGTGATGGGGTCATGGAGCCTGGTACGGGAGAGGACAGGAGCTGCAGAGTTCTGGATGACCTGCAGCTAGTGGAGGGAAGAGTTGGGGAAGCCGACAAGGAGGGAGTTTCCGTAGTCGAACCTTGAAATGCCAAATGCTTTTATGAGGGTTTCAGTGGCCTGAGGGGTGAGGCAGTGATGGAGTCGGGTAATGTTGCGGAACTGGGGGAAGGCAAAGTAGGTCATGCCTTGATATGGGGTTGCAAGGACAGTTGAGGGTCGAACAGACACCTAGTTTCCTGACTGAATACTGCACAAGGATTTTTATTATTATTATTATAGATATGAGATGACAGAATATTTATTCTCATAACATTTTTTGTAAGAATGTGCTAATTGACTGCTTTATAATTTATAATAATCCTTGAATTTCATATAGTGGTTTTCACATCTTCTAAACGAAGATTTGAACACAGGTCTCACACTTGTAAGGCAAGTGCTCTAATCACTGAGTTACAGGACTGCTTGTAGCAGACCTTCAGCTGTAGTAGAAGTATTTGGAATGCTTTTATTTGTTAAGCGAAGGAATAAATAAATACTTGCGAGGCAAAGGGTATTAAGGTTTATGGAGAAAAGGCAGGGAAATTAGATTAAAAGATCCATGGTGATCTAATAAAAAGGATGGAACAAGCTGGAATATGCTTTCTTCCTGTTCTTATGTTCTGACAGTGACTGCCAATTTGGCAATGGGAACATCCATTGGCATTATTGTGCCTGACAGCAATGAAGTCTGTTCAATAGAATTGTAGAATCTTACAGCACAGAAGGAGGCCATTCGACCCATTGTGCCTGTGTCAGCTCTTTGAAAGAGCTTACATCTATTATTTTGTGGAGCTCCTGAAGCTCAGTGGTTAGAGCACTTGCCTTAGAAGCGTGAAACCTGTGTTCAACTCCAAGCAGGTCAGGGCGAAACCTTGGGCAAGTTTCTTTACTCCACACACACGCCTAATAATAATGCCTCCAAAAGAAAACAATAATAAAATTGGTCACTTCAATCCATGGCTGTTTGTGGGATGCTGCTATAATAATAATAATAATCCATGCATTTTTATATAGCTCTTTTCACATCTTATCGACATCTCAAAGCGCTTCACAGCATATATTGTGTATACTGTATTTTTGTGGGTGAAACGCGGCAGCCAATTGCCCACAACAGTGTCCCACAAACAGTTGTGGATTGAAATGACCAATTTTATTATTATGGGATTTTGGATGGATTATTATTAGGTGTGTGGAGTAAGAAAACTTGCACAAACTGATCTGCCTAGATTCGAACACAAGTCTCACGCTTGCAAGTGCTCTAACCACTGAGCTACAGGAGCTCCAGTAAGTAATTGGCTGCCACATTTCACCCACAACTATACAGTCAATTCACTTTACAGTATATTCTGTGAAGCGCTTTGGGACATTTAGAAGACATGAAAAGCGCTATATCAAAAGCAAGGATTACTATTATTATTATTAAAGTATATCTAGTCCGATTTCCAAACAGCTCTGCAAACTTTTACTTTTGAAGTATCTATCCAATTCACTTTTGAGGGCACTATAAAATCTGCTTCCACTCTCGCTTTCAGACCCATGCATTCCAGACCGTAACAACTCGCTGGGTAAAAACAAACATCTACTTGTCTGCCCTCTGATTCTTTTATCTTAAATTAGCTTAAAACAGTGCCCTGTGGTTACCTACCCACCTGCCAGAGGAAACAGTTTCCCCTTAATTTTTACCCTACAAAAACTCCTCATAATTTTGAACACCTCTATTAAATTTACCCTAAACCTTCTCTGGGCAATCCCAGTTTCTCCAGTCTACCTACACAACTCAAATCCCTCATCCCAGGCCCTCTGCTTGCAAGGCGAGTGCTATAACCACTGTGCTATGGTTCTTGATTCTAGAAGAAAAACAAAAAAATTACATTTATAGAGCGCCTTTCACGTGCCAAGGATGTTGAAAAGATAGAATTGAGAAATTCTAGAATTGTGGAGTCTTGTAGCTCAGTGGTTAGAATACTCGCCTCGCAAGTGAGAGACCTGGGTTCGATTCCCATTAGGGCAAAACGTTGGGCAACTTTCCTTACTCCACACGCCTCTGTTACCTAGCAGTAAGTAGGAACCCAGTTGTTTGTCGAATGGCAGATTGCTTTTCTATGGGTAATAGTCCCTTTGAAAAAATAATAATAATCTGGTCACTCAATCCACGACTGTTTGTGGGACACTGCTATGCGCGATTTGCTCACAAAATATATTGTTGGTTCATTTTACGGTATATCCTGTGAAGCGCTTTGAGACGTCTCAAAGACGTGATAAGGCACTGAATCAAATGCAAGGATTATTATTATTGCTTTCGGTTGTGGCAGCAGCTAAAACGTGGGCTTTAAACTCAGTGACCGGCCACGTAGACAACCATATTGACCAAGCGCTTATTTTCTCTCAGGCTCCAGAAGACTTTGTACGGGCTGATGCTTTCGAAAGCAAAAGCAGGTTATCCAAATAGGGAAGCTATATTAAAATTAAAGACATTAATGCTTAAACAAACGCTTGGCAATGTTTGAACTCTTTGCGGATAAGAGCGATCGTCAACATGGTCGAAGGTTCATTTCGTTTAAAGAGACGGGTGGTTGTTTTACCTCGGTCATTGCGGAATAATAAAATTGGAATAATCCTCGCATTTGACTTGGCGCCTTTCGCATCAGGAGGACGTCTCAAATGCTTTGTGGCGTTTCATTGTAACGTGTAATGGACTTTGTGTTTGGTGGATGAACATGGGAGCCTGTTTTGCACACAGTGACGTTTCACAAAGAGCCAACGATTGTTTTTCTTTAATAATAACTTTTTTAAAATCAAATCAATTTTAAAGGAATGATTGAATGGATGAAAAGCCTTGGGATTCTCAGCCAAGAGACTGGGAGAAACTCTTTTCCAATAGTGCCATGGGACCTTTAACATCCACCCCATCAGGCAGACGGGACCTTTGTATAATGTTTCATCTGAAGGTCAACAACAACAGGAGCTCCTGTAGCTCAGTGGTTAGAGCATTCACCTTACAATCATGAGACCTGTGTTCGAATCCAGGCAGATCAGGATGAAACCATGCGCAAGTTTCCTTACACCTAATAATAATCTGTCCAAAAAACACCTACAATAATAAAATTGGTCATTTTCAATCCACAACTGTTTGTGGGACACTGCTGTGCGCAATTGGCTGCTGCGTTTCGCCCACAAAATATACAGTAAATTCACTTTACAGTATATTCTGTGAGGCGCTATGAGACGTCGATATGATGTGAAAAGTGCTTTTTATCAAATGCAAAGATTACTATTATTCTATTCTCAACAGCAACTACAGTACTTAACTTATACAGCGCTCTCCACAGGATAGCGTCTCAGAGCGGTTAACAGTGCCGGAGCCTGACTCCAGAGCCGGGGAGGGAGAGGAGGTGGCCGTAAGCATGATCAAAGAGGACCGTTTTGGGTGGGACTTGAAAAGGGGCAGGCGGAGGGATTGAGGGAGAATGTTCCAGAGTTTGGGGGAGTAATGGCTGAAAGCGCAAGCTCCGATGGTGGGGCAGAGGGTGCACGGGGCGAGCAGGAGGGCAGTGCCAGTTGAGTGGAGGTGCTGGTTGGTGGATTGGGGTGTGAGGAGGTCAGAAAGGTAGGGAGGGAGATGCCAGGGAGTAACGTGACTTGAACAGGAGCGTGAGGATCTGACAATGCAGCCCCTCTCACCAGTTGTGCTAAGAATGCCATCTTAGACAATGTCATTCCAAGTCCCGGAGTGGGGCTTGAACCCACAACCTTCTGCCTCAGAAGTGGGAGTGCTACAGACTAAGCCAAGGTGACAATTTAGGAATAAATGAGATTTAGCGGCCCATAAACAGTTATAGTAATAAAATAATAATCCTTGCATTTGATATAGCGTTTTCACATCTTATCGACGTCTCAAAGTGCTTCACAGAATATACTGTAAAGTGAATTGACTGTGTATTTGTGGGCAAAACGCAGCAGCCAATTGTGCACAGCAGTGTCCCACAAAGTCGTGGATTGAAATGACCAATTTTTTCTATGATTGTGTTTCTTGGGGGAATAATTATTAATAGGCTTGTATGTGTGGAGTAAGGAAACTTGGCCAAGGTTTTGCCCTGATCTGTCTGGATTCGAACACAGGTCTCACGCTCTTAAGGTGAGAGCTCTAACCACTGAGCTACAGGAGCTACAGTTGCCTGGACTAATAATGCATTCGCCTGGGAACTTGGACAATGCTGTCTGTACATTTCGATGCCTGCCTATTCCCCCTTTGTGAAACAAATAGAGAGGAATTGTCCTGAGTTCGAAAGACATCTGAGAGGCATTAGGATGGTCGGACAGGGTATCTACACTGTCCTTTCATCTGTCAGCTGGTACTGATGGAATGCCTACCATAATAAAGCTCCTTAAATACTCTTGTTGAGACAGTCTCTCAGCCCCGTGAGGCCGGGTTTACTACAAAGTGCAGTCACTAAGGAGATTATCAGCGGTTGTTGAAGCCAATCGTGCGCACAGCGAAGTCCGTGAAGTGAACGCAGGAACAGGGACAATGTTCTAAGTGTTAGACACGGTTATTCTCATATTTTTGTCATATTTCGGAGCTCCTGTAGCTCAGTGGTTAGAGCACTCCCCTTAAAAGCGTGAGACCTATGTTCGAATCCAGGCAGATCTGGGTGAAACCTTGAGCAAGTTTCCTTACTCTACACACATACCTAATAATAATCCGTCCAAAAAAAACACACCATAAATAAATTGGTCATTTGAATCAATGATTGTGTGTGGGACGTTGCTGTGCACAATTGGTTGCCGCGTTTCGCCCACAAATATACAGTCAATTCACTTTGCAGTGTATTCTGTGAAGCTCTTTGAGACGTTGATAAGATGTGAAAAGCGCTATATCAATTGCAAAGTTTATTATATTATCATATTATTTTTAGCATTCGCTGAAGCAGCCGCCCACCTTCATATAGATTTTTCTTTCTTTGAGATATGTGAACGTTTATTTTTGGGGGGCAGTCTGACACATGCGGAAACCCATCACTGTGTTTAAGAGTATTGAAACCAAGTTGAGAATTCCACGTATCCCACCTACAACATGGAAATCCCAGAGATAGATTGCAGGAATGGAATATGCTCTCTGTTTCTGTCTCTTTCCCAGTGGGATGCATACTGCTTACCTAATCCCGGAAAGTATTAGGCGCAGGTTGGCAAGTGCCAAGGCTTGGAGTGGGGGGGGAGCTCAGAGTGTGTGTCGGGGTAACTGGTGGAGTCTAAGCAGCTAAAACTACATGGCTTACCATTAATATCACTGTCTGGCCAAGCTTTCCTGCTGCTTGTCCAGCTAGGACCACCCAACCCATTAGGGCTTTGACTTGCAAAGTTAATGGGAGCTGTAGTGGGTTGACTCCCTGCCCCCAGTGACTGGCCTGCCCCTCCACGTCCTGGCAAAGAGCCAGCCTGGGCTGTGCTGTCATCAGCAGTGTGTGAACGAATGTGCCAAATCTCTTTCAGCGATTTTAACGAGCGATATAGATCTAATCCAGTTAATTAATTCCAGTCAATTAAAACGTTTAGGAGAGGAGCAAACAATTGCCGGCGTGACCTTCTGGGGCAACAAATATGAATGCGGTTCAATACTTGACGCAAATGTGATCTGCTTATTCATACTCACCGAGACGCTACAGCAGTAATGCGGAGGAAGGTATTTTTGGCATTTCTTTCATTAGCTGGGGGGAAACGAACATGTGTCTTGGATAAAAAGTGGAATCTGATGAGTCCAGCAGAAATGTGGACCAGTTGCACTATCTCCACTAACAGGGAAGTCAGTGACTAGAGGTCACAGATAGAAGATAATATTGATAATAATCCTTGCATTTTAAATGGAAATGGCACTCTTCACGTCTTCTAGATGCCTCAAAGCGCTTCACAGAATATACTACAAAGTGAATTGACTGTATATTTGTGGGTGAAACGCGGCAGCCAATTGTGCATAGCAGTGTCCCCACAAACAGTCATGGATTGAAAGGACCAATTTTTTTTTGAGGGATTATTATCAGGCATAAGGAGTAAGGAAACTTGCCCAAGGTTTCCACCTCTGGAATTGAATCCAGGTCTCTCGATTGTAAGGTGACCACTCAGCTATAGGACTTCACAAAAATGGTCACACCAAGAGTGAAAGGATATTTTCTCTTCACACAGAGTCCTGTCACAATGTTGAACTCCCTCACAAGTAAGGTGGTAGAGGCAGAGTTTATTGTGGGTTTCAAGAGAGAAGTAATAATAATTCTTGCATTTGATATAGCGCCTTATCACATATTTGAGATGGTTGAAAAACTGTACATGTTGTGGGCGGTAGTCAATTGTGCACAGCAGTATCCCACAAGAAACAAAAACAACAAAATTACACTTGTACAGTGCCTTTCACGTCAGGAGGACATCCCAAGGCATTGGACAGTCATTGTTTCAGACCCGAACTGAGGTCGGGGATGGGGAGGGTGGAGGGAAAGGAGGGGATTTGGGGTGATCGATGGGACTGTCGAAGAGGAAGGTCTTGAGGAGGGACTTGAAGGAGGCCAGGGAGAGGGCGAGGCAGAGGGACTGCCAGGATGGAGTTCCAGAGTTCTGGCCGGCTCCACGTCCTCCGACTCACCCTCCCCACCATTGGTGGATGAGCCTTTAGGCACTCTGCCCCCAATCTCTGGAACTCCATCCCGCAGTCCCTCTGCCTCTCCCTCTCCCTGGCCTCCTTCAAGTCTCCTAATACCCCCATTCCCTCCCCCGCTCCCCCGTCCTCAGCTCCGGTCTGAAGCAGTGACTGTCCAGCATCTTGGGACATCCTCCTGATGTGAAAGGCGACATACAAGTGTAGTTTTGTTGTTGATGGGTTTCCGTATGTGTCAGACACATGGCTGACCCTCCAAAAAATGGACTAGTCTGAAATTTTCTTTGGCAGAGATTAAATGTTATAGTGACTGAACTGAACTGTTTCTCTCTTTAGATTCAGTTTGATCTTCAAAGGCAACGAGAGAAGGAAAGGTCTGACTTCGAGCATCTTAAGCTCTCTCCCACCAGTGTAACATTAACCTCAATTTGAGGAGCTCAGATTGTCTATATTGCAGCAGAATTGCAGTTCCGATACTTGCTGCCAGCAATTCCCCTGCTCTCTGCAGTCCGTGTAACATTCCTCAATGATGATCATTGACAGAATTATTCCACAGTTTTCTGGGCATGGAACCATTACGGCAAACTGGGTTCAGAATCCACCCGCTTCCCTCCTCTGCACATCCCAACACATCTGATGCCAAATCCCCTCCCTTAGTATTAGCAAACAAGGTCTCATGTTTATGTCTCATATTTCTGTTTTGGATTCAAACCAGAGCTTCGGAAATAATGGGTCTATGTATCACCTAGTTCTCCATAGTTTCACTGGGGACTCAAGTACACAGACACTCACCTTCATTGCTATGCTACAAGGGACCTCTGAACATGCTTTCAATTTTAATTTGAACTTTAAAGATGGTCAGACTGATAGTTGTTTGATGGTAATGCTGCAAATACACTATCCGGCTTAAGTTAATTCAATAATAAAGACATTAGAGTAACTAACCTGCTCCACTGTGGGTTACACTTCAATGCATGACATTTTATGGCTTCAATACACGGAAACCTACCTAGGTTTACATGTCAAAGTTGACATCTTTAACTGACGTAAAGTCCTTCAGCTCTGCTGCGGGAATTTATTGCACTATAAATAAGTAATAAATATAAGTAATTCGCTGTAGCACACAAAAAAAATCTGCTTTAGACTCGACTCCCATCAACATCCGTATGTCTCAAAGCCCTTTGCACATAATTATAGTCGATTGCAGTGACTGTGTCTTGGTGGGCAAACTGTAGCAGTCATTCTGCACAGGGTAAGGTCCCTCAAACACTTAAGTGTTCATTGGCAGTTCAAACACATTGGCACTCAATAGTCACTGAGAGCATGGCCAATTTTATTTGGGGGATTATTGCCCAGCGCCCTGGGAGAAACTCCATTATCTTTTTGAACAGTGATGGTTTCTTGCACATTCACTCGATTTAATATCTCATATCTGTGGAGCTCCTGTAGCTCAGTGGTTAGAGCACTCGCCTTACAAGCGTGAATCCAGGCAGATCAGGGCGAAACCTTGGGCACGTTTCCTTACTCCACACACACACCTAATAATAATCCGTCCCCAAAAAACCCTACCATAATAAATCTAGTTCATTTTCAATTCACGACTGTTGGTGGGACGCTGCTGTGTGCAATTGGCTGCTGCGTTTCGCCCACAAATATACAGTCAATTCACTTTACAGTGGATTATTCGAAGTGTTTTGAGATGTCTAAAAAAGATGTGAAATGCAAGGAATAGTATTATTATTATTCTTCAACTTGTACTATTTTTTTGTCCCATTGTGAGATAAACGTGGGCTGCCAAGAGCCCCATAACTGCTGCTAATCCAAATTGTTGACCACAGATTGCTGTTTGAACAAGACATTACATATAGATCCTTTGAGACACAATAATACTCGTTCTACCTTTAAATTCCTCCACGACTCTGTCCCACTCCACCTCTGTGACCTCCTCCAAAATCCAAAAATGATCTGGCCGCTTGCTTCGCTCAGTGGGCATTGCCCCTGCAGCCTGCACCCCTTTCTCTTGCCTGATCTTTTGGACTACATCCCAGAGTCATTTTTCACAGCTGTTTGTGGGACACTGCTGTGCACAATTGGCTACTGGGTTTTGGCCACAAAATATACAGTAAAATTCACTTTTGCGCTTATTAATGTTAAGTGTTATGGTATGTCCTCCCAAACGTGGAGCTCCTGCAGCTCAGTGGTTAGAGCACTCGATTTACAAGTGTGAGACCTGTGTTCGAATCCAGACAGATAAGTTTCCTTATTTCACATGCCTAATAATAATCCTTCCAAAAAAGAAAACACAATAATGAAATTGGTCATTTCAATCCACGACTGTTTGTGGAATACTGCTGTGCGCAATTGACTGCTGCGTTAAGCTCACAAAATATACAGTCAATTCATTTTATTGTATATTCTGTGAAGCACTTTGAGACGTCTAGAAACCATGAAAAGCACTGTATCAAATGCACAGATTATTATTTTTATTATTAACGTATGATTTTGTTGTTTATTTCATTGCTGTTTGTGGGACTTTGCTGAGCGCAAATACGTGCTGCGTTTACTTTCGACAAACAGCCATATCTTGGCAGTGAATGTTTGTAAAGTGTCTCAAGAAGTGACAAAATGCTGCGGAAATGGTAGTTCCTTCTTTCGTGTGCGTTTCATTCATGGAATGACAAACAAATCTGAGAGGCAGAATTAACTGAGGAAATAGTTTATGGATCAATGCCAACTGCAGGGATATATTTTTAAAAAGTTGGCATGAATGAAAGAGGTGAGTGAGAGAGTTGGAGCCAAAAAAAAGCTCTTGCAATATTCCAGAACATAAATAATAATACTAATAATAATAACAGCTTATTATGTTGTCGGGGAGTTTCGAAGCGCTTCATGTGCGAGTGCGGTGTGACAGTATGTTTGGTGGGTAAATGCGGCAGCCAATTTTGTGCATAACAATGTCCTACAAGCAGCCATAATAATAATAATACTACTTGCATTTAATATAGTGCTTTTTATCAGGCGTGTTGAGCAAGGAAGCCTTCTCAAGGATTCTCTCTGTTGTGATAGGTTCATACCAAAATGATAAGTCTTTTCTTAAGATAACTAAACTGTAAGAACAATGCCTCTTAATGGAGTCAGCGACACACAATTCATAGCCTTTTACTATCAAAGAACGTGTAATTTCATTGAAAACATTATTTAAATTTAGTTTATTGCAGTTTTTGCAAAATACAGCTCTGGAACTCCCTTCTTCGCTCCCTTCGCCTATCCCCCTCTTTTCCCGACCTAACTGTTCGGTGCCTTGGGACATCCTCCCAACGTGAAAGACGCTCCATAAATGTAATTTTGTTGTTGTTGTTTTCCAATTTTCAGGTCTCGGCTAAACACATTTCTTTTCAACTGCGTTTTCGGTCACCTTTTTCCCCCCTCACCCTGGTTCGGCCCCGGGATCTGTTCTTGGGAAGCGCTCTGAGACGCCGTCTGGCATGGAGGGCGCTATATAAATCCAAGTTGTTGTTGTTGTTGTTTATCTACTGTGGAATAGTTGGCATTGGGGTCTGCACATTCTGCCAAAACACAACTCCAACTCTTGCTTGTTATATTACAAATCTAAAGCAGTATCAGCCTTAAATTTGAAAACTGAACATTTGAATTCAAACTAATCCTGCATTCCATCTACCCAGCACTGACTAGGAATGGGGATTAAATTTACTTAATCTTTTGTGAAAGACAAATCTGTAACTCCCCAGTACCCACATTTGTAGAGCAAATAAAAGCATAATTTCTTATCAAAAAGATGAAGTGAATGACCAATTTTATTGGTGGGTGGGTAGGGTGGGGGGAGAATTGTTGTCCAGACCACTGGAATAAACCTGCTAAGTATTACAATGTCTGGTTCAGGCATTGCATCAACTGACTTGCAAAGCCTCATAATAATAATAATTATGATAATCCTTGCCTTTGACAAGCATTATACAAATGTAATCTTTTTGTTGTTGTTGTTGTTTTCACGTTGTCGAGGTGTTTCAAAGCGCTTCATGGAATATACTGTAAAGTGAATTGACTATATTTTGTGGGCGAAACGTGGCAGCCAAATGCACACAGCAGAGTCCCGCAAAGAGTCATAGATTGAGTGATCAAATTATAATTTTTTTTAGGGATAATTACCCTTTAATGGATTATTAACAATCAACTAACTAACTAAAGCAGGATCAGCCTTAAATTTGAAAATTGAACGGAACCGGGTTCCTACTGACTGCTGGGTAAACAGTGACATGTGGAGTAAGGAAACTTGCCTAAGGTTTTGCCCTGTCGGTAATCGAACTTGAGTACTCTAACCTACAGGGCTCCATACAGTTATTGATCAGGTTCAAGTGGAGACTTGATAGCATAGTCAGTGATCCATATAGTAAGCATACAGGATTGTACCATAGCTGCCCAGACACAATAGAAACATTCTGAGAAGCAGGAGGGGGCTGAGGGGAGTACAGTACCTCTGTTCTGTCATGGTTTGGGATCATTGTTGGGCTGGCTGAATGCCTAAAAGGCTTCTGGAGATTACAGTACTTGTTATTTCCTTTCATGCTCTGGGCTACTCCATCTGGCCTCAAAGCAGAAGGGGGGGGGGAGGAGAAGGGTTAAGGAGCAATCACTTGGGAGTTGAGAGCATTGGGGCTACGAGGAGAGAAGGCCAGATGGTTTGGTATTTTTCATACTTTCCTTTCCTCGTCAATTTTCTCTACCTCCAATTTTGCTTCCCGTTCTTTCCTCTGCCAGAAGCGTTTCAACTCATATTTGATGTGTCAGCCTGGCTCAGGGTGGTAGTGCTTAAGCCCCTTGCCCGGAACTGGGAACTCACAGTTTAGATGGGCACGCCAGCAACAACTTGTATTTATATGGTGTCCTTCACACTGGGCAGCGTCTCAGAGCACTTAAGAGCTCTTGTAGCTCAGTGGTTAGAGCACTCGCCTTACAAGAGTGAGACCTGTGTTCAAATCCAGGCAGGTCAGGGCGAAACCTTGGACAAGTTTCCTTACTTCACACGCCTAATAAAAATCCCTAAAAGAAAATAATAATAAATTGGTCATTTCAATCCAAGACTGTTTGTGGGGACGCTGCTGTGTGCAATTGGCTACCGCATTTCACCCGCAAATATACAGTCAATTCACTTTACAGTATAGTCTGAGAAGCTCTTTGAGACATCTAGAAGACGTGATATGGCGCTACATCTAATGCAAGGATTATTATTATTGTTTCCAGATAATAATATGGTGACCATCTCCATTGACTCCCCATCCCCCAGAGGGTCAAATTCAAGATCCTCATCCTCACTTTCAAGGCCATTCACGGCCTTGCCCCCGTCTATCTCTCCGACCTGCTATCTCTTTATCAGCCTGTCCATCCCCTCCGTTCAGCGGGCTCTGGCCTGCTCCACGTCCCACGCCTTAACCGCCCTACCATCAGTGGCTGAGCTTTCAGCCTTTCTACCCCCACACTCTGCAACTCCATCCTGCATTCCTTCGCCTCGCTTCCTCCCTTTCCTCCTTTAAGGCCAGTCTCAAGACCTTCCTCTTCGACCGTGCCTTCCACTCCTCTCTTAAATCTCCCCCCTCTCCTACTCTCCTTCCCCCTACCCCGACACCACCCCCTGCTTGGGTCTCAACCTAACTGTTCAGTGCCTTGGGACGTCCTCCTCTATAAATGTAATTCTGCTGTTGTTGTTGCCAGAGGTGGTGACCTTCAGATAAGAAATTAATCAAACTCCTGTCTACTGGTTCAAATGGATGTTCAGGAAAATGTGGCATTAATTGAAAAGAGAAGGGAGTTTCTCATGGTGTTCTGATCAACCACCCTCGTGTTTGCCTATAAAAGTACAGTCAAAAACAACAAATTACATTTGTATAGTGCCTTTCACATTGGGAATAATAATAATAATAATCCTTGCATTTGATATAGCGTTTTCACATCTTATTGACGTCTCAAAACGCTTCACAGAATATACTGTAAAGTGAATTGACTGTGAAACACGGCAGCCAATTGCGCACAGCAGTGTCCCACAAACAGTCATGGATTGAAATGACTAATTTTTATTATTGTGTTATTTTTGGGGAGGGATTATTGCCCAAGGTTTTGCCCTGATCTGCCTGGATTTGAAACACAGGTCTCACGCTTGTAAGGCGAGTGCTCTAACCACTGAGTTACAGGAAGTCCCAAAGCGCTGAAACTTTCAGTCACTGCACTTTATAGTTAACTTTTCGAGATGTCCTCTTGACATCAAAGACATGAAACCCCAAATAAGTTCAAAAAAGAACATAGTAATAATTTGTGAAGTGCTTTGAGAAGTGACAAAGATATTGTGTTTTTCACGTGAGGTTTGTTCAAGGAATGGCACACAGATCTAAGAGGCAGAATTAACTGAGGAAGCAGTTTATGGATTAATGCCATCTGCAAGCACTCAATCCACGACTGTTTGTGGGACACTACTGTGCACAATTGACTGCTGTATTTCACCCACAAAATACAGTCTATTCACTTTGCAGTATATTCCAGTGGGATGTCCTCCCGACGTGAAAGGCGCTGTATAAATGTCATTTTGTTGTTGGTGTTGTATAATAATCCTTGGATTTTCATATAGCGCTTTTCACATCTTATCAACATCTCAAAGCGCTTCACAGAATATACTGTAAAGTGAATTGATACATCCATATTAGTGATCGCGAGGAGAAACTGTATCCTCGCTGTGAAACTGTGGTGAAACTAAAAAGGAACCGTTTTTCTTGAGGAGATTTGATTTGGTCTTTCCCGAGTCCAAGTGGAACAAACGTATTTCAAAACAAAAAGAATCATTTAGACTGTCAATTAGTCTCCACACACAGATGAAGTGCTTTCTGACCCGAGGCACTCATTTTCATTGATCTGTGAAGTGTAGCTCCTTGCCAATTGCACAATGCAAGGCCAGCACTAATTTCCTTTGCTAAAAGTGGCTATTAATTGCGTTGGTTACTGGAGTGGTGTTTCATTGAGTTACATTATTATGTGGAGGTGTCAGTCCAGCTCACTTTGTAGCACTCAAACCTGTGTGTCAGAAAACTGAGGGTCAGGACTTGGAATCCACAAGTCTAGGCTAGCACTCCCGTGCAATGCTGGAGGTGTGGGGGATGTCTTGAATTTTCTAAGTTTCCACCCATCCGATTAAATGTTAAACCCAGGTCCTATCTGCCTCTTTGGGTAGATAATAATAATAATAATCCTTGCATTTGATATCACGCTTTTCAAATCTTATCAACGTCTCAAAGCGCTTCAGAGAATATACTGTAAAGTGAATTGGCTGTATGTTTGTGGGCAAACGCGGCAGCCAATTGTGCACAGCAGTGTCCCACCAACAGTCATGGATTGAAGTGAACAATTTTTATTATTGCGCTTTTTTTTGGATGGATTATTATTAGAAGTGTGGAGTAAGGAAACTTGCCAGTGGGTTTGCCTTGATCTGCCTGGATTCGAACACAGGTCTCATGTTTGTAAGGCGAGTGCTCTAACCACTGAGCTACAGGAGCTCAATGGATGTCAATGATCCAGCGGTTATTTCAAAAGAGAAAGGGAGTTTCTCCCGATGTCCTGGCTGCCATTCACTCCATGGAGGTTTGTGTGGAGACTGCTGTGTGTAAATTGGCCACCGCATTCATCCACAAAACACATAGTTACTCGACCTTTCAGGAAATCTGGTGAAATACTTTGAGATGTCTGCCTGATGTGAATGGTGCTATACCAAATTTAATTCCTGTTATTATGTATCAAAAGTGTAAGCAACCTTGCAAAATTTCTGTGCAACACAAAAAGAAATGTTGCGTGTTAGCAGTATAGCTGAGAACAACAAAATAGTGCAAAGTGTCTGCTCCCTCCATTCAGCGGGCTGTTCCATGCATCCCGCCCGACCCGCACTACCATTGGCGGTCGGGTCTTCAGGCTCTCTGCCCCCAATTTTTGGAACTCCATCCCATAGTCCCACTCGCTTTGCCTCCTTCAAGGCCCGATCCAAGACCCTCTTTTTCGACCATGCCTTCAGCCACCTTCCTACCTCTCTGCCCTCTCTCATCCCAACCTCCCACATCCTCCCTTCCTCAGGTCCTGACCCCTGACTGTTCAGCGTCTTGGGACATCCTCCTGACGTGAAAGGCGCTCTATAAATGTAATTCTTTTGTTGTTGTCGAACACTGGCCTCACAGGGAAGAGGAGCTGGGTTTGATTTACAGACATGGAGATACCACAAGGAAGTTTCCTATCTCCACACGCCTCTCTTTATCTAGCAGTAAGTAGGAATCCAGTTGTTAGTCAATTGGCGGATCACTTTTCGGGGGTAATAATCCCTCTGTCCCCCACCAAAAAAAAGTAAAGAATAATTTGGTCACTCAATCCAATCTGACGTTCCAGTGTTAGCCTTGTTCACTTGAGAGTACTCTCACCTCAAAGTCAAAAGGTTGTGGGTTCAAGCCCCACATGGGGACTTTGAGCTCAAGTCAGAGGGGGCAGAGGAATGGGCAGCAAGCCCAAGTTTAGGCATTCCTTCTCTCTCTCTGATGGAGGAAGGTGGCAGGAGAGGTAGAAATCCATCCGTTCTCTGTTTGTAACCAACAAAAAACAAAACAAAACCTGGCAACTGAGTATCTGGAGTGCAAATCAGTACAACCGAGTTATAATAATAATAATAATCCTTGCATTTGATATAGCTCTTTTCACATCTTCTAGACGTCTCAAAGCGCTTCACCGAATATACAGCAAAGTGAATTGACTGTTTATTGGTGAGTGAAATGCGGCAGACAATTACACACAGCAGTGCCTCACAAATAGTCGTGTTGAGTGACCAAATTACTATTATTATTCTCTTTGGAGGGATTATTATTAGGTGTGTGGAATAAGGAAACTTGCCAAGGTTTCACCCTGACCTGCCGGGAATCAGGTCTCTCGCTTGGAAGGTAAAGTTCTCTATCCACTGAGCTAAAGGACTCCAGGACTCCACAAGTTGCTTTCAACTGTCAATACAAGGGAGATGGAGAGACGGGGCGGGTGGTGGGGGGGGGGGATGTTTGCCGATTAATGACACAAAGTGGGGACGTGTTAGATAGGTGACATTGCCCAGGTGGGGGTCTGGCCTGCCTCACACTGACTTAAATGTGTGCAGCCAGAGGCAGGCAGGGAGCCCCCTGTGAAGACCAGTGAGGAAATGACTGCCCATCACGCTTTGCGGACGTCAGTTTAATGCGTTGAGTCTCTGCACAGTCTCTGAAGTTTTTAGTGTTGGTTTATAACTGCAAGGCGTTGATGAGGCGAGCTGGTGGGGCTGAAATTTAAATCCCATCCAAAGATGTGTCGTTTCAACACACTTCTACATATTCAGTTAATGATGGCTTCTTTACTCCACACGCCTAATAATAATTCTTCCAAAAAAAGTCACAATAATAAAAATTGGTCATTTCAATCACAACTGTTTGTGGGACACTGCTGTGCGCAATTGGCTGCCATGTTTCACCCACAAATATACAGTCAATTCACACTGTTATTATTGTTTTTTTCTTGAGGGAATATTATCAGACATGTGGAGTAAAGAAACTTGCCCAAGGTTTCACCCTGCCTGGAATTGAACTCAGGTCCTCTCGGTTGCGAGACGAGTGCTCTAACCGCTGAGCTACAGAACCCCACTGTTCTGACTTGGATGCATTGAAGAGTTTTCCACAATTTCTTATGACCTTCAACTTGAAGGCAAATCAATATAGGCCTCTGGTAAGGACTCATGGGGCTAATAGACGGGGGAGAGAGAGAGGCCGCGAGAGAGTCTTGTTTACTAATCACACACGTTCCGCCGTACACGCACTGACAGCTATTTACAAGTTGCTCAGACCCAGTGCAATGCTCAGTTCATGGGTGAAGTGCCTTTGAGAGAGCAGTTTGCGATGTTTCCTCAGGCAGGGCTAGGTGGGTGAAATGTGCTGGGGATCTTTCTGCCTGACAAGAAAGGTTATTTTAAAAAGGTTTCCTCTAAACCTCAGCCTCAGTGACTCTCAAACCTGCGAGACCACTTTGTCTTACAATTGCACGTAATAATATTTCCATCTGACATAGCGCCCATCGCAGCGAAACGTCTTAAAGTGCTTCACAGGATATACATACTGTAAAGTAGAGTGACTCTGTATTTTGTGGATGAATCACAGCAGCCAGTTATTACTGTCTAGCTATGAAGTGCTCACAGTTATGAAGTGAATGACTAATTTTATCAGTGGGATTGTTAGCCACGGCATCGGGAGTGAGAAACTCGCTTCTCTTTGCCAATGTTGCATTGGGATCTTTAATGTCCATCTGAACAGACAGACTTGGTTTAACATCTCATCTAAAAGACGGAATAGTAGTAGTATGGGATATTGAGATTTGCCATATCCCAAGGGGGCCGTGTACCATTGGCTGGGGGGGCATGCGGAGCTTTAGAGTCTCAAGCCTTGAGTGCATGTGAAGCTAAGGAGCTGAGTGTGTGAAGCCGAGGACCCGAGTGTGTGGAGGCGAGTGTGAAGGAGGTGGTGGCGCAACAAAAACTTTACTGAGTTAGTGGGAGGCCAGTGCTATTCAAAGTTTGGAAGCCACTGGCCTAGACTATGAGAACAAAGTCCAATCATTGAGTTGGTAGGTCTGTCTCAAGACCTTCCTCTTTGGTCATCACTATTGGTCACCTTCTCATCCTTATTTACTTGGTCCTCACTCCTCCTGAATCTAACCCCCAACTCGGGTGTCCGGTACTTTGGGATATCCTCCTGATGTGAGGTTCACTATACGAATGCAAATTGTTGTAGTTTTTGTTCTTGGTTTGCCTTCAAGGCCATTTCCGGCTCTGCCCCTACCCCACCTCTCCGACCTGCTGTCCCCCTATGAACCTCTCCACCCCATCTGTTCAGCAGGCTCTGGTCTGCTCCATGTCCCCCGCCCGACTCGCTCTACCATCGGTGGGCGGACTTTCAGCCTCTCTGCTCCCACACTCTAGAACTCCATCCCACAGTCCCTTCACTTCGCTTTCTCCCTTGCCTCCTTCAAGGATGGTCTCAAGACTGTCCTTTTCGACCGTGCCTTCTGCTACCCTCCCAACTCTCTCCCTACCCTCCTAACTCTATCCCACCCCTCCCCACTGCCCCCCCCACCCCACCCCATCACCCTGCTCGGGTCCCGACCTGACTGTTCAGTGCCTTGGGACGTCCTCCCGATGTGAAAGGCACTCTATAAATGTACTTTTTGTTGTTGTTGTTGGAACCTGCAACTTTCTCAACTGCTATTCATGAGCACTTGCTACTGATCACAAGGCGCCCCCAATGGTACTGAGTAATGGAACGCTGCCGTCCAGTACTTCCGCCAACCAAACTGACCGCTCGCAACCCTCCATCTGGTCAAAACAAGCACTCCCACCTCCACAAGTGGCTTTGAGTGCATTCCTGACAAACAGAGAAACTGCTCTGTGGAATGAAGTGCCAAAAAACACAACTTATAATGGCAACCAGAACGGGGAATGCTGAATTTCCTGTTAAAACAACAATTTTAACTCTTTCGATTGCCCGATTTCACAACAATTGTAGTTCGGCTGTGGCATTTCCTCCCAAACTTACATCACAGCTTTACCTTTCCTTATGCCACATGCCTAATAATAATCCCTCCAAAAAAACACACAATAATAAAATTGGTCATTTCAATCCACGATCGTTCGTGGGATGCTGCTCGCTAGCGAGAAACCGGGGTTTGATTCCCGGCAAGGCAAAATGTTGGAAAAGCTTCCTTACTCCACGCGTCTATTTACCGAGCAGTAAGTAGGAACCTGGTGATCACTCGATTACTTGATCGAGTGATCAAGTTAGTGGGGTTGCTAACTCTTTCAAAATAAATAAAAATAATTTGGTCACTCAATCCTTTTGTGCCGTAAGATTCTACGATTCTATAGGTCTGTCAGGTTATGGGGAGAGAGCTGGGCAGTGGGATTGAGTTGCTCTTTTCAAAGAGCCGGCACAGACTAGATGACTGAATGGCCTCCTTTTGTGCCGTAAGATTCTATGATTCTAATCGACGACTGTTTGTGGGACTGTGCTGTGCTCAATTGGCTGACACGTTTCACCCACAAATTATACAGTCAATTCACTTTACAGTGTACTCTGTGAAACGCTTTGAGACGTCGATAAGATGTGAAAAGTGCAAAATCATGCAAGGATTATCATTGCTATTATTACTGTATCAAATGCAAGAATTATTATTAGGATAATTGTCCTATCTGAAGCACAGCTCCTGTGATAATGGCCAGCCTGCCTGGGAGCTAGGACAGAGACAGAGCTGTAACCCACAACTTTCTGCTTCAATGGCGAGTGCTATGGACTGGGCCAAGTTGATGAATAAAAATAACAGCACGGCCCATCGCTGGAATTTGCACACACACTTGCTCTGCAGGAGTTGGAGCGTACAGGCTAGAGTTTGTGCTGAGGATATCATTTACATCACTGTAACGTGAATTGACTGTGTATTTTGTGGGCAAAACACGGCAGCCAATTGCGTACAGCTGTCTTAATTATCCTTACCAGAGACATCTTCAGACACAAGCTTCCAATCAACGTAATGATTGTTTTTCATACATGCACAATAATAACCTCTACAAAAAATTATTATCAAATTGGCCATTTCAATCCACAACTGTTTGCTGGGATGCTGCTGTGCGCAATTGGTTGCAGCGTTTCACCCACAAATATACAGTCAATTCACTTTACAGTATGTTCTGTGAAGCGCTTTGAGACGTCTAGAAGACGTGAAAAGCACTGTATCAAATGCAAGGATTAGTATTATTATTATTTGCACCACCTTCAACAAATACCTTCAACTTTACCATTGTCCAAATAGGTCCCGTCAGCCTGTTCAGGCGGTCATTAACGCTCCTGTGGGAGCTGTTCAAAACGAGAAGTGGGGGATGGGGTGGGGGGTTATTGGCTCCCTAATGTCCTGGCCGACAATCCTTCAGATAAAAGTGGTCATTCATCTCATGGCTGTTAGTGGGGGCCTTGCTCTGCGGAAATTGCCTGCTGTGTGCGGCCACAATAACGCACAGTCACTACGCTCGACAGCAATTAATTGTGAAGTGCTTTGAAGAGTTTGGACAATATTGGCACTGCATAAATGCAAGGATTATAATTATGATCATTACGTCTCCCAATTGGAATGAAATGACAAGGGCACAAAATAGGTCTCTAATGTTTCCAAGGGGGTCGGATCCTTGTCTCACTCATGAACATAAAACGAAGGTAATTGAAGCCATGTACAGAGTAATGTCCAGAAGCTGAATTTTTCCTGTAGCCTCATTAAAAGTGTGTTAAAGTAGAGAAACAATTCTGTCACGATGTGTTTGATGGAAACCTGTGGAGATGTCATTAGATCCAGATGCCTTGCCCCAAGGCCAGTGACTGTGTTGCCTTAATAACCCTTTAACAAGAAGGGACTTTCTTCAAAGATCTCACCACACCTCCAGTTACTGCTGCTAGATTGACACTTCACTTTGGTTCACAAACCTCTCTCTAAGAGTCTATACCTGCCTCATTGTGCTTCGAGACGTCTCGAAGACGTGATAAGGCCCTACATCAAATGCATGAGTGATGTTTGCATTCGATACAGCAGCTTATCATCTCAGTAGGACATGTCAAAGCACTTCACAGGATAGACTGTAAAGTGTAGTGACTGTATATTTTGTAGGTGCATGGAGCAGACAATTTGCTCAAAGCAACGTCCTCACAATTAGCCTGTGACCAATTTTATCTGGGAGAATTACTAACCAGGATTTATTTCTCTATTTAAATGGTGATGTGGGATACTTAACGTCCACCTATACAGGTAGGCAGGTTATGAAATCAAGCAGAGCAGGTGTAAGGTGAAAGGATTTGAGAGGAAAGTACCAAATGATAGTGAGTATAGAATGTTGTATTGCGTTCTTGTGTTAGGAATATCAGGAGGGGATTTAGAAGCTATTTAGCAGGACGGAAATTGAATGACGGGTAACAATACAACAATAATATTCTGTGCATTTGATACACAGTATTCCATGCATGTGGAGCTCCTGTAGCACTCGCCTTGCAAGACCTGTGTTCGAATCCAGGCAGATCAGGGTGAAATCTTGGGCAAGTTTCTTTGCTCCACACGTCTAATAATAATCCATTAAAAAAACACAACAATAAAATTTAATTAAAATAAAATATAAATTCTTCTTATTTATATTACTTCCAATAATGCCTCATCACATCATTGAAACATCTCAAAGTGCTCCACAGAATACAATGTAAAGTGTAGTGATATATATTATGTGAACGAAACGTGGGCAGCCAATTGCACGCAGCAATGTTCCATAAACAGTTTTGGATTGAGTGACCAAATAATTATTTATTTTTTAGAGTATTGTATAGAAGGTAGAGTTGTAGAATATTCCCTCATAGCATTTGCAGCGAGGAGGGTGGGGAGAGATTGGAGAGGTGTTGTGACAGACAATTTTAGGTCAGACACCAGGAAGGATTCGCTGCACAGAAAGAAGTCATCAACAGATGGAACAGGTTAGAAGGAGTCAGTTAAGAGAGAGTTCGATGCTTGCAAGGGAAAGGACGGTCGGGTGGATAAGCTGGAGGGAGGAGATCAAATGGGCCAAAGGCCTTTCTTTCCTCTGAACCTCTCTTGTGATCTTTGCTAACTCAATTGGCTTATTTTTGTGTCATAACCACAGGCAAGTCCAAGATGAGTGCTTTGGAGGCGGTAGGAATCCCCATCGTTAGAACTAAGCGGAAACAAAAAGCCCTTTGGCATCTTCATGCACAGCCTTTCCCTTGCTTGTGGACGTGTACACATCCAGTCCCAGGGTCAGAGAGGAATTTCAGTATCAATCGTGGCTTAACTACAGGCTCAAATGAGTTCCCCTGCTGGCCCCCAATGCCATGATTCCCATTTGCATGACAGTCATTATTGCAGCTTCTATTGAATAAGAGTCCCAATTAGTGCTGACTTATGGGCAGTTTCATGCTGCCAATCGACCTCCCTGGGAGACCTGGTGGGAGATGTACCTTCATTACATCCATAAGGGGGAAAGGAGGCTTCCCTTACATCAATCTGGGTCCCATTCGGTTGTTAGTCGATTGGTGGCTCGCATTCCCGGGGGTAATAATCCCATCCCCAAAAAATAATGAAACAACCAATAATTTGGTCGCTCAATCTGCGAATGTTTGTGGGACACTGCTGTGCGCAATTGCTTGCCGTGTTTCGCTCACAAGATAATAATAATAATCCTTTCATTTGATATAGCGCTTTTTGCCTCTTATACACATCTCAAAGCGCTTCACAGAATATACTGTAAAGTGAATTGACTGTATATTTGTGGGTGAAATGCGGCAGCCAATTGCGAACAGCAGTGTCCCACAAACAGTCGTGGATTGAAATGACCAATTTTTATTATAGTGGTTTTTTTTTGGACGGATTATTATTAGGCGTGTGGAGTAAGGAAACGTGCCCTGATCTGCCTGGATTCGAACACAGGTCTCGCGCTTGCAAGGCAAGTGCTCTAACACTGAGCTACAGGAGCTCCACGACCTACACGCGGTTTAGTTTAACCCGACTTCATGAACTTTAACCCAACCAACCCTGCCATCAATGGGAGAGCTTCCATTTTATTCTGCCCCGGCTCTATGGAACTTGCTTCAAATTGCTTCCTCCTCTTCATTTTTGCTTAAAGCCCACCTCAAGATTTATCCTTTCGCCGGTGCTTTTGATCACTTCCCATCCTCCCCCACCATCCTTCCCCACAACCCGCACTCCAAATGCAGTATATACTGCCATATGTAGTGATTGAGTATCGTGTAGGTGAAGATGGCAGCCAATTTTTCACACAACAATGTCCCACAACCAGCAGTAAAGTGAGTAACTGTTTTAATTGGGGGATTGTTGGCCAGGACACAGAGAGAAACTCCCTTCTCTGGTCAAAGAGAGCCGCAGGAACAAAATGTTTCGATTTATGTTGCTTCAACCCCCAGATAAAAGAATAAAATGTGAACAGTGAATTGTCACATCAGGATAACAACTCAAAGCACTTCATAGGATGTCACTGTGTATTCCTAATAATAATCCTTGTGTTTGATATAGAGCCTTATCACGTCTTCTAGACGTCTCAAAGCACTTCACAGAATATACTGTAAAGTGAATTAACTACATATTTGTGGGTGAAATGCGGCAGCCAATTGCGCTCAGCGGTGTCCCACAAACAGTTGTGGACTGAAATGACCAATTTATTATTATAAGGATTATTATCAGGCTTGGGGAGGGGAGTAAGGAAACTTGCTCAAAAGTTCGTCCTGAATCAAACCCGAGTCCCTTGCTTGTATGGCGAGTGCTCTAACCACTGAGCTACAGGACTCCATGACTCGCTATCAAAATGCAAGGACTATTTTATTCTGACATAACATACAAAAAAAAGTCTGATAAACGACTTCAAAGCTTGGACGATTTGCCAAATTCTCGACATTCTGAAGCGTTACATAAATAGAGTAAATCTAGACCCAGGTGGAATTTCCATCCCATAATATCTCCACAGTATTGACTTTGCGCCACGGTTGGTGAATAGCTGACCTATGTAAGTGCTATATAAGTAACCTCATATGGTTTGTATCAGACAGCCTCTGATGTTGAGAAATGAGGTGTGAACGTGTTGATACAGTACACTTATTGGCTTGATGTGGATAGTTTTCTGGTGCTTTTTCCTCCTCAATTCTCTCGCCCCTTCTTCCTCCGCGTCTTCCTCTTTCCTGCTTCTCCTTCCTACAAGAGTTCAATCCCATTTCCTCTCCCCACTCACACCACACCCCCACCTACCACCACAACACCCCCCACCATCTCGCCAAAGCCGCCCTCAATTACGCGAGAGATTTGACAATGAGAGTCACGAAACTACCAATCACAATATCTCAATAGGCCAAGGTTCCCCTTGTGGAATGATATTTTACTTGTGGCACTTTGGATGTCAGAAGATGGCGGACTCAAGAGCCATGATGTGCTTTCAGCCACTATGCCCTGAAACTTTGGAACTCCCTCCCTCAACCTCTTCACTTTGCACCCTCCTTTCCAATCTTCAGATCGCACCTGAAGACCTTTCTCTTCGATACGTCGTGGATTGAAATTATCAATAATTTTTTTTTTTTTTTTGCGATTATTAGTAGGTGTGTGGGGTAAGGAAACTTCCCAAAGTTTCACCCTGACCTGCCTGGATTCGAACACAAGCCTCACACTTGTAAGACCAGTGCTCTAATCACTGAGCTACAGGACTCTACTTGCATTTATACAGCTGGTAGCATCCCACCAGAGTGCTTGGATGAGGTGGGGGGTGCTGCGAGTTGGAGGGGACGAATTGAGGCAAGCTGTTCCAGGGTATGAGGAATGGAGGGGTTTTGGGGTATACAGTCACTACACTTTATGGAAAACTTTTGGTGTCCTGTAGCATATTGGTTAGAGCACTCACCTCGCAAGCAAGAGGACCCGGGTTCGAGTCACAGGCAGGGCAAAATATTAGGCAAATTTCCTGACTCCACCTGCCTTTACCTCGGAGTGAGTCAAAATCCAGTTGTTAATAGATTGATGGATTGCTTTCCCGGGAGTAATAATCCTTTCAAAAAAAATTATGGATGATCAAAAATAAAAAATTGCTCACTCAATCCATGACAGTTTGAGAGACACTGCTGTGCACAATTGGCTGCCTGATTTGCCCACAAAATATACAGTCAATACAGTTTACAGTACAGTCTCTGAAGTGCTTTGAGGCATCGCAAAGGCATGATAAGGAGCTATATCAAAAGCAAGGATTATTATTATTATTATTGAGGCTGGGAGTACAACAACAGTTACAAGTGAATTGGATGTGTAATTGAAGACACACGGATATTTCCACACAGTAGCTTAAGAGTTAATGCTTAACATAAGGAATTGCAAGAACATTATAACAAATTTGCTTTTATTAGTAACTGTGCAGCAGTAATGCAGAGTAAATCTATTGTGAGCCTGTGAAACCCATATTCCATATCATCAAATTAGCTTGCACTCTTATCCCTTGAGCTAGTTATTTTATGATGGTAAAAGGCATTAGGCAAGAAGTGATGTGATTTGAATAACGCTAAGATTAGATAAAAGGTCTTGACAGATTAATTCACCTCTAATCGAATCAATACACTTATGTTTACAAACGCAGCTGGCAATATTTTCATGTCAACAATCTTCTCTTCCCGAGGAGGAAAAAAAATGGCACTTGTTCAGACGACGTTTATTTCTCCCCCTGACTGAAGAGGAGAAGATGATCATAATGATCCTTGCATTTGATGCCTTATCACGTCTTTGAGACGTTCTCAAAGCGTCTCAAAGAATATGCTTTGAAGCGAATTGACCTATATATTTTGTGGGTGAAACGCAGGAGCCAATTGTGCACCTGACATAAATAGTCGTGGCTTTAGTGACCGAGTTATTCTTATTTTTCAATGATTTTTAAGGAATGATAGCCCCCGGAAAAAGAGATCTGCCAATCGATTAACAACTTGGTTCCGACTTACTGCAAGGTGTGAGGAGTAAGGAAACTTGCCTAACGTTCCACCCTGCCCGGGAATCAAACCCAGATCCTCCCGCTTGCGAGGGGAGCTTTACTGACTAATCACTGAGCTACAGGGCTCCACGCTCATGAAAATCCCAAAAACAAAATTTATGGGAAAATAGCTTTAATCCTCGAATTTGTCATTGAGACAATGGGTCAAATGGCCTCCTGCCCTGTTGATAATTTCCATGGTTCTATTTGCGAGGGGAGGGGGTGGGAGGGGGAAGGTAATAAGATATAAATAGGTTGCTGGCACGGCATTACGGCATGCAGTGTTGGCTGCATAAGTATTGTTGGCATGTATAAGAGGAAGCTGTAAATTAGAACCAAAGCATCAGGAAAGGCAATAAGGGCTGTGGGGAAAGGTCACAACAGTGAGATTAGAAGATTTGCCGAGATCTAATAAACTGGGGGTAATTAACAACAACAACAGTAAGAATTTACATTTATATCAGTCAGTGCCTAGGGACGTCCTCCTGACGTGGAAAATGCTATATTAATGTAATTTGATGTTGCTGTTGTTGTTTATGACCCCAAGTCATAGAGAGAGAAGGGGAAGTGACCATGCACATAGTAAGGTGGAGTTCTGTAGCTCAGCGCTCAGTGGCTGGAGCATTCGCCTTACAAGCGAGAGACTTGGGTTCGTTTCCAGACAGGTCAGGGCAAAAACTTGAGCAAGTTTCCTTAATCCACACACCTGATAATAATCCCTCCAAAAAACAACAATAATAAATTGGTCATTTCAATCCATGACTGTTTGTGGGGACACTGCTGTGTGCGTTTGGCTGCCGCGTTTCTCACACAAATATACAGTCAATTCACTTTGCAGAGTATTCTGTGAAGCGCTTTGAGATGTCTAGAAGACGTGATACGCACTATATCAAATGCAAGGATTATTATACTATTATTATAATGAAAGATCCCACGGCACTACTTGAAATGAGAAGGCATCTTTGCCAACAATGCCCAGATAAAATCAATCATTCGCTTTATGGCTGTTTGTGGGGACATTGCTGTGTGCAATTCAACCCACTACGTTTATCCACAAAACACACAGGTAGGGTACTCTACAGCAAATCCTGTGCAGTTCAGGTGTGTTCGGAAGGAGGGGGAAAGGCGGAGGGATTGGAAAGAGGAGTCACAGAGTTTGGGGCATAGTGATTGAAAGCGAAGCCATCAATAGTGCGGGGATTGGACTTGTTGAAATATGTGCAGATGGCTGGAGCTGCCTAGACAAACAAGGCAGGTGGTCAAGTGGGTTGTGAGCAGGTACGAGGGGTAAGGAGGTTCCATGGCATGGAATGATTTGTTAGATGATCTTCAAATAAATTGGTGCTGTGAGAGGGAGCCACTGGAGCCTGGCAAGGTCTGGGTGATGGGGATGCAGAGTTCAGTGTAGGCTTGATGGGCTGAATGGTCTACAAACCTACAAGTGGCCTACAGGTGGAGTTACGTGGCTCAGTGGTTAGAGCACGTGCCTTATAAGCATGAGACCTGTGTTGAAATCCAGGCAGGGTGATACCTTGGGCACGTTTCCTTTTACCCCCTTTTGCCCCTAGTCCCACTTCCGTGACTGATTGTGGGACACTGCTGTGCGCAATTTGGCTGCCGCGTTTCGCCCACTAATATACAGTTACTTTTCCTACTATGTTTTATCCTGCCCTGATCCTTCCCACCCTGCTCTTGTCCTACCTGACTGTACAGCGCCTTGGGATGTCCTTTCGACGTGAAAGGCGCTATATAAATGTAAGTTTTGTTGTTGTTGTTGTTATAAGCATGAGACCTGTGTTGAAATCCAGGCAGGGTGATACCTTGGGCACGTTTCCTTATTCCAAACACCTAATAATAATCCCATATATAAAAATAATTGGTCATTTCAATCCACAACTGTTTGTGGGACACTGCTGTGCTTAATTGGCTGATGCATTTCACCCACAAATATATTTGTGGGGACACTTGGCACAATTGCTGCCGAGTTTCGCCCACAAATGTACAGTCAATTCACTTTACAGTATATTCTGAGTAGTGCTATGAGATGTCTAGAAGACAGGAAATGCGCTATATCAAATCTATCTATTTCTAGAGCTGAACAAGGCAGAATATAATAATAATAATCCTTGCATTTGATATAGCGCTTTTCCCATCTTAATGACCAATTTTTATTATTGTGGGTTTTTTTGACGGATTATTGTTAGGCCTGTGGAGTAAGGAAACTTGCGCAAGGTTTCGCCCTGATTTGCCTGGATTTGAACACATGTCTCATGCTTGTAAGGCAAGTGCTCTAACCACTGAGCTACAGGAGCACAGCACAACAAGGAAGGAACACAACAACAACAACAAAATTACAGTTGTATAACGCCTTTCATGTCAGGAAGACATCCCAAGGCGCTGGACAGTCACTGTGTCAGCCCCGAGCTGGGGACGGGGTGGGGAGGGAAGTGGGGCGAATAGCAAGACTTGAAGGAGGCCAGGGAGGGGGGGGGCGAGGTGGACTTGACTGCGGGATGGAGTTCCAGAGGTTGGGGCGTGAATACTCAATGTAAGGAGAGGATAAAACCACGTGCGAAGGCTTGAGACGCACTCTCGCCCTCCTCTGTGAGGAGATTTATTGGACAATATTTGGTTTATTCTCTTGAAATCCTTTGTGTGATGGGAAACAGATGGGTTAAGCCATCGGAGGGTTTAACCTTCTCTTTCATCCTCCCCACTTCAAACAGTGGCAAGCCAGAGAGTTCAATTTATCATGTGCCCTCACATGTGCATCTATTGAAAACAATAGTTTTTTATAAAGGTTCCAGTGACAGAACGGGAGTGGGTGGGTGAGTGAGTGGGAGGGCTGGTGAAGAGGTAGTGTGAGAGTGAGGTAAAATATTTTTTGGGGGTGGAATTTGAGTACAGTTCAATTTTTTTAAAATAAAAAAGGCCTAAAATTTCCCTCCTTCTCAAAGCCTTTTCTACCTCTCCCCCTTCTTCCCCTACTCACAACTCTTCCCCAATTTGATAATAACAATAATTTGGATTTGATAATTTGGAGGCAGGGAATCTTCAAGCCAAAGCCCTAACAGATAGGATGGTCGTAGAGGGACAAACAGCGGGAAAGCTTGGCCAGACAATGATATCAATGGTAAGCTATGTGTGGTTTTAGCTAGTTAGACTCTAGTCGTTACCTCAACACATTCTCTGGGGTCCCCACCAAGCCTTGGCTCTTGCCAACCTGTGCCTAAGACTTTCCTAAATTAGGTGAACAGCAACAACAACAACAAAATGACACTTATATAGCACCTTTCACGTCAGGAGGACGTCCCAAGGTGCTGGACAGTCATTGTTTCAGATCCGAGCTGGGGTCAGGGATCAGGATCAGGCCAGGGAGAGAGCAAAGCGGAGGGACTGCGGGATGGAGTTACAGAGGTTGGGAGCAGAGTGGCTAAATAGTCGTCTACCAATGATGGGATGGGTGGGTTGGGGGGACATGGAGCACGCCGGAGCCTGCTGAGTGTAGGGGTCAGGCAGGATGGTAGGGAGTTAGGAGGTTGCAGGGGTAGGGTGGGGTGAGGCCACGGAGGGCTTTGAATGTGAACACCTGGATCTTGTATTGGATCTTCTGGGTGATGGGGAGCCAATCGAGTTGGGCGAGGATGGGGGAGATGGGGGTCACGAAGCTTGGAGAGGTAGAGGACATGGGCCGCAGAGTTCTGGATTATCTGCGACCTATGGAGGGAGGAAATAGGAAGGCCGACAAGCAGGGCAGTCGAGCCGGATATGTCCCTCCAGAGAGAGAGCGCATTCCATCCCAACTGTCTATCCCTGGGATTTCCATGTATTGGTGGGATGCATGGAATTCTCAACTTGGTTTGGATGTTCTTAAGCAACAGTGATAGGTTTCTGCCAATATCAGACACCTGCCTGAAAACCAAAAAATGGAAACGTCTCAAAGCGCTTCTCATGATTTTTACTGTGGCATGTAGTGACTGTGTATTCGCAGGCACACAATAAATGTCGACACAGCAGCGTTGCTCACATAACCAGGTGAGACTAAAATAAAACAACCACTCTCTTGCGAGAATATTTGTAAGTACAAATGGATGGGCATTCTGAAATCGGAACCTCTTTGTTTAGCCACCAAAAGAAGTGTGTTTTGATTGATGGCGTAAATCTATGCTGTGTTGTTATTTCTATGACATAATAATAATAATGCTTGCATTTGATACAACAACAACAAAATTACACTTGTATAGCGCCTTTCATGACTTTGTTTGTGGGGCACTGCTGTACGTAATTGGCTGCTGTGTTTCGCCCACATACACTTTGCATTTCACTTTGCAATACAGTATATTCTGTGAAGCACTTTGTGGCGTCTAGCAGACGTGAAAAGCGCTATATCAAATGCAAGGATTATTATTGTTGTAAAAATCAACGAAGTGAATCATCATTTTTTATCTGGAGGCGATCGTTGGCCAGGACATACAGGGAAAAACCTCCCTGCTCTTGTCGAACAGTGGAGACTTTGTTTAATATCTCATCCAAATGACAGCACCTCCCAACAACAAAGCCCTCACAGATCCACTTTCCAAGCCAGGACCGTGAGCTCAAAGTCCCAACCCTGTGACTGTTAACAACTTTCCCTTTTCAAGCCCGGTTGATTTATAAGATTTGGAAACCATTTCCTCTCTCGTCCGCGACCCACGGCACAATCTGCTACATTTACAAAACTAATTGTATCATTTGTAATCCTTTCAATGAATGACTCTCTCTTAGAAAAACACAGTGTTGTCTGCAGTGCAACTGTGCACAGCAAATGTTACTGAATGCGTATTGTTGGTAATGGTATGTTCCATTGACTATAATGCTGCCATTAATATAATTACTGCGAAGGCTGCATCTTCGTTGAATTGAACCCAGCTGTGATGTATTAGAGCACGGCAAACTAAAACACCAATTAAGCTATTTACCGAGGGAATAGATTGGGCTGTTTCATTTTGGGCACCCAAATTTAGGGAGAGTTGGACTGAGTCCAGCAGTGATTCATTATATTAATATTTTGGATGAAAGGATTTTTGGGGGGTAATGATGGGGAGAATGTTTGTGGTTCACTGCTATGTGTGTACATAGTCGGTTGCCAGCAAAACACACAGTCACTACTTTGCAGTAAAGTTCTTGCGAGGCGTTCTGAGATACCCTGTTTCCCCACCCATGCCTCCGACACCTGACTTAAAAGGCACTGCATTCATTGCAAGAATAATAATAATTATGAATAATAATAATCAAAAAGATGATGTTGCCTAGAATTGGATAGATTAAGGGGCAATTTAATTACAGCATTTAATATAACATGATTCGTTGGCAGAGAGATCCACAAACAAGGGAACCTAATCATGAAATTAGAGTTAAATGCACTACAAGTGAGCTCCGAATCCCATTCATTACACAGAGCAGTGTGAGAACATACAGTTGTTTGTAGACGCAAGACTTTTCAAAGGGAAAAGAATGGACATTATTACAGTACAATTAACTTTGATATAGTGCCTTTAACCCCCGGAGAATGTCTCAAAACTCTTAAGAGTTATAAAGAAACGGAAAAAAGGGAAACAGGATTAATAAAATGTTGGAAAGTCTTTTTATTTCCCCACAATTTGTTATTTACATTAATATATGTACTCAGAATAGGATGTAACCCATATAACACATAAGGCACCATTACTAATAGCTCAAATAATTCTAGCTCACAACAACGTCAATTTGCGTTAATATGGCATCTCAGAGCGCTTGAGCATGGTGAGGAATTTATGGAATTCTCTGCCCCAAAGGGCTGTAGATGCTCAGTCTTTGAACATATACAAGACTGAGATTGATAGATTTCTTGTGGAGAAAGGGATTAAGGGATATGGAGGCGGGGCAGGTGGAGTTAGATTAGAAGATCAGTCATGATCTTATTGAATGGTGGGGCAGGCTCGGGGGTTGATTGGCCTACTCCTGCTCCTAATTCTTATGTTCTTATGCTCTAGAAGGGATGGAGAGGAGATGACCATAGTCACGATCGAAGGAAGGTCTTCAGCAACAACAAAATTCCACTTGTATGGTGTCTTTCATGACAGGAGGACATGCCAAGGCACTGTACAATTATTGTTTCAGACCCGAGCTGGGAACAGGGAGGTAGGAGGGAAAGGAGGGGATTTGGGGTGACAGATGGGACCATCAAAGAGGAGGGTCTTGAGGCGGGACTTGAAGGATGCCAGGGAGGGGGCGAGGAGGAGGGACTGCAAGATGGAGTTCCAGAAGTTGGGGTCAGAGTGGCTAAAGACTCACCCGCCGATGGTGGGGGGTGGGTGGGTCGGAGGACATAGGGCAGGCCAGAGCCTGCTTAGTGGATGAGGTTGGCAAGGGGTTAGAAGGTCACGGATGAAGGGTGGGGTGAGGTTGTGAGGGCTTTGATTGTGAGGACCACATGAATTGAATTGAAGGTTTGGGACATCTTCCTGATGTGAAAGGTGCTATGCAAGTATAATATTGTTGGGCAAGTTTCCTTACTCCACACGCCTCTGTTGACCTAGCAGTAAATAGAAATCCAGTTGTTAGTCGATTGGCGGATCGTTTTCCGGGTGTAATAATCCCTTCAAAAATAAGCAAATAAATAGATAGACAATAATTTGTCACTCAGTCCACAACTGTTTGTGGCTGCCGCGTTTTGCCCACAGAATATACAGTCAATTCCCTCCACAGTATAACCTGTGAAGAATTATGAGATGTCTTGAAGAGGTGATAAGGCGCTGTATCATATGCAAGTGTTATTATTATTATTATTTCCCATCTCTATGACTTTGCCTCTTCATCACTCTATCTTTAAATCCAATCATAAAATCTCCCTAGGACTTCACTCCCCTTCTTTTGAGCTCGATGTGTAACCCTGTGTATTTTGCAGTCCAAACTCAGCAGTCAATTTGAACACAGCATTGTCCTACAAACAGCCATGGGGTGAGTAATAGTAATAATAATAATAATAATAATAATCCTTGCATTTGATATAGCGTTTTTCACATCTTATTGATATCTCAAAGCGCTTCACAGAATATACTGTAAAGTGAATTGACTGTATATTTGTAGGTGAAATTCAGCAGCCAATTGCGCGCAGCAGTGTCCCCACAAACAGTTGTGGATTGAAATGACCAATTTTATTATTGTGTTTTGTTTTGACGGATTATTATTAGGTGTGTGTGTGTGTGGAGTTAGGAAACTTGCCCAATGTTTTGCCCTGATCTGCCTGGATTTGAACACAGGTCTCACGCTTGTAAGCCGAGTGTTCTAACCACTGAGCTACAGTAGCTCCAATCAATTTTATTGGGGGAGTTTTTGGCCAAGACACCGGGAGAGAGAAACTCGCTTCTCTTTTCGAGATGTCCTGGGGGGCGAATTGCACAGTGCTTTTCACATCGGGAGGACGTCCCAAGATGCTGGACCAAGTCAGGGATTTGACTGTTCTGACTGACGGACTTGACTGACAATGACTGAAGACCTTCCTGACGCGGGAGGCGAGAGTTCGATACGGGCTGAGCCAGGCTGAAAGGTGACATATTGTTCTGGCTTCAAAGCCTTCGCGGAACGCAGCTGGTCTTTTGCCGAGTCCCTCAAGCCCATTTGCAACACGATACAGGCAGCGGTGTTGGGTTTAGCTGCTAATCTACGCTGGCACGGCGGGCCATTTCTGTACACAGCGGGGAGCGAGGTACGATTCGAGACGCCGGAGGAACGAGCGAGCGGAACAGTCAGCTGTCAGCGTTTATTCTTTGGTGGCTCATCTTCGTTCTGGACTGCTCCTCTCGGACCTCAGCAACTACAAAAGCCTGGGGGTGGGGGGCGGTGGGCAACACATAAGGTAACCATCAGCTCAAATCCTGTGGAACTAACCTGAATTAAAACGCGAAGCGTAATGGAAACCATATAGTTAGGTGATCTGGGCTTGGAGATATTGCATAGCGGGACATATTGCGTTAAGCAGTTTTGCGAGCTGGCTGGATGAGTAATATTATCGGTAAGCGAAATCCAATGGTTGACACGAACAACAATAACTGCACCTACACAGTTGCACTTTTGTGCAGGACAGCGTCCCAGAGCGCTGCACAGTGGCTGGTAACGGAGAAGTGGAAGGTGGAAGGAGTTGGGATTTAAAACCCACAAAATATACAATTGATTCAATTTACAATATGTTCCGTGAATCTCTTTGAGATGTCTTGTAGACGTGAAAAGCCCTATATCAAATGCAAGGATTGTTATTATCATATGAGTTATAAAAAGGGGGCAAGATTTGGGGGCTGAAGGTACAGGGAAGCGTGAGGAAGGCCGACAAGCAGAAAGTTGGCGTAGTCAAACCTAGATGTAATCAATTCATGCGTGACGGTTTTGGTGGCCTGAGGGGAGAGGAGGTGGCAGAGTCGACAATGTTGCCGAGGTGGGGGAAGGCAGAGTGGGTCATGGCATGGATGTAGGTCATGCAGAACTCTGCAGCTCGTGTCAGCTCCCACACCAGGCTCCGTGATTCTATCAACCCAACCTTGGCCAACCTTAATGGCTCCCAATCACCCAGAGGATTTATGTGTGAAGATGAGGATCTTCTAGCAATAATCTTCGCATTTGATATAGCGTCTTATCATGTCTTCTCAACGTCTCAAAACACAGAATTTACTGTAAACTGAATTGACTGTATATTTGTGGGTGAAACACGACAGCAAATTGCACATAGCAGTGTCCTACAAACAATTGTGGATTGAGTAACCAAATTAATATTATTATTTTTCTCAAGGAATTATTCTCCCCAGAAAAGTGATAACTAACAACCGGAGTCCGTCTAGGTGAACAGAGGCGTGTGGAGTAAGGAAGCTATTTGTGGGACTGTTTGAAGGCCTCAGTTGGAGTATTGGGTCTAATTATGGGCACCGCACTTTAGGAAGGATGTAAAGGCTTTGGAGAGGGTGCAGACAATATTTATATGGAGCTCCTGTAGCTCAGTGTTTAGAGCCCTGCCTTACAAGCGTGAGACCTGTGTTCACATCGAGGCAGGTCAGGGTGAAACCTTGGGCAAGTTTGCTTACTCCACATGGCTAATAATAATCCCTTCAAATAAACCACAATAATAAAATTGGTAATTTCAATCCACAACTGTTTGTGGGACACTACTGTGTGCAATTAGCTGCCACATTTTGTGCACCGATATACATTCAATTCACTTTACAGCATTTTTTGTGAAGCGCTTTGAGACGTCGATAAGATGTGAAAAGCGCGATATCAAATGCAAAGATTATTATTATTATTATTCTTATTATTTACCAGAATAGTATCAGGGTTGAAGGGACTTTAGTTATGTTGGGAGACGAGAGAGGCTGGGATTGTTCTCCTTAGAGCAGAGAAGGTTGAGGGGAGAATTAATAGAGGTGTTCAAAAGGATGAGGAGTGTTTCCACTGGCAGGTGGGTCAGTAACCAGGGCACATAGATTAAAGATAATTAGCCATAGAACCAGAGGGGAGACAAGGAGAATTGTTTTCACACAGAATTGTTACTCTCTGGAATACACTGCCTGAAAGGGTGGTGGGAACAGATTGAATAACCATTTCCAAATGGAAATCAGATAGGTACTTGAAAAGGAAAAGAATTGCAGGGTTTTGAGGAAAGAGCCAAGAGTGAGACATGACTGTGTAGCTGGGACAGGCACAATGGGCTGAATGGCCTCCTTATAATACATAATAATAATAATCATTGCATTTGATATAGCGCTTTTCATGTCTTCCAAATGTCTCAAAACGCTTCACAGAATATACTGTAAAGTGAATTGACTGTATATTTGTGGGCAAAACGTGGTAGCCAATTGCGCACGGCAGTATCTCACAAACAGTCGCGGATTAAAATGTCCAATTTTTTTTGAGGGATTATTATTAGGAGTGTGGAGTAAAGAAATTTCCCAAGGTTTCGCCCTGCTTGGAATCGAACCCAGGTCTCTTGCTTGTAAGGCAAAATATAACTGTAGGATTTAACCACTGAGCTATTGGACTCCATTCCTTCTGTGCTGCAATATTCTATGATTCTGTGGCACTGCTATATGCAATTGGCTACTGCGTTTCACTCACAAATGCACAGTTAATCCACTTTACAATGTATTCTGTGAAGTGCTTGGAGACGTCTGAACAATGTGAAAGGGTACTTTATCGAATGCAAGGATTATTGTTATCATTATAAAAATAACAATAGCGCCCTTCACGTTGGCTAACACCTCTGACCACTGAACAATAGTGAGTTTGATGCCGAACCAAGGAGAACCATCTCAGTAATAGTTTGAAA
This sequence comes from Hydrolagus colliei, assembly GCA_035084275.1. Lineage (NCBI taxonomy): Eukaryota > Metazoa > Chordata > Chondrichthyes > Chimaeriformes > Chimaeridae > Hydrolagus > Hydrolagus colliei. The sequence continues at coordinate 28,635,325 of CM068745.1, forward strand.
ATTCACAAAGTCAGTAGAGTAAATTGAGACCCAGGCAGAATAATACTAATAATCCTTGCATTTGATATAACACTATATCACATCGTCGAGAAGTCTTCAAGAGAATATAGAATATAGCTTCCCAGAATATACTGTAAAATGAATTGACTATATTTTGTGGGAGAATCATGGCAGCCAATTGTGCATAATAGTGTCCCACAAACAGTTGTGGATTGAACTGACCGATTTTATTATTGTGTTTTTTTGGGGACGGATTATTATTAGTATACTCTGTGAAGCACTTTGAGACCTCTACAAAAAGCGCAAATCAAATGCAAGGATTATTATTATCATTCTTATACAATTCCAGAGATGTTGGGATTGAAATAGTGAATCCAGATCAGTACTTTAGGATGCAGCAAGACAGTTGAAGAGGTCAAAGGATTACAGTTATATTTTGTGGGAGAATCATGGCAGACAATTGTGCACAGTGGTGTCCCACAAACAGTCGTGATCGAATAAACAATATTTAAAAAAAGATATTATTACGTCCAGAATAGCGATTCATCAATCGGCTAACAACCGTGTTCTAACTTAATGTTGGGTAAACAGAAACGAGTGGACTAAGGAAACTTGCCTAACATTTCACCCTGCCCGGGAATCAAACCCAGGTCCTCATGCTTGCAAGGTGAGCGCTGCAACCCAAAATGTCTGAATTTCCAAAGTTGAATCTCAACCACTTTCCAAGCGATGGAAATTGGCGGAACAAACAAAACATTCGTAGCCAACTCAAACGGTTCAAGCAGTCTCAACCTGATCACGTTTTGGGGTCTGATTTCAATAGTCCCTCGATTTCAATACTTTCCACATCAGGAAATGTTTTCTCTCTCACTCTCACTCTCACTCAGACTCTCTCCCTCTCCCCCACTACTCTTCAAATATATATAATAATAATCCTTGCATTTGATACAGCGCTTTTCACATCTTATCGACGTTTTAAAGCGCTTCACAGGATATACTGTAAAGTGAATTGAATGTATATTTGTGGGTGAAACGCGGCAGCCAATTGCGCACAGCAGCGTCCCCACAAACAGTCGTGGATTGAAATAACCAATTTTATTACTGTGGTTTTTTTTGGACGGATTATTATTATTAGGCGTATGGATATATAATACACATTACACACACTCACACACATATATATATATATATATTCGCACATATATAAAGATTCCTTGCCCTGCTGGCTGCTTTGCTCGTGAATGGTTAAGTAGAAAGTTAAAACAAAAAAGAAAAGACTTTCATCTGTATTTAATGAGTGCAAGTTGAGTGATCGGCATCTCACTTTGATATTCCAGCTGTCTGCCATCTAATAGGCTAAGGCGTCCTGTTTGTTGTTACATTAACAAATTCCACTTACTACTTATTACCGAGATCAAACCCCATTGTGATGGGTTTTATTTGCTCAGGTGACAGTAAACGGCAAATGGAATGCCACACATTAGACTATTCCTGACGACGCTGCTGTTTCTGTTGCTCAAACGCTTTTTTTTATTAGCTTTGCTTGGTTGTGTCATGTGAACTAACATTCTTCACCTCCCTCCCTCCCTCCTTCCCTCCCTCCCTCCTTCCCCACTCCTCCCCTTCCTCCTACTTTCCCACACCCAACCAAAATAATAACATTGCAATCCTGGTCACTGTGATATAACCGTTCGTCTCCTTAAACCCCCCACTCTCACTGACTGAATTTCCCCCTCGCACTCGCCTCCCACTCCTCCTTCTTGCCCCATCCCCCTTCACCCTTTCTCACACTCACTGCTCTCTTCTGCCAACAACCGGGCAAGTGCCGGGAAGAGGAATAAGGCTGATCCGAATGTTAGTGAGATAAACTGCAAGGAACGATCAGACAAAATCGGGGCTATTCACTGTGGTCACCTCTTCTCTTCCTGAGTTGGCTTCAAACTCCATTGTCGAGCATTCCCACATGCTGTCCCACATGAATAGCACTCGTGTACAATAATAATAATAATCCTTGCATTTGATATAGCATTTTTCACGTTTTGGGACTTCCTCCTGACGTAAAAGGTGCTATACAAGTGTAATTTTGTTGTTGTTGTTGTCTCAAAGTGCTTCACAGAATATACTACAAAGTGAATTGACTATATATGTGGGAGAAACACAGCAGCCAATTACACACAGCAGCTTCCCCACAAACAGTCATGGATGTTATTATTTTTTGTTGGAGTGGGGGGCATTATTTTAGGCGTGTGGAATGAGGAAACCTGCCCAAGGTTTTGCTCTGACCTGCCTGGAATTGTACTCACTTGTAAGGCAAGTGCTCTAACCACTGAGCTACAGGTACTCCATCCCACAATCCCCTCACCTTGCTTCCTTCCTTGCCTCCTTCAAGACTGGTCTCAAAACCCTCCTCCTTGACCGTGCCTTCAGCCGCCCTCCTACCTATATGCTGTCCCTCATCCCAACCCTGCCCCAGGCTGTTCAGTGCCTTGGGCCATCCTCTCGACGTGAAAGGCACTTTACAAATGTAATTTTGTTGCCTTTGGCACCTCCCCTCACTCACCGGCTTGGCGTCAGGCTTAATGTTAAGCACTAATAATCCTCACTTTTGGTGTAGCGCCTTATCACATCATCAAGACGTCTCAAAACGCTTCACAGAATTTTAATGTGAAGTGTAGTGACTCTCTATTTAATAATACTAATAATACTTGCACTTAATATTGTGCCTTCGAGACATTTCAAAGCGCTCCACAGAATGCACTGTGAAGTGAATTGACTGTATATTTTCGAAACGTGGCAGTCAATTGTGCACAGCAGTTTCCCCACAAACAGTCGTAGATTGAGTGACCACATTTGTTTCAAGGGATTATAACCCCTGGAAAGCGATCCGCCAATCAACTAACAACCGGTTTCCTATTTACTGCTAGTATGGAGTAAGAAAACTTGCCTAAGGTTTGTCCTGCACGGGAATCAAACCTAGGTCCTCTTGCTTGTGAGGCCAGCACTCTAACCACTGCACTGCAGGTCTCCATAATCTACAGTAGTGTTTGATAGCTCAATTGCCTCAAACCACAAGCTCAGAAACTCTTCCAGACCTGCTCTGATAACATAGAGTTGACTGTTCAATTTACGAGACTTTATAGCTTCAAACTAAGGACACCCAAAAGCTATGATCTTATGTAGGAAGAATTCAGTGCATAGAAACATAGGAATGTAAGGAACACTAGAGACTAGTGTGGCCCATCTGGCCGGTACAAACGTCAAAGTCTTAATACTCTACCCTAGACCAATCGGTTAACTTCTTTCCTAAATAACAATCAAATTCCCTTCTGCATTCACTGACAGAATCTCTCCCCACCACCTCTCCCAGATTGGCCCAGCCAATTCCTAACAAGGCCAAGCAGGCTAATGCTCTGGATTTGCACTCTGATCTCTTTGGGGGAAGGCGTGGTTTCCCAATCCACTCCATCCGATGCCAAAATGTTCTTTAATGTACATACGTCGACCAGAAGATTGTACTGGACCAGAGCCACAGAACTCACTGAGTGTCACTTCCTATGGGAATATCCATCCCACCAAGTCCCCAGAGGAAAGGTTTCTGAGCGTTGGCTGAGATTAGCCTTATCATTGATGATGGCTTCAATTCTAGTTCGAATTCAATCGTGAGATTAAATTGGTCATTCACTTTACGCCTGAATGCCATGAAGCACGTTGAAACATTTTAGAGGTGTGATAAGATGCTATAGAAAATGCAAGGATTTTATTCTTAAATAATAATAATAATCCTTGCATTTGATACAGCATTTTTCACATCTTCTGGATGTCCCAAAGCACTTCACAGAATATACTGCAAAGTGATTTGACTGTATATTTGTGGGCAAAATGTAGCCGCCAATTGCGCACAGCAGCGTCCCACAAACAGTCGTGGATTGAAATTACCAATTTTATTATTGTTTGTGTTTTTGGATGGATTATTATTAGGCGTGTGGAGTAATGAAAGATTTTGCCCTGATCTGCCTGGATTCGAACACAGGTCTCATGTTTGTATGGCGAGTGCTCTAACCACTGAGCAACAGGAGCTCCTCCTATTCTTCCTATTATCCAATAAACAAACATAATCCATTTTTTGTTTATTTAGCGTCTTTTACAACGGGAGGACTCCTCAAAATACTTAAATACAACAAATAACAACAACAAAATTACATTTATAGAGCGGCTTTCACATTGGGAGGATGCCCCAAGGCGCTGAAATAGCTGACTACGCACCCGGTTGATGATGAAGTTGTAGTCAAAGATTGTGGAGTCCTGTAGCTCAGTGGTTAGAGCACTCGCCTTATAAGCATGAGACCTGTGTTCGAATCCAGGCAGGTCAGGGCGAAACCTTGGGCAAGTTTCCTTACTCCACACACACGTCTAATAATAATCCGTCCACAAAAAACATTAATAAAATTGGTCATTTCAATCTACGACTGTTTGTGGGGACGCTGCTGTGCGCAATTGGCTGCCGCATTTCGCCCACAAATATACACTCAATACATTTTACAGTATATTCTGTGAAGCGCTTTAAGACGTCCAGAAGATATGAAAAGTGCTGTGTCAAACGCAAGGATTATTATTATTATTAAAAATACCAATTGTATCCTTACAATGAAGCACTGTTATTTATTGATACATTTCCATTCATGCCTTGAGGTGTCTCAAAGCTCTTCACAGGATACACTGCAAAAATGTAGTGACTATGTATTTTGTAGGCAAACACAACACCAATTTGTGCACAGCAATGTCCTATAAACATCCACCTACTTGCATTTATATAGTACCTTTCACGCAGGGTAGTGGTTCAGAGAATAATAATATTTTTTATTATAATGATGATTCCTATTCGTTATCAAGCTTGGTTAATGCACAGTTATTTGGTAACTGGAGGATATTATAATAATAATTATGCTTACATTTGATATTTCGTCTACCAAGTCTGTCAGCTATTTCACAGAGCTCTCTGAAAAGAGCAGGCGCTATGTTCGAACGTTGGTGTACTGAAGCACAGTCACTAAACTTCACTGCAAAATCCCTTGAGACATCTCCACGATGTGTTAAGACAGGTCCAATGCGAGTTTGTATACGAACTCAGCAGTCAAATCAGTTAACCTCTCACCTTGGGCAAAACAATCCACCCTCAGCACTGTACTGGAGTGTTAGCCCAGACAATGTGAGTTCAATCACCTGGCATGACTCCTACCATCGGTGGCTGAACTTTCAGCCTCTCTGCCTCCCACGCTTTGGAACTCCATCCCACAGTCGCTTCGCCTTGTGGCCTCCTTGCCTCTTTTAAGACCATTCTCGAGACCCTTTGTCCATGACTTCAGCCTCCATCCTACCTCGCTCCCCCATTCCCACCATGCTTGGCTCCTATCCCCTGACTGTTCAGCATCTTGGGACGTCTTCCCGATGTGAAAGGCGCTCTATAAATGTAATTTATTGTTGTTGCCAGAGTCGAGAGTGCCACCGACTAAGCCAGGCTGTCACACACAAACGCCCCGCTTGTCGGCCTTCCCAATTCCTCCCTTCACAGGCTGCAGATAATCCAGAACTCTGCCCCATCCTTGCCCGCTCCCCATCATCCAGAGGATCCAATTCAAGATCCTGGTCTTCTCATTTAAAGCTCTCCACTGCCTCGCCCCACCCTATATCTGTGACCTCCACGTCCCCAGACCCACCTGCCCTACCATTGGCGGGTGAGTCTTTAGCCACTCTGTCCCCAACCTTTGGAACTCCATCCCATAGTCTCTCCACCTCGCTCCCTCTCTGGCTTCCTTCAGGACCTGCCTCAAGACTCTCCTCTTCTATGGTCCCATCGCCAACTCCTAATCTCCCCACTTCCCCTATCCCCGCATCACCCCCCTCCCCACCTACCACCACCCGGTCCTCAGCTTGGGTCTGAAGCAGTGATTGTCCAGTGCCTTGGGAGGTCCTCCTGATGTGAATGGTGCTATACGAGTGTAATTTTGTTGTTGTTGTTGCCTGGTGTAGTTTAGAACTTCAGTCATTTTCAGTATGGAGCAGTCTCACGGAGTGTGTGGAATTCCCCTCCAGCTGGTTGCAGTGTATTCCTGTTCCTCAGCAAAGCTTCAACACACAAGCCTGAGGTCATTAATCTTGAGAGCGAGCGCTGTGGTGCGTCTGGGAGAAGGTGGTGGTGGATGTGGGGGGAGGGCGCTTGTGAAGCCAATGGCACACTCACCTCCGACACCATCTAGAATTGAATAAACCCTACCGGCATAAATTGCTTCTTTTCCAAACAAAATTGGGTCCAATGGAGCGATTTTAAAGCAATAATCCTGGGATTCAGATGACACTTAAAAGGTCACATAGTTTACAATATCGACCTCAATTCGATTGACTGCTTAGTAATCACTCCCAGGTACGCAGCTATTTTTTGCCCCGGTATAAAACCCATTGAAACCCCCTTGATTAGATTATAGCCTTGTAACCACTACCAGGTACCCATTGTTCTCCCTCAAAGCCTTTTGAACAGTTCAATTAGATTACAGGCTTGTAATCATTGCCACATATCCATTACTCTCTCGATATAGACCATCTGAACCCCCTTGATTAGATTATAGCCTTATAATCACACCCAGTCATCCACTGTTGCCCATCTAAACCATTTCAACTTGTTTGGTTGGAAAAACTGCCTCGCAATCACTCCTTGATAACCATTTTTCTCTGTATAAAACCATTTGAATCCCCTCAATTAGATTACAGCCTTATAATCATTCTCAGGTATCCATTATTCGCTCGATATGAACCATGTGAACCCCCCACTTTGTGTAGAATGCGATCCTTTAATTATACCCAGGTATAATGCAAACCGTCATGAGTCAAATGACTGACTCACAATCACTGTCAGGTATCCATTGTGACTCCCGTAGATTCAATTGCACACCCTGTGATTCCCACCGCAGTAAAGGACCATGATGAGACGCTATAATAATAATATTAATAATCCTTGCATTCGATATAGCGCTTTTCATATCTAATCGATGTCTCAAAGTGCTTCACGGAATATACTGTAAAGTGAATGTGACTGTATATATTTCAGGGTGAAATGCGGCAGCCAATTTCATACAGCAGCGTCCCCACAAACAGTCATAGATTGAAAATGACCCATTTTTATGCTTGTGTTTTTTTTTGACGGATTATTATTGTGTCTCAAAGGGGCAAATTATCCCTCTGCCAAAAAGGTTGGCAATACTTTCTGGGAGGCTTTGGGATACATCTCTGGCACGATAAAGAGGTAATAATCCTGCTCGCGGGCTGGTAACTTGCTCAAATAGCGCAGCCCGAGGTATTCAAACTTTAGTTTGGGACCATGGCCACATTGCCCAGGTCTGATTTGAATTAGCAAGGGCTTGCTTACACAATACAACACCTGGGAAGTCATTCCACCCAGGTTTTCTTAGCATTTCAGAGTTTTTGGTGCATCCTCAACACACTGGGCATTTCCATGCTGAAGAAGAGAAGGTTGAGGTGAGATATGATTACAGTCTTTATGATTCTGAAAGGATTAAATCATCTGGAGCTCTAGATAATGTGGAGCTCCTGTAGTTTAGTAGTTAGAGCACTTGCCTTCCAAGCTTGAGACCTGTGTTCGAATCCAGGCAGATCAGGGCAAAACCGTGGGCAAGTTTCCTTACTCCACACACACGCCTAATAATAATCCATCCCCAAAAAAACACAATAATAAAAATTGGTCATTTCAATCCACGACTGTTTGTGGGGATGCTGCTGTGTGTAATTGGCTGTCCCGTTTCGCCCAGAAATATACAGTCAAATTCACAGTATATTCACAGTATATTCTGTGAAGTGCTTTGTGACGTCGATAAGATGTGAAAAGCACTATATCAAAATTCAAGGATTATTATCATTATAATGTTGACCGCAATAAGCTGTTTTATGTTAGACTGAACAGTGGAACCAGAGGACAAGGCCTAAGATTCAAGGGGGGATAAATTCAAAACAAATCTGCGGAAACACTACTTCAGTGAGCGAGTAGTAAACGTATGGAACTGGCTCCCGAGGGAGACAGACGGTGAGTGCAGAAATTGTTGTTTGTTTCAAGAACAAATTAGATAAGACTTTTGTTAGAAAATAATATCTCAGTGATTAGAGCACTCATCTTAAAAGCGTGAGACCTGTGTTCGAATCCAGGCAGGTCAGGGTGAAACCTTGGGAAAGTTTCCTTACTCCACATGTCTAATAATAATAATTCCTCCAAAACAAAAACACATAATAAAATTGGTTATTTCAATCCATGACTGTTTGTGGGCCGCTGCTGTGCACAATTGGCTGCTGCGTTTTGCCCACAAATATACAATCAATTCATTTTACAGTACATTCTGTGAAGCGTTTTAGACTTCTAGAAGATGTGAAAAGCACTATATCAAATGCAAGGATTATTATTATTATATCTTGGAATACAGTATATACTTTGAGACACCACATGTCAAGCAACTGCCAAGATGGTGGAAGGAGAACAAGATGGACCTTGATTCACCAGTGAATTCTTACGTTCTTACGTTCTGAAATGCAGCCTTAATCTCACAGGCCATCTGTTCGGGGAGTTCCTTTCAAGGCCTCCATAAAATCAGCTTCAAACAATTTGCATTTGCACAGTGCTGCTCACGCAAGATAGCATCCCAGAGCACATTGTGCAATGCTACAGAAAACAGAGCAAATCTACACCAAGGTGGGACCCTCCCCTTCTCCCTTCCCTGTCTCAAGACCGTCCATTTCGACCACGCCTTTGATTATCCTCCCTATCCCTACCCTTCTCGCCCTCCAACCTTCCTGACCCCCAGCGCTCAGTTGCAAATCCCTGACTGTCTAGCACCTTGGGACGTCCTCCCGACGTGAAAGGCGCTGTGTAAATGTCATCTGTTGTTGTTGCTTGAATGTCTTTGAAACAGGAGAAAGTGCTGAGATGACTTGTCGGGAACAAAACTCATCAATGCATTGTTGCACTTAGAGATGTACAAATTTATAATAATAACACTTGCATTTGATATTGTGCTTTTTCACGTCTTTTAGATGTTTCAGAGGACTTCACAGAATACATTGTAAAGTGAATTTGTGGGCAAACCGTAGCAGCCAATTGCATACAGCAGTGTCCCACAAACAACCATGGATTGAAATTGACCAATTTTATTATTGTTTGTTGTTCGAGTGATTATTATTAGGTGTGTGGAGTAAGGAAACTTGCCCAAGGTTTCGCCCTGACCTGCCTGGATTCAAACGCAGGTCTCACACTTGTAAGGTGAGCGCTCTAACCACTGAGCTAAAGGACTCCGCTCCTTCCCAGTGAAGCAGACTTCTCCCTCAACAGTTTGACGAGTTGAACGAGGGTGGAAAATGAAAATGAAAATGCAATCTCCTGTGCGGATTTGCGTCCTGTCTCCGAGTATGAAGCGGAGGTTATTGCTCACATTGTTAAAAGCCGGTGTTGCAAGATTTCATAGGCAACAGATGGGTTCGAGAGAGTGGAATTGCTTTATTCTAATAAGTAACACTTAATCTCAGCTGCCTCTGTATCGGATTTCAAGTAACTGATATGAGTGCAGACATGTGTAGATATTGAGTGTGCATCCGAAGCGAAAAAAAATCTAATCAATATCCAGCTCAGCGGAGAGACGCATGGAGAGACAAGCTATATGTGACCATCTGTGCTACCTCTTCAGCCTGACAAGTAGAGTAACTGGGCTCAGTTGCTAACATCTGTTTTGCTTCACACATCTGTATGAAAACGCAACAAAACACATCCCCCACTCTCTCATCCACCCGCCCATCCTCCACCCACCACCCACCCTCCCTCTCCGCACTCCCCATCCTTTCCCAAATCAAAAGATCCTTGGGTTAACAAACTTTAGGGAACGTTTGAAATTGCATGCTGCAAGAGCCATCGTAATAATCCTTGCATTTTAATGTAGCTCCTGTAGCTCAGTGGTTAGAGGACTTGCCTTACAAGTGTGAAATCTGTGTTCCAATCCAAGCAGATCAGGGCGAAACCATGGACAAGTTTCCCCACTCCACACACATGCCTAATAATAATCCGTCCAAAAAACAAAACAATGCAGAATAATAAAAATTGGTCAATCCACGACTATTTGTGAGGATGCTGCTATGCGCAATTGGCTACCATGTTTCGCCCACAAATATACAGTCGATTCAGTTTAAAATATATTCTGTGAAGCGCTTGGAGACATTGACAACATGTGAAAAGCGCTATATCAAATGCAAGAATTATTATATATTATTACAGCACCTTATCACATCTTCCAGACTGTCCAGCGACTTCGGATGTCCTTCCGACGTGGAAGTGGAAGGTGCTCTACAAAAGTGATTTTTCTGTTGTTGTTGTTGTTGTTGAAGACGTCCCAAAATGCTTCACAGAGTAGACTGTAAAATGAATTGACAATTGACTGCGTATTTTGTTGGCGAAACCCGTCCATTACGGTATATTCTGTGAGGCGCCTTAAGACGTCTCAAAGACATGATAACTGTGTCTAAATGCAAGAATTATTACAGGAGAAAATATTTTTTAAGGTGCTGTAAAACTCAGTCAAAGAGTTGGTCCCCTTTAAGATGGGCCTGTTGGTTTGATTGACTTTACCTCATTGACCGAGCTTTTGGTCATCTCTCCTCCCCCACTTCTTCCCACACATACACTTGCCTTCAGCTTGAGATAATAATAATACTGCTACTACCACTAATAATGATAATAATCCTTGCAATTGATGTAGCGCTTTTCATTTCTTCTGGACGTCTGAAAGCGCTTCACAGAATATACTGTAGATATGTGGGCAAAACGTGGCAGCCAATCGCACACAGCAGCATCCCACAAACAGTTGTGGATTTAGATGACTAATTTACTATTCTTATTATTTTTGGGGAGGAATTATTATTTAGCGTGTGTGTGGAGTAAGGAAACTTGCCCAAGGTTTAGCCCTGACTGCCGGGAATTCAACCCGGTACCTCGCATGCAAGGCAATTGCTCTAACCACTGAGTAAGGACTCCGCTTCAGGAGTCAGGAAAGCACTCTACTTTACTCGTCACCGTGTGCGTGTCGTTGCGCATTTCACGTCTTCTCCCATTGGAAAGAGATCCTAAATGCAATGAGCCGTAATGGGATATCATACTCGAGACCTCTGGGAGCGCAGCGCAGATCTGCTCAGCATTCAGCGTGAATTGGCACTGATTTGGCAGCTCGCTCAAAGAGGAGATGATGGATTGGGTGTACAGGAAATGGGTAAAAGCTCACGGTTGTATAGAGCACAATACAATTTACATTTATATGGCCTTTCACATCGGGAGGGCTTCCCAAAGCATTTAAGGAGCTCCTGTTGCCTCTGTGGTTAGAGCACTCGCCTTACAAGCAAGAGACTTGAGTTCAATTCCAGGCAGGACGAAACCTTGGGTGAATTATTATTAAAATAGCCACCTTTCCAGGGATTCCACAGACCTCTGTTTACCAGCAGTATGTAGGAAGCTGGTTGTTAGTTGATTGACGGATCGCTTTTCCAGGGGTAATAATTCTTTCAAACAAATATCTGTCATGTCACTCAATCTGTGACTGTTTGTAGGACGCTGCTGTGTGGAATTGGCCACTGAATTTCACCAAGGGTGAACAGAAGCATGTGGGGTAAGGGAAACTTGCATAAGGTTTCGCTGCATGGGAATGGAACCCGTGTCAAAAAAGCGCAAAGATTGAAACTTCTGGTGGTTCTCGTGAGTTGGCAAGATGTTTGTCCTGAGGAATTAGCAATAACAATCACCCAACATTTGGTTACAATCTCTGTGAAGTTGAACGCTCTTTCACAAGCATTGCCTTCTAGAGTGGACCATTGGTTGGCAAACAAGCCACATAGCCGTTTACATAGAGATCCCACATACACACTTGATTTCCTCCAAGGGTTAATAATAAATAATAATAATCCTTGGATCGGATACAGCGCCTTATCACATCTTCTAGACGTCCCAAAGCGCTTCACAGAATACACTGTAAAGTGAATTGACTGCATACTTGTGGGCGAAATGTGGCAGCCAATTGTGCACAGCAGTGTCCCACAGAACAGTCGTGGATTGAAATGACCGATTTGTTATTTTTTTTGAGGGATTATTATTAGGCGTCTGGAGTAAGGAAACTTGCCCAAACTTGGGATTGTTGCGTGGAAAGTGATACGCGCTATACAAACAAAATTTATTGTTGTTGTTGTCTCCAGACACAAGGAATATCTCCCTTCTGTGGTTGAATTGGTTCCTCCGGCAAGCAAGTGTGATGTCCCAAAGGCCCCAAACACTCTGATGGTGCATCTATCCTCCATTACTGCAATACAGCGTCTGTTTGAATCAGTTACTCACAGTCCCCGACTCTGGACTTGAACCACAACCTTAGGAGTCTAAAGAAAAAGCAGACACAGATGGGAGTGCTGCCAACTGAACCAAGTTTCCTCTACTAGACGATGATAAACTCTCTGTGTGGTAAGAACATCTTGCAGGGACGGGAGGCCAGTCAGCCCATTGAGCCTGTTCCTTTGCATTTTATAATCATAATCCGTGCATTTGATAAAATATTGATAATCCTTGCATTTGATATAGTGCCTCATCACATCATTACAATGTTTCTAAGTGACGTTTCTGTGGAGCTCCTGTAGCTCAGTCGTTAGAGCACTCGCCTTACAAGCATGAGACCTGTGTTCGAATCCAGGCAGATCAGTGCGAAACCTTGGGCAAGTTTCCTTACTCCACATGCCTAATAATCCGTCCCAAAAAAACACAATAATAAAACTTGTTCATTTTCAATCCACGACTGTTTGTGCGACACTGCTGTGTGCATTTGGCTGCCGCGATTCGCCCACAAATATACAGTCAACTTACTTTACAGTATATTCTGTGAAGCGCTTTGAGACATCGATAAGATATGAAACGCACTATATCAAATGCAAGGATTATGATTATTATATATTATATAAACGCTTCACAGGATATTCTGTAAAATGCAATGTACCTTGTATACTTTGTGGGTGAAACGCAGCAGCCAATTGCACACAAACCAGCACTAATAATAATAGTCCTACAAACAGCCATGGAGTGAGTGACAATTTCATTTTGGGGTTTGTTGGACAGGACAGTGGGAGAGAGAACCCCACCATTTTCTTTTTGAATATAAATACCCCCCGCACTGCATTGAGGCACGAGTTTAGACTGTGTGTTTCCAAGTCCTGACATGAGGCTTGAACCCATAACCTCGTGACACAGAGGTGAGTGCGCTACCACTGCTGCAGGCTCACACGCATGTGCCAGATGTTGACTCACGCTCTGAGAATTTGAGCTTATTTATTTCCCCTCGCGAGCAGTGAGCTCAAGTTCTGAACGGACTTTCCAATGGTGAAACGGGAGGGCACAGCTGAGATGAAAGGCTTGGCATGTGGCAGCACTCTAGTGAGCTGCCAGGAATTACTCCAAACATTTTGCTGATGGGAATTTTGTGGTTGCCAGGAAGAACAACACAAGCCTGAAGATATACGTGAGTGCTCTCATTGGCACCGATTGGTAGAGAGTTCGCTGTGGCTCCAAATCATCAGGTTCAATCGTCACCAACTGGAGGTCGAGATCGCGTGATTTAATGAGAATATAATAATAATCCTTGCATTTTGATGCGGCACTTTTCACATCTTATCGATGTCTCAAAGCGCTTCACAGAATATATACTGTAAAGTGAATTGACTGTATATTTGTGGGCGAAACACGGCAGCCAATTGTGCACAGCAGCATCCCCACAAACAGCCGTGGATTGAAATCACAAATTTTTATTACAGGTATTGTGTTTTTTTTTGGACAGATTATTATTAGGCTTGTGAGTAAGGAAACTTGCCCAAGATTTTGCCCTGACCTACCTGGATTTGAACATAGGTTTCTTCCACCGTGCCTTCAGCCACTCTCGTAACCCCCCACCCTAACCCTCCCTGATCCCAACCCCCACAGCTAGGGTCCAAATCCCTGACTGTCCAGCTCCTTGGGATGTTCTCCCAAAGGAGAAAGGCAGGAGGACGTCCCAACGCACTGGACAGTTAAGGGTTGGAATGATGAAGCAGGATCAGAGAGGAAACTCTTGAGACAAATTCTTTATGCAGAGGGTAGTGGGAAAGCTGTGGGTGAAGGAGAAAGTATCAATGTATTGAAGACGAAGCTTAATATCTGCTTGAGCGAGAAGGCAATAGAGTGAGGAGTTTGGAAGAAGGAATAGTTGGGTATAGGCTTGTGTGGAGTGTAAAGCACTTCATAGACTAGTTGGGCTGCGACCTGTTTCCGTGCTGTATCCATTAATAATAATAATAATCCTTGAATTTGATGTAGTGCTTTTCACATCTTCTAAACGTCTCAAAGCTGGGGAGACCTGTGTTCGAATCCAGGCTGGTCAGGGCGAAACCCTGGGCAAGTTTCCTTACTCCACATGCCTAATAATAATCCCTCCAAAAAACCACAATAATAAAATTGGTCATTTCAATCCATGACTGTTTGTGGGACACTGCTGTGCGCAATTGGCTGCCGCGATTCGCCCACAAATATATTCAGTCAATTCACTTTAAAGTATATTCTGTGAAGCGCTTTGAGACATTGATAAGATGTGGAAAGCGCTATATCAAATGCAAGGATTATTAAAGCGCTTCACAGAATATACTGGAAAGTGAATTGACTGTATATTTGTGGGCGAAATGCGGCAGCCAATTGCGCACAGCAGTATCCCCACAAACAGTCGTGGATTGAAATCGCCAATTTTTATTATTGTGTTTTTTGGTGGACCGGTTATTATTAGGTGTGTGTGTGGAGTAAGCAAACTTGCCCTAGGTTTCGCCCTGATCTGCTTGGATTCGAACACAGACTTGTAAAGCAAGTGCTCTAACCACTGAGCTACAGACATTTGGCTGTTGCCCTACCTAAACCCAGGAAGCGTTAAACTCAGGGACGTTTCAAGCAGTTTAATTTGCAGGCACCTCACCTCACTGCGCTCCCCACCCCCCACCCACCCCACCACACACCTCCACTCCATTTCCCTCCACCCTCTTTCGCTACTCCCCCTCCCCATAGCAACAGGTACGCAGAGTAATACATTCCCTTAGCACTTCACTGCTGCAGTGATTTCTTTTCCCCCCAGCCGTGTTGGGTCACAATGAATACATTGTCTTCCCTCAGCTATGATTGATGTTCAGCGCTCTTAATCTCTCTGAGTGATAACTGTTCTCATGTAAGTCCACTGACACAGGCATCTCAGCCCGGGCTAACGCTCGCACGCTGATTTAAATCCTGATTTACATTTCAATCTCTGAATCATGAATGCAAAAAAAAACCAGACTGCAAATTAATATCACTGAGACTATTTCAGTGGTTGGGGACAAGCCAAAATCACTGTAGAACCGCGGCCACCTATTGTATTCAGAAGGTAGCCTCATTTATTGGTTGCCAGTGAATGACATTACAGAGAAAGGCATATCCAGAATGACACTAATTTATTTCTGTTACACGGGCACAGTATATTTTCAAGGTGCCGAGATATTTGTCTAGGGACAACTTAGTTTCCGATGAAAAATTTAAATGGTTTTTTTTTTCTCCCCCCCCCTCCCCCCCACCTCCTCTTCCTTCACTGAGGCGGTGGGAGAAATTTAATTTGTTTCTCATTTGCTCCAGCAAGTATTGAAAAAAGGGGAGAAAAATTGGAATGTGTGATGCGTCAAAATTGGTGGTGTCCTGCTGTTATACTCGCAAGGTTTTTACAGATTGTGCAATATGGATTGAGCAAGACTCCCCCGCTACCCCTCCCCCCCACCGCCACCACCTCCCAACCAACCACCACCCCCCCACCCCCCTTCTTTGTAGAACAGTAACCTTAAACCAACTAAAAAAAACCTTTAGGGAGACTGCCAATCAACAAGGAAAATAACTTTTCCATCGATTCCCTGTCCGGGTGATTTATGGCTTCATTTTACTGTAATTGAGAATTAGTGGGGAGATTAGCAAGGTTCAACACTTTGCCTTGATATGCACACTGAGCCCTATAATTTGTCACTGCGTAATGTTGGACACTTTTTAGTTACACAGGGGCCTGCCTCTAATTGAATTTTGGGATAACATGGAAATTAATTTGACACAGGGAAAAAAAATTTAAATACATCCAGCCTGTGTCTATTGAAATGCGCGGAGCTGGGTCTCTAGCTGTGGAGTAATATTGATCCGAATCACTTCCAATTGTAGCCGGGTGAGGGATGGGAGACACTAAATCTTATTTTGCTTCATATTAAAAACCGGTTCATCCACAGCAATTCACTGCGGCGCATAAGGAATACTGCGCTTCATTTTGTTTGACTGTGTCAGGGTCGAAATATTGGGACAGGCTGACTTATATATAATATAATCATCCTCGCATTTGATACAGAGCCTCATCACTTCTTCGAGACGCCTCAAAGCGCTTTACGGTGTACAGGGTACTGCAAAGTCAATTGATTGCGATTTTTTCAGAAAGAGAGAGAGAGTGAAAATCTTCCAAGTTAACAGTTAAAATTCAATTAACTGTCGGCTCGGCTTTTCCAGTGCAATTTCCTATTTAAGCAACACAATGAAAATAGTATGAGCTTTACACCAGTTAACCTATCATTTCCAAGTCGTGCTCGCAAGTAAACCCGGAGATACTGGCTACAAAAATAAATTGTTTCACCTTGATACATCTGCATGAAAACATAGTGGTGGGGGGGTTTATTAATTTATTCACCCCCGCCTCCCCCTCCGCTCCACAACTCCCACCCCCGAAAAAAACCGAACCAAATATTATTTGCGGAGTCTAAGAGAACGTAACCATTTCTGTAAGCATTTACATCAAACGCCCTCCACCCTCTCCCGCACACACGTCTCTCCCCTCCCCCAGTTTGCAAAATGTAATATATATTATAATCAACAAGGAGCAATAAATTGTAAAACAAAGCAAATATTTTCCGTGGGAATCATCTGTGCATTTATTTATATTTTACTGTATATTATATATATGTACACACACGCGCACACCCACACACGCATTGATTATACCAGCCACAACAGATGTTAGTTGTTTAGCAGATTTTGTGCAATTGCATGACCAGGAGAAATAGTGATTGACTGAATCAGGTAGATTTCTGCAAAGGGCCTCAATGCGGTTATTGGAACAAGGTGGTTTCATCCCTCGCTTCTGATCGGGCTGTTTCTGTGGCGACCTTGGCTCGTTCCATGCACCTTAAACATCAAGTGCAATTCAGACGGAAGCATTTCATTCTGAGGACACAAAGATCCCAAGATCCCATCCCCCTTTTCAACCGCACATTCGGTCACCCTTCGACTCCTTGCTTTCCCTGGTCTCCACACCCTACTGATCCCAATCCCTGACTGTCCAGTGCCTTGGGATGTCTTCCCGACGCGAAAGACACTGTACAAATAATAATAATAAATCATAATAATCTTTGCATTTGATATAGCGCTTTTCATGTCTTCTAGATGCCTCAAAGCACTTCACAGAATATACTGTAAAGTGAAATGACTGGATATTTGTGGGCAAAATGCAGCAGCCAATTGTGCACAGCAGTGTCCCACTAACAGTTGTGGATTGAAACAACTGATTTTTTTTTTTAGGGATTATTATTAGGCATGTGGATTAAGGAAATTTGCCAAGGTTTCGCTCAGACCTACCTGGAATCGAACCTAGGTCTCTTGCTTGTAAGGCCAGATGCTCTAACCTCTGAGCTATAGGACTAATTTATTGTGGTTGTTTGTCATTGTAAATAATATTTTGAAGAATAACAGCAACACCAATCACTCGAATTTATATAACACCCTTCACTCTTGTGCGTCTCGGAGCGCTTGACAATGATGGAGCTTGACTGCTGGAGTTGGAGAGAGAGGGAAGATGACTGGAGGTGCAGTCAAAGGAAGGTCTTCAGGGGAGATCTACAGACAAGCAAAGAGACAGCAGGAAGGTGAAGGGATTCAGGTAGGAATCACACATCACCATGATTTAGGGTAGCCAAAGCAAAGTTACGCTGTTGAGATGTGTCAAAGCGTGTTACAGAATATAAATTGTCATGACTGTTTATTTCGTGGGTGAAAATCAATGGCTTCAATAATAATAATAAGAAGAATCATCATAATCAATGACTGGAACCCATGGTTGAGACGAGGACACTGGGACCCATTAGAAAGCAGCTTATTTCTGTGATAATAATAATGATAATTATTGCATTTGATATAGCGCTTTTCATGTCTTATCAACATCTAAAAGCGCTTCACAGAATATACTGTAAAGTGAATTGACTGTATATATGTTGGTGAAATGCAACAATTGCGCACAGCAGCATCCCCACAAACAGTCGTGGATTGAAATGACCAATTTATCATTGTTTCTTTCTTGAGGGATTATTATCAAGCGTGTGGAGTAAAGAAACTAGCCCAAGGTTTTGCCCTGCCTAGAGTTGAATCGAAATATTTCGCTTGTAAGGCGATTGCTCTAACCACTGAGCTACAGGACTCCACAACTTTCTCCACCGCCCCTTCCTTTCTGCTCCCCTGACCCACTCTCCTCTGCTACCCCCGTTTTCCTCTCCCCACTGCTCACTCCCTCTTTCTTCTCTATCCCACCCCTTCCACCCCTACTTTCTCCTTCACCCTTTGTCCCCCCCACCTTATCAGGGTATTTAACTTGCACTTTCCCCCTGACTGCTTAACAAAGGAGATTGATGTGCAATCAGCCTGTTGTGCGGAGTGGGGTGAGGAGGTAGTGGGGGAGAGAGACACACAGGGAGGGGACGTCAGGAGGAAGGATAACTGAGACGCTGATAGAGACATCCTGACGGGTGTAATAGATCTCCGATAGATCCATCATCCCAGTAATTTGCTGCAAATGTAACATACATCACTATTGTCGGGAGAGGCTGTATCTGTCTTGTTGTGGAATCATCCCGAATAACACTTAAATCTCCTGCCCTGACTGACCTCCACTGACCCTTGATATTGACACTGTGACTTATGCCTTGCCCTCAAAGAGAGCAGATGGCAAGACCACCTCAAGGGGTGTGTGTGTGTGCACCTCCCCCTCCTCCCGCGACTGTCTGTGGGGACGCTGCTGTGCGCAATTGCCTGCCGCGTTTCGCCCACAAAATATACAGTCAATCTACTTTACAGTGTATTCTCCGAAGCGCTTTGAAATGTCTTGAAGACGTGAAAAGCATTATATCAAATACAAGCATTATTATTATTATCACCGTGAATAATCCTTACATTTGATACAGTGCCTTATCACATCATTGAGATGTCTCAAAACGCTTCACAGACTATACTGTAAAGTGAATTGACTGTATATTTTGTGGCTGAAATGTGGTAGACAATTGCGCACAGCAGTGTCCCACAAGCAGTCGTGGATTGAAATTACCAATTTTTTTGGGGGGGGATTATTATCAGGCTTGTGGAGTAAGGGAACTTGGCCAAGGTTTCATCCTGCCTGGAATTGAACCCAGGTCGCTCGCTTATAAGGTGAGTGCCCTAACCACTGAGCTACAGGACTCCACTTTATAGTGTATAAAATCAAACAATACATCAAATGCAAGGATTACTATTATTATTACTATATTGGAGTCCTGCAGCTCAGTGGTTAGAGCACTCGCCTGACAAGTAAGAGGATCTGAGTTTGAATCCTAGGCATGACAACACCTTAGGCAAGTTTATTTACTCCACATGCCTCTGTTTAACAAACAGTATGTAGGAACCCAGTTAATACTCGATCGGTCACTCAATCAATGACTGTTTGTGGGACAATGCTGCACCTCACCCGCCCCACCATTGGTGGGAGAGCCTTCAGCCACTGGAATTCCATCCCGCAGTCCCTCCGCCTCACTTCTCCCTGGCTCTCTTCAAGTCTCGCCTCAAGACTCTCCTCTTTGACGGTCCCATTGGTCACCGCAAATCCCTTCCTTTCCCTCCACCCTCCCCAATCCTGACCCCAGCTTGGGTCGGAAACAATGACTGTCAAGTGCCTTGTGACATCCTCCTGACATGAAAGGTGCTATACAGGTGTCATTTTGTTGTTGTTGTTGAGTGCAATTGGCTGCTGCGTTTCGCCCACAAATATACAGTCAATTCACTATACAGTGTATTTCTATGAAGCACTTTGAGATGTATTATTATTATGTCCCAAACGCCTCACTGGACTTTACCATGAACTGTATATTATGTAGGCGAATGCGTCAATCAATTTGCGTACAGCAACGTCCTACACTGACAGCCACAGAGTGACTTATCGCCATGAAAACAGCAGACAGAAACAACAGGATCTATTGGAGTCCTATAGCTCAGTGGTTAGAGCACTTGCCTTACAAGCATGAGACCTGTGTTCGAATCTAGGCAGGTCAGGGCGAAACCTTGGGCAAGTTTCCTTACTTCATAGGCTTGGTAATAATCCTAAAAAAAAACTGGTAGAAGGGGCCTGGGTTTAACATCTCATCCGAAGCACGGATACATGTAGCATGTTAATGTGAGTAGGGTTAAGGCTTCGGGGTTAAGGTTGAATTCAACCATTTGATGATTCCTATTGCTCAGAGAATAGAGAGAATGTGGGCAAATGTGGGGAGGGGAAAGTGGGATAGGTGGGCAGGAGGGGAGAGGAGGGATGAGGCGTTGAGGGGTGGTGGTGGGGAATTGGAAACACGCAGCATGGAGCAAATGGGGACAGAGAGAGGGGAGGAATGGACTGATTAAACAATAATAATAATAATAATTCTTGCATTTGATATAGCGCTTATTCACGTCTGCTAGATGGCTCAAAGCGCTTCACAGAATATACCGTGAAGTGGAGTGACTGTATTTTGTGGGCGAAATGTGGCAGCCAAGTGTCCCACAAACTATCGTGGATTGAAATGATCAATTTTATTATTGTTTTTTTTGGGAGGGATTATTAGGCGTGTGGAATAAAGAAACGTAGCCAAGGTTTCACTCTGGCCAGCCTGATTCGAAACACAGGTCTCACATTCTAACCACTGAGCTACAGGACTCTATAAGAACATGTCCATTGGGCCGAATGGTCTCCCTCTGTGCTGTAGGATTCGAAGCCTGATAAACCTCAAAACGTTTCTAAAGAACCTTTGAACCTTTTGCGTTGGGAGGACATCTCAAAACGCTTCACACAACTGAGCCTGGCTTGAGGAGGGGAGATGGGTGGTGGGTGGGGGGAGAGAGGGGGGAAGGGGGCATAACCAGGAATGGATGAGGAGTTGGTGGGGAGCGAGCTGAAGAACGGGGGAAAGAAGGAGACTGAAAATACCTTCAAAGAGGGATTTAAAGTGGGAGGGAGCGAGGGAAGGAAGGAAGGGAGGGAGAGAAGGAGGGAGGGAGGGAAGGACGAAGAAAGGAAAGGAGGTAGGGAGGGGGATTCCTGCACGGAGTTGGAGGGAATATATCTAGTGATACATTAAGACTCGCCGCCTTGCACTGGGCCAGTAATAGTATTATCGCGGATGGAAAAAGTCTTTACAAGGTCTACGAGATATAGAGAGAGAGGGAGAGAAAGAGAGCGAACAGAGAGAGGGAGAAAGGGAGAAAGAGAGGGAGAGAGAGAGAGAGAGAGAGAGAGGAAACGGACTCTAATTTAGTTTCCGAAAATTAGATCTTGAGAGTTTTGCATAGCTGTAAGTGTATTACGGCAATATAATTTGGCTGAGTTTCGAGGCTGCAGTGCATGTGGAAGCTTAATAAAATGTGTCAGTTAAAATGAAAATACGGCGTGTGTAATTAAATTTAATTGCATCTTGTCACAATAGATGCTCCTCTTTCGAGACTTTCGCACTGAAATTGAGGCGTGTGGCCCGCTAATTTCCTAGTTGCAAGCTGTGCACCAGATATAACTGCGAGAAAACTCCAAAACAAAACATTTTTTTTGCTCTCTCTCACTCGCTCTCTCTCCCGTGTCGCTGTGTTTCCGATCATTTCGGCTTTCGTTCAACCGAGCCCTTGCCCCCCCCACCTCCTGAGTGTGGGCTCTATCAAGACTCTCTCCCCCACCGCGTCCCCCAACCCCTCTCCACACACACAAACACACACACACATGCACACACATACACAGGTTGAGGGACATTAAGGAACTCTCTCAACCTAGGGGCTGATGCTCCCGATGATACGCTGGAAGGAAAGGAGAAGGAGGGAGATGCGCATTAATAATAATAATAATAATAATCCTTGCATTTGATACAGCGCTTGATCACTTCTTCAAGATGTCTCAATGCGCTTCACAGGACACACTGTAAAGTGAATTGACTAAATTTTGAGGGCGAAACACACTGAAGTGTCTCACAAACAGTCATAGCTGTGGAGTCCTGTAGCTCGGTGGTTAGAGCACGTGCCTTACAAGTGTGAGACCTCAGTTCGAATCCAGGCAGATCAGGGCAAAACCTTGGGCAAGTTTCCTTACTCCACACACACATATATGCCTAATAATAATCCATCAAAAAAAACACAATAATAAAATCTGGTAACCCCCAATCCCCAACGGTTTTTGGGACGCTAACGTGACGCGCTCTGAGACGCCGTCTGGCGTGGAGGGCGCTATATAAATCGAAGTTGTTGTTGTTGTGTGTAATTGGCTGCCGCGTTTCGCCCACAAATGTACACTTTATAGTATATTCTGTGAAGCGCTTTAAGAAGTCTATAAGATGTGAAAAGCACTATATCAAATACAAGAACTATTATAGAGACCAAATTATTATTATTATTTCCTTTTATTTATTTTGAGAGGATTTTTATCTCAGGATGAGCGATCCGCCAATTAACTAATAACCAGGCTCCTACTTACTGCTAGGTAAACAGAGGCGTGTAGAGTAGAGAAACTTTTTGTCCTGCCAGGAATCAAACTCAGGTCCCTCGCTTGCGAGGTTAGTGCTCTAACGACTGAGCTACAGGACTCCACATTGTCGGAGGCGCAGTCCTTCGAATGAGATGTTAAACAGAATCCCCCATCTGTGCCTGTTCTGCGGGATGTCAAAGATCCCATGGAACTATTTGATAAGAGAAGAGAGTTTCTCTCTCCTGGTATCCTGGCCTACAACCAACCCTACCCCCAGCAGATTTGTGAAGTCCTGTAGTTCAGTGGTTAGAGCACCCGCTTTACAAGCGAGAGACCCGAGTTCAATTCCAGCCAGGCGAAACCTTGGACAAGTTTCCTTACTCCACACACTTAATAACAATCCCTAAAAAAAACCCTATAATAAATTGGTTGTTTCAATCCATGACTGTTTGTGGGGACGCTGCTGTGCACAATTGGCTGCCGCGTTTTGCCCACAAATATGCAGTCAATTCATTTTACAGTATACAACAAGAATAGTATATTCTGTCCCCTCTGTGCTTTGAGACGTCTAGAAGATATGAAAAGTGCTAAATCAAATGCAAGGATTATCATTATTATTATTAAATCACGTACTCCCATTAATGGCAGTTTGCAGTCGCCTACAAGTAGAGTCATTACACTTTATCTGGTGAAGCGCTTTGAGACGCATGTAATAATGTAATAATTATTATTATTACTCACTATGTAATAATGAGTGATATCAAATGCGACAATTATGTTTGTTCTATTTTACGGAATGGAAAGTAATTTTGTTGTTGTTGTTGAAAGGAGTGGGAGAGGAGAGAGAGGATGAGGTATGGTGATGGTGCTGTGATTGCGGGGAGAAGGGGAGAAGGTGTGTGTCTACGTGTGTGTGTATGATGGAGAGGTGTACATAAAAATAACTTTGAGACATCTCAACAAGGTGATGAGGCACTAATAATAATAGTACCAATAATAATAATAATCCATGCATTTGATATAGCGCCTTATCACATCTTCGATGCGGATCAAAACGTTTCACAGAATATCCTGTCGAGTGAATTGACAGTGCATTTTGTGGGCGAAACATGGCAGTCAATTGCGCGCAGCAGCGTCCCCACAAACAGATTGAAATGACCAAATCATTATTGTTTTTTCGAAGGAACTAGAGGATTATGATCATTACACGAGACTCGACGGACGCACTGCGGTGAAGCGGGCGCCGTTTGCGGCTTGGAGAGACACCGAGTAAGTGGTTTGGCAACGCGGCCATGCCAATAATTCAGTTCGAACGTATGAATCCGAGCTGGGAACACAAAACAGGAGAAGTCAGAGCCATCCAGGGTCAGGGAGGAATGGTGGCTGGGGAGCGAGACGCTAAATTGCTTTTTTTTTTCCCGGAGTCTGGCTGGCTTTCTGATCAGAATTCAAGGCAATCCCAATGCTAATCCTCAGCTCCCGTTTGTTCCATTAAAAACTTTCATTCCTCTCGCGCCTCATCACGCAGGCTTCTAATTTGACAATGACAAAGAGCTTTGGTGCAATTTTAAATTTCATAATTTTAATCTGTCAAAGGCTGACATTTAATTAGTGCCCTCTTAACCTATGCCTGTACACTTGAAGGTTACTGTAGCTTTTCCTTTAAGATCTCTTCGCGAAGAGTGGATTAATAAATATGTACATCACTGACTGTGATAAAGACAATACACAGGCAATACCCCATTAGCGTTAAATCTAGACAGATGAGGTTAATAGTTTTTTATAGTGTCTCTGTCTTGTGAGGAGGGTGATTAAGATCCCTCTTCATTCCTGTTGGGGCTGTTGATTGAAACCACCTCGTACAGTTTGCATTAGGAGGTTTTAACATGTGAATTGGTTTCAATTGAGGCAGCAGTAAATAATGGGGGTGATCAGGTGACTAGGGGGAGATTCTGTTCAGCTTTCAGATGCCTATATTTGCATTGGGACTGTGTGACCGTTTGACAATAATAATCCTCTAATAATAATAATCCTTGCATTTGATATAGCACCTTTATCACATCATTAAGATGACTCAAAGCACTTTGCACAATATACAGTCAAATAATAATACTGTAATAATAATAATCCTTGCATTTGATGCAGCAACTCTGTCATATTGTTGAGACGTCTCAAAGTACTTTGCAGAATATATCGTCAATTAATAATCATAATCCTTGCATTTGATATAGCGCTTTTCACGACTTTTAAACGTCTCAAAGCGTTACACAGAATATACTGTTAAGCAAATTGATTGTATATTTTGTGGGCGAAACGCGGCAGCCATTTGCGCATAGCATCATTCCCACAAACAGTTGTAGATTGAATGACCAAATTAGTATTTAGTATTTATTACCTCCAGACTAACAACCGGATTCCTACTGACTGCTAGGTAAAAACAGAGACGTGCGGAGTAAGGAAACTTGCCTAAGGTTTCACTCTGCTCGGGAATCAAATCCAGGTCCTCCCTTTTGCGAGGCGAGTGCTCTAGCCACTAAACTACAGGACTCCAATATAGTAATAACACTTTGACATAACACTTTATCACATCATTGAGATGCCTCAAAGAGCTTTGCAGACTAGACTGTAAAGTGAATTGACTTTATATGTTGTGGGCAAAACATGGCAGCCATTTCAGCTCAGCAGTGTCCCGTGGATCGAGTGACCATTTTGTTTTAGGAATTGTTACCTGCGGAAAGCAATCTGCCAATCGGCTTACTGCTAGGTAAACAGAGGCATGTGTGGAGTAAGAAAACTTAGCTAAGATTGTGTCCTGGCTGGAAATTGAACCCAGGTCCTATCACTAGCGAGGCGAGCGCTTTAACCATTGCTCTATGTGACTTCACGCACTCAATCCTTGCTATAATAATCCTTACATTTCCTACAAACAGAAAGATCTGCTCTCCCTCCTTCCCCCCCACACCGCCCCACAACGTCTCCCTCTCTCTCTTTGCATTATTTATGCACTTAAATTACTAGCGTAAGGCTGCAGTCCAGCATCAGAATTGGATTAATTATAAGTGATCGCATCTCGGACCTGCGTTGCATAATTCATATTTGAATCATTATTAAAATTTGGGAAAAAAAAGTTTTTTTGGGGAAAAATAAGTTGCGGAAAATGTTCTTTTTAGTGCGTCATAAATTATTTGGCCATTGGTACACCAGGAGAGGTGGGGGAAGGGAAGTATCGTTTGTGCTCGGAGAAATTATACTCTATACTAACCTTGCCAGCCGAAGCCTATTGGAGTAGGCTGGGTTAGGGTGGTCTTAGCTGGACAGACATCACACAAGTTCTCATCAGGCTCCACTAGCTCCGTATCGCTGAATGGATTCATTTCAAGATCTTCACACTTGTCTTCAAATCCCTCCATACTATGGCATCTCCCTACCCTCCGACCTGCTTACTTCCCAAAACACCACCCGCTCCCTCCGCTCGCTCGACTGGCTCCGGCCTCCTGCATGTCCCTTGCTCCCTCCACTCCACCATCAGTGACCACACATTTTAGTCACTGTCCACTGAAACTCTTCCTCTATTCCTCTGCCCCACCTCCTCACCCCCTCCTGCCCCGTCTTCAGGTTGCACCTGAAGACCTTCCTCTTTGACTGTGCCCACAGTCACCTCCCCATTCCCCCCTCCCTTCGGCTCTGTATCATGCTCCATCACAGTCAAACACTCTGAGACACTACCCTGGGTGAGGGATGCTGTATAACTGCAACTTGTTGTTGTTGCCAAACACAACTCACAGTGTGGCAAGCTATAATAGCAAACCTTAATAACCCTTGCATTTCATATTGCGTTTTTCACATCTTCTAGACATCTCAAAGCGCTTGACAGAATATACTGTAAAGTGAATTGACTGTATATTTGTGGGCGAAACGTGGCAGCCAATTGCACACAGCAGGGTTCCCACAAGCAGTCGTGGACTGAGTGACCACATTTTTTTTTGAGGGATTATTACTAGGCGTGTAGATTAAGAAAACTTGCCCAAGGTTTCGCCCTGCTGGGGATCGAACCCAGGTCTCTCGCTTGTTAAGGCGAGTGCTCTAACCGCTGAGCAACACGTACACTGGGGGTTCCCACTCCCACTCGCTCTGCACAACATCCGTCTCATTCTCTCCACAATTAATGAGATAGGGTGGGTCCCACCAGGGAATGAGAGAAGCGAGTGAGAGAGAGAAAGAGAGAAAGAGAAAGAGAGAATGGCCAAAAGGCAAAATACTGCAGAAACTGGAAATCTGACATAAAACAGAAGTGGCTGAGAAAACATGGCAGCAACAACAACAACATTACATTTATAGAGTGCCTTTCATGTCGGGAGTACGTCCCAAGGCGCTGAACAGTCAGGTCGGGACTCGAGCAAGGGAGAGGGGCAGGGTACAGGGGAGGGGTGGGAGAGAGTTGGGAGGGCAGCAAAAGGCAGGGTCAAAGAGGAGGGTCTTGAGACCGGCCTTGAAGGAGGGAGGGAACGAGATGAAGGGACTGTGGGATGGAGTTCCAGAGTGTGGGGACAGATAGGCTGAAAGCCCGTCCGCTGATGGTAGAGTGGGTCGGGCAGGGGACATGAAGCAGGCTTGAGCCCGCTGAATGGAAGGGGTGGGGCGGTTCATAGGGGGACAGCAGTCAGAGAGGTAAGGTGGGGGCCAATGCTGTGAATGGCCTTGATGGTGAGGATGAGGATCAAATGGAGAGAGGAAAGTGAGTTAAAATTTCAGGGTGATGAACTGGTCAACGTTCACTTTCCTCTCTCCATAGATGCTGCCCGACGTGCTGAAGTGCGCCCAGCGACTTCTGGTTTGACGAGAGAGTGCACACGCATCCCATTCAAGACACAGAGATAATCTCTATGTGTTGGTCTCCCTGTAAGTAATTTGGTTCAGAGAGCCTTAAGCATGGCGGCAGGCTTGTGTGTGCAAGTCAGACACCTGGCTGATCACACAAGGAAAAAAAAAGCAATCATTGTGGGGAGATTGAAAACTGGGCGAAGTGGGGCAGTGATATTGAGGAGCAAATGATTTGATATAAAGTGTAACCAAGTGATTTGGATGTAGAGTGAAATGTGGATGAGAGTGTGGGCACAGTGAGGACTATAAAATGTACCCGCCAGCGATAGGATCGAGGAAACAGCAATTAATTATTTCCACTGGTCAGCAACTTATATGAGAATGAGAATAACAAGAATAATCCCTGCATTTGATATAGCGCCTTATCACGCCTTCGAGATGTGTCAAAGCGCTTCACAGAAATGTACTATAAAGGGTAGTGACTGAATATTTTGTGGGTGAAACGCAGCAGCCAATTGTGCACAGCAGTATCACACAAACAGTCTCGGATTGAGTGACCAATTATTATTTTTTCAAAGAGATTATTGCCCCCGGAAGAGCAATCTGCCAGTCGACTAATGACTGGTTTTCTACTCACTGCTAGGTAAGCAGAGGTGTGGACACCTCCACACACCTCTGTGGGAATTGCTGGGAATTGAACCCAGGTCTCTCGCTTGCGAGAGGCAGGTGCTCTAACCAAGATGCTACAGGCAGACTTAATGAGTGAGCGCAAATGGTAGCAAACGCAACTCTGTGAGTCAGAATATTGTGGGTTAAAGTGAGTTCCCACAGTCCAACTGCTCCCTCCTCCCTTCCCTGATTCAGTGTCAGGAACTTATCGATTTCAAGATCCTTGTCCTCACTTTCAAGGCTTTTCTCCCCCACCTCTCCGACCTGCTGTCCCGCTATGAATCTCCCCACCCACTCTGTTCAGTGGGCTCTGGCCTGGTCCATGACCCTTGCCCGATCAGCCCTACCTTTGGCGGACGGGCTTTCAGCCTTTCTGTGCCCACACTCTGGAACTCCACCCCAAAGTCCTTTCGCCTCACTTCCTTCCTCGCCTCCTTCAAGGCTGGTCTCAAGCCCCTCCTCTTCGACCATGCCTTCTGCTGCCCTACCAACTCTCTCCCTCCCCTCCTACTGTCTCCCGACCATCCCTGCTACCTAGGGTCCGGCAATATATCGATATATCGCTACAACCCGATATAATTTTAATGTCGATACGCTGATATAGGCATTTCGAAAAATATCGATATATCGGGAAATCGATATATCGAGGTAGAAAATCGGGATGCGAGCAAACTGAACTACAAGACCCAGAATGCTCATCTCTATACACAATGCACAGACCGAGGTGCAAAGCCGCCATATTGTATTCATAGTCCTCGAATACAATATACAGGTATGCAAGGGCTGGGGGGGGGGGGAGAGACGGCTGGGTGGGGTGGGTGAGGGGGAGAGAGATGGCTGGGGGAGGGGGACAGAGACGGCTGGGGGGAGGGGGAGAGAGACGGGTGGGGAAAGGGGGAGAGAGATGGCTGGGGGCTGGCAGAGGGGGAGATAGACGACTGGTGGGAGGGGGAGAGAGACGCCTGGGGGCAGGGGGAGAGAGATGGCTGGGGGGGGGAGGAGAGGGGGAGAGAGACAGCTTGGGGGAGGGGGAGAGAGATGGCTGGGGGGAGGGGGAGAGAGACAGCTGGGGGGAGGGGGAGAGAGACGGCTGTGGGGTGGGGGGGAGAGACGGCTGGTGGGGGAGGGAGAGAGAGACGGCGGGGTGGGAGGGAGAAAGAGACGGCTGGGATTGGGGTGTGCGAGAGAGGGACGGCGGGGGGGGGGGGGGGAGAGACGGCTGGGGGGAGGGGGAGAGAGATGGCTGGTAGGGGAGGAGAGGGGGAGAGGGGGAGAGAGACGGCTGGGGGGATAGGGAGAGAGACAGCTGAGGGGAGGAGGAGAGCGATGGCTGTGGGGGTGGGAGAGAGACGGCTTTTGGGGGGGGGAAGGGGGAGGGAGACGGCGGTGGGGGGAGAGAGGGAGAAAGAGACGACTGGGGGTGTGGTGGGGGAGAGAGACGACGGGGGTGGGGGATGCGAGAGATGGACGGCAGGGGGTTGGCGGAGAGACAAGGTGGAAGTGATAATATACAGAGAGATAGAGATGGGGGGGATGTGAGAGAGGAGAGAGGGAGAGAGACACAGAGACACTCAGACAAAAACACACAGAGATGGAGAGAGAGACACAGAGAGAGAAAGATATTTACCTCCTGAGGAGATAGGCCCCGAATGCACAGTACGAAAAACCCTAAAATATCGATATTTTGGTATATCTCGATATGAGCCCATCGATATATCTAAATCGGAAAATTTCCATATCGACGGACCCTACTGCTACCCTGTCCATTTCCCTTGCTCGGGTACTGACTTGACTGTTCAGCGCCTTGGAACGTCCTCCCGACATGAATGGCGCTCTATAAATGTAGTTTTGTTGTTGTTGTTGTTTTTATCAATTTCACTGTTAATTGCTCCGAGAGTCTGCCATGCATGAAGGGCACTATATAAAGCAAGTTGTTGTTGGTGTATTTGATGTAGCCACTTATCACATTGAAACCTCTCAAAGTGCATATAATTCACATATAATTCCCATCAAGTTATAATAATGATAATCCTTGCATTTAGTCTAGCATTTTATCATGTCTTCAAGATGTCTCAATTACGCAGCAACCAATTGCGCACAGCAGTATCCTACAAAAAGTCATGGATTGAAATGACCAATTTTATTTTTGTGTTTTTTTTGGAGGGATTATTATTAGGCATGTGTGTGGAGTAAGGAAACTTGCCCACGGTTTCGCCCTGACCTGCCTGGATTCGAACACAGGTCTCACGCTTGTAAGGCAAGTGCTCTAACTACTGAGCTACAGGAGCTCCACATTGATGGGAATAAGCAGAGAGCAGTGCAGGAGACTTGTTCGAAACTTGAGAAATCAAGATTACAAGGCAGCATGCGCAGGGTAAGACATATCTAAAAGCATTTCCTGACTACAGCATTTCATCTACTCCCATTAACTGATCTGAAGTTTATTTCCGTTAAGTGAATTCTTTCATTTGTTTGAATTATGCACAGTCCGCTGGTGGATAACCTGATTTATGGCTTCTGTTATTTCAGCAATCCAGCATCGCTCAGTGCAAGGCCATTGAGTTAAATGGGAGATTAACTACTTTATTGCCTTGTCCTGGCCTTCTGGGCTTTGCAAAGCTTATTGCGACATCCACGAACAAGGAATGCACTAGGTCCTTCCTGCATCTCCCCCGCCCCCCCCTCTCCATCTTCCTCCTACTGCCTCCTCTTCTCCCTTCTCACCCCTCCCTTATCTCTCCCTCACCTCCCCCTCATCCTCATTCTGAGGCCTGCTACTCTACCCAGCCTCAGCCTGCGAATCTGCTCAGTCAAGCAGAATTTGGGACACATTAATAATAATAATAGTCATTGCATTTAATCCAGTTATAATAATAATTTAAAACATCCCATGCTTCTAATTGTTAATTAATTATTAATCCTTGCATTTGATATAGCGCCTTATCACGTCGTTGAGATATCTCAAAGCGCTAAACAGAATATATTTCAGAATATGTTGCTCAGACACGCTCCCCTACTTTCCCTCCACCCTCCCCGATCCCAGCTCAGATCTGAAACCACTGATTGTCCAGCGCCTTGGGACGGCCTCCCAACGTGACTGTTTACCAACATAATTTTATTGTTGTTGTAAGGTGGATAAACTGTGCATTTTGTGGGTGAAACGCAGCAGCCAATTGTGCACAGCAGTGTCCCACAAACAATCATGGATTGAAATTATTTATTGTTTTTTTTGAAGGGATTGTTATTAGCCGTGTGTGTGGAGTAAGGAAACTTGCCCAAGGTTTCACCCTGCCTGGAATTGAACCCATGTCCCTCACTTGTAAGGCGAGTACTTTAACCACTGAGCTACAGGACTCCACTCCATATATTCTGTGAAGCGCTTGAGATGTCTCAATGATGTGATAAGGCGCCATATCAAATAAAAGGATTATTAACAATTCCTATTTGGAAAGAGAGAGGGTTTCCCCGGAAATATGTCCCACAAACAGTCATGGATTGAAGTGACCAATTTTATTATTGTGGTTTTTTTTGGAGGGATTATTATTAGGCGTGTGTTTGAAGTAAGGAGATTTGTCCAAGGTTTTGCCCTGACCTGCCTGCTTTGGGATGTCCTCCCGACATGAAAGACGCTGCATCATATATAAGTGGTTTATTCT
Organism: Hydrolagus colliei; assembly: GCA_035084275.1. Lineage (NCBI taxonomy): Eukaryota > Metazoa > Chordata > Chondrichthyes > Chimaeriformes > Chimaeridae > Hydrolagus > Hydrolagus colliei. The sequence goes on from CM068745.1 coordinate 28,667,366, forward strand.
TATTATTATGTACAGTATATTATTCTTGGGAAGCATTCCCTTTCAGATTCGTTAATGAAAAAATTCTCCTTAAGAAATACCACAAAATTGATGCAAAGCCAAAACAACCCTCTGTGTTCAACAGCGATGCATCTGAACAATAACAACAACAACAATGGCAGCGGATTTGCATTTGTGTAGCGCCTTTCACACTGAAGCGGAGACGATTATAGCCGTAGAATGTTACAGCTATAATCCAAGGGGTGCCTGTAAAATATATTACCATTATATTTGCATTGCATTTCAAGTGCTGAACGTATTTCATTTACAGCACACAGAGCAACCACACAGTTACACCATAAATCAGCCCCCCAAATGTCTGTCCTGCGCCATGTTATAGGTGTTAAGTATGCAGAGTTCTGGCCCGCTCCCCCAGCCTTGCTACTAACATAATAAATCATTGAAATGTGAAATACAATCTTAAAGCCTCCAATTAATCACTGAGTATTACAATTTGCCACAGCCCAGACTCTGGCTATCATAGGATTCGGAATTATGGTGTCCTGTAGCTTAGTGGTTAGAGCCCTCGCCTTGAAAGCGAGAGGAACCTGGATTTGATTTCCAAGGCAGGGCCAAACGTTAGGCAAGCCTCCTTACTCCACATGCCTCTGTTTACCTTCAATGACAACACTAATCTGTTTACCCGACCAGGTTGTGGAGTCCTGTAGCTCAGTGGCTAGAGCACACGCCTGATAAGCGAGAGACCTGGGATCGATTCCAGGCAGGTCAGGGCGAAATCTTGGGCAAGTTTCCTTACTTCACACGCCTGATAATAATCCCTCAAAAAAATAATAGAATCGGTCATTTTCGATCCACAACTGTTTGTGGCACGCTGCTGTGCTGCTGCGCTGTTTACCTAGCAATAAGTAGGAACCCGGTTGTTCATCTATTGGCGGATTACATTCCTTCAAAATAATATATTCCTTCAAAAAACAGTATATATATTTGGTCACTCAATCCACAACTGTTTGTAGATGTTGCAGTGCCCAATTGACTGCCGCGTTTCGCCCACAAAATACACAGTGAAATCTGTTTGACAGTGTATTCTGTGAGGCACTTTGAGATGTCTCAATGATATGATGACATGCTATATCAAAAGCAGTGATTGTTATATTTCTCAACGCATTGCCAGTTTCAAAATTCCTTTGTGAAACGCTGCAATTTTTCTCTCAGTTGCCATTTCTATTGCTACTTTTAGCTGCAGCTAACTGCTCACACCCAGGTTCCATCGCTGCATCTATAACCATTCAAGGAACTCCCTGATTAGATTAAAGCCTTGTAATCACTCCCAAGTATCCATTATTCTATAGAAGAGACTTCTAAACCTCATGATTAGATTACAGCTTGTAATCACTCCCAACCAGCCATTATTCTCTATATAAACCTTTAGTTCACTCTGTTTTTCATTTCAGGTAAGGGGATTCGAAGCCATGAGTGAAAATATCTGTCTCTAATGCCAAACAAAGAGAATTATTCTCTTTCATCAATTTATTTTCCTCCCTTTGAATATTTGTTGAAAGGATTTGATCCTAATAATTTATCTCCATTTTAGAGTCTACAGTGGTTAGAGCACTCGACTCGCAAATAAGAAGACATGGGTTCGATTCCTGGGCAGGGTGACAAGTTGGGAAAGTTTCCTTGCTCCACACGCCTCTGTATTTACCCAGTGTTAAGTAGGAACCCAGTTGTTAGTTGATCGGTGGATCACTTTTCCGAGGGTAATAATCCCTTGAAAATATATAATAAAAAGTAATAATAATTTGGTTATTTAATGATGATAATATTTGTGGGACACTGCTGTGCACAGTTGGCTGCCACATTTCGCCCCAAATATATACAGTCAATTCACTTTACAGCGAATTCTGTGAAGTGCTTTGAGACATCTCGAAGACACGATAATAAAATATAAAATAATAATCCTTGCATTTGATATAGCACTTTTCACATCTCATCGACGTTTCAAAGCGCTTCACAGAATATACTGTAAAGTGAATTGACTGTATATTTGTGGGCAAAACGCAGCAGCCAATTGAGCACAGCAGCATCCCCACAAACAGTCGTGGATTGAAATAACCAATTTTTATTATTGTGGTTTTTTTGGACGGTTTATTATTAGACGTGTGGAGTAAGGAAACTTGCCCAAGGTTTCGCCCGGATCTTGCTGGATTCTAACTCAGGTCTTACGCTTGTAAGGCGAGTGCTCCAACCACTGAGCGACAGGAGCTCCACACGCTACATAAGCGCTATATCAAATGCAAGGGTTGTTACTATTGTATTATTATATTTTACAGGGCTAGAATGCTGATTCTCGGCTGATGGAGCTTGCAAGTTGGACTTGTCTGTTGTTTGCTATGTATTATTCTTATTACACCCCAGTCCCTTCCCATCTGCCATTGAATCCCACCTGAAAACCTACCTCATAGGCCAACCATCCTCCATTATAATCGTTTGTTCACTTCATAATTACTTGTGGGACGTTGTTGTATGCAAATTGTCTGGGCCCATTCGCCTACAAAATACACAGTGATTTTGCTTCACAGTTTATCCTATGCATTTTGCAGTATTTGAGGCTTCCCTATGTGAAGGGCATTGTATCAAATATAAGGATGATGATTATTATTATTATTCACACTGTCATACAAGATAGGACCTGAAATTGGTGTTCAAGATTATAAAAGGGTTTACATAAATAGGCTGTTTCCAATTATTAATAATAATAATCCTCACATTTTATTTAACGCTTTTCACATCTTCTAGACGTCACAGATTATACTGTTAAGTGAATTGACTGTATATTTGTAGGTGAAACGCAGCAGCCAATTGAGCGCAGCAGTGTCCCACAAACAGTCGTGGATTGAAACGACCAATTTATTATTGTTTCTTTTTGAGGGATTATTATCAGGCGTGTGTTTGGAGTAAGGAAACTCCCAAGATTTCACCCTGACCTGCCTGGATTCGAACCTAGGTCTCTCGCTTGCAAGGCAAGTGCTCTAACCACTGAGCGACAGGGCTCCACAAAAACGGAAATACTTATATAAGATAGAGATGAGGATCTAAGCAGAGAATTTAGGAGGAACTACTTCACACAGAGGGGAAGGAGATTGTGGAACTCGCTTTCTGAAGTGGTGGCAGGATCAAACAGTGTAGATACATTCAAGAGGAAGCCAGGCCTTCACATGTAGCAGAGTGGAATTGCAGGGTGTGGGAGGGAGTGAGGAATGGGTGGGGAGACTGGTGTGGAGTAATCAGGATCCATGATATATGTTGTAATAATTGATTCATTTTGGTACTTCAATCCACGATGGTTTGAATGGATCGAACCATTCAATGGTTGCCGTGCGCAATTGGCTGCCGCGTTTCACCCACGAGATACCTGGTCATTTCACTTGACTGTGTCTCGTGTGACGGGCCTTGTGACGTCTCGACGGCGTGTTATGGCGCTGTATGAAAAGCCAGGAATATTAAATCCATGTGTACGTATTAAAAATCCTTTTCAGCGCACGAAACAGACAGACAGAGCGAGCAGAGTGCCAGCAGGGCGGTTTGACGCAGCCAGTCGAGAGAGATAGAGAGAGAGAGGGGGGGTGGGGGAGAGGGAGGGAACGAGCATTTGCATTTCGATGCTGAAGGTAAATTTGAGTAAGCGATTGAATCTTGTGTCCCCTGTAGCACCATTAATGTTATAATCCAATAAGAATTTCTGGAACTTGTTTGCCATCAGAGGCAACTTGGTTACCTGTCAGGCCAAATAAACTTGTCATATTGTAGGTGATTGCTTCCTGAATCTAATATGTTTAAATGATTTCATTGGGGGTAGGGCCTATAAATCATTTCATAATATGGGTCTGACAGATGAAGACTGAGGTAGGTAAACAAATCAGCCTGGCTTTATTATAGGCAGCAATGATTCTGGCTTTTATCAACTTCTTATTGATCTCTATTCACCGAAAGGTCAGTGCCTACCTCAAGTCGGAGACCACTAATAATACGAGTTACATCACGTAACAAATAGACTGGCAGACAGCGCTTTCCTGGGATGCTCATTAAGACAGGGAAACAGGTTAAAGGATGCTACAATTTCTTTAATCCCCATGTCTTGAATATTTAAAGGATTTTTTTTATTCGATGTAACGAGAAGCAAAAGGGAATATTAAATCCATCACTAGGATTTGGTAGGTTCAACATCGATCACTTTTACTCCCTTACCCAAACCTCGCCAATTAGAGTCCTGGAGCTCAGTGGTTAGAGCACATGCCTCTCAAGCGAGAGGACCCGTGTTGAATTCCAGGGAAGGGCGAGACCTCAGGCAACTTTCCTTACTCCACAAGCCTCCGTTTACCCAGTGTTAAGTAGGAATCTGGTTGTTAGTCAACAGGAGGATCTCTATCTGGGAGTAATAATTTCTTTCAAAAAAACAATCATAATTTGGTCACTTGATCCATGATTGTTTGTGGGACACTGCTGTGCACAATTGATTGCCGCATTTCGACCACAGCATATTCGGTTAAACGCTTTGAGATGTCTCAAAGATATTACAACGCATCTCTACCTTTCCCTCACTCCCAGCTCACGTTCCCTGGCACACCCACCCACTCTCTTGGCATTTGCAGTGACAAGACACATAATCATAACAACAATAGCATTTGATATAATGCTTATAATGTCTTTGAGACATCTCAAAGCAGTAAGAGAAAATTATTGTTATTTATTTTTGAAGAAATTATTATTATCGCTGGAAAAACTATTTACCATTTAACTAACAACCGGATTCCTACTTACTGCTGGTTAAACAGATCTGTGTGAAGTGAAGGAAACTTGCCAAATGTTTCGCCCTGTCCATGAATAGAACCTAGATCTTCTCACTTGTGGGGCGAGCGCTCTAACCACTAAGCTACAGGGTTTATGCTGTGATGTTGGGTGGGGGGGCGGAGAACAACAACAGCAAAATATATTTGGACAGTTCGGGGTCGAACAAGACACCCAGATTTCTGACTGGCTTTGAGAGGTGGAGAATTCAGCCTTGAATGCTGATGTTGCCAGGACGTCCCAAAGTGCTGGACATGAAGGCAGTGATTATCAAGTGGAAGTGATTGGTTTCAGGTATTGCTGTCAATGGCTCTCTCTGTGGAGTCCTGCAGCTCAGTGGTTAGAGCACTTGCCTTACAAGCGTGAGACCTGTGTTCGAATCCAGGCAGATCAGAGCGAAACTTTGGGCAAATTTCCTTACTCCACACATACGCCTAATAATAATCCCTACCAAAAAAAACACAATTATAAAAATTGATCAATTCAATCCATGACTGTTTGTGGGGATACTGCTGTGCGCAATTGGCTGCTGCGTTTTGCCCACAAAATATGCAGTCAAATCACGTTACAGTATATTCTGTGAAGCGCTGTGAGTTGTCGATAAGATGTGAAAAGCGCTATATCAAATGCAAGGATTATTATTATCTGAATTGGTTGAATGTCTCCAACTGGTAGTTTCTAATGGAACATGCACTGTTAGCGCTGGAATTTGTGTGTGTGTGTTTGTGCATGTGTGTGTGCATGTATGTGCGTGTGTGTGTATGTGCAGTGCAGTGCGTGGGTGAAGGACATCTGTTTGAGTTTAAGTCTTCAGTGTGTCAGTTTGCATCAGATAAAGAATGCAAACAGTCTGCAAAGCAAAATTGCTGCTAACTTATGGCCTGAATAATGCAACCACTACTGCCACTTGATTATTTTTCTATTGGGAATGGTGCAAGGATTTGTTGTAATGATTTTCACACACCGATAGTATTGCTACCAGTACTACTAATAAAATTAGAGCACTCGCCTAACAAGCGTGAGACTAGTATTCAAATCCAGGCAGAACAGGGCGAAACCTTGGGCATGGTTCCTTACTCCACAAGCCTAATAATAATCTGTCCAAAAAAAACCACAATAATAAAAATTGGACATTTCAATCCATGGCTGTTTGTGAGGACACTGCTGTGTGCAATTGGTTGCCTCGTTTCGCTCACAAATATACAGTCAATTCACTTTACAGTATATTCTGTGAAGCGCTTTGAGACGTTGATAAGATGTGAAAAGCGCTAATGAATTCAGCGCCTTGAGTCTTCCTCCCGACGTGAAAGGCGCTCTATAAATGTAATTCTGATGTTGTTGTTGCCAGAAGTGGCAACCTTCAGATAAGGAATTAATCCAAACTCCTGTCTGCTGGTTCAAATGGATATTCAGGAAAATGTGGCATTAATTGAAAAGAGAACAGAGTTTCTCATGGTGTTCTGGTCAACCAACCTTATGTTTGCTTACAAAAGTACAGTCAAAAACAGCAACAAATTGCATTTGTATAGTGCCTTTTACATTGGGAGGAATAATAATAATCCTTGCATTTGATACAGCGTTTTTACATCTTATCGACGTCTCAAAGTGCTTCACAGAATATACTGTAAAGTGACTTGGCTGTATATTTGTGGGTGAAACGCGGCAGCCAATTGCGCACAGCAGTGTCCCATGAACAGTCGTGGATTGAAATGGTCAATTTTTATTATTGTGTTTTTGGAAGGATTATAAGTGAATCCAATTTCCTGTCCTAACTACCCTTCCTGGTAACCCTGCTCCAGTCCTCTCTGGGTAAATAAATACTTCCTTGAGTCTATTCATGGCCTTGCTCCTCCTACCTCTCTGACCTGCTGTTCCCCTATTAACCCGTCCACTCACTCTGTTCAGCGGGCTCCGGCTTGCTCCATGTCTCCCGCCCGACTTGCTCTACAATCGGTGGCCGGGCTTTTAGCCTCTCTACCTCCACCTTTTGGAACTGCATCCCACAATCCCTTAGCCTTGCTCTTTCCCCTGCCTTCTTCAAAGCTCAACTCAAGACCCTCCTTTTCGACCATGCCTTCAACCGCTCTCCTACCTCCAGCCTCCCTCATCCCCACTCCTCCATGCTCAGGTCCTGATCCCTGAATGTTCAACTCCTTGGGACGCTCTCCTGAAGTGAGAGGCGCTCTACAAATATAATTTTGTTGTTGTTGTTGTAGGATCTCTATGACTTCGTGGCTGTTTGTTAGAAATTGCTGTGTGCAAAGTGGCTGCCGAATTTGCCGACAGAATACACAGTCACTACACTATACAGTAAAATCCTGTGAAGTGATTTGAGACATCACAATGATGTGATAAGATGTTATCCTATTACTATACTTATTAAGGCACCAATTCACCAGATGTCAGTTTTAACCAGTTATGAGAGGAGAGACTGGAGATATTGGCATTGTTTTCGTTGGAAAAGAGAAAGATTAGAGGAGACCTGATAGAGGTTTATGGGGACTGCTGTATGCAATTGGCTGCCGCGTTTCGCCCACAAATATAGTCAATTCACTTTACAGTGTATTCTGTGAAGTGCTGTGAAACGTCAACAAAATGTGAAAAGCGCTATATCCAATGCAAGGATTATTATTATTACTACATTTTGTGGGCGAAATGTGGCAGCAGATTGCACACAGCAATTAAGAAATTAACAAGGGCAGAAGTTGATTCAATCAACAGCTCACTCTGAAAGACGATGCAGACTTGATGGGCTGAATGGCCACTTTCAGGGCTGTGAATTTCTCGTGCTTCTATGATTCTACTCTACAAAGCCCTTTCTGTTGCTTCCTTGCTTCTGGTGTGCAATTGGGTTCCAGTGCCTCTTAATGCTTGCCTGCCTTCCCCCTGACTCTCTCTCCGCGCTCTCGATGGGAAGATACCTCTATGGACATACCTCCTGTCTTTGTGCGGATTATGTTTTTGCTTCGGACAGGAAAGATTAAACAAAAAAAAACGCAGAGATCTGGAAAATATGAAATATCTGATTGGAACAAAGCTTCGCAATGGAAATGCAGCCTTCATTGGAACCATAACATGGGGAGAATTATTTTCCCTCTGGCTACTTTTATGGTTTGTTGAGATTATATGAACCTGATGTGGAATATTTTAATCTGACCCAAACTCTCCTAAGGACATTGGCAGAATTTCAAACAATATGCCATTTTCCACCCCCTCCCCTTTTCACTTTCTTCTTATTTTCTGCATCCTCCTCTCTCTCGGTTTCTCTCCCTAGGTCTCTGGCCTCGGGCTATGCAATGCAATCGGATCTGAGGGTTGCATTGCATCTCGCAATTCCTCCTCCCCCAAACCCTCTCCCAAAACCAGATCCCTTCAGCCATTGAACGCCCTCCTTTTAGTAATAATGACACGACTAACGCTTGCATTCAATGTGGCGCCCAATCTCCTCATTTGAGACTTCTGAAAGAGCTTCATGGAATATACTGTCAAGTGCATTGACTTTATAGTTATGTGGACGAAACACGGCAGCCGATTGCGCATGTCAGAGTCTCACAAACAGTCGTGGATTGAAATAACCAATTTTATTATTGTTTTTTTGGCGGGATTATTATTAGGCGTGTGGAGTAAGGAAACTTGTTCAATGTTTCGCCCTGACCTGCCTGGATTTGACCACAGGTCTCACGCTTGCAAGGCAAGTGCTCTAACCACTGAGCTACAGGACTCCACAGTTATGACTCTTTGTGGGACAGTCCAGTGCGTAATTGGCTGCCACGTTTCGCCCACAAAATTTACAGTCAATTAACTTTACAGTGTGTCCTGTGAAGCGCATTGAGACGTCTCGTATACGTGATCAAGCTCTGCATCAAATGCAAGGATTATTATTATTATTATTTTTAATACATTGACTTTATAGTTTGTGGTCGAAACGTGGTAGCCGATTGCGCATGGCAGCGTTCCACAAACAAGTCGTGGATTGAGCAAACAGACTTTTTTTCATTTGGAGGGATTATTACTCTGGGCAAGTGAACTGCTAATCAACTAACAACCGGGTTCCTAACTCACAGATCGGGAAACAGAGGTGAATCTCTCCTTTCATCTCCAAAGATCAATCCACACTTCAAGAGCTCTCGGTTTTGGCTGATGATCCAGTGAGGTGCTCGAGTTGGTGGACGTGAGGGGGGTGAACTGGAAGTATATGGATCACTTGAGAGATATCAGAGGATTGCTGATCTGCAGTCCTGCAGCTCAGTGGTTAGAGCACTCGCCTTACAAGCGTGAGACCTGTGTTCGAATCCAGGCAGGTCAGGGAAAAACATTGGGCAAGTTTTCTTACTCCACACATATGCCTAATAATAATCCGTCCAAAAAGTAACAATAATAAATTGGTCATTTAAATCCACGACTGTTTGTATGGACACTGTTGTGTGCAATTGGCTGCTGCATTTTGCCCACAAATATACAGTCAATTCACTTTACAGTAAATTTTGTGAAGCACTTTGAGACATCTAGAAGATGTGAAAAGCGCTATATCAAATGCAAGGATTATTATTATTACTATCTTTAAGGTTCATCTGAACAAGCCTTAGTGTACACAATAATAGTACAGTAATAATAATAATACTTAGTATTTGGAATAGCACCTTTCACGTCAGGAGGAAGTTTCAAAACATTTCACGTGAGATACTGTGAAGTGGAGTGAGTGACTGTGTGTTTTATGGGTGAATTCGACAGCCAATTAACACCCAGAAATAATTACAAGAATAATAAATGCCCCACAAACAGCAATGCAGTTAATGAGCAATTGATTGCGGGATTGTTGGCCAGGACTCAAGGAGAATCTTGAGGGATTTTTAACTTCCATCTGAAAAGATAGACTGGATTTAATGCATCATAATAATAATAATCCTTGTATTTGATACAGCGCCTTATCATATCTTCCAGATGTCACAAAGCGCTTCACAGAATATGCTGTAAAGTGAATTGACTGTATATTTGCGGGCAAATGTGGCAGCCAATTGGGGACAGCAGTGACCCACAAACAGGAATCGATTGAAGTGACCAATTTTAGTACAGTATTGTGTTTTTTTTGGAGGGATTATTATCAGGAGTGTATATGGAGTAAGGAAACTTGCCCAAGGTTTCGCTCTGACCTACCGGGAATCGAACCCCAGGTCATTCGCTTGCGAGTGCTTTAACAACTGAGCTGCAGGACTCCACATCATCCATCATCTCACCAGAGGGACCTCGGGACGTTCAACAACAGAAGCAAATTGCATTCACTCAGTGTCTTTCACGTCGAGCTGACGTCCCAAGGCTCTGAAGGGATTGCACCCGAGTCGGGATGGGGGGGTGGGGGGGGGGGGGGGGGGTTGGGGGGAAGGAGTGGGGGTGGGGTGGGGATGGAATCAAGAGCGGTGGAGGGAAAGAGGATTGAGGGCATAATTTTACGATGGTGAGTTTTACACCAAAGGCCACAGAGGCTAACAAGCCGTGATGCCACCCCAGCTATCCCATGTGTAAGCTGTGTTCACTTAAGCGTAATTTTTACCTTCATTTCGATCTCTTTGGAGTATTATTGTGGGCGAGAGGCACACAATTGAAAATGCACTGCAGATGTTCCAGTTTTGTTTTCTCTCTCCCCCCTTCACCACTCCTCCGCCTGCCCCAGCCCTCCCCCCCCATTCCACCTCCTCCCCCTCCACCGTCCACTAATTCATCACACATTGTTTTAATCATTGCCTCAAATTACTGTACAAGTTTGTTATTTGCTGTGACCCACTCCGAGACTGCACACGGCAATTTAAAATGCGTTGTTAAGCTTTCAGAAAATGAATAACCACTCACATTATCTGATGCTTTTTTTTTGCGTGCAATTAAAGTGAGAATTTAAAGCTGGGAAACTCTTTCTCTCTTTCTCTGTCTCTCTTTCTCTTAACAATATTAAAAAATAATCTCTCATCCGGAATATCCATTCGTACTGTTGGTTTGAAGCCAGAGGGGACAGGCCTGGCTCAGTCGGTAACACTCTCGCCTTCGAGGCACAGGGTTGTGGGTTCAATCCCCCACGTCACAGTCCAGGCTAACGCTCCAATGCAGTGCTGTGGGTGGGTGGGGGTTGCTGTAAAAACTGCATTGTCTTGAGTTGCCATCGTTCGAATGGGAAGTTAAACCGAGGCCCTGACTTTGATTGCTCGGGGAGGTATTAAAAATCCCATGGCTCTAATTATTATTAATATTCATGAGGATAATCCATGCATTTTGATATAGATCCTGATCGTCTTCGTGACGTCTCAAAGCGCTTTACAGAATGTACTGGAAAGTGAGTTGGCTGTATATTTTGTGGGCAAAACCAGTGAATTATCCTTTGCATTTGATAGTTAATAAGCCCTTTATCATGGATTTGTCTCAAAGCGCTTTGCAACAACAACAACAATTTGGATTTCTACAGGTCCTCCACGCCGGACGGCGTCTCAGAGCGCTTGAAGTATGTCAAGTGGATTGACTGTATTTTTTTCGTGGGCAAAAAAATTGCTCCTCAAAAAAAAGACAAGGGAGTTTCTCTCTACCTGGTTTCCTGGCTGACAATTCCCGCCAGATTAAGAAAAACAACGATCGTTTACTTTGTGGCTGTTTGGGGGACATTTGCGTGCGCAAATTGCCTACGACTACAGAGTTGCTACACTTTGCGATCAGTTCTGTGAAGCACTTTGAGATGCTCGACCGTATATAAATAATAATATTCATTTGCATCAAGGTTTCTAGCTCTTCACAGAATAAAATGTAAACAAATTGACTGCATATTTAGTGGTTGAAAATGTGGATATTGCCCACAACAATAATAATCCTTGCATTTGATATAGCGCTTTTCACGTGTTCTAGACGTCTCAAAGCGCTTCGCAGAATATACTATAAAGTGAATTGACTGTACATTTTGTGGGTTTAAATGCGGCAGCCAATTGCGCACAGCAGTGTCCCACAAACACTCGTGGATTGAAATGACCAATTTTTTTTTCGTAGGATTATTATCAGGCATGTGTGTGGAGTAGGGAAACTTGCCCAAGGTTTCGCCCTAACTTGCCTGGATTCTAACACAGGTCTCACGCTTGCAAGGTGAGTGCTCTAACCATTGAGCTACAGGACTCAGCTGAGAGAGTCGTAGAATCCTCATAGTGCAGAAGGAAACCAATGCAGTACTTGGGAGCGTTCATCTGGGCTGTGAATACCAGTGTGGACTGGATGAACAGACTAGGATGTTCTGTACAGTGCAGAGCCTTGGGATGTTGTGTGTGTGAATGCAGTGCAGATGTAAAATCCTGCCCAGGACAAGATTATTTGCAGATCGGAACGCACATTAATCTCCGAGCCCATGCAGTCCCGTTTCCAACAGCTCCTTTGCTCCAAATTCCCTTTGGTTCACCGACCTTCACAAGCGGAAGGAAAATCGAATCAAACGAAGCCTTTGGTGACTGACGTAAAGAAACTGAAAGAGGAAGCGTTTCTTTGCGGACTAAAATCCGTGTCTTCACCGGGACTTCTCATCTCCCCGGCAGGTTAGGTCCCCGTAGCTAATCCATTGCCAACTTGATGAAATCCATTCCCAGGAACGCACAATGCCGTTTGCATCAGTTACGGAGAGAGGGAGAGCGAGAGAGTGAGAACTGGAGAGAGAGAACCTGCATGAGACCCTCAAACCACCAAAAAAGCTTGCGATGACTGAACACGACAGGAAGAGAGCTGGACACTGCCATAGACAGACTGAACTCCAATTGGAATCGTGATGGCAGACTAACGTGACTGACTCATCCTCCTATCTTTGCCTCCTGTAACATAGTACAGTACTTTCTGCATTTGATCACTAGAGGGCAAGAACATTCAAGCATGTATGGATCATATTTCAAAGAAATTCATAACTCTAAGCTTACAAGTCTAACAAGTCCCGCTTCAAGTCCCTCCTCTTCGATGGTCCCATCGGCAATTCCTAAACCCCCCACTTCCCTCTCACCCGCCCTTGTCCCCAGCTCGGGTCTGACACAGTGACTGTCCAGCACCTTGGGATGTCCTCCTGACGTGAAAGGCCCTATCCAAGTATAATTTTGTTGTTGTTGTTGTGTGTGGGGGGGAGATACGGTGGGAAGCAGTCTTTTGCAATTGTTTCACCCACAAAATGTACGGTCGATTCACTTTACAGTTTATTCTTTGAAGTGCTTTGAGACGTCTGGAAGATGTGATAAGGCGCTATATCAAATGCAAGGATTATTATTATTAATAATAATCACTCTAAAAAAATAAAATAAAATTGGTCATTTCATTTGTGGGACTCTGCTGTGTGCATTTGGCTGCTGCGTTTCACTCACAAATATACAGGCAATTCACTTTACAGTACATTAGCTGTGAAGCGCTTTGAGACGTCTAGAAGACAAGAAAGCGCTATATCAAATGCAAGGATTATTATTATTACTGTTATATTCAAATCCAGCCTAAATACCTTCTTTTTATGATTGTGTTTACGATCATCTCTTCCCTCCCTCTCCTCTGGCTTGGGGTCAGACTCCACCATTGTCAAGCTCCAGGACGATACCATATATGAAGGGCGCTATAGAAATGCAAGTTGTTGTTGTTGAGTCATATTATTGCATTAAACCGCCTGCACCCACCAGTTGGAGAGACCGTTACCAGTGGACACAAGTATATATGAGTGACTAGGGATTAGTATAGGGGGAATAAGAAATAGGAACAGGAGTAGGCCATTCAATGCCTCGAGCCTGCCCCACCATTTAATAAAATCATGGCTGATCTTCTATCCTAATTCCATTTACCCGCCCTATCCCCATATCCCTTAATCCCTTACCTTTTAAGGAACTATTGATCTCATCTTGAATATGTGCAATAACTGAGCATTCACAGTCTTCTGGGGGTAAAGAATTCCATAAATTCATGACCTTCTGAGTGAAGAAATGTTTTCTCAACTCAGGTCTAAAAGGCTGACAACAACAACAATTTGGATTTATAGAATGCCTTCATTCCACACTGGGCAGCATCTCAGAGCGCTTCACAAAAAGGATCCTGGGACCAAACCAGGGGAAGGGGGAAAGAGGTAACCAAAAGCGCGACCTGAAAATAGGTCAGAAAGGAAAGGAGGGGGCGAGGCGAAGGGAGTGAGGATGGGCGTCCCAGAGCTGTGGAGTGCAGTGGCTGAAGGCTTGGTGGCCGTTCATGGAATGGAGGATTCGGGGGATGAGGAGGAGACCAGACCCAGTAGAGCGAAGGCAATGAGCGAAGGCTACCTCTCTGACCTCCTCTCTTGTGAGGAGAGAAGCAGTCAGAGAGGTAGGGGGATGCAGAGGAGTGGAGGGATTTGAACACAAGAGTGAGGATCTTGAAATCGATTCACTCCGAGACAGGGAGCCAGTGAAGTCTGGTAAGGACTGGGGTAATCGGGGAGCAAAGTTTGGTTCAGGTGAGAATGTGAGCGGCATACTTTTGAATAAGATGGATTTTATGAATGGTGGCGGAGACGAGACCGGTGAGGAGGGCATTGGAATAATCTTGTGTGGAGTGTAAAGAATGGCATTGACTGGTTTGAGCCAAGTGGCCTGTGTCTACAAAATACACACTTTACAGTGAAATGCTTTGAGATGTATCCATGATGCGATAGGATGTGACATTCTTATTATTGGTGCATCAGTTCACGAGATGTCAGTTCCGACTAGTTATGAAGGAGAGACTGGAGAGGTGAGGGCTGCTGTTTCCATTGGAGCAGAAATGGCTGAGAGGGGATCTGATAGGGGAGAACAAAATGGTGAGGGTTTGTCACAGGGTAAATAGGGTGAAGCTATTCCCACTGGCAGAGGAGTCAGTAGCTAGGGGCCATAGTTATAAGAAGAGTGAAAGGAGAATTCAGGAGAATATTTTTCACACTAATAGTCTGTTGCACCAAGTAAGGTGGTAGAGGCAATAACCATTGTGGGCTTCAATAATAATAATAATAATCCTTGTATTTGATATAGTTCTTTCCACATCTTATCGATGGCTCAAAGTGCTTCCCAGAGTATACTGTAAAGTTAATTGACTGTATATTTGTGGGTGAAACGTGGTAGCCAATTGCGCACAGCAGCATCCCCACAAACAGTCATGGATTGAAAATGACCAATTTTTATTATTGTGGTATTTTTTGGACGGATTACAGTATTATTAGGCATGTGTGCGGAGTAAGGAAACTTGCCCAAGGTTTCGCCCTGAACTGCCTGGATTCAAGTGCTCTAACCACTGAGCTACAGGAGCTCAACAAATATAAGTTTATTATCATATCATCATACAAACAGTGCTCAACACCTGGTTGGGAATTGCCACAAGTAATTGCCCACTGAGAAATGGCTGCGTGCAATTGTCAAATACAATTGTCAAGTGCGATTGGATAAAGGGAACACTAGCTCATTACATGGATCCATTACCAGACTTCAAATCTATTCCCAGACTTTATTAAGGGAGATGAAAGTTTCAGATTTGCGGCTTCAAACTCAACAACAGGAACAAACACCACTTGCATTTATAGAGCGCCCTTCACACCGTATGGAACCTCAGAGTGTTTAAATGCAGTGGAAGAATGGCAGACTCAGTAAACAATCCTTAAAAATGCAAAACACTGCAGATGCTGAAAATCTGAAACTTAAACAGAAATGACTGGGAACACTCAGCAGGTCAGGCAGCATCTATGGAGAGAGGAAAAGTGACTTAACGTTTCGGTTCCACAATCATTTATCAAAACTTCTGTTTAACTATAACACTAATGCGCAGGCCACATTTTACATGTATAAAAATGTCAATATATTTACAAAATATATGCAAAATATAATAATAATCTAATAATAATTCTTGCATTTGATATACTGCTTTTCATGTCTTCTAGACGTCTTAAAGCGCTTCACAGAATATACTGTAAAGTGAATTGACTGTATACTTGTGGGCGAAACGTGGCAGCCAATTGCGCACAGCAGCATCCCACAAACAGTATTGTTTCGCCCACAAAGTATAGTCGATCCACTTCACAGTATATTCTGTGAAGTGATTTGAGACGTCTTAACAACGGGATAAATTGCTGTATCACATGCAAGAATTATTATTACTATTATTATTATTGGTAGTAGTATAACTTGGCTGGGGAACTGCCTGGCTTGCAAAATTTATTTCGAGAAGTTAATGTTTGTCAGGAGAGTGGAAGTGGCGTGGTGTCAGCCTGGCTCAGTCGGTAGCACTTGCCTCAAAGTCAGAAGATTGTGCGTTCAAGCTCCACTCCTAGACTTTCAACTCCCATGGTCTAGGCTGACACTCTAACACTGACAATCTAACACAGAGCTGGGGACAGCTGTGTTGTTTGATGAAATGTGGATCTCCTGTAGCTCAGTGGTAAGAGCACTCGTCTTACAAGCGTGAAACTTGTGTTTCGAATCCAGTCAAGTAAGGCGAAACCTTGGGCAAGTTTCCTTACTCCACACACATGCCTGATAATAATCCCTCCCCGCCCAAAAAGCAATAATAAATTGGTCATGTCATTCCACGACTGATTGTGGGGACACTGCTGTGCACAATTGGCTGCCGCATTTCACCCACAAATATACAGTAAATTCACTTTACTATATACAGTACTGTATTCTGTGAAGCGCTTTGAGATGTTACTAAGTGCTTTATCAAATGCAAGGATTATTATTAAACTGAGATTTCATTGCACCGTTTGGAAAGAAAACTTGGGACATTAGGGGGATTTTGCAACCAGTTTTACACATAAAATCACAGTCACTACTTCACTATAAAATCCCAGGAGAGTTAGCACAGGGAAGAGAGAGAAGGAGAGAGAGAGAAAAAGAGATGGGGAAGAGAGAGAGAGGGATAAATGGAGAGAGTTTGTTGGGGGTAGAGAGAGAGACGGAATGAAATAGAGAGAGGTGAGAAAGATGGGGAGGAGAGAGACAGAGCGAGAGGGGGAGGATATAGAAGAAGAAGGAGCGGGTATGGGAAAGTTAGGGGAGCGGAGAGCGAGAAAGGGGTGAGAGAGAGAGAGAGAAAGGGAGAGGGGGTTGGGATGAAGAGTCGAAAGAGAGAGAGTGTGTGGAGAGTGAAGAGAGATGAACAGAAGGAGAGAAAATGGGAGTAAATGGGAGAAAAACGTGTCCGTGTGCATATGCTGAAGCCATCTCGCGGTGTAATTTTTTTTAATCATAAGTAATTACTTTGTTTTAATAACATGCACAATTAAGGTTATTGCCTGCATAATTTATGACGCGGTGGGAATGGAGGCACTCAGAAATCAAATGCTGCAAATTAAAAATAACAAGTTTGGGACCATATGATTCAATTAAAATCTTGGTCGACATTGTATTGTGCATAATAGAGTACTTGTATGCAGATACACATTTCACGCTTGTCAAGGGTTTATAGGAATATTGAATCTGAACTGCCAGCAGCGGTTAGATCATAGGAGTAAAAAATAAAAAAAAACCAGAACGCAGCGTGGAATCTGTCAAGATTAACTAGTAGGGGGTGCAAGCTTTGTGGCTTTAGCGACCCCCTACCTGCACCCACCCACCCACACTCCCAACCCAAACTCTGGGGTTACCCTCCCTCCCCAAGCCTTGGCTTCTGCCAATATCAGTGTATTTAGTTCAGTGGTTAGAGCACTCGCCTTACAAGCATGAGACCTTTGTTCGAATCTAGGCAGATCAGGGCGAAACCTTGGGCAAGTTACCTTACTCCACACGCGCCTAATAATAATTTGTCCCCCCAAAAACCCCCACAATAATAAAATTGGTCATTTCAATCCACGACTGTTTGTGGGACACTGCTGTGCGCAATTGGCTGCTGCATTTTGCCCACAAATATACAATCAATTCACTTTACAGTATATTATAGTATATTCTGTGAAGCACTTTGAGACATCGAGAAGATGTGAAAAGCGCTAAATCAAGCTCAAGGAATATTATCATTATCACATCATTCAAACGTCGCAAAGCATTTCACGGATTGTGCAGTAAAGCGTATTGACTAAAGTGGATTCGATGGATGAAACGCGGCAGCCAATTGCGCACAGCAGTGTCCCACAAAAAACAATGAAGGGAGCGACCCATTTTATTTGAGGGATAAAATTGAATTTATTTGCAGGATAAAATTGATAGCATTTTCAGTTCTGACGAAGGGTCGTGGACCCGAAACGTTGACTCAGTTTTCCTTTCCCCATAGATGCTGCCTGACCCGCTGTGTGTTCCCAGCCATTTCTGTTTTTGTTTCAGATTTTCAGCATCTGCAGTATTTTGCGTTTTTATTTGGGGGATTGTTGGCCAGGACAGTGAGAGAGAGCAACTCCTTTCTCTTTTCGAATACTGTCATGAGATCTTTAATGTTCACCTAAACAGGCAGATGAGATCTTGTATCAACAACAACAACAACAACTTTGATTTATATAGCACCCTCCACGCTAGACGGTGTCTCAGAGTGCTTCACAATAACGGATCCCGGGATCATCCAACGGACATAAGAATCGTGATGTTTTTCTTTGCGGGTTAGATATCTGATTAAACGCTAACAAAAAGCTATTTCAATCCTGACCAGAATGTACTGTTAAAAGAATGATATAGAACAAATACTTCAAGACATCTTAACAACGTGATTAGGAGGTACGGAGTCCTGTAGCTCAGTGGTTAGAGCACTCGCCTTGCAAGCGGGAGACCTGGGTTCGATTCCCGGCAGGTCAGGGTGAAACATTAGGCAAGTTTCCTTACTCCACGCGCCCATAATCCCTTAAAAAAAAAGTTCATCTCAACCAACGACTGTTTGTGGGGACACTTGGCGCAATTGGCTGCCACGTTTCGCCCACAAATATACAGTCGATTCACTTTACAGTATATTCTGTGAAGCGCTTTGAGACGTCTAGAAGACGTGAAAAGCACTATATCAAATGCAAGGATTATTATTATTATTACTCAGCAGTAAGGTTGCCTAAGGTTTCGCCCTAGTTGGAATCAAACTCAGGTCTCTCACTTGCACGGCGAGCGCTCTAACCACTGAGCGACAGAACTCTGCATGGCTCCACATGTAAATGCAAGTTGTTGCTGAATCTGTCTTATCTTGTCAAAACACACGTTAGATAGTTTTCTGTAAAAGTGCAGCGATTTTGTATTTGCTGGGGAACTCAGCAGCCAATTTGCACCCATATTTCTCCCACAACAAGCCATAATGTGAATGACCAATTTTATTTGGAGGAATTGTTGGCCAGGACAATAAAATCTTGATGATGTGATGAGGTGCTGCATCAAATACAAAGGTTATTCAAATATTATATGCCTCTGAGATGTTTTCTTACCTTTCACTTTTATGATACATTACATATGCAGAATACATACTATATTTGGATTTGACTTCTGGTCAGGGCGAAACCTTAGACAAGGTTCCTTACTCCTCACGCCTAATAATAATCTCACAAAAAAACAATAATCAATCCACGACTGTGTGGGACATTGCTGTGCGTAATTGGCTGCCACGTTTCCCCCACAAATATACAGTCGATTCACTTTACAGCATATTCCGTGAAGCGGTTTGAGACGTCTAGAAGACGTGAAAAGCACTATATCAAATGCAAGGATTATTATTATTATTACTCAGCAGTAAGTAGGAACCCTGTTGTTAGTCAATTAGTAGATCACTTTCCCATGGTAATAATCCATCCCACCCCCACAAAAATCATGGTCACTGAATCTTTGACTGTTTGTGGGACACTGCTGTGCGCGATTGCCTGTTATATATCTTAAAGTATATTCTGTGAAGCGCTTTGAGATGTCTCAATGGTGTGATAAGTCGCTTTATCAAATGCCAGCTTTATTAGTATTATTAATATCATGATTATGATGTCTCTCCCAGCAATAATTCCATCAGAATTCCCTCCTAACGTTGACGTGAAACATAATATTAAACATCAAAGTGGCTTTTGTGAGGCCAGCCAGGTGTCTGACACATGTGGAAATCCATCACCGTGCTTTAGAGTGTCCCGACCAAACTGAAAATTCCACAGATGTATGCCACCTGCACATAGACAATTCCCAGTGCCTGGAATGGAATGCGCTTGCTCTCTCTCTCCCTGGAGGGACACATTCCACTTACCCAAATTCCGGAGAGTATTACAACAACAACAACAACCAAATTATATTGATAGATTCACACCCTTCACGTCGGGAGGACGTCCCAAGGCACTGAACAGTCAGGTCGGGATCCGAGCAAGGTGCAAGGGGCAAGGGCAGGATAGTTGGGAGAGGAGGGAGAGAGGTAGGAGGGGAGGAAGAGAGTTGGGAGGGGAGGGAGAGTGTTGGGAGGAGATGGAGAGAGTTGGGAGGGGAGGGAGAGAGATAGGAGGGGAGGCAGAGAGTTGGGAGGGGAGGGAGAGAGTTGGGAGGGCAGTAGAAGGCACGATCGAAGAGGAGGGTCTTGAGAGGCAAGGGAGGAAGCGAGGCGGAGGAACTGTGGGAAGGAGTTCCAGGTGTCTATTAGACGCAGGCTGGTGAGAGCCAGAATGTGCATTGCTTGCCATTGCGAGTATAGTCCAGCTAAGACCAGCCTAACCATCAGGGCTTTGGCTCGCAGGGTTAACAGAAGCTGAGCAGGTAGAATCTGTCATCAAGAGAAACTCAAGATGGAGATGTTCTGGTCAACACTTCGAGACATTCTCCTCCTGTGAAAAGTGCCAGATAACTGTAAATTGCTGAGTTCAGTTGCTGTTGACAACAACAGCGACAACTTATATTTATCGCCCTTGACACGGAGAAGCATCTCGGAGTAATGAACAATGGGGTGACCTAGCTCCCGAGCATCTTAGCTCCCGAGCATCATGTACTTAAGTGCTCCAGGACGCTACAATAACAACAACAACAACTTCATATAGCGCCCTTCACGCCGGACAGCGTCTCAGAGTGTTTCCCAATAACGGATCCCGGGGCTGAGCCAGGGGGGAGGGGGAAGAAGGTGACCGAAAGCGCGGTCGAAAAGAAAGATCTTTAGCCGAGACCTGAAAGTAGGAAGAGAGGGGGCGAGGTGAAGGGAGTGAGGAAGGGAGTTCCAGAGCCTAGGGGCATAATGGCTGAAGGCAGGGGCGCTGATGGTGGAGTGGAAGGGGCCTATATAAATGCAGGTTGTTGTTGTACTTTTGGAGGCACTGGTGGAGTTTAATAAATAATCCTTAATCGTCAATAATACATAATAATAATCCACCCATCCTCCCATGCCTTCGAGATTTCTCAAAGTGCTCCATGCAACATACTGTAAAGTCAATTTACTGTATATTTTGTTGAAATGCAGGAGCCAATTGCACACAGTGATGTGCCACAAACAGTCGTGGATTGAGTGACCAAACTAGAATTGTTTTTAAGGCATTATTACACCCCGGAAAAGCGATCAGCCAATCGACTAACAACGGGTTCCTACTTACTGCTAGGTAAACAGAGGCTTGTGGAGTAAAGAAACTTACCCAGCATTTTACCTCGCCCAGGAATTGAACCCAGATCTTGTTGCTTGCAAGGCGAGCGCTCTAACCACTGAACTACAGGACTCTCATAGGTCTAGGAGATGGACTGACCGAGGGGCCGAAAGCAGGGATGTATGAGGGGATGGGGGAGAGAGAAAGAGAGAGAGAAAGAGAGAGAGAAAGAGAGAGAGAAAGAGAGAGAGAAAGAGAGAGAGAGAGAGAGAATTATTCCACGTGCAGCTTATTGCGTTATGTCTCCAGCAAGCAGCTGGCATCCAGAAGACACGGAGTCAATCGTCAGTGCCAAGGGCTCCGATTTGAACTGCGTTGAATCCACAATGAACTTCTCCACAGGGATCTCATCAGGAGACTATAGATGTCCTGGGGCAGATTGGCCTGGTTTGATCGAAGGCGGCGGTGAGGCGGTTGGATGGGGGTGGGGCGCGGGGGCAATGGGGGAAAGGGAAGGGCGATGGTGGGCGGGTGCGCAGGTGGGTGGGGTGGGGGCACGAAAGGGGGAAAGGCGGAAGGGTGGTGGATGGAGGAGGTGGCTGGATTGAAGAAGGAACTGGGAGAGGAGAGGAAATTGTTTTAAAAACTGACTCCTTGTTCATCGCGCTCCCCCCATTGATTAACTTGATGTTCGCTGGATGGAAAGAGGACATGTTGACATTTTCTTTCGGGTGGTGGTGGTGGGGTGCGGTGGGGGTGGTTGGCAGGGGTGGGGTGGGGAGGGGTTGGGTGGGTGAGGTATTTTTTAATGTGTGTGTGTATATGCGTGTGCGTTTTACTCCTCATAACCATGCAGCTCTGGACGCATAATTACATCTGACTGAAATGAATTATGTCCCTAAAGCATCATTACAATTTGTGTGCTGAGTGTTTAATTACAGCCAGACTAGTAACCTCTGCGTGCCCTGTGTCCCTATCATAACCCTGGGCTCGCTGGTTCCTTCTGACATATGGGAAAATTTTCAAGCTGATTGCCGTGATCTGATTAGGGGGAATGTGACTGCCAGTGCCAGTTGTTGAGAGTTTAGCTTTCCAACAGCTGCATTGGAAATTTCCTCCTTCCTTTCGTTGATCCATTTTCAATTTGATTCTCGCCAATGAGCCGCTCTGACTGTCTCCGCAATTTTCCCGCTGTTCCTGCTTTCCGACTTCTTAAAGTGGGATGAGTTTAAGCACTTGGCTAATGGTGGTAGGTGGGCTTCAGTTGGATGAGCTCTTGTGGATGCTACCTGTAGCACAAGCTCAAGCGTGAGACGTTGTGTTCAAATCCAGGCAGGTCACGCCAAAACTTTGGGCAAGTTTCCTTACTCCACACACGGCTAATAATAATCCGTCCAAAGAAAACCACAACAACAAAAGTTGGTCATTTCAATCCACGACTGTTTGTAGGAACACTGCTGCGCGCAATTGGCTGCCGCGTTTCGCCCACAAATATCCAGTCAATTCACTTCACAGTATATTCTGTGAAGCGCTTTGAGATGTCGATAAGATGTGAAAAACCCTGTATCAAATGTGAGAATTATTATTATTATGGACAGTATGAGATCCAGATTGGCATGAGAAGAGGCTTGGGATTGCAGAGTACCTGGGGGTAACTGTTGGTTTCTAACCAGCTCAAATTGCTTTGGTTGGCAACGAAAACACAATCTGACTAGCATTCCTGCTACTTGTCCTGCAAGAACTATCCTAATTTTTTACTGCTTTGCATTGCAGAAACTGAGTAGGAAGAATTCCTGATCCCAGCGATGACCACAACAGTTTACATTTAAGTTGCTCCAATCAGATCGGGAGGACATCCGCAGATAATAATACTAATCCATCAATTTGAGACAATAATAATACTTTTACTTCATACGATGCCTCATCACGCCATTGTGACGTCTCAAAGCAACAACAGCAACAACAACTTTGATTTATACAGCACCCTCCACGCCGGACAGTGTCTCAGAGCGCTTCATGGATACACTGTGAAGTTGATTGATTGTGTATTTTGTGGGTGAAGTGAGGTAGCCAATTACTACAAGCAGTGATGGATTGGGTGACCAAATTATTATAGTTTTTTTTGAGGGATTATTACCCCTGGAAAAGGAATCCACCAAATGCTAAATCCTATTTACTGCTAAGTAAACAGAGGCCTGTGGAGTAAGGAAACTTGCCTAAGGTTCTGCCCTGACCAGGAATCAAACCCATGTTCTCTTGCTTGCGAGATGAGCGCTCTAACCACTGAGGTACTCAACTCCAATATAGCATACGTTTAACTCATCCAACTGGGAGGAGCTCGAGCTGGAGAAATGGGTGGGGGTTCGAAGAGAGAGGGCAACAGGGAACAGATAGTTAGAAGCCCGGTTGAAAACCGAACAAACAGATTTAAGGGGAGGAATGGATAGAGCATTGGAACTTGGTACATGTGATGTTGCCATGACAATGTAACGCCAAAGAAAATCAAGGAATAAGAATGCAAGGTTTGTGGAATGTTCTGGAAATGTATTTGATTTTCCTGATGAGTGGAAAGCAAATCTCTCCGATTGACGGCTGCTCAAGGGAATATCTATTATCTCTCCGTGAGAGAACTCTCGCCTGTTTTAATAATCTAATAATAATAATCCTTGCATTTGATATAGTGTTTTTCACATCTTATCAATGTCACAAAGCCCTTCACAGAATATACTGTAAAGTGAATTGATTGCGTATTTGTGGGCGAAATGTGGCAGCCAATTGTGCACAGCAGCGTCCCACAAATAGTCATGGATTGAAATGACCAATTTTTTATTATTGTGTTTTTTTGGGGAGGGATTATTAATAGGCTTGTGTGTGGAGTACAGAAACTTGCCCAAGGTTTCGCCCTGACCTGCCTGGATTCAAACACAAGTCTCACGTTTGTAAGGCATGAGACCTGTGTTCGAATCCAGGCAGGTCAGGGTGAAAATATGGGGATTTGGGGGCTCTTAATTATCATTGTAGAGTGGCCTTAATGTCCAAAAGCAATGTGATTCTCAGTTGTAGTGACTGTAATAATAATAATCATTCAGGTAGTTAGATTTCATGTTTCAAAAATGTAATTGTTAAGGAAAACTAAAACTATTATACCTACATGAAAGCAACTACTTTTTACTAATAAATGTATATTGCTGAATGACACTGACAGTCAGCTGTTGTGTTCTTATGTGAAGCGGTATGATTTTAGAGACTTCAAAGTATGATTTGATTGCTGTAAATGCAAATCTCTTTTATGTTGTTGACCCACATCTGTTTAGAAACCTTTATGGCACATTGGTAAAGTGGGCAGACACATGGCAGATGAAGATTAATGCAGAGAAGTGTGAGGTGATGCATTTTGGGAGAAGAAATGAAGGGAGGCAATACAGGCTAGATAGTAAAATTTTAAATGGTGTGAAGGAACAGAGAGACCTGGGGATTTGTGTTAGTGACTCGTTGAAGGTGGCAGGACAGGTAGACAAGGCTGTTAAGAAGGCATATGGGATACTAGGCTTTATAAATAGTGGTATAGAGTACAAAAGTCAGGAAGTGCTGACTAACCTCTATAAGACTTTGGTGAGGCCTCAGCTGGAATACTGTGTTCAATTCTGGTCACCACATTACAGAAAGGATGTGAAGACATTGGAAAGGGTACAAAGAAGATTTACTAGGATGGTGCCAGGATTGAGGGACTTCAGCTATGAGGAGAGGCTAGATAGGCTAGGGTTATTCTCTCTGGAGCAGAGAAGATTGAGGGGAGACCTAATAGAGGTTTATAAAATCATGAGGGGTTTCGACAGGGCAAATAGAGAAAAACTATTTCCACTCGTGGGCGAATCTGTGACTCGTGGTCACAGATTTAAAATAGTTTCAAGGCGAAGTAGAGGGGAGCTGAGGAGAAATTTTTTCACTCAGCGAGTTGTTCGAATCTGGAATGCATTGCCTGAAAAGGTGGTGGAGGCTGATTCGATAACAACTTTTAAAAGGGAATTAGATCTTTATTTAGGGAGAACAGGTCTATTAGGCTATGGGGAGCGGGCAGGGAAGTGGGATTAAATCGCTCTTTTCAAAGAGCCGGCACAGACTAGATGGGCCGAATGGCCTCCTTTTGTGCCGTAAAATTCTATGATTCTATGATTCTATGTCAATCTTCTCTTTCTTCTCCTGTATATCCTTGGAGTCCTGTAGCAAAGTGGTTAGAACACTCGCCGTACAAGCTAGAGACCTGGGTTCAATTCCATGCAGTGCAAAACCTTAGGCAAGTTTCCTTACTCCACACGCCTGATAATATTCCCTCGAAACAAAAATAATAATAAATTGGTTATTTCAATCCATGATTGTGTGGGACACTGCTATAAGCAATTGGCTGCCGCATTTCACCCAAAAATAAACAGTCAGTTCACTTTACAGTATATTCTGTGATGCGCTTTCAGATGCCTAGAAGATGTGAAAAACGCTATATCAAATGCAAGGATTATTATAATTATTATTAATCCTTGCATTGGATAGCAGGCCCCTGTAATACCTTGGATCTGGCATTTGACATGCCTTATCATGTCTTCGAGGCAACTCAAAGTGCTTCACAGAACATTTTGTAAAGTGAATCGATTATATGTTATTTGGGTGAAACGTGGCAGCCAATTGCACACAGCAGTGTCCCACAAACAGTAGTGGATCGAGTGACCAATTAATGTTTGAGGTATTATTACCCTCATAAAGTGATCTGGCAATTGACAAACAACTAGGTGCCTACTTACTTACTGCTAGGTAAATAGAGGCACGTGGAATAAGAAACTTGTATAAGATTTCACCCTATCTGGGAATCTTCTCACTTGTGAGGAGAGCATGCTAACCACTCAGTTACATATCTCACCGTTCACCTACAAAATACACAGTCACTATACTTTGACATTTCGCCCACAAAATGTAGTCAGTTCACTTTACTATACTATGTGAAGCGCTTTGAAATGAGTAGAAGACATAAAAAGCCCTATATGGAACCCAAAGATTGATTTCATTATTGTCGGTTCTGCAATCGACAACCTATTGCACACAGCAGTGGCCCACAAACAGTCGTGGATTGAAATGACAATTTTTTTTTAGGTATTACTATCAGTCGTGTGGAGTAAGGAAACATACTCAAGGTTTCGCCCTACCTGAAATTGAACCCATGTCTCTCACTTGCAAGGCACTGAGCTACAGGAGTTCATGCCAGATAAACTGAGATGTATGTGGTAAAGAAATTTGCCTTTCACGGCCTTGCCCCCACATATTTCTCCGACCTACTTTCTTCCTATCAGCCTGTCCGTCCCCTCTGTTTAGTGGGCTCTGTCCTGCTCTATGTCCTCCGCCCAAACCGCCCTACCATCGGTGGCCAGGCTTTCAGCCTCTCTGCCCCCCCACTCTGGAACTCCATCCCGCAATCCCTTCACCTTGTTTCATCCCTTTCCTCCTTTAAGGCCAGTCTCCAGACCTTCCTCTTTCACCGTGCCTTCCGCTGCCCTCCTAACTCTCCCCCCTTTCCTACTCTCCGTCCCCCTGCTCCTACCCTGACCTTTCCCCCCTACTCGGGTTCTGATCTAACTGTTCAGTGCCTTGGGATGTCCTCCCGATGTGAAGGCACTCTATATGTCATTTTGTTGTTGTTGCCTAACGTTTCTCCCTGTGACAGTGCCTTCAGTCGCCCACCTACCTCTCTGCCCTCCCTCATTACAGTCAATTCATTTTACAGTATATTCTGTGAAGCACTTTAAGAAGATGTCGATAAGATGTGAAAAGAGCAGCATCAAAAGCAAGGATTATTATTATTATTATTATTATTGCCTCACCCTGCCCCCACCCCCCCACCACCTCCCCGCTCGAGTCCCGACCTCTGATTGTTCAGTGCTTTTGGACGTCTAAGATTTTTCTCTAAACAGCTTTTCCAAACGCACAATTCTATCTCTCTGCATTTTAATCTATGCACCTTTGGAGACACTACCCATCCGAATCTGATACACTGGATGGAAATGTAATTCTGTCAATTGTATTGTAATTCTTCTTCCTGCTTCGCAAAGGCCTTGAGATTGATTGGTTTGTTACTGTGCTTTGCTGATGGAGGGTAGGAATGTGTGTGTCGGTGGAGGGATGGGGTGTGTTGGAGGGGTGGGTGGGGGGAAGCGATGGAAGAGAGAGCAGCTGTCAATCTGTATTTAGTTAACCGAAAAGAATGGCTTCCTCAGAGAGCGTTTGGCTATTCTGTATTATTAGTTATTGTAAGGGAGGGGATTGGAAGGTAGTTACCAGCAAGTATTTTCCAAGTTGGAAACTATTATGCAATACACGAAACTGCGAAAGACCATCTGGGATTTTCTGTCTCTCTCTCCCCACCGCAGTGATGTGGCCAACAATTCACCCCAGTAACATCAGTCGCTCAAACCGTGGGACACGCTACTGAGGGTAAATTGGCTTCCATGTTTGATCCACATAATACTCAGTCAATGCACTTTCATCTATATTCTGTAAAGCATTTTGAGATGCCTCAATGACATTATAAGACTCTATATCAAATGCAAGGATTATTATTATTATTATTATTAATATTAAATTTGCTGCTCTCTCTCGCTTTCTCTTCTTGTTCATCTCCCTCTAAAAAACACACAATAATAAAATTGGTCATTTCAATCCACAACTGTTTGTGGGGACGCTGCTGTGCCCAATTGGCTGCTGCGTTTTGCCCACAAATGTACAGTCCATTCACTTTATAATATATTCTGTGAGGCGCTTTGAGACGTCTAGAAGATATGTAAAGCGCTATATCAAATGCAAGGATTATTATTATTAAGATTAATATTACTTTTGCTGCTCTCTTTCTCTCTCTCTCTCTCTTCTTGTCTATCTCATAATCTATCTAATTTACCACTGTTTTAGTCATCATTCTCCTCAACCTCCCCTTTTGGCTTCCATTCCCACTTGGTTGTCAAGCCAACAGCGTTAAATACGTTGAGACATCCTCTGGAAGGGAAATGCTGTATATAAATGTAAATTGTGTTGTTTTGTGCATTTCCAGCCTTGTGGGAGTATGTGAATCCTTATGTGCTTTGGGGATATGATAAACTTCCTGAGGATATACTGAGATGGATGGGGAAAGGGTGGAGAAATTGTGGTGATTTAGGTTGAAGGGATGATAAGCCATATTGGTATTGGAAGTCGCGAATATTTCCACTTCATTCTGACAGCTCCCGACTGGTGAATTCATACTCTAATATAATACTGGATAATAACATTAATAATCCTTGCAAAGCAGCAGTCAATTTACACACAGTGATCTCACCCAACCGGTATGAAGAGAATGACCAATTTTTTATCTGTGGGATTGTTGGTCAGGACATTGGCGGAAACTCCACTCCCTTTCCGAGTTGTGCCAGGTGATCTTTAACGCTCACATGAAGACGCACAGACGAGACCTCAGTTTAATGTCTTGTCTGAAGGACGGCACCTGTGGCAATCTAGCATTCCCCCAGCATTGCACTGGAGCTTCATCTCCGTCTCGCGCCCCCCTCCCTGACCTCCTTCAAGTCCAGCCTCAAGACCCTCATCTTTGACAACCCCATCGGCCACCCCAAATCCCCTCCTTTCCCTCCACCCTCCCTGAACCCGACCCCAGTTTCGTGTCTGAAACAATGACTGTCCAGCGCCTTGGGATGTCCTCCTGACATGAAAGGCACTGTACAAGTGTAATTTTGTTTTTGTTGTTGTTGTTGAAAGTCCCGCTGTGGGGTTTGAACTCATGATCTTCTGACCCAGAGGAGAGAATGCTACCAATCAAGTCAGACCGACACTTAAGGAGTAACAGCCTTAAGTATTACCATGCGTGAATGACACTATATACAGCGCCCACAAATATGCAGGCAGTTTACTTTAAAGTATATTATTATAATAAATGCAAATTGTTAGTGTTATTGTTGAGCAAATGGATTGATGACCAGGAGACCGGGAACAATCCCTTTTCTTTGTGAATAGAAAATAGTGGCGTGAAATCATTAATATCCTCCTTAAAGAACAGGAAGATAATAATAATCCTTACATTTGATATGTTGGCTTGTCATGTCTTCAAGACATCTCAAAGTGCTTCAGAGAGCATACAGTAGAATATACATTGTAGGCAAAACACAGCAGCCAATTGCACAGTGTCCCACATACATGGAATGAACTTTTTTTAAAGGAATTATTAGTGCTGGAAATGTGATCTGCCAATCGAATAACAACTGGTTTCCTACTTACTGCTAGATAAACAGAGGTTTGTGAGTCAGGAAACTTACCCAACATTTTGCCATGCCGGGAATTGAATCTAGGTTCCCTCGCTTGCGAGCCAAGTCCTCTAACCACTGACCAATGTGGGACTTGAACCACCAAATTTCTAACCCAAAGGTGAGAGTCCCACAACTGAGCCAGATGGATTGACTTCAAGCCATTCAATAACATTAGTATTTTCATAACACATTAATGAGACAATGATCACATGTGTGGGTGGACCTCTGTGTCTGGTTTCGATACTCTTAACAGCAACAACAACGACAAAATTATGTTTGTATATCCTCGTCCTCATCTACAAGGCCTTACACGACCTTGCCCCGCCCTATTTAACCAATTTACTTTCCCCCTACAAGCCCACCCGGACCCTCCGTTCAACAGGACTTGGCCTGCTCCAAGCCCCCCGCCCGAACCGCCCACCATCGGAGGCCGGGCCTTCAGTTTCTCCGCTCCCACCCTATGGAATGCCATCCCTCAATCCCTCCATCTCGTTTCTTCCCTTTCCTCTTTCAAGGCCGGTTTGAAGACTTTCCTCTTCAACCGTGCCTTTTGTTCCACCCCGAACACTTCGATTTCCCCTTCTTGTTTCACCCCTTCCCAAACACTCCCCTCCCAGCTCGGGTCACACGCCTCCTGTGCAGCGCCTTGGGACGTCCTCCCGACGTGAAA
The DNA here is from genome assembly GCA_035084275.1 of Hydrolagus colliei. Taxonomy (NCBI): domain Eukaryota; kingdom Metazoa; phylum Chordata; class Chondrichthyes; order Chimaeriformes; family Chimaeridae; genus Hydrolagus; species Hydrolagus colliei. The sequence continues at coordinate 28,697,658 of CM068745.1, forward strand.
GGCGCTCTATAAATGTAATTTGTTGTTGTTGTTGTTGTTGTACAGCACCTTTCACGTCGGGAGGATATCCCAAAACACTGAGCTCTACAAATGTAATTTTGTTGTTGTTGTGATTGTGAGGGGTTTCTGCTGTGTCACACACCTATCCTATCCTGCTGACCAAAACAACAAGAATTATCACATTGAAACTGTTAGGAAAAGCTTGGTATTTTTACCCCGTTCGGGCCAGATGCTTTTCAACATTGGTAGCTAGCAACTGGCGGAGTTTTTTTTTGTGTGTGTGTTGCGTATTGTGTGTCTGTTAGTCATTATTAAACGTTTCAATGCTAATCAGGAAGTGTGTTCTTTTGACATAATGATGTGCCTCAAAGGAGCAAAAAGGAAATGAGACAATGAAGCTTGCACTCTTGTTTATAGTAATGCTTTGAGACGTAGAAATGTCTCCAAGTGCTTCGCACAAGTTGAGTCACTTTGAAGTGTAGTGACTGTTGTTGGAAGCAGTCTTTTCGGCTAATCTGTCCCAACAAGGTTTTACGAGCAGGGACGGATGCAATGGTTGGTCAATTAATCCACTTTCTTAGTTTTGTTGCATGGATTCGAGAGGAATATTAGAGTCATAGAATTCTACAACAACAACAACAACTTTGATTTAAATACCGCCCTCCACGCCGGGTGGAGTCTCAGAGCGCTTCACAATAACGGATCCCAGGGCCGAGCCAGGAGGCAGGGTGAAAAAGGTGACCGAAGGCGTGGTCGAAAAGAAAGGTCTTTAGCTGAGACCCGAAACTAGGAAGAGAGGGGGGCGAGGCGAAGGGAGTGAGGGAAGAAGTCCCAGAGCCCGGGGCATAGTGGCTGAAGGCACGGCCACTGATGGTGGAGCGGAGGATTCAGGGGACAAGGAGGAGACCAGAACTGGAGGAGTGAAGGCAATGGGTGCCTGTGAGGAGAGAGGAGATCAGAGAGGTAGGGGTGTGCAGAGGAGTGGAGAGATTTGCAAACAAGAGTGAGGATCTTGAAATCGATCCTCTCCAGAAAGGAGGCCATTCGGTCCATTGTGCCTGTGCAGGCTCTTTGAAAGAGCTACCAATTTGTCCCACTTCCTTGCTCATTCTCCATAATCCTGCAAATGGTTCCTTTTCAAGTAAATATCCAATTGCCTTTTGAAAGTTATTATTGAGTCCTGGTCCTAGTTAGAGCACTCGTCTCGCAAGTGAGTGACCTAGGTTCGATTCCTGGCAGGGTAAAATCTTGGGCAAGTTTCCTTTACTCCACGTGCCTGATAATAATCCCTCAAGATAAAAACAAAACAATAACAAAATTGGTCGCTTCAATCTATGACACAAACAGTCGTGGATTGAAATTATCAGTTTTTATTATTGTGTTTTTTTGGAGGGATAATTATTAGGCATGTGGAGTAAGGAAACTTTCCCAAGGTTTCGTCTTGACTCCTAACGTGAAAGGCACCAAATAAATCTATTGCTGTAACATTTGATGAATGCCTTTTATTTCAGGAGGACGTCTTCAAAGCGTTTAACCCGATGCAATATGAATAAATAATTGATGTACAGCCTCATAATCTCACCAAGTTGTCTCAATGAGCTTCAAGGGAATCACACACCAACCCATTTGCACACAACCATGTCCCATGAATAACAATGGTGCCCCGGACACCAGGAGAGAAGAATTCTCTTCTTTTTTAAAATAATGCCATGGGATCTTTAACATCCGCATTAACAGGCAGACAAGGCTGTAGTTTAACATCTCTGTGGATCTCCTGATGCTCAGTGCTTAGAGCACTTGCCTTACAAGCATGAGACCTGTGTTCGAATCCAGGCAGTTCAGGGCAAAACCTTGGGCAAGTTTCCTTACTCCAACACACCTAATAATAATCCCTCCAAAAAAAACAATAATAAAAATTGGTAATTTCAATCCACGACTGTTTGTGGGACACTGCTGTGCACAATTGGCTGCTGCATTTCACCCACAAATATACAGTCAATTCACTTTACAATATAATCTGTGAAGTGCTTTGAGACGTCTAGAAGACGTGAAAAGCACTATATCAAATGCCTGTATATGTGTGGGCAAAACACTGCAGCCAATTGCGCACAGCAGGGTCCCACAAACAGTCATGGATGGAAATGACCAATTTTATTATTGTGGGTTTTTGGGGACGGATTATTATTAGGCAAGATAGAGTGAGTAACCCATTTAATAGATTAACAGCAGGTCTTGGCACATCATCAAAGCTGCAACACATTCAGCTGCTTCCAAATTCACCTGAGACCCTGGAAGACGTGAGTGGGATCCATCAGAGTTATTATAGGAATATAATAATAATAATAATAAACCTTGCATTTGATTCAGCGCTTTTCACGTCTTCTAGAATCTTCACTTCTCAAAGCACTTCACAGAGTATATTGCAAACAGCAACAACAACAAAATTACACTTGTATAGCGCCTTTCACATCAGAAGCACGTCCCAAGGTGCTGAATTGACTGTGGAAATGGATTGACTGTATATACGTGGGTGAAATGCAGCAGCCAAATCTGCACAGCAGTGTCCCACAAACAGTCGTGGATTGAATAGGCCAATTGATTTTTTTTTTTTAGGAGAGATTATTATTAGGCGTGTGGGGTAAGGAAACTTGCCCAAGGTTTCACGCTGCCTGGAATCGAATATAGGTTTCTTGTTTGTAAGGTGAGTGCTCTAACCACTGAGCTATAGGACTCCTCTTATAAAGAGAAGGGGGTTTCTCTCTCCTGAGGTGCTGGTCAACAATCTCCCAGACAAAATGAGTTACTCACTCCATGGTTATTTAAGGAATACTACTGTGCGCAACAGCCTGCTGCATTCTCCCTCTAAACACACAGTCACTTCACTTTAAAGTGTCTAATAATAAGGTTAATAATAATAATACTAACCATTGCATTTGACATTGTGGAGTCCGGTAGCTTAGTGGTTAGAGCACTCGTCTTACAAATGTATTTACTTGTTTTTACTAAATAAAGTGTACTAAATAAAGTGAATTTACTTTGTTTCGAATCCAGGCAGGTCAGGGCGAAAGCTTGGGCAAGTTTCCTTACTCCACACACACGCCTGATAATAATCCTTCCCCCAAAAAAACAATAACAAATTGGTCATTTCAATCCACGAATGTTTGTGGGATGCTGCTGTGCACAATTGGCCGCTGCGTTTCGCCCACAAATATACAGTCAATTCACTTTACAGTACATTCTGTGAAGTGCTTTGAGACGTCTAGAAGACGTGAAAAACGATATATCAAATGCAAGGATTATTCTTATTATATATTTATAGTGTATTATCAAATTGTCAAGACGTCTCAAAGCGCTTCACAGAATATATTGTACACTGGATTGACTGTATTTTATGGGCAATATATATAAAAACATATCCTACAGAGTGTGCTTTGGGATGCTTTCGCAACATAAAAGACGCTGTCCCAAATTGAAGGATTATCATTATTTATTATTGCCGTCGCCTTCCCCTACAAATGCACTGCACAGTCACTACACTCGAGAACAATCACTTGCGAGGGGCTTGGCACGTGGGGCTCTCTCTGGCAGTCTCCATATCAAACGTTACCATTGTCAGTCACCCACAGCGCAGCGTGTTATAAAAAACACACACACACAGCAAACTGAATTGACTTTGGAAATGATTCCAGATAAAAAGTTCAATTTTTTTCTCTCTCTCTCATAAGAAAGCATATTGCTGTTCTCCGTGGAGGAATCAGTTCAAACTGCTAGCCTCTGAACCATATCTGCTATCACATCATTCACTGGTCTGATTGAAAACTGTTTATGACTCCCCAGAATCCAACCTGGAGCACAAGGCTTCAAAGGCATTACTAATAATAACAACCCTTAGGAAATTCTGCTTCTCACATGAATCTCTTTTCTGTTTTTTTGATCACAGGTCGAACATGTAGATATTCCAAATGCCTCAATGTAAAATATCTTCAAGGATAATGAGAAGACGAGGTGCACACACTTTCTGGAGCAAAGGAATCAACCATTTGATAATTAATCCCTTCACTGTCATGTTGGCCTTATTGAAAAGCTCCCTCTGTAACATGTCATTCTGACTGATGTGAGGTTAGGCTTGAATTTCCGCTTTGCTTATTATTTATTACTGGGTATATTTAAGCGTTTTATGTTTTCTGATTGACTGGTTGATCATCTTCAACTCTCCACCTCACCTCTCTCTCCCCCACCACTCTCCCGCTCTCCGCCTACCCCCTTCCCTCTCCCTCTTCTCTCCCCTCCTCTCCTCTCCTCTCCTCCCCTCCCCTCCCCCCCCACCTCCCCATACCCCACCCCAAGAATACACATGCACTGCAGAATCCCCACAGTCACTCAGTTGATTGTGTTCTCAGTTGTAGGTTAGAAGGTTAAGAACAATCCTTGCATTTGATACAGTGTCTTATCACGTCATCAAAGACTTCTCAAAGCATTTCACAGGATGTACCGTAAAGTGCTTTGGCTGTGTGTGCAACGTGGCAGCTAGTTGTGCACAGCAATATCCCACAAACAATCATGGATTGAAATAATCATTTTGAATAGCAGCACAGGATCTTTAACATCCACCTGGACAGGCAGGTGGGACCTTGGTTTAACGTCTCACCTGAAGGACGGCAGTGCAGTAGACTTGGACCCATGATCTTATGATATTATAATAATAATCCTTGCATTTGAAATAGCGCCTTTCACATCTTCTAGATGTCTCAAAGTGCTCCACAGAATCTACTGTAAAGTGAATTGACTGTATAATAATAATCCTTGCATTTGATATAGCGCTTTTCACATCTTATCGACGTCTCAAAGCGTTCACAGAATAAAGTGAATTGACTGTATATTTGTGGGCAAAACGCGGCAGCCAATTGCGCACAGCAGTGTTCCACAAACTGTCGTGGATTGAAATGACCAATTTTATTATTGTGTTTTTTTTTGAGGGATTATTATTAGGCGTGTGGAGTAAGGAAACTTGCCCAAGGTTTCGCCTTGATCTGCCTGGATTCGAACACAGGTCTCACGCTTGTAAGGCAAGTGCTCCAACCACTGAGCTACAGGGGCTCCACAAACAATTATTTGTTGGTGAAATGCGGCAGCCAATTCTGCACAGCAGTGTCCCACAAACAATCGTGGGTTGAAAATTGACCAATTTATTATTGTTTATTTTCACTTGAGGGATTATTATTATCTTTCTGACTCAGAGGCGACAATGTTACCATTTAGCCAGTCTGACAGGTTGGTCGGTTATGTCTTCAAGCCTCACATTGGGCCTTTGAGCTCACATATATACAGTAAATATAATGTGTATATAAATAAGTATACATATTAATCTTTGCATTTGATATTGAGTCTGGGTATATTTAAGCGTTTCAATACAAATATAATTTTGTTGTTGTTAAAGGAATTACATGGGGATTGGAGGTTTGGCGTGAGAAGGAGAAAGGAGGGGTTTGCTCGATGTAAACCTTCTACACTGTCTGGCAGACACGTGCCTGTGTGTGTGTGTGTGTGTGTGTGTGTGTGCCTGTACATGCCTGCGTGTGTGTGTTTGCATGCAGTGCTTTGACATCCTCCCGACGTGAAAGACTCAAAATCAATGTAATTTTGTTGTTGTTGTGCATGTGTGTATGTGTGTGTCCATATGTGTGTGTGCACGCATATCTGTGTGCTTGTATATGTGTGTGCATGCGTGTGTGTGCATATGCGTGTCTGTGTGCGTGTGTATGTGTGTGTGTGCGAACAGACATGATTAGGGAACACAATTGTTTGAGTGATTGTTCGCTCGTCAACCACCAGATTGGTGTCAGCTTGGCTCACCCTTGAGGCCAATGGAGTCCCGGGAGAGAGAGAGAGAGATACAGAGCTGGAGAATAGCCCCCCCCTCTCTGTTGCCCCCACTCCCCTATCCCCGATTACAAAGGAAAGGCATCAGCAGCAGGTGGCCCGAAGGCAGATAATCTGCATCACATTCAACCCAAAGCATCAGGCTCTGTCTGTAACCAGCGTCCACCCAAAAGAGCTTGTCTCTCCCACCCCCACCATTCACCCCCACAGCCCTGCGCCTCCCCAATCCTTTCCCAATCTCTCCCTAGGCTGGACTGAAACTGCCTCATTAATGCTGAGGCAACACATGGAATGCATTGACTACCCCTTAATTGTTCTTCCTAATTCCGAGGTAGATGAATTACAATATCATCACTCAGGGGTAAAGCAAACACCTATCATAACAATCATTTCATTACTGCACAGATGTCTACCGCTTTGCATAAACTCTGTGCGTTTTGTCCCACGAGGAGCCCTCAACGCCTGCATAATTGATTCCCCCCTTCCCCCCCACCCCCACCCAGCCACCCCACCACTTATTTTTCCTATCGTTTGTATTTTGATCTCACAAATGGTCAGATGTGTGATCGGCACATTGGGAACTTTGGGAACACTCCCTTCATTCCTAGCTCTTGTCCCCCGCCTGCTCTGTCCCCTCGAGGGGCTGTTAGGGCTGGTGGGTGCGATGGGGGAACAGCTACCTGGTATTCTTTAATGATAACAACCCTTGTGTTTGCTAATAGTAATACTGAATTAATCATCTTTGCGTTCGGTATAGCACCTTGTCAAGTCTTTGCGATGTCTTAAAGTGCTTTACGGAATATATTTGTTAAGTGAGTTGACTATGGATTTTGTGAATTAAAAAGTAGCAGCCAATTGCGCCCAATAATTAGAGGGGTTATTGCCCCCCAGAAAGCGATCCACCAATTGACTACCAATCAGGTTCCTAGTAACTGCTTGGTAAACAAAGACGTGGAATAAGGTAACTTGCCAAAGGTTTTTGACTGCTCGAGAATCCAAACCAAATCCTCTCGCTTGATCCAAGCCATGAACCGCTCTGCCTTCTCTCACCTCGCAACATTGCTTGACTCCGCCACCACCTCACCCCGCAGGCCGCTGAAACCCTCATTCATACATTTATCACATACAGGCTGGATTACACCAATGCCCTGTTTGACAGCCTTTCCAATTATTCCCTCCATAGGCTGAAGATAATCCAGAACTCTGCGGTCCGTATCTTCTACCGCTCCAAGCTTTGTGACCCCATCTCCCCCATTGTTGCCCAATTCCATTGGCTCCAATCATCCAGAGGATTCAATTCAAGATCCTGGTCTTCATCTTCATAGCCCTACACAACCTCGCCCCACACTATATCCGTGACCTTCTAACCCCTTACCAACATGCCCGCTCCCTCTGCTCAGCAGGCTCTGGTCTGCTCCATGTCCCTCGACCCACCCACCCCATCATTGGCAGGCGAGTCTTCAGCTACTCTGTCCATAACCTATGGAACTCCATCCCATGGTCCCTCCATCTCGCCCCCTATGGACTCGCTTCCTTCAAGTCCAGCCTCAAGACCTTCCTCTTCAATGGTCCCATCGGTCACACCAAATCCCCTACTTTCTCTCCATCCTCCTCGTCCCAGACTCCAGCTCAGGACTGAAACAATGACTGTTCAGCGCCTTGGGACGTCCTCCTGATGTGAAAGGCGCTATACAAGTGCAATTTTGTTGTGTTGTTGTTGTGCTTTAACTGGTTTGATTACATTTGAAAAGAGAAGGAATTTTTTTGCAATTCTTTGCATTCGATTTTGCGGTTTTCACGTCTTCTAGACGTCTCAAAGTGCTTCACAGAATATACTCTCAAGTGAATTGAATGTATATTTGTGGGCGAAACGCAGCAGCCAATTGTGCACAGCAGCGTCCCACTAACAGTCGTAGATTGAAATGACCAATTTATTATGGTTTCTTATTGGATGGATTATTATCAGGCCTGCAGAGTAAAGAAACTTGCCCAAGGTTTCGCCCCGACCTGCCTGGATTCGAAACACAGGTCTCACCATTGTAAGGCGAGTGCTCTAACCACTGAGCTACAGGACTTTGCATTTTAACCCACAATCAGATAAAATCCTGCAGTCCCTTTAAGGCGATCAAACACCAACAATGTTGACGTGGAGAGAATGTGTGTGTTGCATCAGGCAACAAAAAAGAGTCAAATGTTTTTGTATGGAGGGATTAAGAAAGTCAACAATACTGATGCTTAACACTCAGCCATTCGTTTTGAAGTGAAACTGGAGACATGTCAAAGGGAGAGTTGCGATGTAAAACATTTTTTTATGATGCCTTCAAATTTAAGCGAGTAAATCTGTGATGTGTGACTATTCACTCCACGGCTGTCAGTGGGACATTGCTGTGCGCAAATTGGCTGCCACTTTTGCACACAAAACACACGCAATTGCACCGCTTTGCAGTATATTCTATGACCTTCTTTGAAGACGTCTCCGTGGTCTTAAGATTAGGGGGTCAGCCTTTTCGCACTGAGTTGAGGAAAAACTTCTTCACTCAGAGGGTAGTTATTTTATGGAATCCTCTACCTCAAAAGGCTGTAGATGCTCAGTCCTTGAACATATTCAAGACTGAGATTGATAGATTTCTTATGGATAAAGGGATTAAGGGATATGGGGTTATGGCGGGTAGTTGGAGTTGGATTAGAAGATCAGCCATGGTCTTATTGAATGGCGGAGCAGGCTTAAGGGGCCGAATGGCCTACTTCTGCTCCTATTTCTTATGTTCTTATGTTGTTATGACGATAAGGTACCATGTCAAATGCAAGAATTATTATTATTATTTTATACTATTACCTCCTTGATTGCTATTCTTCCCTCCTCCCCTATCAGCATTTGACCGCTTTTGACTGGTTAGACTCTTGCAGTTACCTCAATCTAGGGATTGTACGTTGAGGTACCCCAAGCCTTGGCTTTTTCCAACTAATAGTCTGTAGAATTAGGTGTGTCCCTCCAGGGAGAGAGACAGCATGTTCCATTCCAGATATAGGGAAATCTCCATGTGTTGGTGGCATATACATGTGGAACTCAGTCTGGATTGGATACTCTTAAGCATTGGCGATGGGCAACCGCATGGACTGACCAAAAAACTGGATAACAACAACAACAAATTTACACTTGTACAGCGCTTTCACATCAGGAGGACATCCCAAGGCACTGTTTCAGACCCAAGCTGGGATTGTGGATGGGGAGGGTTGAGGGAAAGGGGGGTGTTCAGGTAACCAATGGGACCACTGAAGAGAAAGGTCTTGAGGCAGGACTTGAAGGAGTTCAGGGGGTGGGGGGTGCAAGGTGAATGGACTGAGGGATGGAGTTCCAAAGGTTTGGGGCAGAGTGGCTGAAGGCTTGCCTACCGATGGTGGGGTGGGTGGGTCGGGGAACATGGAGCCGGCCGGAGTCCGCAGAGCAGAGGGGGCAGGCAGGTTGGTAGTGGGCTAGGAGGTCATAGAAGTAGGGTGGGTGAGGCCATGGAGGGCTTTGAATGTGAGAACTAGGATTTTGAGTTGAATCCTTTGGGTGATGGGGAGCCATGGAGTTGGGCACGGATGGGGGAGATGGGGTTACAAAACTTGGAGCAGTAGAGGACATGGGTCGCAAAGTTCTGATTAAGTACAGCCTATGGAGGGAGGAATTGGGAAGGCCAACAAGCAGGGCATTGGCATAGTCAAGCCTGGATGTGATGAAGGCTTGAATAAGAGTTTCAGCGGCCTGAGGAGTGAGGTGTGGCGGAGTCAGGCAATATTGTGGAGTTGAGGGAAGGCACAGTGGGTCATGGCTTGGAGGTGGGGGAGGAAAGTCAGTTGAGGATCGAACAAGACTCCTTGGTTCTTGACTGGCTTGGTGGGGTTGAGTGTGCAACCATGGAGGTTGATGCTGCCTGATATGTGAAGGTGTTAGCATGAGCCAATCAGTAGGGCCTCGCTCTTATTGACATTCAACTGTAGAAAGTTTGCTCTCATCCAGGACTTGATGTCTGACAGGCTGTTTGTCAGGACGGTAGTAGTCCTGGAGTCGAAGATAGAGGCGGAAAGATAGAGTTGAGTGTCATCCGCGTACATGTGGAAGTTAACCCCATGTCTGCGGATGATGTCACCAAGTGGGAGCATGTAGATGTTAAAAAGCAGGGGGCCAAGGACAGAGCCCTGGGAGACGCCACAGGTGACAGTGCGGGGGCTGGAAGAGGAGCCGTTGGTGGCGACAAAGTGGAGACTGAGAAAGATCGGAGTTGAACCAGGCAAAAGCAGCTCTGTGAAGATTGAGCTGGGAGGAGAGGTGCTGTAGGAGGATGGAGTGGTTGATAGTGTTGAAGGCAGCCAGAGAGGTCAACGAGGACAAGAAGGCAGAGAGAGCCCTGATCAGAGATGTTCAAAATATCGTGAGAGGCTTTGACCAAGGATGTCTCTTTGCTATGGGCAGCATGGAAGTCGGATTCTAGGGGTTCGAAGAGGGAATAGCGAGAGAGAAAGGAGTGAAGTTGGGAAGCAACGACTCGTTTGAGGGCCTTAGAGATAAAATCCCAACAACCACAACAACAACAACAAAAACTTGTGCTTAGAACTTGAAATTGCAGTTGCTTAACAGTAGGAAAGGTATCATTCCCTCGGGGGAAAATATAGCTTCAAGAAGCCAACATGATTCGGGGCACCAGGAATTTCAGTTATGGGGAAAGGTTAAGGAAGTTGAGACCTGTTCTGTTTCGGGAAACAAAAACAGGGAGACTTTGAAGCGACCTGATTGAAGTTTTCCAGATTATGAAAGGAATTGACAAAGTTGATCCAAGCAAATTGCTTTCTGTACCCAAGGGTTCAGGTGTCAAGGGAGCTCGAGTTAAAAGTTAGGATGTCAGGAGCGAAGAGGGAAAACCAACCAGGGCTATTCGTTACACAAAACAGATTGGACATAAAGGCTAATTTGCAGGGGAAAGCTTTTGCAACAAATTGATTCAAGAGGAAGCCACGAGCTGCTAATTCTTCTCAGTCCCAGGCCTCAAATTTTGGTCTTAAACCTTTTGCAAACTTCAAGTCTTGGCCTCTCATGTTTTGGAGAGAAAAAACCAAAGAATTCTAATTTAAGTCGTAATTTGAACAGGCACCTCCGACAATGCAATCGTTCCCCCACTGTACTGTATTGGAGTTCATTGGCAACCAATTGCACACAGTAATGTCACACGAACAGCTATTGAGTGAGTGACCAATTTTTATTTGGTGGGGTTGTTGGCTAGGACACCGGGAGAGAGAAACTCCCTTCTCTTTTCGAATAGCGTTGAGGGATCATTAATGTACACCTTGAACAGGCATCAGGGTTTAACATTTAATCTGAAGGACGGTACCTCTGCTAATATTGACCCCCCCAGCACTGCACTAGGGAATCATCATAAACTCAATGGGTTCCACCTTCTGAAGCAGTGCCTTCCCTGAATTGAATCATTTTTGCGCAACTTCGAGACAGAGGTTTCCTTACTCCACACGCCTAATAATAATAATCCATCCCAAAAAAACAATAATAAAAAATTGGTAATTTCAATACACGACTGTTTGTGGGGACACTGCTGTGCGCAATTGGCTGCTATGTTTCGCACAAATATACAGTCAATTCACTTCACAGTATATTCTGTGAAGCGCTTTGAGACATCGATAAGATGTGAAAAGAGACATCGAAAAGATGTGAAAAGCGCTATATCAAATGCAAGGATTATTATTCTTATTATTCTTATAATCTGCTGCCTGAGACAAGGTCAATTTGGAAATCACAAATGTGTGGCTGTTCCCCAGTCAGCAGTGCAATGGCTAATTCAATACGAATACGCTTCATGTTTCATTCATTCCTAACAAATTGTTCCACGGGTGAGTGAATGGAAACGCTAAGCCCTTTTTGTGAAAGTTGAATTGTAAGTTTTTTGGGGGTGGGGTTAGCAATCTCAGGTCTGGTAAAGTCATTATAGTGTGACTCTGTTTCTGCAATTCCTTCTCTCTCTCACTCTCCCGCTCTCTCTTTCTCTCATTGCTTTAAAACCCCCTTTTCTCCTTTTTGTCTGCAACTTGACGAAGGACAAAATTCTACTTGGATCTAGTATGAGTTAGCCTGGTGCAGTGGAAGGGCTCCAACTCTGAGACAGAAGATTATAATGATAATAATACAATAATCCTTGAATTTCATATAGCGCTTTTCACATCTTCTAGACATCTCAAAGCGCTTTACAGGGAATTGACTGTATATATTTGTGGGCAAAACATGGCAAAACCCGAAGGAAGGAAATTGCGTGCAGTAGTGTCCCACAAACAGTCGTGGATTGAAATGACCAATTTTTATTATTGTGGTTTTTTGGATCGATTATTATTAGGTGTGTGTGTGGAGTAAGGAAACTTGCCCAAGGTCTCGCCCTGACTTGCCTGGATTCAAAAACGTGTCTCAAGCTTGTAAGGCGAGTGCTCTAACCACTGAGCTACACAGGTTGTGGGTTCAAGGCCGCATGTTGCAGTTGCACCTAGGCTAATCTGAAGCCATGACCCAATAAAATGGAGGAACAGGCTCAAGGGCTAAATGACTTCCACCTGCTCCTATGTTCCTATATTCCTATGAAGCTCCAATACATGAGGGAGCACCACATTGTCTGAGATGCTGGTCATTTGAATGCCTTATACGGTAGATGGTAAAGATCCCACAGTGATCAAAATAACAATACTAATAATAATCCTTGCATTTGATATAGCGCTTTTCACATTTTATCGACATCTCAAAGCACTTCACCGAATATACTGTAAAGTGAATTGACTGTATATTTGTGGGCAAAATGCGGCAGCCAATTGCGCACAGCAGCGTCCCACAAACCTGCCTGACCTGCTGAGTTTTCCCAGACATCTTCTGTTTTTGTTCCACAAACAGTCGTGGATTGAAATGATCAATTTTTTTTATTATTGTGGCCTTTTTTTGCCCCACCTCTAATCACTGAGCTCCAGGAGCTCCAGACAGAGCAGTGTGTTTTAGTGTGGCTTTCTCTGTTTAATTTTATTGACATGTATTGATAATACATTGATCATCTTTGCAATGAAAACAACACCTTATCACGTCGTTGCGACGTCTCAAAGCCTTTTACAGTTATTTGACTGAAGTGTGAAACAACTGTGTGTTTTGGCAAAAACGAGAGGCTAATTTGCACACAACTAGATCCCACAAACAGCCGTTAAGTGAATGACTGGCGGATTGTTGGCCAAGACACCAGGAAAAACTCTATCCCGTCTTGAACATCTGAAACACTATTAATGTCGCATATTAGAGCAGCTTTTTACAAATTTTTGAATTCAGTGTCAACTTTTAAGTCAGGATTTGGTCAGTTTTTAAAAGAACCTAAAGGATTTACTTCAGATTTTGCCATCTTTTGAATGCTGTAAAATGCTACGTCAACAGAGTGTTTAGAGATCCAGGAGAAATTTTTCCTCAATTTTTCCTTAATCCCATTTTAGGGAATAGTGTTTTGGAGGATGTCCAATGATAGTCCACTAGATATATATTTCAGCTGAAGGAGCTTAGCGTGAAGAGGCTGGGGAGACTGGGACTATTTTTCTTAGAAGAGATGGAATTGAAGGAATGAAGGGTAAAAGTAATAACAATCGTCTTATTTAATACAGCGCCTTATCATATTTTTGAGATGTCTCAAAGCGCTTCACAGAATATACTGCCAAGTGAATCGATTGCATATTTTATGGGCGAAACTCGGCAGCCAATTGTGCACTATAGTGTCCCACAAACAGTCGTGAATTGAGTGACCAAATTATTGTTATTTTTTGTTTACAAGGGATTATTACCTCCTGGAAAAGCAATCTACAAAAGGACTAACAACCAGGTTCCTAATTAATGCTAGGTAAACAGAGGCGTGTGTGTGTGTGTGTGCATGTGTGTGTGGAGTAAGGAAACTTGCCTAAATTGATTTGATTGAGGTAATTAAAATAATGGAAGAAATTGACAGGTTAAATAGTGGTCGACTGTGTGAAGGGGATTACAAGGGGTAGAGCTTTATAATAATAATAATAATCCTTGCATTTGATATAGTGCTGTTCAGGTCTTCTAGACATCTCAAAGCGCTTCACAGAATATACTGTAAAGTGAATTGTCTGTATATATGTGGGCAAAACGAAACTAGACAGTTATAATAACACGCTTTACATTTTATACAGCGCTTTTCATGTGGGAAGGGTGTCTCAAAGTGCTTTACAGGATATATTGTGAAGTGAAGGGTGTGGTGTGTATTTGTAGATGAAAGCAAAAAGGCAAGTCCCTTCCTTCCTTCGTATTGTGTCAGACTGGCTCAGTCAGGAGGACTATTGTCTCTGAATCAGAAGATTGGGGGTTCAAGCCCCTCCTAGTACAGTTTAGGCTGTTGCTCTAATATAGTGCAGAAGATGTGTTAAATTGTTTGAGAGAGGGCGTACTTCAGGTGAGACATTAAACTGAGGTCCTGTCTCTGGTGGATGTTACCACAATAACAATAAAATTACATTTATAGAGCGCCTTTCATGTTGGGACGACATCCCAAGGCGCTGAACAGTCAGAGAGCTGGGGGGGAGGGAGAGAGTTGGGAGGGCAGCAGAAGGCACGATCGAAGAGGAGGTTCTTGAGACTGGCCTTGAAGGAGGCAAGGGAGGAAGCAAGGCGAAGAGACTGTGGGATAGAGCTCCAGAATGTGTGAACAGAGAGGCTGAAAGCCCGTCCACTGATGGTAGGGTGGGTCGGACAGGGGTCATGGAGTAGACCAGTGCCCGCTGAACGGAGGAGGTGGGGAGGTTCATAGGGGGACAGCAGGTTGGAGAGATAAGAGGGGGCAAGATCGTGAATGGCCTAAAAAGTGAGGACGAGGATCTTGAATTCGATCCTATAAAACCATAAGAATTAGGAGCAGGAGTAGGCCATTCGAGCCTGCTCCGCCATTCAATAAGATCATGGCTGATCTTCTGACCTAACTCTAATTACCTGCCCCATCCCCATTTCTCCTAATCCTTCTATTTTTTTAAAAATCTATCAGTCTCAGCCTTGAAAATGTTCAGGGATCCTCTAGGGGATGGGGGACAGTGGAGCCAGGTGAGGGTGGGGTTGATGGGGTCGCGGAGCTTGGTGCAGGAAAGGACATGAGCTGAAGAGTTCTGGATGATCTGCATCCAGCTTGTGAAGGGAAGAGCCAGGAAGGCCAACAAGGAGGGAGTTTCCATAGTCGTTAAAGATCCTGCAGCTCTGCTCGAAAAGAGAACAGAGTTTTTCTCAATGTACTGGTCAACAATCCCCCAAATAAAATGAGGCATTCGTTCCCTGGCTGTTTGTGGGATGTTGCTGTGTGCGAGTTGACTGTGGAGGGGAAAGAAAAATCAGTGGCTCAACCACACAGTGAGTCCTTTGAGAAGCCCTCCTGACGTGAAAGGTGCTATATCAAATGCGAGGATTATGATTATTATGTTATTACAGTTTAAATCATTCCATAGAGGTAATTTCTTAATGGCTTTTCAGTGGTGGGTCAGCCAGACCCAAAACACTGCCACGTTACATATAAATGGTTGTTATTTTTCTTAATATATCTGAGCTTCCTAAAATAGCTACTTTCAGCAGGAGGTTGAAATGTTGTTCACCAGCTATTTTGTCAAGCCATTACTGAATAGTTTTATTCATAGTCCCAGTCGCACTAATGATTATAATAATAATAATAATAATCCTTGCATTTGATGTAGCACTTTTCACGTCTTCCAGACGTCTCAAAGCACTTCACAGAATATACTGTAAAGTGAATTGACTGTATTTTTTGTGGGTGAAACGCAGCAGCCAATTGCGTACAGTAGTGTTCCCACAAACAGTCGTGGATTGAAATGACTAATTTATTTTATCTATTTTGAGGGATTATTATCAGGTGTGTTGATTAAGTAAGGAAATTTACCTAAGGTTTTGCCCTGACCTGCCAGGAATCAAACCCAGGTCTCTCCATTGCAAAAGGCGAGTGCTCTAACCACAAATCTACAGGCCACCAAAAAAGATTTAAAAAATTCTTTCAAGGGATTATTACCCCCGGAAAAGCCATTAACAATTGATTATTACTATTATTATCATCATAGCAGAGGAATCATTCTCAGGCCTATCTGGAGCTCCTGTAGCTCAGTGGTTACAGCACTCACCGTACAATCGTGAGACCTGGTTCGAATCCAGGCAGGTTATGGTGAAACCTTGGGCAAGTTTCCTTGCTCCACACACCTAATAATCCCCCAAAAACACAATAATAAAATTGATCATTTCAATCCACGACTGTTTGTGGGACGCTGCTGTGCGCAAATGGCTGCCGTGTTTTGCCCACGAATATACAGTCAATTCACTTTACAGTACATTATGTGAAGCACTTTGAGACATCTAGAAGCCGTGAAAAGCGCTATATCAAATGCAAGGATTATTATTATATGATGATTACTATTAATAACAACCTATTTATCAAACACTTTTATAATCTTAAACAACACCACTTTTGGGTCCTATCTTGAATGACCGTGTGAATAATAATAATAATCATCATCCTTAAATTTGATACAATGCCCTTCACATCAGGAAGTCTCAAAGCCTTACAAAATACATAGGATAAACTATGTATATATAGTTGAAGCAAAATCACTGTGTATTTTGTAGGCGAATTATTATTATTACCGGTAATCTCCGCTACGGTGATGTGGTGTTCAGTGTATTTTCTCCTTGCCCATTGCAGTTGCTCTTGAAGTTCAGGGCCTTACAGGAAACACCTGCATTGGACATCTGGCTGCGTTCCACCCAGCTGATTCCTTCTTTCATCCCCACACTGGCTGAGGGTCAGCCTAGCAAACAGGTGTTTCTCTTCAAAACAGCACTCGAAGTCTACACTGCACTGGAGCACAAAGGATTGCCTCAGCCCAACACACAACTACAAGGGGACAAGCAAAACAGCACTAGATTCCCAGAGGCCAGAGCTAAGCCAGGTGTTTGATATTAACAGCAGTTCTCCTCACTGAAACTTAATGCAATCTTTCAAAATAGCCAGGACCCAATTTTGTTTCATAGTTCGTGAGGAGGAATGGTTGTGGGGGTGGTGTTGTGGGGTGGGGGGGTGGGGGGTGGGGAGGCAGAAGAGAGTGGCGGAGAGAGAAAAGGACTCGAGATAAAAGGCCGCTTTACGTTCAAATAAGCTTGGTCTTGGACATGAAGTTAATTTAATCGTGTCTGCGTATGTGCTCTGAAAATGGAAACATATGTCCTCCCCTTCGCCAGGGAGTGCGTGGGTTAATTCCATTGATATAAAAAGAGCAAACATGCTCATGTGAAGGATTTTTGCAGTTGAGGTCATTGCGATGTGAATAGTCAGAGCGCTAATTGAGTCTTTGTTTGGGGAAGACCGTTGGACAAATATACATCAAACCCCTTTGAACAAGTTCCATTAAAAGGTCTTTAAACCCTCTCTCGTGCTCTCTCGCTCTCTCTCTCTCTCTCTCTCTGTCTCTCTCACACGTTGGCTCTCCCACCACTCCTATTCCTGGGAACAGGAATCGTGGTGTCTTCTTCACGCATCCGCTCAATTAGATTTGAAGCCATTATAATTAATTTTTTAATAGGGTTCTGCATTTTAACAGCCACTTCTCCAGTTTCACTTCAAAATCAAACGCCAAGTGTTAAGCACCAGTTGTGTGGACGTGCTTAATCCCTCCATACAAAAACATTTGACTATTATATGGCCGACATACATCTTGTGGAGCTCCTGTAGCTCAGTGGTTAGAGTATTTGCCTTACAAGCATGAGACCCGTGTTCGAATCCAGGCAGATCAGGGCGAAACCTTGGGCAAATTTCCTTATTCCACAAGCCTAATAATAATCCCTCAAAAAAAACCACAATAATGACGTTGGTGATTTTCAATCCATGACTGTTTGTGGGAACGCTGCTGTGTGCAATTGGCTGTCGCGTTTTGCCCACAAACATACAGTCAATTCCACTTTACAGTATATTCTGTGAAGCATTTTGAGACGTCGATAAAATGTGAAAAGCGCTATATCAAATGCAAGGATTATTATTAGTATTGTTATTTTGATCACTGTGGGATCTTTACCATCCACCACATAAGGCATCTAAATGACCAGCATCTCAGACAATGTGGTGCTCACTCATGTATTGGAGCTTCATAGGAATATAGGAACATAGGTGCAGGTGGAATATACAGTCAATTCCACTTTACAGTATATTCTGTGAAGTGCTTTTAGACGTTGATAAGATGTGTAAAGCGCTCTATCAAATGTAAGGATTATTATTATTATCTTCCTGATAGAGCAGATACATTCTCTCCAAGTCAACATTTTCAATGTTTGGTGTGTACAGGGACCTCAACAGATTATCTGAGTTTCAAGGTTGTGGGTTCAAACTTTGAACTTGTATAATAATAATAATAATACTTTCTGTGTTTCAAATAGCTCCTAATCACTTCTTTGTGACGTCCCAAAATGCTTCACAGAATATATTGTAAAGTGAATTAACTGTGCAGTGTATTTTGTGGGCAAAACATGGCAGCCAATTGCATACAACAGTGTCCCACAAATAGTTGAGTGGCCAAATTATTAATAATAATAATAATCCTTGCATTATTATATAGTGCTTTTCACATCTTCTAGATGTCTCAAAGCACCTCACAGAATGTACTATGAATTAACTATATATTTGTGGGCGAAACACGGCAACCAATTGTGCACAGCAGAAGTGTCGTCACAAACAGTCATGGACTGAAGTGACTAACTTACAATAATATTTTTTTCTTGAGGGATTATTATCAGGCGTGTGGAGTTAGAAACTCACCCAAGGTTTCGCCCTGACCTGCCTGGAATCGAACCCAGGTCTCAAGCTTGTAAGGCGAGTGCTCTAACCACTGAGCTACAGGAAGTTTTGAAAATTATCAGGGATTTGATAAGGTGAACAAGGAGAAACTATTTCTACTGACGAGTGGGTCGGTAACCCGAGAACACCGATTTAAAATAGTTGTTAAAAGAAACAGAGGGAAGGCGAGGATAAATTTTTTCATGCAGCAAGCTGTTGGGATTTAGAATGCGTTGCCTGAAAGGTCCTAGAGGCCGATCAATAACAACTTTTAAGAGAGAAGTAGATAGTTCTTTGGGGAGGACAGATTTGCAGGGCTATGGGGAGAGAGCGAGTGAGTAGGATTGATTTGGACAGAATCGGCACAGACACGATGGGTTGAATGGGCTCTTTCTGTGCTTGAGACGTTGATAAGATGTGAAAAGCGCTATATCAAATGCAAGGATTATTATTAATATAATTCTATATTTAATTAAGTGTTTCATAGGATTTACAACATCAACAACAACTTGGGTTAATATTTGTCCTATCAGCGCTGGAGCACTGGACAGTGGCAGAGTGTTTTACTGTAAAGCACAGTGTCTGCATATTTTATAAGTTAACAACTGACACAGCAGCGTCCCACAAAACAGTCTTGAAGTGAATGATCATTAATATCTGAGGGATTATTGGCTGGAACTCACAACCGCCCTGACTCAGAGAAGAGAGCAACAGAGCCAGGCTAACACTATTTTTGGACACTCTTCGTACTATGTAATTCTGGCAACTAAATAAAAAGCTGTGTCCCTATTATACTGCACCAGCATGTTGGAATGCACGTTAATGATTATTTTATGTTCTACTGGTTACTGCTTGTACCATTGCCTTTCATTCTGCAAATAAACATTTGTTTATTACGGTGTGGGTAACATTGACATCTTTTCCCTCAGGAAATATCTGAATAGAAAGAAACCCATTACGTTTTGGGAGGTTTCGAGTTATAATATCCGCATCTGGAGCTCCTGTAGCTCACTGGTTAGAGCGCTCGCCTGACAAGCGTGAGACCCGCGTTCGAATCCAAGCAGGTCAGGGCAAAACCTTGGGCAAGTTTCCTTACTCCACACACACGCCTAATAAAAATCCCTACAAAAAAACCCACAATTATAAAAATTGGTCATTTCAATCCATGACTGTTTGTGGGACGCTGCTGTGCGCAATTGGCTGGCGCGTTTCGCCCACAAAATATACAGTCAATTCACTTTACAGTATATTATGTGAAGCGTTTTGAGACATCAATAAGGTGTGAAAAGTGCTATATTAAATGCAAGGATGATTATCATTATATTATTATTATCTGATTGAATGTAATATTAAACTTTAAACGCACACACAAACTCACACAGACAGTGTGTGAAAGCGAGAGTGGGAGAGTGATTGAGGGAAGGGATAAGAGAGAGTGTGTGTGAGTGGGGAGAGAAAGAGATTGAGAGAGTGTGATTGAGCGAGAGTGATTGAGAGAAGGGAGAGGGAGAATGTGACGGGGAGAGAGTGCGAAGCGAGAGAGGGAAAGTGTGGGAGTGGAGAGAGAAAGAAGTGTGAGAGGGTGAGAGACAGAGTGATTGCGAGAGTGATTGCGAGAGAGAGTGATTGAGAAAGGGTGTGAGAGAGCGAGAGAGAGTGTAAGAGAGGGGAGGGAAAGAGAGAGTGTGTGAGAGGGGAGAGAGAGAGTGATTGAGAGAGGAGAGATCTGTGGATTGTCAGACGTCAACATGGTAAACTCTAGGTTCACAGGGCTCACCATTTTGGGATGTTGTGACTCAACTGATGCCGAAATATTAAACAATATTAAAGTATAATTGACTGGAGTATATTTAAGTATGATATTAAAATGTCCTGATCTAATAATAATAATCATCCTTGCATTTTGATTTAGCGCTTTTCACATCTTATCAACGTCTCAAAGCATTTCACAGAATATACTGTAAAGTGAATTGAATGTATATTTGTGGGTGAAACGCGGCAGCCAGTTGCGCAAAGCAGCGTCCCCCAAACAGTCGTGGATTGAAATGAACAATTTTTTTATCATTGTGTTTTTTTTTGAGGGATTATTATTAGGCGTGTGTGTGGAGTAAGGAAACTTGCCCAAGGTTTTGCCCTGATCTGCCTGGTTTCGAATACAGGTCTCACACTTGTAAGGCGAGTGCTCTAACCACTGAACTACAGGATCCATAATAATATAAATCCTTACAATTGATATAGCGCCTTTCCTCATTGGGAGGACGTCTCAAAGTGCTTCACAGGATATACGGTAAGGTGACTGTATATTTTCCATATTTTGTAGTGTTGGGAGAGTGGCTTCTAATTGGTGCTGTCCTTCAGATTATATGTTTCATCGAGATCCCGCCTGCCTGTTTAGGTAGTATATTAAGGATCCCATGACTCTCTCCAGCAGCAAAAATAATTTAGTCACATTGCTGTGATCCTGGTGCTCACATTCAAAGCCCTCCATGGCCTCACCCCACCCTTCATCCGCGACCTCATAACCCCCCTCCCAACCTGCTCGCCCGCTCTGCTCATCATGCTTTGGCCTGCTCCATGTCCCCCGACTTACCCGCCCCACCATTGGTGGGTGAGCCTTTAGCCCCAAAGGCTAAAAGCCCCAACTTCTGGGACTCTATCCCGCAATCCCTCCGCCTCACCCCTCGCTGGCCTCCTTCAAGTCTCGCCTCAAGACCCTCCTCTTCAACACTTCCATTAGCCACTTCAAATTCCTCCCTTTCCCTGCACCCTCTCTGTCCCCAGCTTGAGTCTGAAACACTGTCCAGCACCTTGGGACATCCCCTGACATGAAAGGCACTATACAAGTGTCATTTTGTTGTTTTTTTGCTGTTGATAGGATGTTGTTGTGAGCATTTTAGCTGTGCATTGATCTACTAATTGTTACTATTCTGTCAGCCACAGAACTCTGGAACTCTCTACCTCTTTCCCTCTGCCTTGCCCTCTCCTCGCCCATCTTCAGATCACACCCAAAGACCTTCTCCTTCCACCTTGGCTGCAGTCATCTCCCTTACCTGCCCTTTCTGCCCAGCTCAAAGTCAATCTCAGCCACTGTTAAGTGCTCCGAGATGCTGCCTAGCTTGAAAGCCGCTATATAAATAAACTTGTTGTTACGAGCAATTTCCTGTGAAACCCTTTGAGATCTTTCAATGCTATCGGTGCTGTATTTCTTTTTGGGGTCAGCCGGGTGTGTGACACACACTGAAAATGCATCACGCTCTCTCTCTCTCTCTCTCATTCTCCATGCTTAAGAATCTCCAAACCAAACCGAGAGTTAGTTCTAATGAATATATGCATGCCACCTACACATGGAAATTTATTGTTGGGCATTGGGCAGCCCTAGGCATGATATCAAATGCAAGGATTATTAATAATACTCACATATCAAGATTAGCTTTGTTACTTTAACATTAAGGCTGTATCATTAAAATATCCTATTTTTAGCAATTAAAAAATTTGGGTTTCATAAATCTCACTTCAAATGACCTATCTTAATGTTCCAGCGTTCCCATCAGTGGGCGAGCCTTCAGACACTCTGCCACCAACCTTTGGAACTCCATCCCACAATCCATCCACCTCGCCCCCTCCCTAGCCTCCTTCAAGTCCCACCTCAAGACCCTCCTCTTAGACCGTGCCATCGGTCAACTCCCTTCCATCCATCCTCCCCGATCCTGACCCCAGCTCAGGTCTGAAACACTGAAACACTGAAACATTGCCAGACTTGGGACGTCCTCCCCAATTTTGTTAGTTTGTTTGTTCTCCCATCTTGTTTGATTTGTGTTGTGTGTGTGTATGTGTGTGTGTGGGATAGGGGGGTGGGTAAATTCGAGATCCTTGGTTTATCGTTATATCCACAATAATAAAATTGGTCATTTCAATCCATGACTGTTTGTGGAGATACTGCTGTGCGCAATTGGCTGCCATGTTTCACTCACAAATATACAGTCAATTCACTTTATAGTATATTTTGTGAAGTGCTTTGAGACGTCGATGAGATGTGAAAATCGCTTTATCAAATGCAAGGATTATTATTATTATTATTATCTTTTTTCTCTTTGCTAAAGAGAAGGGAGTTTCTCCGAGTTTCCTGGCCAAAGCACCTCCTCGTCCCCCTCCAAATAAACAACAACAACAACAATAAATTGCACTTATAGAGCGACTTTCACATCGGGACGACGTCCCAAGGTGCTGCACAGGAGGTGTGTGACCCGAGCTGGGAGCATTCAGTCACTTCACGTCTGTTTGTGGAACATTGCTGTGACAATTTGACTGCCAGATTCGCCTGCAAAAATGTACAGTCAATTCACTTTATAATATACTCTGTGAAGCACTCTGGGACGTCTCGACGATGTGATAAGGCACTATAATAATAATCGTTGAATTTGATATAGCGCCTTATCATGTCCTTGAGACATTTCAAAGCACTTCACAGAATATACATACTGTCAAGAGAATTGACTGTATATTTTGTGGGCCAAATGCAGCAGCCAATTGGGCACAGCGGTGTTCCACAAGCTTTTGTGAATTGAGTGACCAAATTATTGTTATTATCATCATTTTTTAAAAGCGATTATTACTCCTGGAAAAACAATCGCCAATCGACTGGCATCCGGTATCTACTTATTGTAAGTCAAACAGAGGCCTATGGATTAAGGAAACTTGCCCAAGGTTTTGCCCTGCCCAGGAATCAAACACAGGTCCTCTCGCTTGCCATGCGAGTGCTCTAACCACTATGCTACAGGGCTTCACAACATAAGGATATTAAACATAAGGGCAATTATTATGTTATATATTATTATGTTATAAATTATTATGTCATGTCATTATGATAGTCTGTGAAGCACTTTGAGATATCTCGGCCACATAATAAAATGCCACACCAAATGTCAGGATTATTATAAGTTGCTGTTGTTGTTCTTCAAAAAATAAAAATAGATCCTTTATGATTTATGTTGCCTCTCACACGCTGGATGCATTGCAATGTGTGAAAAGGGAAGATTGCAATCAGTATTGTGGTCAGAAATCTGTCTAGGTTGATGATGATTTCTCAAACAGTGTATCTTGGAGTCACTGAGCTGTTCAGTTGGATGGCACAGTCCTCCTGTCCGCCACGTTTGATCTCCTTGATATAGTGTCTTAAATGAAAGAAATAAAATGAAACGAAGAGCATTAATGAGGTGAACCGGAGGAAGGAATCAAAATGGCACAGGGCCAAACTACTTTGGATTGATTGTGATATTCCAGGAGAGAATTCTGAGTGCTCTGATCTCCCAGCCCATCCAGGGTGAGAGGCAGGAGGCAGTAGAAAAGGATATTATAATAATAATGATAATTATTATAATAATAATATTCCTTGCCTTATCGCATCTTGGAGATGTCTCAAAGCGCTTCACAGTATATATAATAATAATCCTTGCATTTTGATATAGCGCTTTTTACATCTTATCAACATCTCAAAGCGCTTCACAGAACTTCACTTTATACTATAAAGTGAATTGACTGTATATTTGTGGGCGAAACGCAGCAGCCAATTGCGCACAGCAGTGTCCCACAAACAGTCGTGGAATGAAATGACCAATTTTATTATTGTGTGTATTATGTAATCATTTTATTATTACGTATTAATAATACCTTTGGAGGTATTATTATTAGGCGCATGGAGTAAGGAAACGTGCCCAAGGTTTCACCCTTATCTGTCTGGATTCGAACATAGGTCGAATACTGTAAAGTGAATTGACTGCATATTTTGGGGGTGAAACACGACAGCTCGATTGGGCACAGCAGCGTCCCTCAAACAACTGTGGATTCATTGACCAAATTTTGTTTTTTAAAGGGATTGTTACCCTTAGGAGAATGATCTACCAATTGACTAATAACTGGGTTCTTACTTACTGTGAAGTAAACAGAGGTGTGCGGAGAAAGAACACTTGCCCAAGACTTTGCTCCACCTGGGATTATTGTAATACTACTATTTGATATAATTGGGAACTTTCATGTCTGTAGGACATCCCAATGTTCGTCACAGGAGGGAAGAAGGAGAACCCAGAGATAGAGAGATATAAGGGCATGGACAGATTGATTTGTAGGTCAGGGTAAAGACTTGAAGTTAAGCCACAGGTGAGGACTGGAGAGATGAGTGAGCGAAGTTTGATCAGGCTCCGTTCATCATTGCCATTCTCTCAACCCCCACCCCCCCACTCCCTTGCGTTAAAATTGCTACAACCACAGCTGAGTATCTGCAGAAACTCTCGGAAGAGGCTGATGTCAATTATTGTAATGAAACACAATAATAGCAATGAAACCAGGCAATAAAATATATTTTTTGTTAAAAAAAGGTCCTTTCCTCTTCCCCCTGCGTAGTGTAACCTGAGATTTCTCAACACACTCGCTCAGTCCCAATAGTTTGGAGTGGTTTTATTAGCCTCAGTGGCATGCACTTCAACTTCCTATAAGCGAACAGGCACTGTGTAAATCGGTGACAGATGATGAAAGAGGCGTAGTATAGAACTTTAGAATACAAAAACATTGCCAATGCCTTGGCGCCGAGGTCTGTCCAGCTAACCTTCCATCATCAACCTGACTGTCAATTACGCAAGTTCCAATTTACCACACAGAAGGAGGCCATTCGACCGATCAAGTCTTCTCTGGCTCTTGGAGCAAGATAATGATAATAAATAATAATGCTAATAATCCTTGCATTTGATATAGCATCTTATCCCATCTTTGAGACGTCTCAAAGCGCTTCACAGATTATACTGTAAAGTGAATTGACTGTCTATTTGACTGTCTTAATGCCTTAATTGGCATTAAGGCGCCTGCCAATTGCGCACAGCAGCGTCCCACAAACGGTTGTGGATTGAGTGACCAAGTTATTTTGAATGTTCATTCAGTCCCACGGCTCTGCCTTATCCCCAACCTCACTTCAAGCCTCTATTATTCATATACCCGTAACTTCTCTCTTGAAACCCACAATGGAATCTATCCATTATTGGAGCTTAGTGGTTAGAGCACTCGCCTCACCAGCGAGAAGATGTGGGTTCACTTCCCAGGCAGGGGAAATTGTTTGGCAGATTTCCTTATCCACACACCTTTGTGTACCAAACAGTCAGTAGAAACCAGACTTTTAGCCAATTGATGGAATAAGGAAATTTGACCAATGTTTCGCCTTGCCCAGGAATGAAACCCAGGTCCTCTCATTTGCTAGGCATGTGCTCTATCTACTTAGCTACAGGTCTCTACATTGGGATGATGTCACATTGAGAGGACATCACAAAGTGCTTCACAGTTTTTACTGTAAAATGTAGTGACTGTATTTTTGAAGGTGAACACTGCAGCCAATTTTGCAAAGCAACTCCCACGAACAGGACCTCGGTTTAATGGACTCTTTTAACATCTTATTTTAAGGTCGGCTCCTTCAATAATGTTCAGCTGTTGCGGGGAGAGAAAGAGAGAAAGAGAGAGAGGGAGAGAGAGAGAGAAATTGCATTTTTGTAGCGGTTTCTTAAGTCAAAACATACCAAAGTGCTTCACAAGTATTTATTGTCAAGCGAAGTGACCATTTCTATAAGGCAAACTCGGCAGTCAATTTGCGTATAACAAGGTCCAACAAAGAGCAATGAGGTGATCGACCAATTTACCTGGATGATTATTGGCCAGACCATATGTACACTGAAAGGAAATTAAAAGTTGTCATTTGTGAGAGGCTGTGGTGATGGAAAAATGAGAGCATTAAATCATTGCTCAGGGTCACAAGTTCATGAGAGGTTTTTATATTTGGGAGTATCTTTAACGGGGTAACGGAGAGCGATTCTGCTGATCAACCCTGGCATAAAATTAGCTTTATCACCAGTTTTTTTTAAAAGAAGAGATGTAAATTATTTTTTTTCTCCGACGGAGAAATATGCAACTTGTTACCACAAAGTGAGGCTAAACCCACAACAGCATTTTCGAGCGAGTTATAAATGAATAAATAATCCTTGCGTTTGATATTGCGCCTTTCATGTCAGCTGGGCATCTCAGAGCATTCCATGGGATTTATTGTAACGTGTGGTCACTGTACTTTGGGAGGGAATGTGGCAGTCAATTTGCTCACAGCAATGTTCACTACATGACTGCCTGTGAGTGAGTAATAATAATAGTAATAGTAATAATATCTTTGCATTTGATATAGAGCCTTATCACATTTTTGAGACGTCTCAAATCGTTTCACAGAATATACTGTAAAGTCAAGTGACTGCATATTTTGTGGGCAAAATGCTAATTTTTGTATTTGTTGGCCATCTTCCCTTTATTCGAACAGCGCCATGAGATCATTAATGGAGATCGATGGTGCGAGGTGAAGGGATTAATCAAGAAAGTTCTGGGCGCAATTGGCTGCCACATTTCTCCTGCAAACTACACAGTCAATTCTCTTTACCGTATACAGTGGATTCTTGTAGCTCAGTGGTTACAGCACTTGCCTCTCAAGCGAAAGATTTGGGTTTGATTCCATGTAGGGCAAAACCTTGGACAAGTCTCCTTACTCCACACGCCTGACGATAATCCCTCAAAACAAAAATTGGTCATTTCAATGCACAACTGTATGCAATTCAGTTACTAATGTAACTCCCTCTTATAAAAAGGGGCAGAAGGACAAGCCTGGTAACTACAGACCAGTCAGTCTAACGTCGGTAGTGGGCAAACTTCTGGAGTCCATAATCAGGGACAAGGTAGATCTTCACTTAGAAAGATATAGGCTAATAAAGGACAGTCAACATGGATTTGTTAAAGGCAAATCTTGCCTTACAAATCTGATAGAATTTTTTGATGAGGTAACGGAATGGGTGGATAACGGTAGCGCAGTTGATGTAGTTTACATGGACTTTCAAAAGGCATTTGACAAAGTGTCACATGAGAGACTTATTAGGAAATTAAAGGCCAATGGCGTAAAAGGGACAGTGGCAGCGTGGATCCACAACTGGCTGCGAGACAGAAAGCAGAGAGTTGTAGTGAGCAGCTGTTTTTCAGACTGGAGGCAAGTGAGCAGTGGTGTGCCACAGGGATCAGTTTTGGGACCATTGCTGTTTGTAATCTACATCAATGATCTGGACTTGGGTGTACGGAGTACAGTTTCCAAGTTTGCAGATGACACTAAGTTAGGGAGAATAGTAAATAGTGAGGAGGATAGTAGCCATCTGCAAGAGGATATAGACAAATTGGTAAAGTGGGCAGACACATGGCAGATGAAGTTTAATGCAGAGAAGTGTGAGGTGATGCATTTTGGGAGAAGAAATGAAGGGAGGCAATATGGGCTAGATAGTACAATTTTAAATGGTGTGAAGGAACAGAGAGACCTGGGGATTTGTGTTAGTGACTCGTTGAAGGTGGCAGGACAGGTAGACAAGGCTGTTAAGAAGGCATATGGGATACTAGGCTTTATAAATAGGGGTATAGAGTACAAAAGTCAGGAAGTGCTGACTAACCTCTATAAGACTTTGATGAGGCCTCAGCTGGAATACTGTGTTCAATTCTGGTCACCACACTACAGAAAGGATGTGAAGACATTGGAAAGGGTACAAAGAAGATTTACTAGGATGGTGCCAGGATTGAGGGACTTCAGCTATGAGGAGAGGCTAGATAGGCTAGGGTTATTCTCTCTGGAGCAGAGAAGATTGAGGGGAGACCTAATAGAGGTTTATAAGATCATGAGGGGTTTCGACAGGGCAAATAGAGAAAAACTATTTCCACTCGTGGGCGAATCTGTGACTCGTGGTCACAGATTTAAAATAGTTTCAAGGCGAAGTAGAGGGGAGCTGAGGAGAAATGTTTTCACTCAGCGAGTTGTTCGAATCTGGAATGCATTGCCTGAAAAGGTGGTGGAGGCTGATTCGATAACAACTTTTAAAAGGGAATTAGATCTTTATTTAGGGAGAACAGGTCTATTAGGCTATGGGGAGCGGGCAGGGCAGTGGGATTGAATCGCACTTTTCAAAGAGCCGGCACAGACTAGATGGGCCGAATGGCCTCCTTTTGTGCCGTAAAATTCTATGAATCTATGAATCTATGAATTGGCAGCTGCCTTTTGTCCATAGAACATACAGTCAATTCATTTTGTGCAGAATCTATGAAGCACTTTGAATTGTATTAAAGACGTGATAAGGCGCTATATCAAACGTAAGAAGTAATAATACAGTACTAATAATCCTTGCATTTGATATAGTACTGTTCAGATCTTCTAGACATCTCAGAGCGCTTCACAGAATATACTGCAAAGTATAGATTTGTGGGTGAAATGCGGCAGCCAATTGCGCACTGCTGTGTCCTCATAAACAGTCATGGATTGAAATTACCAATTTTATGATAGCTTTTTTTTGATGGATTATTATTAGGCGTAATGTGTGGAGTAAGGAAACTTGCCCAAGGTATCGCCCTGACCTGCCTGGATTCGAACACAGGTCTCATGCTTGTAAGGCGAGTGCTCTAAACCACTGAGCTACAGGACTTCAATATCATTATTGTTATGATTATCATTGCTCTCCTCTGCACAGCCTTATATTTGTGAAGGCCAGAATATGTAGGATGTTACACGTGACTTGACTGCGCACTAGGCAGTTTGACTGTGACGTCTTGTGTTAGGAATGCCATTGCGATAACAATGTAGCCCAGCATCCTGTTTGCCTTGTTTACTGCTGCCTCCCACTGTTTTGACATTGTGAGCGATGAGTCAACTAACAGCCCTAAGTTCTAGCCCATCCATGGAGAACACATGTTTCCCAGCCTTGTT
Source organism: Hydrolagus colliei (assembly GCA_035084275.1). NCBI lineage: Eukaryota > Metazoa > Chordata > Chondrichthyes > Chimaeriformes > Chimaeridae > Hydrolagus > Hydrolagus colliei. The sequence continues at coordinate 28,727,220 of CM068745.1, forward strand.
TCCTATATGCAGTGCTTTGCATTCACTAGTATCAGACTTCATTTGCCAGTTATCAGCCCATGTGTGTATCATACCAACTTCTTTATGTAGGACCTTTGATGACAACAACAACAACATTACATTTATAGAGCGCCTTTCACGTCAGCAGGATGTCCCAAGGAGCTGAACAGTCAGGTCGGGACCCGAGCAAGGGAGAGGGGCAGGATAGTGGGGTGAGGGGCGGGAGAGAGTTAGGAGGGAGGAAGAGAGTTGGGAGGACAGCACGGGTCGAAGAGGAGGTCTTGAGACCAGTCTTGAAGGAGGCGAGGAAGCAAGTGAGATGAAGGGACTGTGGGACAGAGTTCCAGAGTGTGGGGGCAGAGAGGCTGAAAGCCCATCCGCTGATGGTAGGGAGGGTCGGGCAGGGGACATGGAGCAGGCCGAGGAAAGTGGGAGAGAGGAGTAAGAGGGTGTAGAGATGGGGAGACAGAGAGAGAGAGAGAGTGAAGCGGAGAGAATATTAATCATCTGTAGTTAAATTTCCAGATGACACCAAATTGGAATCAAGGGCTGTGAAACCAGGTGATTAATATCCTTGCATTTAATGTACAACTTTATCATGTAGGCAAGATGTCTCAAAGCGCTTCACAGAATATACTATACTGTAAAGTGAATTGACTGTATATTTGTGGGGGAAACACGGCAGCCAATTGCACACATCAGTGTCCCACAGACAGTTGTGGATTGAAATGACCAATTTATTATTGTTTTGTGTATTATTATTAGGTGTGTGGAGTAAGGAAACTTGCCCAAGGTTTTGCCCTGACCTGCCTGGAATCGAATACAGATCTCTCGCTTGTAAGGCGAGTACTCGAACCACTGAGCTACAGGACTCCACAAGAATGTGGCAATACAGGATTCTTTTCTTAATCAGAATGAATCCAGTCCAACTAGAGTACGCGTAGTTTGATCTTGTACTAGGAAATGAAATGGAGCAAGCCATGTGGGCAGTGTACAGTAGAGACAACAACAACTTGTATTTATTTGAACAAAATAATTAATAATTGGGTCACACAATCCACGACTGTCATTGTCCAGCGTGTTGGGACATCCTCCTGATGTGAAAGGCTCTTGAAAAGGATAAATATAGCTCAGAGGTTAGAGCACCTGCCTAATAATAATCCGTCCCCCCAAAAATCCAATAATAAATAAAAATTGGCCATTTCAATCCATGACTGTTTATGGGGATGCTGCTGTGCGCAATCGGCTGCCGCGTTTCACCCACAAATATACAGTCAATTCACTTTACAGTACATTCTGTGAAGCACTTTAAGACATCGATAAGATGTAAAAAGCATGATATCAGATGCAAGGATTATTATTATTATTAAATACTTGAACCGAATAAATTTGTAAAGCTATGGGGTAAGAGCAGGAGAATGGGAGTAATAGGTCAGCTCTTTCAGTGAGCCGACACAGGAACGATGATCTCCTGTGCTGTGGGACTCTACGATTCGATGATTCACTTTTACAGCTGCCTGTGGGACGCTGATGTGTGCAAATTGGCTGCACTATTCACTGACAAAGACAAAGTCATTACGCTTTACAGTAAATCCCGTGGAACATTGTTGGTGGTGCGATAAGTCACCACATCAAATGTCAGGAATTATTACCTTACGTTGCCTTTGCCTACTGCCCCTGCGTGTTGGTTCTGACGTGGAGCTCCTGTAGCTCCGTGGTTAGAGCACTCGCCTTACAAGCGTGAGGCCTGTGTTCGAATCCAGGCAGATCAGGGTGAAACCTTGGGCAAGTTTCCTTACTCCACACAAACGGTAAATAATAATCCCTCCAATAAAACAATAATAAAATTGGTCACTTCAATCCACGACTGTTTGTGAGACCCTGCTGTGCGCAATTGGTTGCTGCGTTTCGCCCACGACTATACAGTCAATTCACTTTACGGTATATTCTGGGAAGCGTTTTTAGACTTCTAGAAGATGTGAAAAAGCGCTATATCAAATGCAAGGATTCTTATTCTTAATATTATTAACGGAACGATCAAAACATCAGTTGAACTGTCCTTACCAAACTCAAGCAGCGCTAACCCATTGCATTCAGTCCAGGATCCCAGGGCGAGCCGTACTCATGATATAGTAGACAAAGAATGCTTGAGAAAAGGGATCTTAATGGGAAAAATAGCCTAATGGGGAAATTATTTATGAGCGATTTGCACTGCACCTGAAAATACCTCCAGTGAAATTATGTTTGGAAACTTCAACCACTTTGAAGTCAATGGAGTGGCAATAAAAATTAGACCTTCATTAAGCAACATTGCCTTTAAAATTGATTGGGCAAAGGTTCACTAGGTCAAACATAGTTAGACTTCAATCTGAGCTGCAACAGAACGCATATGGTAACAATCTTTGCTAATTCCATGCGGCCTTTATTTTCTCTCTCTCTCTCTCTCTTTCCCGCTCCCTCCCTCCCGCCCTCCCTCCCACCCCCTTCTCTCTCCCTCCCTCCATCCGTCCCCGCTTTATGATTTCCACCCAGCCCCCCCCCCCTCACCACCCTCTTCACCCACCTCCCCGTTTTTTTCCCCCCCTGAAAATCTCTCCCTGCGTCGCTTCCCTTTAATGTCGCACTTTAGGAAATTAATGCTAACTATCAAAATTACTTTGTAAATATGCGGGTAAGTTATGGAACTTTAAGAAACAGTTTTGTGCCTGAGGCAAATTGCTAAGTGCTGGAACAAAGGAACCGTTCAGAGTCTTTCAGATATGCAAGCGCAGAAAATATGCTTTATTTTATCAAGTGGGTATAATTTTTCAATTGAATTTAATACGAGCTATTTATTTCCCTGGTGTACACCGCTTATGTTTTGGAACTTTTTTTAACTAAAAGTAATCTGGAGAGAGGGAAAGTGGGGGTTGGGGGAGCGAGTGAGCGGGCAGTGGAGGTGGTGGGGGATGGTGGTGGGGGTGGGTGGGTGGGGGGGGTTTGCGAGACGAAGGAATCCACTTCATGTGGGCTCAAACCCGCGCTTGTCAAATGACCAACTAGTGACTGTCCACCTTGGGGAAGAGGTAAGCGGGGTCTCCTTGGAACTGAACTGGCTCCAAGGTGACATGCCTGGCAATGGAGTGTCGAAATCAAGCCTCAGCCCCTCCGTGACGGTCCCTCATCCGGTTTGTGAGCCAGGCTGAGGTCCACAGTTTATCCAGCGCTCTCTCTCTCACTGCTGATGGCAGCCCTGGCTCATGGGTAGGACCTGGAAGGGCAGACCAGTTACTGGTGCAAGAAGGTGGAGAGATGGGGAGAGAGAGTGAGGGGGAGGTGGAGAGAGAATGGGAGAGAGAGTGGGGGAAAGAGAGATGGTAGGGAGAGAGAGGGGATGTCGGAGAGAGACCGGAGAGAGAGAGTGTATCGGAGAGAGAGAAATAGAGAGATGGGAAAGAGATGTGGTGGGGGAGAAACGAATGGGGGTAGGGAGTGGGGGCTGGGGTTAGGGTGTGGGGAGTGGGGAAGCAAGGATGGGGAGAAAGAGATGTGGGTAAGATGAGAGGAGGACTTTATGGATACACATTTTTGTGAAACTAAAAGGCCTGTTGTTTCTGAACGAGCGCGGTTTTGACTAGGAACAGATGAGAGAGTCATCGGGAAAGGAAAGGGAGAAGAGGGGACTTCAACTGAGAGGTTTAATCACCGTATAAGGGGGAGGTGGGGGTGGGTCAAACTCTGGAAAGAATTCTAATCTTTGGAGATTTCGGGCTAATTACTAAATGGCTTGCACTTGTAAATCGGATTAGAGAGAAATTTCAGTGGTTGGAGGGGGTGGCGGGCGGACGGGTGGAAAGGGGTTGGGGGGGGATCAAATTATGCAAAATAAATATGCTAATCACTTTGATTAACTGGCCACACTAATCTGTCACTTTGATAGCAGATATTGCCATTGTTCATTATCTCGGCTCTGTGCCTTTTATGAGGAGTCTGGAGAGTGCAATGGTGGGGGGGATCACAGCATGTGGTATTCAGGCTCATATCCTGTACGGGCTCAAAGGTTGGCAAAGCAACCTCAATGCCGCAGGTTTCAGTCCCTAGCAATGCTTTTGTTTAACCACCCCACAACCCCGCCCCCGCCCCCCAAAAAACGTGGGTGCAGTGAGGTTCTTAGCCTGGCTCAATTGGTACATAATATAATATACTTCTTCTAATAATAATCCTTGAATTTGATATAGCGCTTTTCACATCTTCTAGACATCTCAAAGCGCTTCGCAGAATATACTGTAAAGTGAATTGACTGTATATATTTGTGGGCGAAACGCAGCAGCCAATTGCGCACAGCAGTGTCCCACAAACAGCCGTGGATTGAAATGACCATTAATGCGTTTTTTTTTGAGGGATTAATATTAGACGTGCCTGTGGAGTAAGGAAACGTGACCAAGGTTTCGCCCTGACCTGCCTGGATTCGAACGCAGGTCTCACGCTTGTAAGGCGAGTGCTCTAACCACTGAGCTACAGGACTCCATCCACGGTTAGAACACTCATCAACAACAACAACTTGCATTTATACAGCATTCTCCACAAGAGGCTGTAGGCTTGATTCCCGGGCCGGGCAAAAGCTTCGGCAAGATTCCTTACTCCGCCCGCCACTCTTTGCCCAGCAGTGAGTGGGAACCCAGTTGTTATTCGATTTGTGGATTGCTTTCCAGTGGGTAACAATCCTCCCAAAAAATAATAAAATTGGTCCCACACTCACTCTACGACTGTTTGTGGGACACTGCTGTGTGCAATTGCCTGTCGAGTTTCATCCACAAAATATACATAAAATTGCAGTATATGCTGTGAAGCGCTTTAAGATGTCTCAATGACCTAATAAAGTGATATACCAAATGCAAGGATTGGAGCTCAGTGGTTAGAGCACTCGCCTTCCAAGTGTGAGACCTGTGTTCAAATCCAGGCAGATCAGGGTGAAACCTTGGGCAAGTTTCCTTACTCTTCCTCACACTTAATAATAATCCGTCCAAAAAAAACAGAATAATAAAATTGGTCATTTCAATCCATGACTGTTTGTGGGACACTGCTGTGCGCAATTGGCTGCTGCGTTTCGCCCATAAATATATACAGTCAATTCACTTTACAGTATATTCTGTGAAGCGCTTTGAGACGTCTATACAGGTGTGAAAAGCGCTATATCAAATGCAAGGATTATTATTTTTATTATATATTTGTGTGTTCAAGATCCCACAAACATATAATAATGCTAATAATAATAATAATCCTTGCATTTGATGTAGCACCTTATCACGTTGTTGGGATGTCTGAATTCCTGCCTGTTTGTGAGGATGTTTGTTTGTGCAAAATTAGCCGCTGAGTTCACCTATAAAATAAACAGTCACTGCACTTGGCAGGAAATCAAATGAAGCACTTTGAGACTTCCGCCTGACATGTAAGGCGCTGCTTCAGATGCTAACGATTATCCTTAATAAGAATAAAGGTCTGTGGGAGTTTAAGTGACTCCGTGGGTAATGGATTGAGCTGTAGTTTACGAATAAGAAGCCCATTGTTTTGTCCGTGTTAAATTTGATGATCTCAGTATTCTCGGAGGCTAAATTGGCCCTGGTTTTTAGGGTAAAGAGGTAAAAATCCACATTGTTCCTGCGCTTGGTCCCACCTTAATGTACTCTACTGACTGTGTGTGTGTGTGTGTGTGCCCCGCACCAGGCTCTGTGAACCCATCACCCCGACCCTCGCCTGACTCACTGGCTCCCCATTCCTCAGAAGATCAAATTCAAGATCTTCATCCTCACCTTCAAGGCCCTCCATTGCTTTGCCCTCTCCTATCTCTCTGACCTGCTGACACCCTATCAATCTGTTCACTCCCTCTGCTCAGCGGGCTCCGGCCTGCTCCACGTCTCCCACCCGACCCAACCTACCATTGGCGGCCAGGCCTTGAGTCTCTCTGCCCCTGAGCTTTGGAACTTCATCCCACAATACCTTTGCCTTGCTCCCTCTCTTACCTCCTTCAAGGCCTACCTCAAGACCCTCCACTTCAACCATGCCTTGAGTCGCCCTCCTATCTCTCTGCCCTCCCCCAACCCATCCCAACTCTGTCCCCCACCCCATCCCCCCACTGTGCTTGGAGCGTTGACTGTTCAACGCCTTGGTACATCTTCACAATGTGAAAGGCGCTCTACGGATGTAATGTTGTTGTTTTTGTGTGTGTGCAGGTGATAGCCGGGTGGGGAGAGGTCAGGATTGCCTGTGATGCCCTCTACAGGCGATTTGCCCTACTGACACTCACTGTCAAGACTTCACACTTGACTAATGCCCACTTGGGCATGTGTAGGAGGGCAGCAGAATCCTACCGTAGGATGTACATACAGAATAATTAACAAATGCATCATGTTGCCAGCGTAGATGGTTGACGACAGGACACTGGGACACATTTAAAAGGCAACTCGATGGGTTGGGGGCAGTGGTAAGGTGGGTGTTCTGGAAAGATGAGATCTGTTGGCCCAAATGGCCTTCTTCATCCAGACAGATCATGTGATCTGTCCGTGGGACACTGCTGTGCGCAATTGGTTGCCGCGTTTCGCTCACAAAATATACGATCAATTCACTTTACAGCGTATTGCATGAAGCACCTTGGGACGTCCTCCCGACGTGAAAGGCGCTCAATCAATGAAATTCTGTTGTTGTTGTTGTTGTTGATTACACATGGCGAGGTTTGAGGTGCCTTATTGTGTTCCTATGTTAAGAACATAGGGACACAATAATTTGCGAGATGAAATAAGACCAAGTTACATTCAGTATCAATGCACCAATCTGGCAGTGGCTTGCACATACCATGTCCCACGCTGTATGCTGTGCGCACACGTTGCTGTGCGCTAAATGGCTACAATAAAAAAAGGACTCCCGCACACCTGTCAGCAATAAATAAATAAAGCACTTTGACATGTTTTGAGGTGATAAGGCGCTATACAAATGCAAGATATTTTATACATCTTGTTGCATATTAACAGCATTTGCTTGTGTATTTTGCCTTTCAAATCCGGGAGAACTCTACTGTTAGGCCAGGGAAGGGGGGAAAGAAAATACTTGCTCATTTTCCTCCTCATTAAAACACGATGCTGGAGAGAGCTAAGGGGGTCTGTGTGCTATAATGAGGTGTGTGCGGAGTAAGCCGTGCCAGACAGATAATGCTATCAGCATTTTAATGAGGGCGTGGGTACAGCGCAGTGTAAGACCAAATGAACTTGATGCAACTGGAAACATGGCATTCGCGAGAGCTTGGTTAACTGGAATAACAATCCTTGCATTTGACATAGAGCCTTATCACGTCTTTGAGACGTCCCAAAGCGCTTCATGCAACGTGCTGTAAAGTGAATTGACTGTATATTTTGGGCGAAACGTGGCAGCCAATTGCGCACAGCAGTGTCCCACAGACAATTGTGGATTCAGTGACCACATTTTTGTTTTTTCAAAGATTATTACCCATCCGGAAAAGCGATCCACCAATCGACTAACAACCGGGTTCCTACTTATTGCTAGGGCAAAACAATTCGCCCGAAAATATACAGCCAATTCAAATTACAGTATGTTCTGTGAAGCGTTTTGAGACGTCTGGAAGACGTGAAAAGCGCTACAATCAAATGCACATATTATTATTATATATTAAGCAGAGGTGAGTGGAGTAAGGAAACTTGCCTAACTTGCCCGGGAATCGAAACCCAGGTCCTCTCACTTGTGAGGCAAGTGAGCTAACCAAGACTATGAAATACACACAGAGTTCTGAAACAGCGTTGCCCTGTTAATTAATTTCTTACCGGGAAAATGAAGGGTTACAAATATCAAATGCATTGCCCCGGAAAGTCAAAGGTGAGAGAAATCGATTGAGGGATCTGAGAAAGCGAGAAAGATGGTGAAATAATCCAATACAATTTACATTTATATAGCACCTTTCATGTTGGAAGGACATCTTGTAGTTTTTCACAAGGCTGTACGGTGCCTGTGAGTACAGTGAGCTGTGGATGCGAGCCAAGTGGGTGGGAGGGATGGAGGGAAAAATAATAATAATATTACATCTTCAAGACATCTCAAAGCCTCTACATTTTAAGATGACTGAAAGTCCTTTGAGACGGACTTTGAAAGAGGGGAGGGAGCGAGACGGAGGGATTCTGGGATTTAATTCCGAAGAGTGGGGGCAGAATGGCTAAAGCCCGTCCGTCGATGGTGGGCCAGATAGCTTCACAGGATTTTAATGTAAAGTGTAATGACTGTAGAAACTCACTTCCCTCTTCGAATAGCACCACGGGATCTTTGTCATCCACCTGAAACAGGCACAGATGGGATTTCAACAATAATAACAATCATTGCATTTGATATAGCGTCTTATCAATAATAAATTGGTCATTTCAATCCATGACTGTTTGTGGGGATGCTGCTGTGTGCAATTGGCAGCCACGTTTCGCCCACAAATATACAGTCAATTCACTTTAAAGTATATTCCGTGAAGCGCTTTGAGACTTCCAGAAGACGTGAAAAGCGCTATATCGAATGCAACGATTATTATTATTATATTATCGGGATGTTGAGACGTCTCAAGGTGCTTCACAATAAAGTGACTTCTGGGAACTCAGCACTGTATTGGAGCACCTTGACTATGAGCTCAAAGTCGTGTAGCTCAGTGGTTAGAGCATGTGCCTTGCAAGCGAGAGACCCGGGTTTGATTCCAGGAGGGCAAGGCAAAACCTTGGGCAAGGTTCCTTACTCCACACGCTTAATAATAATCCCTAAAAAAAAAGAGGGATACTGCTGTGCACAAATGGCTGCCGCGTTTCACCCACAAATATACAGTCAATTCAGTTGAAATAACATAATTGGGGCTTGAACCCACGACCTTCTGACTCAGAGGTGACAGTGCTACTGACTGAGCCAGGCTGACACCTGTACAAGAATACATGGCTAAGCTTTACCAGTGGTCAGCCCTGGAACCCAATGTGATCAATTATTTGCTATTATCTGTGTAATTGTTGCACTTTAAGGCAATTAATCCCCAATCAATGGTTACAAGAAGAACAACAACAACATTACATTTGTATAGCACTTTTCATGGCGGGAGGACGTCCCCAGGCGCTGAACAGATGTATTTTGGACCCATCCAGAATATCAGTGTCCTCGCTCCATTATGGGAAAGATCACTCACTTTCTTGAACTCTGGATTTTTTAACCTCAATCTCAGTCAGGATTTTGCTAAGGGGTAAGAAATGATTTTTCTATCCCTTTTTTGTGTAGTAAAAATAATAATAATAATATTTTTATTTGATAATAGCCCCTTCCCAAAGCACTTCACAGGGTATACTGTGAAGTAAAGTAAGTGTATTTTGTGAGTGAGTGCGGCAGCCAGTTGCACACAGCAACGTTCCACAAACAGCCATGGAGTGAGCGTTCAATTTTACTTGGGGGATTTTTGACTAGGACACAGGAAGAGTGAAACTCCCTTCCCTTGTCAAATAGAGTCATGGGACCTGAACAGGCACACATAGGGCCTCGGTTTAACTCATCGGGAGGACGTCCTAAGGCGCTGAACACTCAGGTCGGGACCCGAGCAAGCGAGAGTGGCAGTGTAGTGGGGAGGGGAGGGGGAGAGTTGGGAGGGTGGCAGAAGGCATGATTGAAGAGAAGGATCTTGAGACCGGCCTTGAAGGAGACATGGGCAAAGGGACATGGGCGAGGCAAAGGGACTGTGGGATGGAGTTCCAAATTGTGGGGGCAGAGAGGCTGAAAGCCTGTCTGCTGTTGGTAGGGCGGGTCGAGCGGGGGACATGGAGCAGGCTGGAGCCCACTGAATGTAGGGAGCTGGGAGGTTGGGGGCTGAAACCAGGTGTAATCTGAGTGTCTGTGGATTGATATAGAAGCAATTTGCGTCAGTGTCTCCTTCACTTTTGCTCGTGCAAATCCCAGGACTTGCCTTTTGTTCTGACGTGACGTGTCGGGCTGAGCTGAGTCATCTGTGATCTGCTCCAGGGTTGCTGAGCATGTGTCCCAACAAAAAGCTTCCAGGTGAGAGACATTACGCAAAGTCTCAGTTGCCCACCGCTTCACCTTTGAATGGGTAATGTCAGGGGTGTTTGCTGTTAACCTGTTAATTTGGCTAATCTCTGCCACCTGGAATCATTACCCTGATGTATGGCAACATTGGGGGGAGAAATTGCGGTAATTTCCCAACGCATTCCTGGTGTTAATTTGCGCAAGGAAATGGGTGTTGGAAGATTGCATATTTGTTCCTATTACTGATCTCTCCCTACCTGTGACAGCCTGGTTTCACTCTCACCTTTTGGTTCAGGAGGCTGCAATATAAGTCACGCGTTATGGTTGTGGATTCAAGACCCAAGAGGGGCCTTTGAACTCACAGTATAGGTTGATGCTCCAGTGCAGTGATGGTGGGGTAGTGGTGGGTGAGGAACACTGTATTGTGTGGAGTTTTCAAAATCCTCACGCTTGTATTTAAATCCCTCCACTCCTCTGCACCCCATCCCCCCTACCTCTCTGACCTCCCCTCTCCACACAACAGTACCCGTTGCCTTCACTCCACCGGGTTTGGCCTCCTCCTTGTTCCACGAATCCTCCGCTCCACCATTGGCGGCCATGCCTTCAGCCATTACGCCCTGAGTCTCTGGAACTCCCATCCTCACTCCCTTCGCCTCGTTCCCTCTCTTCCTACCTTCAGGCCTCGGCAAAAGACCTTTCTTTTTAACTGCACTTTCGGTCACCTTCTTGTCCTCCCAACAAGGCACTCTATAAATGTAATTTTGTTGTTGTTGCTGTTGTGTGTTTGTATGTGTGTGTGGTGAGATAGGTGTGTGTGATTTGGGTGTATAATTGAGATGGGGTGTGTGAGGGTGGTTGGTAGGTGTGTGTTTGTGTGCATGTGTTTGTGCAGGATGTGTGTGGTGTGCATGTAGGCTTCTGTGTGTGTGAGTACGTTTATGTGTAGTACGTATATGTGTACATGAGTATGGGTTTCCTGTGTATATGTGTGTGAGAAAGTGGGTTGTACCTGTGAAAGGGAGTGAGAGAGGGTGGGGTAGAGTGTATGTGTATGTGAATGTGAGGATGCACCGATTCCACCATCTGTCTGAATCTCGCACACTCACACTTATACACTCCACTCCCTCTCTCTCCCACACACACAAACACACAGAGACATGTGCACACAGAAACACGCACACACACAGATACGCACACACCCCATCCTCACATCCACACATGCACACACCGCAGATAATAATCCCTCCAAAAAGAAACACAATAATAAAATTGGTCATTTCAATCGAAGACTGTTTATGGGGACGTTGGTATGAGCAGTTGGCTGCCTCGTTTTGTCCACAAATATACAGTCAATTCAGTTTACAGTGCATTCTGTGAAGCACTTTGAGACCTCTAGAGGATGTTAAAAAGCGCTATATCAAAATGCAAGGATTATTATTAAGATTGTGCATGCGCGCGTGTGTATGTGCGTGCATGCACGAGAGCTTATGTGTGTGTGTGCATGCGTGCGCGCATGTGTGTGTCTTGATCCAAATGCTGTTCGGGAATATTTTCAAGACATTTGGAATATTTTCCCGAGAACTAATTTTTTTTAACGGAGCAATAGTCCGATCTGGAAGACATCTCAGGCTAAGTACTTACCCATTCACAGGGCTGACCCTGACATCCACCTTTCCTTCAATAATTCATGTATGGAAATACAAATTGCCATGTTACAAGCAAGAATGTTAACCTTCAGAAACTGACTCGCAGTGTTAAACCTCACTGACTCTATGCTTTATTTTCAACGCAACAGAAACGTGGGGCCCTGATTCTTGCACGCCGGGGGCAGCGTTTTTTGTTCATTTAATTTGAATTTTTTTAAAGTTAATTTGAAGTCTAGCAAAGAAATCGTCCCTTGCAGTGGAAGGGGAGGGGGTGGAGAGAGAGAGAGAAGAGAAGAGAAGAGAGAGCGGGTTCGCTTTAACAGAAATCAGCCAAGGCAAAATTAATTCACAATATTAATAATAATTGCGTTCTTCAAAGCGTTTCCCAAAGTAATAACAATACGAATAATAATCTTTGCATTTGATTACAGCACTTTTCACGTCTTCTGGATGTCTCAAAGCCCTTCACAGAATAGACTGTAAAGTGAATTGACTGTATATTTGTGGGCGAAACGCGGCAGGCAATTGTGCATAGCAGTGTCCCCACAAACAGTCATGGTTTAAAGTGACCAATTTATTATTGTGCATTTGTTTTCTTGAGGGATTATTATCAGGCGTGTGGAGGAAGGAAACTTGCCCAAGGTTTCACCCTGAGCTGCCTGGAATCGAACCCAGATCTCTCGCGTCTAACCACTGAGCTACAGGACTCCACTTCAAGCCAAGTAAGCTGCCTCAAGATTGCCATCTTTGACTGTGCTTTTTCCCCTCAACGATTTGTGCATTAGCCTGGCTCAGTCAGTAGCGCTCTCTCGCACCTGAGACAAAATGTTGTGGGTTCAAGTCCCACGTTGGGACTTGCAATCACATAGTCTAAGCTGAAATTGCTACACAGTGCTGGGTGGGTGTTGCATTGTCGGAGGTGGCGTCCTTCGGACGAGACATTAAAACGAGACCATACCTGTGCCTGTTCAGTTGGATGACAACAACAACAACAGCAACAACAAAATTACATTTGTATAGTGCCTTTCATGTCGGGAGGACGTCCCATTGTTAAATTAAACGTTAAAAGATTTTATGGCGCTACTTGGAAAGAGAAGGGAGTTTCTCTCCTGTTGTCCTGTCTGCTACACAGTCACCACACTTTACGGAAGATTCTGTGTAGCACTTTGAGAAGTCTTGAAGCAGTGATAAAGTGCTATATCAAATGCAAGGATTATTGTTCTGCTTATTATCATCTGGAAAGTCGGTAGCTCTCTCCCTCTGCCTCTTCCTCCCCCCAGCCCCCACCCACCCTCACCCGCACATGGACACACACTCCTCCTCCCCTTCCACATCCCTCTGGGGTTTGTATGCATTGCTTTTGAGCCTTCTACATATCCCATCCCTGTTGCTTGCCCTCCATGTGCTGAGGTCAATACACCATCGCCACTCATTATAATCGCTCTGTTTCATCTGCATAAAGTTCGTTTAGTAAATTACTGCTGCACTAAAGGCTGTGGAAAAGCCATTTGTTTTTAAGTGTTCAAACCAATCTGCCCCAGACCTTTCCTGGATTTTATTGCGTTCAACACGCCGCTTAATGAAATTGTAGCGGCTCTCAAATAGCTGTACAAACAGTTGCCGCAGAGGGAGAGAACTTTCCTCGCAAACCAAATCCTCCAAAGGGAGAGAGCTTTCCTAGCTACTGTAGCTCAGTGGTTAGAGCACTCACTTTACAAGCGTGAGACCTGTGTTCGAATCCAGGCAGATCAGGGCGAAACCTTGGGCAAGTTTCCTTACTCCAGACACACGCCTAATAATAATCCCTCCCAAAATAAGGCACACTAATAAAATTGGTCATTTCAATCCACAACTGTTTGTGGTGACACTGCTGTGTGCAATTGGCTGCTGCGTTTCGCCCACAAATATACCGTCAATTCACTTTACAGTATATTCTGTGAAGCACTTTGAGGTGTCGATAACATGTGATAAGCGCTATATCAAATGCAAGGATTATATTATTATTATAAACCAAGTCCTCCAAAGGTAGAGAATGTGTGTGGGCGGCAGAGGGAGATTACATTGAGTGGGAAACCCTTCCCACAAAATATCCAAGCTCCCTGCATGGAGTCCTGTAGCTCAGCGGTTAGACCACTGGCCTTACAAGCGAGAGACCTGGGTTCGATCCCCAGCAGGTTGGGGCGAATCCTTGGGCAATTTCATTACTACATACACATGCCTGATAATAATCTCTCAAAACAAAATTGGTCATTTCAATCCACGACTGTTTCACGTCTATGACCTAGCATTAGAATTCACAAAACGTTAACTAGTTCTCCTTTCTCTATAGATGATGCCTAACCTGCTGCGTGTTCCCAGCGATTTCTGACTAACCGACTCACTGCACAGTCGTGGAGCTCCTGTAGCTCAGTGGTTAGAACACTCACCTTACAAGCGTGAGACCTGTTTTCGAATCCAGGCAGGTCAGGCCGAAACCTTGAGCAAGTTTCCTTACTCCACTTGTCTAATAATAGTCCCTCCAAAAAAACACACAATATTAAAAATTGGTCATTTCAATCCATGACTGTTTGTGGGACGCTGTGCGCAATTGGCTGCCACGTTTCACCCACAAATATACAGTCAATTCACTTTACAGTATAGTCTGTGAAGCGCTTTGAGATGTGGATAAGATGTGAAAAACGCTATATCAAATGTAAGGATTATTATTATTATTAAACCACTTCACAATACTGTATATTCTGTGAGCCGCTTCAAGATGTCTCAATGACACGATAAGGCGCTATATCAAATGCAAGAATTATTATTACATTGTAACTAACTAACATGTCTGCTGATCAGCAAGTCAGTAACTAGAGGACATAATTTGAGGTTTAACCCCCAACAGGGAACAAAGAGTTGGTAATAACACCTTGTTTTCAGGCAGGGGCTTCTGAGGATGTGCAACAATTTTAACACTAATGGGCTATTGAAAAAGAACCCACTCTCAGCAGTTAAGAGAGAGTTGTAATAAATGCTTGAAGACAATTATTATTAAAGAAAATGGAGGAAGGAGCAGGGGAATGGGATTATAATAAATAATAGTACACTCCTTGCATTTAATATAGCGATTTATCATGGCTTCGAAACATCTCTAAGTGCTTCACAGAATACACTGTCAAGTGAATTGACTGCGTATTTTGTGGGCGAGATAAGATTAGATTAGAGAGCTCCAGTGAGGGAGTGAGCACCAACACAGGGGAGAGAGCTTGGGAATGGAGTTAGAGTGGAGAGAGACAGAGTTGGGCAAGTTTCCTTACTCCATGCGCGCCTAATAATAATCCCTCCCCCAAAAAACAATAATAAAATTGGTCATTTCAATCCACAACTGTTTGAGGACAAGGACGCTGCTGTGATTTGCCCCCAAGGATACAGTCAATTCACGTTACAGTATATTTTGTGAAGTGCTTTGAGACATCTAGAAGACATGAAAAGCGCTATATCAAATGCAAGGATTATTATTATTATTGAACGAGAGAAAGACCAGGGAATGAGGTAAGAGATAATAGAAGAGATATAGTGGAGGATTTGGAATCAGCGTAGATGCAATGGATTGAATGACCTCCGTCTGTACTATAATCTTTCTCAGATAATATATATCTCTTTGCTGGATAATGAGCCTTGTATTTAATGCAGTGACTATAACATTATTATCATTAACATTGAAATGACTCAAAGTGTTTCACAGTGATCTGCACTGCAAGTGAAGTGACCACATATTTGAAGGCAAATGCATCAGCTAATCTGCACACATTATAATAATCCTTGAATTTGATATACTCTAGTGCTTTTCACATCTTCTAGACAGAATATATTGTAAAGTGAACCGACTGTATATTTGTGGATTAAACGAGGCAGACAATTGGGCACAGCAGTGTCCCACAAACAGTCGTGGATTGAAATGACCAATTTTATTATTGTGTTTTTTTGGAGGGATTATTATTAGGCATGTGGAGTAAAACAACTTGCTGAAGGTTTCGCCTTGGCCTGGCTGGATTTGAACACAAGTCTTACACTTGTAAGGTGAGTGCTCTAACCACTGAGCTACATGACTCCACGTCAAGCAACATACCTGTCTCACATTATTGCGCTCGCAAGCGTGTATCAAGTAAGGGGCTCGAAGTGTTAACAGGCCCTGACTGGAAAAGCATTGGCTCATAGAGAAAATCTTTCTCCCCGTTTGCACGTTACACCTGCTTAACCCCATTCTTCCCCGCTCTCACAATCGGAACAATACACTCCACTGTTACATCCCATTCTGGAATAATAATGACCGAAAGTTGCTGAACTGTTATCAGCCCGTTTTCTTTCCGTTTATCATTGAACCTAATTTGCAAATCCAAACATTAGTCTGACTGCACTCGACCCAGATTGAGAAATGAACCCATGTTACTCTTACCTATAATTAGAGACATCAGTGTTTATGATGTATGCAATGTTGATGTAAGACATCTGGGTTTGCGGGCACTGGAAGCTATTAAAGTATTTGGTCCAAATGGATTTTAAAAACAGTTTTATCTTCCCCGTTTCTCATACTGTAACAAATGGACATCCGTCCAGCCCTGACGGCAATGTTGCGAGCTTCACTGGGGGGTTGAGGGCGGCAATCCCTTTAACTGGTACACAAAGTCTCATAGGGTAGTGGTTAGAGCGCTTGCCTTGCAAGTGAGAGGTCCCAGGTTTGATTCCTGGGTAGGATGAAACAGTAGGCAAGTTACATTAGTCCACGCTCACACACACACATATACACACACACGCCTTTGTTTACCTAGAAAGAAGTAGGAACCTGGTTGTAAAATGATTGGCAGATGACCCCAATTAATAATTCCTCTGAAAAATGTAGAGTGGTATTTCCAGAGCATTTTAGTTTGGACAGCCAGGGAAAAATCCATCACCGTGCCTTAGGAGTAATAATAATCCTTGCATTTGATATTTCACATCTTCTAAACATCTCAAAGCACTTCACAGAATATACTGTAAAGTGAATTGACTGTATAGTTGTGGGTGGAATGCAATTGCACACATCAGGGTCCCACAAACTGTTGTGGATTGAAATGACCAATTGATTAATTTTTTGTGGGATTGTTATGCGTGGTGTCTGAAGTATTCAAAGACAGTCCTTTTGTAATGTAATGCACTGATCAGATTATCAACTACAACTCCCCATTGTGGAGGGGTGAGGGGTTGGGGATTGGCGGGAGAGAATGGTGAGAGTTGGGGAGAAGTGGGAAGATGAAGGTGGGGAGATGTGATGAGAAGACAGGTGAGAGGATAATTGGAGGAGGAGGGGAGGAGAATGGTGTCAGCACCACAACTATGCACCACTTCATGCTCTGTAACCCCATCTTCCCCATTCTCGCCCGACTCCATTGGCTCCCCGTCACCCAGAGGATTCAATTTAAGATCCTGGTCTTCACATTCAAAGCCTTCCATGGCCTCGCCCCACCCTACCTCTGCGACCTCCAAACCCTCTACCAACTGGCTTACTCTATGTTCTCCGACCCATTCGCCTGCCCTTCAGCCACTCTGCCCCTAACCTCTGGAATTCCATCCTGCAGTCCCTCCACCTCGCCCACTCCCTGGCCTCCTTCAAGTCCCATCTGAAGACCCACCTCTTCGACAGTCCCATTCATCACCCCCCCTTCCCTTCTTTTCCCTCCACCTTCCACGTCCCTAACCCCAGCTCGGGTCTGAAACAATGACCGTGCAGCGCCTTGGGATGTCCTCCTGATGTGAAAGGAGCTGTACAAGTGTAATTTTGTTGTTGTTGTTGTTGTATGTGACAATGGGACAAATTGGGAGATGGAAGCGGGTTCTTTAATCTGGCTTGACTCCTGAGCAGATGTTCAGGGAGGCAAGCCTATGAATATGGTACACAATGCAGTCAACAGCAGCCAACTAAAAAGGGAGAAGATTGGTTGAAACAGGAAGATCGTGGGGAAAGGGATGGAGGGTGATGGTGGCGGGGAAACGATTAATTCATGGCTTCTTTTCTGGTACCATTTTGACACTGACCCATTTATTGTCCCAAAGGAGCTTTTTTTTGTTATAAATTGAAATAAAAACATAGTGCCACACTTTTAATCTGCCTCGTTTGCATGGGTACCAGATGGCATTACAACCAGGGGCTGGAATACACTGAGTGAAATCTGATAATGAGAGGGATGTCATTAGCATCTTGAGAACCAGAGATCAGAGGCTAAAGCTGGTTGGATCAATCCACATACATACAATAATGCTAAAAGTGTAATAATAATAACAAAAATAATAATAAAAATTATAATAATATTTAAAAAGTTACAATCCTGGTATTTGATTTAGCACCTTATCACATCTTTGAGACGACATCTTCAAGACACCATTGCCTGCTGCATTTCGCCCACAAATATACAGTCAATTCACTTTACAGAATATTTTGTGAAGTGCTTTGAGATGTCTAGAAGACATAAAAAGCGCTATATTAACTGCAAGGATTATTATTATTCTTAAATTGTGGTTGTTGTCCGCTTGCCTGCCTGACTGTCGGTCTGTCCTTCACGCCTGCCTTAAAACCCTTGTCTTTGGTCTTTAGAGTCCTGTAGCTCAGTGGTTAGAGCACTCGCCTTACAAGTGTTTCGCCCACAAGTATACAGTCGACTTTCCTGCCTTTCTTCCCCCTGCCTCGACCCCTCCCCTTTTGCTTCTTTACCCCCTTTTGTCCCTAGTCCCACTTCCGTGACTGATTGTGGGACACTGCTGTGCGCAATTTGGCTGCCGCGTTTCGCCCACTAATATACAGTTACTTTTCCTACTATTCTTCATCCTGCCCTGATCCTTCCCACCCTGCTCTTGTCCTACCTGACTGTACAGCGCCTCGGGATGTCCTCTCGACGTGAAAGGCTCTATATAAATGTAAGTTTTGTTTGTTTGTTGTTTGTGTGAGTCCTGTATTCGAATCCAAGCAGGTCAGGGCGATACCTTGGGCAAATTTTCTTGCTTCACTTGCCTAATAATAATCACTCCAAAAAAAACGATAATAAATTTCAATCCATGACTATTTGTGGGACACTGCTAAATTCAATTGGCTGCCACATTTTGCCCACAAATATACCGTCACTTTACAGTTTATTCTGTAAAGCACCTTGAGATATCCAGAAGACCTGAAAAGCGCTATATCAAATGCAAAGATTATTATCTTTCCTGATGTGTAGTACTCAAAACTGAATGCCTATGTTCATTTTTCTCATTCCTGCGTTTTTCAGTATGAAACCCCGCCACTGTGAAGTGCTCTGAGGCTCTATACTGTGTGAAGGGCACTGTATAAATACAACCTGTTGTCATTGTTAAAATGATTCCTTTGAAGCAAACATGTTCCTGTGCCCAAAGAACATTTAAAAAAGATTATTATTAATATGTGGGTAAACTCGTGCTAAAGGTTTGTGCTTTTTTTAATTAAAAAAAATCCCACTTGCCAAATGAACAGGGAAACGATTCTGCATTTCACCTCAAAGGGAATGGAGACTGTTGAGTTTGCGTTGTTGTGAAGCCAAGGAAATTTGGAAACTCGTTGTGCAAGGGCATGTTTAATTCAGTGTTCAAATAAGAGCGCAATCAAAGATCCAAAGATATTCATGGAGCGCACACACGGAAAGCAATCCTGTCTGCGTTATAAATATTTATCCTGGCAACCTCAGGACTCGACTAAGATGCCAAGAGACTTTTAGCTGGCAAATTGTGAAATTGGAGGCTGCTGTTACATTCTGGGGTCCACATGATGACTGAGCTCCCAAGGGTATGAGGTTTCTCCTTGCCGGGGTCTGACTGGAGAATTCTCTGTTGACGTTGAACGCTAAGCTGGTTGACCAGCCTCTAGACTCTCCTAGAACAACAACAACTTGGAGTTATATAGTGCCCTCACTCCATGCCAGGCATCGTCTCAGAGTGCTTCCCAATAACGGATCCAGGGGCCGAGCCAGGGGGAGAGAGAAGAAGGTGACCGAAAGCGCGATCAAAAAGAAAAGGTCCTTAGCTGAGACCTGAAAGTAGCAAGAAAGGGGGGGTCGAGGTGAAGGCAGTGAGGAAGAGAGTTCCATAGCCTCGGGATGTAGTGAACAAGTTTCGGAACAAGACTGATTGATAATAGATAATCCTTGCATTTGATATAGTGCCTTATCACGTCTGTGAGACGACTCAAAACGCTTCACAGAATATACTGTGAAGTGAATTGCTTGTACTCACTTCACGGTATATTGAAGTACCTTGGGACGTCTTCCTAACATGAAAGGCGCTCTATAAATGTAATTTTTTTGTTGTTGTTGTATGTTTTGTGGGCAAAATGCGGCAGCCAATTTCTCACAGCAGTGTCCCACAAACAGTCGTGGATTGAAATGATCGACTTGTTATTATTTGTTTTTTGAAGGAATTATTTATTACATCCGGAAAAGCATTCAGCCAATCGACTAACAACTGTGTTCCTAGTTACTGCCAGGTAAACAGAGGCGATTGGAGTAAGCAAACTTGCCCAACCTTTTGCCCTGCCAGAAATCAAACCTAGGTCTGTTGCTAGTGAGGTGAGTGCTCTAACCACTGAGCAACAGGACTAACAGAAAGATTTGAGCTCCATCTCCTTAAGTGCTCTGAGACGCTGTCCGGCGTGGACAGCGTCTCAATTATAAATTGAAATTCTTGTTGTTGAAATTACCATGGAACAATAGAAGTGAGCCACACAGTATATCTGACCTATTTTATCACGTCGACATTCACTTGTCCCAAGAATCCATGCTCATCCCAATTCATCACTCTCTCCCCCACTCTCTAATACCCTTCCTCTTCATGTACTTATCCAATTCTTTTTTAAAATGCGCTGAAAGATTGCACTAACGCCCTATTCACACCCTGGTCTCCCCAAGCCTTGGCTCTTGCCAACCTGTGCCTGATACTTTCCGCAATTAGGATAAACAGAATGTGTCCCTCCAGAGAGAGAGAGATGGAGTCTCAGAGCGCTTCCCAATAACAGATCCTGGGGCTGAGCCAGGGGGAGGGGGAAGAAGGTGACCAAAAGCGCGGTCGAAAAGAAAGGTCTTTAGCTGAGACCTGAAAATAGGAAGAGAGGGGGCGAGGTGAAGGGAGTGCGGGAGGGAGTTTCAGAACCTTAGGGTGTAGTGTATATGAAGAGCTTTGAGATATTTTAACAATGTGATAAAGTGCTATACAGAATGCAAAGATTTATTTTTTTATTGTATCTTTCATCTCTGGTATTATACTCATGTTTTTGGTAACTAGACCTTCCTGCCACCTCCAGGGCACTGAGAGGCAGGCAGGTCAGTGTTGGTTAGTGCCATCCCTCCTGTAACCACTTTCCCTGTTTGCCACAAATCCTAAGTGTTTACATATAATAAACCTTGCATTTGATATAGCGCTTTTCACATCTTCTAGGTGTCTCAAAGCGCTTCACAGAATAAACTGTAAAGTGAATTAACTGTTTATTTGTGAGCTAAATGCAGCAGCTAATTGCAGTGAGCATCTGACAAACAGTCGTGGATTGAAATGACCAATTTAATATTGTATTTAGAGGTATTTTTATTAGGCTTGTGGAGTAAGGAAATATATTTTTCTGTGCCTGGATTCGAACACATGTCTCATGCTTGTAAGGTGATTGCTCTAACCACTGAGCTACAGGACTTTAGTATCATTTTTATGATCATGGTGACGGGGTTTCCGTGTGTGTCAGACAAACGGCTGATCACGGTAATGGGTTTCTGTGTGTCAGTTGTGATGGATTTCTGTGTATGTCAGACACCTGGTGGATCAAAGAAAAGCAGAGTTAGAGTGTCAGATCTTGGAGTCTGAAATAGTAATCCTTGCATTTGGTATAGCTCCTTATCATGCAGTTGAGTCATCTCAAATCGCTTTACAGAACATATTGCAAAGTGGATTGACTGTATATATTTTTAGGTTTAACGTGACAGCTAATTATGCACAGAAGTGTTCCCCCAATGATTCATGGATTCAGTGACCAATTGTTTAGGGGAAAGGATTATTACCTCCATAAATCGATCCGCAGATCGACTAAAAACAACAAATTGCATTTATAGAGCGCCCTTCGCGTCGGGAGGACGTCCCAAGGCACTGACAACTGGGTTCCTACTTACCGGCAGGTAAACAGAGGTGTGTGGAGTTCAGAAAATTTGCCTGAGTTTTCGCTCGGAGCAGGAATCAAACCCAGGTACTCTTGCTTGCGAATAACAGTGATGTCAGATGCTGGAGGCTGGAGTGTAATCACATCTGTGCAAGTGCCTTGAACTTAATCCGCAGCAGACCAAGCTCCAGACGACAATATTAATAATAATCCTTGCACTTGATACACCCCTTTCACGTTGGGAGGACGTGTTCAAGAGCTGCACAGGATATTACTGTCAAGCAGAGTGACTGTGTTTTGTAGGCAAACGCGTCAATAAATTTACGCACAGAAATGTCCCACAATCAGTCTCTCAATCCAATTTTATCAGGTGATTGTTGCTTGTGGGAACAGGAGAGGGGGAAGCCCCTTGTTTATATGAATAGTGCCATGGGAAGGTTCCTGTTCACCTGGACAGGCAGGTGGGACCTCGGTTTAATAATAATAATTATCCTTGCATTTAATATAGCGCTTTTCACGTCTTCTAACCGTATGCAAAGCGCTTCATAGAATATACTGTAAAGTGAATTGACTGTATATTTGTGGGCAAAACGCGACAGCCAATTGCACACAGCAGTGTCCCCACAAACAGTCATGGATTGAAAGTGGCTAATTTTTATTATTGTGTTTCTTCGGAGGGATTATTATTAGGCGTGTGGAGTAAGGAAACTTGCCCAAGGTTTCGCCCTGATCTGCCTGGATTCGAATACAGGTCTTATGTTTGTAAGGCGAGTGCTCTAACCACTGAGCTACAGGAGTGGTTCAACTTGCCTTTAAGCCACCTTCTACTGCCAACTCGGCCTCCAACACCCTTTATGGTGCCTGTTGGGGTTGAGTCCCTTTACTGAGGGAAACCCAGGGCATTTGTTCTGGAACATCTGGAGTGGGTCTGCTGAGGATTAGGTTCAAGGCACTTACACAGATGTAATTACAATCAACATCCACCAAACTTCCTAATCAAGCTATGTAATGTGTTCTGAGTAGCTCGATGATTCCCGGCATCCAGTAAATCTGTAATGCGATTAATGGCTCCGTCCACCCTTGTTCTTCATTAACTTGATCGCAGCACAATTCTATTGCCGCAAAATCGCAAATAAACGTCAGCCCCAGAAGGCGTTTTGTGGCGTCACAACTGACTGTTTGAAATTAGCAGCTGATCGATGTTACAACAACAACAAAATTACATTTGCATAGCGCCTTTCACGTCAGGCGGACGTCCCAAAGCGCTGGACAGTCACTACTTCAGACCCGAGCTGAGGAAAGGGAGGAAGAGGGAAGGGGTGGGATTAGGAGTTGCCGATGAGTCCATCGAAGATGAGGATCTTGAGATGAGACTTGAAGGAGGCCAGGGAAGGGGGCGAGGCTGAGGAACTGTGGGATGGAGTTCCAGAGGTTGGGACAAAGTGACTGAATGCTCACCCGCCAATGGTGGGGCGGGTGGGTCGGGGGACATGGAGCAGGCCGGAGCCTGCTGAGTGGAGGGGGCAAGCAGGTTACATATCTGCACGCATTTTTAAATGGCAAATATTAATCCTTGCGTTTGATACTGTGCCTTATCGTGTCGTCAAGACGTCTCAAAACGCCTGAAGGGACATACCTTAAAGTAGTATGAGGATTTTATGGGTGAATATGGCAGCCAATTTATGCACAGCAACGTCCCATACAAAGCCATGGATCAGGGGACCAATTTTATTCGGGGGATTATTACCCAGAACAGCAGAAAAAACCCTTTTCTCTTTTCCAATAGCGTCACAGGATCTTTAATGTTCACCAGTACAGGCACAGACTTGACCTCGGTTTAACATATCACGCAAAAAGATGGCATCTCTGACAATACAGCACATTCCCAACAACAACAACAATTTGGATTTACATAGTGCCCTCACTCCATGCCAGACGGCATTTCAGAGCGCTTCACAATAACGGATCCCAGGGCCTAGCCAAGGGCAGGGGGAAAATGATAACCAAAAGTGCAGTCGAACAGAAAAGTCATCAGGCGCAACCTGAAAATTGGAAAGGAGGGAACAAAGTGGAGGTAATGAGGTGGAGGGAGTGAGGTGAAGGGAGCGAGGGAGGGAGCTCCAGAGCCTCGGGGTGCAGTGGCTGAAGACACAACCGTTTCTAAGGCACCTTATCACTCCTTCAGGTGAGACCTCAAGCCCATTGTTCCCATCTATGGCTTGTTCAGGTGGAAATTGAAGATCCCAATGATATGATTGGAAAAGGGAAAATAATTTCTCCCAGTTTTTTGGCCATTTACGCAGTTTGGAGGACAAAGTGCTGTGCCACTGTCAAGAGCTCTGGGGCACTATCCTGCCTGCAGGGTACTATATAAATGTAAATATTGTTGTCTTATAGCTCAGTAGTTAAAGCATTCACCTTACAAGTGTGAGAACTGTGTTTGAATTCAGGCAGGTCAGGGCGACACCTTGGGCAAGTTTCCTTACTCCATGTGCCTAATAATAATCCCTTCAAAAAAAAGCACAATAATAAAATTGGTCATTTTCAATCCAAGACTGTTTGTGGGACGCTACTGTGCGCAATTGGCTGCCGTGTCTTGCCACAAATATACAGTCAATTCACTTTTACAGTATATTCTGTGAAGCGCTTTGAGACATTGATAAAATGTGAAAAGCACTATATCAAAGTGCAAGGATTATTATTATTGCATGCATTATAACACTGCATGGGGGATCAGAAAGCATCTTAACATTTTGGGAATCTTAGACATTGTGCTGTGATGGGTGGATGGTGTAGAGTGGGGAGAGGGTAGGGGGTATATGGGTGTAGGGGGTACAGGATGCAGTGTATTGTTATTCAGTATTTCAACCTCTCGAGCCCTGGGAACTATTTTCCTGCTGTCAGATAGAAATTATTCGAATTAATACACGGGATGGATTATCAATGGCTTTGATTGAGTGCTGCTCAGAAGCGTTTACAATTGATCGGTTTAAGAATTTGCATACGCTTCCTGATGATCCTTGATGGATAGTCTGTGGGAAGAGAGAGCCTCAGAGCACTTCACAATAATGGTTCCTGGGGCTGAGCCGGTCGCAGGGGGAGAAAGGTGACTGAAGGCGTGGTTGAGGAGAAAGGTCTTTAGTCGAGACCTGAAACTAGGAAGAGAGTGGGAGAAGCGAAGGGAGTGAGGAAGGGAGTTCCAGAGCCTTGGGGCATAGTGGCTGAAGGCACGGCCGCTGATGGTGGAGTGGAGGATTTTTGGGGACAAGGAGGAGATCAGACCCGGTGGAGTGAAGCCAACGGGTGCTGTTTTGAGGGGAGAATAGGTTAGAGAAGAAGGGGGGTGCAGAGGAGTGGAGAGATTTGAAGACAAAGCTGAGGATCTTGAAATCGATCCTCTCCGGGTCAGGGAGCCAGTGAAGTCTGGCAAGGACTGGGGTAATGGGGGAGTGAAGTTTGGTGTGGGCGAGAGTGTGGGCTGCAGCATTCTGTATGAGCTGGATTCTATGGGGAGACCGGTGAGGAGGGCATTTGAATAGTCCAGTCGAGAGGTGACAAAGGCATGAACCAGAGTTTCAGCGGGTTTTAGGGCGAGATATTGATGGAGACAGGCGGTACGTCAGAGGTGGGAAAAAGGCAGTACTGGTGAGGGACCCCAAACCCGGGAGGATGCCTTGAAGCGCTTCACAGGGTTTTAATTGCAAACTGCAAACTGTTGTGACTGCGTGCTTTGTACTGGCCAACTCACGTTCTCCCTAATCTGTGCCCACCAACGTCCCTCAAACAGTCAAGTGAATGATCGATTATATCTGTGGGATTGTTGGCCAGGATACATAGGAGAGACTTCTTATTTTTGTAAATAGGGCAACGGGATATTGAACCTGAGGCCTGAAGCACAACATTCCTGATAAAGATGTTTTCCTTCAGCACTGTTGTGGAGACTCAAGGCTACACCACAAACTCATTTTCCCACTTGGTACCCACAAACTTTGGAGTCAGAGGTTAGAGTGCGACCAACTGAGCTGGATTGACAGAAGAAACTAGGTAAGAAGATTCTTGTCTCACATTGGGACTAGGAACCCATATAGTCTAAGGCGACACTCCAATGCAGTGTTGGGGGGAATGCATTATTTGGAGGTCCTTCCTCAAATGAGACATTAAAGTAGATCCTTATAGCTCAGTGGTTAGAGCACTCGTCTTACAAGCGTGAGACTTGTATTCAAATCCAGGCAGGTCAGGGCGAAACCTTGGGCAAGTTTCTTTACTTTATTTTACACACTCCTATTAATAATCCGTAAAAAAAAACAGTAATAAAAATTATTTCATTTTCAATCCATGACTGTTTGTGGGACACTGCTGTGCGCAATTGGTTGCCTCGGTTTTGCCACAACTATGCAGTCAATTCATTTTACAATATATTCTGTGAAGCGCTTTGAGACGTCGCTAAGATGTGAAAAACGCTACATCAAATGTAAGTATTATTATTATTATTATTATTATCTGACTGATCAGGTGGAAACTAAAGGAACTGTGTACTATTCAGAAAGAAAAAAGAGTTTCTCTTTCCTGGTATCACCTCCTAACCCCCTACCAACCTGCCCTCCCACTCCGCTCAGCAGACTCCAACCTGCTACATGTCCCCCGACCCACCCGTCCCAGCATCGGCGGGCAAGCCTTCGGCAGCTCTGCCCCCAACCTCTGGAATTCCATCCCGCAGTCCCTCCTCCTTGCCCTCTCCCTGGCCTCCTTCAAGCCCTTCCTTAGGACCTTCCTCTTTGACCATGCCATCGGTCAACGCAAATCCCTCCTTTCCCTCCACCCTCCCCGATCTTGACCCTAGCTCGGGTCTGAAACAATGACTGTCCAGCACCTTGGGATGTCCTCCTGACGTGAAAGGTGCTATACAAGTGTAATGTTGTCATGGCTAAGTCCCCAGATAAAATTAACCACTCTATCTTTGGCTGTTTGTGGGATCTTGCTGTGCACACAAATTGGTGGTACATTCACCTATTAAACACACCACTTTGCAATACATTTTGTCCACAGTCAAACCATTTGACAGTATATCTTGTGAAGCACTTAGAGGTGTCTTGGCGATTGGCAAATCGCTTTTCCAGGGGTATTATTATTTTTTAAATAAGGCTAATAATTTTGATCCATCAATCCGTGTGTGGTTGTGGGAAACTACTGTTGAAGGTACTGGACTATGCTTTTTGTGATGAGACGTTAAACCCAAGTTCCTGGTTTAGGGTGGATGTTCTGACGAGATGCTATGGCACTATTCGAAAGAAAAGGGGTATTCTGGCTAACAATTCCTCAGATAAAAGTGGTCATTCACTACACAATCAGCATGATTGTGGGGCATTGCTGTGTGCAAATTGGCTACCGAGTTTGCCCACAAAATACACAGTCACTTCACTTTCTAACAAAAAGCCTGCAAAGAACTTTGCGATCACGTTTTTGATGACGTGATAGTGCGCTTCATCAAATGCAAAGATTATTATTTTTATTATCGTGGTAGCCTTTCGGAACCTTAAAGTCCTCTATCAAATCTCTTCTCCTATGGGGAGAGAAAAAAACAATTTAGTTGTCCGTTCTTCATACATATATTGCCTCATGCCTGGTATCATCCTAGTCAAGTGAGCTGGCATGTCTCTAATCAACTAAAGCTAGTTACAAGGATGACATTTCATTAGTCTGTGAGATATTGGGTGTAATATATCTCTGGTGCATTCATACTCACATGTGATTACCGTTGAGGATGTCCACTAAGATGAACAATATCAGCTCAGCCCCGCTGATTGAAGCTAACCTGATAAAAATGGTAATGTCTTCTTTGGTTAAAGGACTAATGGAACATTGTGCCTATCTCCACTCCTCTCCCCTCCCCCTTTCATTGTGTTAGCCTGACTCTCGTCTCCGAGTCACAGGACATGAGCTTCTGCCACTGCATTCGGGGCTTTGAGCTCCCAGTCTAGGGTGACACTACAACACAGTGCCTTGGGGAAGCTGGATTGTTGGAGGTGCCGTCCTTCGGATGAGACGTTAAACCACTCTGTGCCTGTTTAGGTAAATGTGAAAGATCCCGTGACACTATTCGAACAGAGAAGGGAGTTTCTCTCTCCTGGTATCCTGGCCAACAATCCCACAAATAAAATTGGTCACTCACATCACGGTTGCTTGTGGGTCATTGTTGGAAGCAAATTATCTGTTGGGTTTGACTTCTGCAGAACGCACACAGTCACTGTTATATTAAATCCCGTTTTGTCTTGTCCAGAACATTAGAAACCAAAGGACACAGCCTGCAATTGAACAGAATAAATTCAGAACAAATCTGCGGAAACACTTCAGTGGGCGAGTGGTGTGTCTCTTGGGACGTCCTCCTGACGTGAAAGGCGCTCTACAATTGTAAGTTTGTTGTTGTTGTTGGAAAATGTATGGAAGAGGTTTCTTAGGGAGACAGTGGAAGCAGAAAGTGTCAATTCTTTCAAAAGCAAAGGTGATAGATTTCTGTCAGGGAATAATATCTGGGGAATACAGTGTATGACATGTCAAGCGGTTGCCAGGATGGTGAAAGACGAACTAGACATACCTTGGTCTTCTTCCGTCTAGCAATTCTTACGTCCTTATGTTCTTGTATCCTGTGAAGTGCTGTGCGATGCTTGGCCCCATATTAAATACAACCATCAGTGATTTATTCAGGAAACAAAGCGAGGACATCTGTAAAAATAAGGAACAGTGCCCTGAGTCCTCTTTGTTTGTCGAGAAGGCTTTTCCCAATAAGAGTTTTTAAGAGGCAATGATTACAGGGTATGTCTGGATTAGAATGTTTGTGGTCTCATTAGATTTTGATAAAGGAAATTTATACCCCTTGATGACTGTAATCCTTTGTGCTGTTCTGCCTAAATGTGCAGGGATCGGGCCGAAACGAGTAAATGAATGGGTGTGGAATTTGCTGTGCCCCACATTGAGAATGAGGTAAGCTTCTGACTGAGCGACGTCCACTTATTACTGAACTATTTCCACACAGCAAGTCATTAATTCACCGAATAACAACCCATTAGTCCTCCTCTGGGCTTTTTAATTGAGGAATAAGCCTTTTTTTCCCCCCTTGTGATGCACGGTTGTAGACAAACTGCTGGTGGGTACATTATTTGAAGCAGCCAATTTGCACACAGCAATGTCCCACAAAAAGCCATGAGTCAGAATAGCCATGTTTATCTGGGGGATTGTCGGGCCAAGGCGTTGGGGAAAGCTATTCCCTTTCTCGAGTAGTGCCATGGGATCTTTAATATCCACCCAAACAGGGAGATGGGACTTCGGTTTAATAATAATAATCCTTGCATTTGATATAGCGCATTTCACATCTTCTAGATGTCTCAAAGCACTTCACAGAATGTATTGTAAGGTGAATTGACTGTATATTTGTGAGCAAAATGCGGCAGCCAATTGAGCACACCCCACAAACAGTCGTGGATTGAAATGACCAATTTTATTATTGTGTATTTTTTGGAGGGATTATTATCAGGTGTGTGGAGTAAGGAAACTTGCCCAAGGTTTCACCCTGTCCTGCCTGGATTCGGAACACAGATTTCACGCTTGTAAAGCAAGTGCTTTAAACACTGAGCTACAGGACTCCACATTATCATCTCATCCGAAGGAAACTGACTCTGGCAATACAGCACACCCCCAGTACTGCAATAGAGTGCCAGCTTAGACAATGTAAGCTCAAACAAGAGCAACAATATTACATTTGTATAATGCCTTTCACATCAGGAGAACGTCCCAAGGCACTGGATCGGGGAGAGTGGAGAGAAGGCGGAGAAGGGGGGTGACCGATGGCATGGTCGAAGTGGAGCTGGACAGACTGCTGGATGGAATTCAAGAGGTTGGGGGCAGATTGGCTGAAGGTTCGCCTACCAATGGTGGGGCGAGTGGGTCGGGTACATGGAGCAGGCCGGAGCCCGCTGAGCGGGCAGGTTGGTAGGGGGTTAGGAGGTCACAGAGGTAGGGTGAGGCAACGCCATGGAGGGCTTTAAAGTGTGGAAAGTCCTGATGTGAGGCTTGAAACCGCAAGCTACTCATCCTGACTGAGCCAGACTGACATCTATCAAATTCAAGTATTATTTCAACCAAAGGCTGGCAATAAATTGAAGGTGTATTTAGCAAAGCTTGCATCCTGAGACAAAGTTTAATAGGTACCTCTATATACATATATATTTTTTGCCCAGATGGACATCTGACACATGCAGAAAACCGATCACCCTTGCCAAACTGAGAATTCCATGCCTCCCACCTACGCATGGAAATCCTGGAGATAGATTGTTGGAATGGAATGTGCTGCTTGTCTCCCTCTCTCCCACTCTCTCTCTCCCTGGAGGGATACATCCAATTTACCTAATTCCCGAGAGTACTAGGTGCAGGTTGGCAAGAACCAAGGTTGGGGGGATCCCAGAGAGTGAGTTGTGGTAACTGCTGGAGTCTAACCAGCTAACACCACATAGCTTGGCCATTGATATCACTGTCTGGCCAAGCTTTCCTGTTGCTTGTCCAGCTAGGACCACCCTCCCCACTAATTAGTTAGTTAGTTAGGGCTTTGGCTGTAGGATTACAGGAGCTGTAGTGGGAGGATTTCCTGCCATTAGTGACTGGGCTGCCCTTCCAGGTCCTGCCAATGAGCCAGGCTGGGCTGTGCTGTCATCAGCAGTGAGAGAGAACTCTGGATATACTGCGGACCCACCCGGGAACAGGAACAGGATTATATACCATCACAGAGGGCTGGCTCGCTTCCAACATTCCAAACATTGCTAAACATCTCCCTTTGGAGCCAGTTCAGATCCAAGCACAACTCACTTAAGAATAAAGAGAATCAGTGGAAACATGAAGGCTGACAGGTCTGCTAGTGAGAACCGTAACTTGCATCTTTCATAGGTACAATCTCGAAAAGCAACAACAACTTTGAAAATAAATAATAGCAATAATCCTTGCATTTGATATAGCATTTTTCGCATCTTCTAGACCTCAAAGTGCTTTGCAGAATATACTGTAAAGTGAATTGACTGTATATTTGTTGGCAAAACGCAGCAGCCAATTGCACACAACACTGTCCCACAAACAGTCGTGGATTGAAATGACCAATTTATTATCAGTGTTTTTTTGGACGGATTATTATTAGGCGTGTGGAATAAGGAAACTTGCCCAACATTTTGCCCTGACCTGCCATGGATTTAAAACACAGGTCTCACTTTTGTAAGGCAAGTGCTCTAAACTACTGAGCTGCAGAACATAGGATCTTTAACGAACGTTAAGCAAGTTTCCTTCCACCACATGCTTCTGTTTATCTAGGTGTAAGTAGGAACCCGATTGCTAGTGGAATTATAATTGGTGGATGGCTTTCTGAGGAATCCCTTCAAAATAACAAAAAATGCCAACTCACTCCTTGACTGTTTGTGAGACATAGTTTTGTGCTATTGGTTGCCAACAATAACAACAACTTTTATTTATATAGTGTCCTCCACGCCAGACGGCGTCTCAGAGCGCTTCACAATAGTGGATCCCGGGACCGAGCCAGGGGCAGGGGCAGAAAGGTGACCAAAAGCGCGGTCAAAGAGAAAGGTCTTCAACTGTGACCTGAAACTGGGAAGAGAGGGGGCGAGGCGAAGGGAGTGAAGAAGGGAGTTCCAGAGCCTCGGGGCGTAGTGGCTGAAGGCACGGCCGCCGAGGGTGGAGCGGAGGATTCGGGGGACATGGAGGAGGCCAGACTCAGAGGAGTGAAGGCAGTGGGTGCTGGGTTAGGGGGAGAGGAGATCAGAGAGATAGGGGGTTGCAGAGGAGTAAAGGGATTTGAAAACAAGGATGAGGATCTTGAAGTTGATCCTCTCTGGGATAGAGAGTCTGGCAAGGATTGGGGTAATGGGGGAGTGAAGCTTGGAGCGGGTGAGTATGCGGGCGGCAGAGTTTTGGATTAGCTAGATTTTGTGGATTGTGGTGGAGGTGTGACCGGAGAGGAGGGCATTCCAATAGTCCAGCCAAGAGGTGACAAAGGCATGGGCCAAGGTTTCAGCGGCTTTTGGGGTGAGATATTGCCGGAGACGGGTATCCGTCAGAGATGATAGAAGGCAGTGCTGGTAACGGACCGGATGTGGGGGAGGAAGGACAGTTGGGGATCGAACCTGACGCCTAGGTTGCGCACAAGTTCGGAGAGTTTCAGGGGGAGACCGGAAAGGTGGAGGAGGTGAGAGCCATGTGAATGGAGACGTTGATGAGAGCCAAGGAGTATGGCCTCTGTCTTGTTGACATTCAGCTGCAAGAAATGTGCGCTCATCCAGCCCCTGATGTCTGAAAGGCAGGCTGACAGAACATCAGGGGACCGGGGGTCGCAAAGTGAAGAATTGCGTGTCACCCGCGTACATGTGGAAGTCTGCTCCATGTCTGCGGATGACATCCCCAAGAAGGAGCCTATAGATGAGGAAAAGCAGCGGGCCAAGGATGGATCCCTGGGGTTGGCCACATTTTTCTCATAAAACATGCGGTCAATCCACGTACAATATGTTCTCTGAAGCAGTTTGAGATGTCTTAATGATGTGAAAGGCGCTTTACTAAATGCAAGGATTATTATTAATATTATTATTATTATAACGCCCACCTGAACAGACACAGTCGAGAACTCAGTTCAACGTCTCATGTGAAGTACGGCACCTCTAACAATGCAGCTCACCCACCACCCCAACATAGTATTGATATCCTGGACAATGTGATATCAAGCCACAACCTTTCGATTCTGAGGCAAGTGTGTTACCGACTAAGCCAGCCTGCCAAGAGGAACAGGGAATTCTGGCAATGTTCCTCCTTGATCCAAAATTGAACAAAAGAAAAAGCCTATGATTAAACTGGCCATTCATCTCACTGATGCTTGTAAAACGTTGCTGGCACAGACTAGCTGCTGTGTTTGCCTGTGTAACAATCCTTCAAAGGAACTCCTTCCATTAAGAGCTTTATAATCCTTGAATTAATGTAGTGCCTATCACGTCAAGGCGTCTCAAAGCATTTTACAGCAATTACTGTTGCTGTAAAGCAATAACAATAAAACAGTCCTTATATTTGATACAGCCGCCTTTCATGTCTCTAGTCCAATAAAAATTTCTCCAATCTCTCTTCATAGCTGCAGCCCCTCATCACTGCTGTAATTCTTGTAAATCTCCCTCTGCACTTCCCCAGGTCTTAACATCCTACATGAAGTTAGATGCCGATAACTGAACACAGTTGTGGCCTAACATAAGTTAAACGCAGCCCAGCTAAATTAGTAGCATTTTTGCCTCCGGGTCATGGATTCGAGTCTCACATCGGGGCTTTGAACTCACAGTCAAGTTTGACTCTCCACTACAGTGCTGGGGATGTGAAGAATTGTTGAAGGTGCCATCATTTGGATGAGACGTTAACCCAAGGTCGCAGCTGTGCCTGTTCAGTGGACGTTAAAGTTCCCATTCTACGATGTGAAAAGAGATTGGTGTTGGTGTGGCCAACAGATAAAATTGATCATTCACTGTTTGTGAGATATGGTGTGCATATTGGCTGCCCCATTCCCTTGCAAATAAACAGCACTATACTTCGCTGTGGAATCCTGTGAAGCACTTTGAAACATCTCAACAACATGAAAAGGTGCTGCACCAAATGCAAGGATCATTATTACGTGGAAACTCTCAGTTTGGTTTGGATGCTCTCAAGCATGATGAACGCTTTCCACGCCCATGTGGTCAGACACCCATCTGGTCAGGCCAGTTCTTGTGTGAGTTGTGGAGCTCGGAAATTGTGGAGTCCTGTAACTCAGTGGTTAGAGCACTCTCCTTACAAGTGTGAGACCTGTGTTCAAATCCATGTAGGGTGAAACCTTGGGCAACTTTCCTTACTCCATACACCTAATAATAATCCGTCCTAAAAAAACTATAATCATTTAAATTATTTAAATTTGCGACTGTTTGTGGGGACACTGCTCGGCGCAATTGGCTACTGTGTTTCGCCCACAAATATACAGTGAATTAACTTTACAGTATATTCTGTGAAGCGCTTTGAGACGTCTAGAAGATGTGAAATGGATTATATCAAATGCAAGGATTATTATTATCAGTATTATTGTTAATTATCGCAATCAATGCAGGAACGTAGCTCTCCTCTCTATGAATGTCACTGCACACATTGTCCACCAGGGGGAACAATCATTGGCTCAGAATTTCACCTAATCCTAAACTTGTGAGCCTCCATTCTGTTTTGAAGTAATAATAATAATCCTTGCCTTTGATATAACGGCTTTTCACATCTTACCAACATCTCAAAGCACTTCACAGAATATACTGAAAGTGAATTGACTGTATATTTGTGGGCGAAATGCGGCAGCCAATTGCACCCAGCTGTGTCCCACACACAGTCGTGGATTGAAATGACCAATTTTATTATTGCTGGTGAAATGACCAATTTTATTTGTGTGAATGGGGGTCTAATCATATAATATATGTGAGTGACTGTGTGTATAACAATATAATATAGTGTGAGGGACTGTGTCTGTATAATATGATAATATAGTGTAAAATATGAAATACATATGAGATTGTGTAAAATCCTCAAATTCTGTCATAATTCAGAATCTGAGTTCATGCAGTCTCAAAAGAAACTATACTAGCGTAGAAATTAATAGTGCAGAAGAAGGGCCATTTGGCCCATCTTGTTTCATTGAAAGGGCAATCCAATATGCACATTCCATTCCAACAATCTATATCTGGAATTTCTGGGTGTAATAATCATAATAACAACAATCTTTACATTTAATATAGCGCATTTCACCTTCTCTAGACCAGCAGTTCTCAACCGGGGGTACGTGTACCCCAACGGGTACAAAATTACTTCCCTGGGGTACAGGTGACCATACATTGATTTATTAAGCTCTCTTATTTAGCGTTTTATAGCCTTTCAAATTGTATATTTAATTGTTATTCCTCTCATTTTGTATGTGCTAGTTATTTTGTTATATAAGAAAAGCTTGGTCATAAAATGCAAGTGGAATGAGGGTGGTGGTGTGTGTGTGTGTGTGTATGTGGTTGGGGGGGTACACGATAATGTTGAAAATTAACACGGGGTGCATTACTGAAAAAGGTTGAGAACCACTGTTCTAGACATCTCACAGCACTTTACAGCATAAACTGTAATGTGAATTGACTGTATATTTGTGGGTGGAACAAAATTTCAGCTAATTGCACAAACAGTCGTTGATTGAAATGACCAATTTATATTATTTTTCAAAAAGCAGCTTGCTTTGGGTCAGCTTTCCCCACCACCCCCACCCCTACTCTCCCCCTCCCCCTCCACCACTCCCTCACTCCTTGCTCAAGTATCAAGCCAAAATTGCCAAGCGCTTTGGGACGTCCTCCCGATGTGAAAGGAGCTGTATAAATATAATTAGTATTGTATTTTTTTTTAATTCAATTTGTGGGGGGGTTCAGCTGGATGTCTGACACATAAGTCTGAAACTCATCAATATGCCTAAGAGTATCCAAACCAAACAGAATTCCACGCATCCCACCTACACATAGAAATTCCCATGTATTAGAAAGAAAAACGCACTTTCTTCCTCGAGTGACACATCCTGTTTGTTTCATTCCAGAAAGTATAAGGCGCAGGTTGGCAAGAGCCAAGGCTTGGGGGGAGCTCAGATTGTGCTTTGGGGTAACTGCTGGAATCTAACCAGCTAAAACTAAGTGGCTTACCACTGTTATCACTGTCTGGCCAAGCTTTCCCTGTCTGGCTGCCTTGTCCAGCTAGGACCACCCTGTCCGATAGAGTTCACATCTTAATTTGTGTAAGTTTATCCTCCCCAATGAGATGCACTAGCATTTCTTGGGCTCGAGCCATCTACAATATAGCTCACCTAATTATTGCTGAACACACTTTCTTTCCAACAGCTTTTAATTAACTGTTTCTGCTCCATCATTTAGGCCGAGTATTGCAAAGCCTTTGAGGGAGGCAGTTGTCAAATCATTCTTTTTGACTGGAAGCCTTGGCTTCAAAATTACAATACAGCCTGTTTAATCCAGAGCTGGCAATTTAGCAAATGGTCTGTGTTACGCTGCTTTGATCTTAAAAGAAAGTTTCTCCCCTCTTTCTGTCTCTCTGTACATCTCTCTCTTTCTCTCTCGGTGCCTCTGACTCTCTTGAAGTCGGATGCATGCAGAAAGCAATAAATCCCCCACACAATTATTGCCCTCCCACCCTTCCACCCTCTCCCTTCCCCTCTCACTCTCCCGATGTATCTGCAGATCATTAAGTAATGTTTCAGCAGATCGGAACAATTAAGGCTGTCAGGGAATGTAACTCAATTCTTGAGAAAATAAAAGTTTGACTAATGACTTGAAAATGAGATATGTCAGTTTCCTAACAATTGGTTAAAGTAAAAACTTACCCCAGAATGTAAGAGCAAAGGATTTTATGTTTTGGAGATAGCAGAAACATCAAGGCAATGAATCAAGCCTGACAACTTTTACGCTTGGCTATACTTGTTACTCTTTGAGCTGAATCCAACCAGGGCACCTACACAAATGATGGAGAGTTTAAAGCGAACTGTTCAAATGTCACCTGTTCTATTCTGCAGTGTGATCAGCCCTCCTCATTGTAAAAATAATTTTTCCTTTACTTGATATACAGCCTTATCAGGTTGTCAAAAAAAAACACCTCAAAGTACTTCACAGGATTTACTCTATGGATGATGTAAAGGGTGTCTGGCTCCCATCCTCCCGACGTGAAAGGCACTCTATAAATGTAATTTTGTTGTTGTTCTGCCTCAGAGGTGGAAATGCTACCAACTGAGCCAAACTCAGGCCCCCTCAGAGGCAGTTTTGAATCCAGGCAGGTCAGGAAGAAACCTTAGGCAAGTTTCCTCACTCTACACGCCTAATAATAATCCATCCCCCAAAAAGCACAATAATATAATTGGTCATTTCAATCCACGACTGTTTGTGGGGACACAGCTGTGCGTAATTGTCCGCTGTATTTCGCCCAGAAATGCACAGTCAATTCTCTTTACCGTATATTTTGCGAAGCCCTTTTGAGATGTTTAGAAGTGCTGAAGCGTGAAAAGCGCTGTATCAAATGGAAGGATTATTATTATTATTATTACTTTATTGTCGGAGGTGCTGTCCTTTGGATGAGATGTTAAACTGAGGTTCTGCCTGCTCAGGTGGGTATTAAATATCCTATTTGAAAAGAGAACCGTTTCTCATAGTGTCTTGACCAACAATCTTCCCCTAAATAAAATTGATCATCCACATCATGAATATTGCTGTGCGCAAATTTACTGTTGCGTTATTGTCCTTTACAGTAGATCCTATGAAGCATTTTGAGACATTCTCCTGACATAATAATAACAATAATAATAACCCTTGCATTCGATATAGTGATTTTCATGTCTTCTAGACGTCTCAAATTCCTCCTCTTTGACGGACCCATCGATCACCCCAAATATCCCCCTTTCCCTCCACCTTCCAGCCTCCCCGTCCCGATCCCAGCTTGGGTCTGAAACAATGACTGTCCAGCACTTTGGGAAGTCCTCCTGATGTGAAAGATACTATACACGTGTAATGTTGTTGTTGTTGTCTCAAAGCGCTTCACAGAATGTATTGTGAAATGAATTGACTGAATATTTGTGGGCGAAGCGCGGCAGCCAATTGCGCACAGCAGTGTCCCACAAACTGTTACTGATTGAAATGACCATTTTTGTCCCCGAGGCATTATTATCAGGCATGTGGAATAAGGAAACTTGCCTCAGGTTTCGTCCTGGCTTGGAATTGATCACAGGTCTCTCGCTTGTAAGGCGAGTGCTCTAACCGCTGATCTACAGAACTCCACATGATAAGCATGATTTGAAGTGTAGGTGATATTATTGACATTATGGAGTACTGTAGCTCAGTGGTTGTGAGTCCTGTAGCTCAATGGTTAGAGCACTTGGCTTACTAAACGTAAGACCTGTATTCGAATCCAAGCAGGTCAGGTTGAAACCTTACTCCACACGCCTAATAATAATCCCTCAAAAAACAATAATAAATTAATAATTTCAACCCACAACTGTTTGTGGCTCACTGCTGTCCACTGCTGTGTTTTGCCTACAATTATACAGTCAATTCACTTTACAGCATATTTAGTGAAGCGCGTTGAGGCGTCTAGAAGACGTGATAAGGCGCTGTATCAAATGCATGGATTATTACTATTATTATTTATTCCATTAGCATCAAAAATGTTGCCTCAGAGATTCTACACAGCATTGTTGGTAGCATGCTGGAGTCTGAAGGTTGTGAGTTCAAGCCCCACATTGTGTCTTGGAATGGCATAGTCTAAGCTGACACTCTGATGCATTGTGAGAGGTGCCATTCCTTCAGTTGACAAGTGAAACAAATACAGCAACAAGAACAAATTACAATTGTATAGACAAAGTCACGCCTTCCTTTTCAGGTGGACAGTAAAGATCTTGTGACACCTCTCTCTCCCCCAGTGTCCTGGTCAATAATCCCCAAATGAAATAGTTCCCTCACTCCACAACTGCTTGTGGAACGATTGGCAACCACGTTTCGCTCACGAAGATACCCAGTGAATCTACTCTACAGTGAAGCGCTTTGAGGCATCTCTTATTGTTATCCACTCAGTCTCAGGTGACAGTGCCTGGAGAAACAATCGCAGACATTTGTAGAACATAAAGCTGTTGATGATTGGCAGAGAATCTGACGCTCGGTTTATGTAGGGGCATGTAATACAGTGCTAAAGGTTTACAGGACTAAGCATGAACAAGTGCGGAGTAATGAGTCCGTGGAGACTGAAGCCCGTTCTCTACTTAGAAGATTGAATCCTGATGGGTCCGCACAGCGGTTTGATTTGCAGGTCGATAAAATTAGTACAATGTCTACATCTGTCCTCCTGGGAGCTGTGGGGAGATAAGGCAGGGTCTCCAAACTGCCTCTGAGGGGCCCTGAGGGATTAATACTACTACTAATAATAATAATCCTTATATTTGATACGGGGGCTTATCATGTCTTCCAGACGTCTCAAAGGGCTTCACGGAATTTACTGTAAAGTGAATAGACTGTATATTTTAATAATA
Source organism: Hydrolagus colliei (assembly GCA_035084275.1). Taxonomy (NCBI): domain Eukaryota; kingdom Metazoa; phylum Chordata; class Chondrichthyes; order Chimaeriformes; family Chimaeridae; genus Hydrolagus; species Hydrolagus colliei. Next base: position 28,766,182 of record CM068745.1, read on the forward strand.
ATAACCCTTGCATTCAATATGGTGCTTTTCACATCTTATCGACGTCTCAAAGCGCTTCACAGAATGTACTGTAAAGTGAATTGGGCTTATATTTGTGGGTGAAAAAGGCAGCAAATTGCATACAGAACTGTCCACACAAACAGTTGTGGATCGAAATGACCAATTTTTATTATTGTGTTTTTTATTTGGACGGATTATTATTAGGCGTGTGGGGTAAGGAAACTTGCCCAAGGTTTCGCCCTGACCTGCCTGGATTCGAACACAGGTCTCATGCTTGTAAGGCGAGTGCTCTAACCACTGAGCTACAGGACGTCCGAAGTGGACAACTATGGAGATGGAGAGATGGAGAGAGTGTTGGAAACAAAGAGAGACAGATAGAGGTGGCGAGCGAAGGAGAGATTGAGAGATGGAGAGAGAGAGACAGAGAAAAAGAGATATCTCACGGAGTCTGAGGCCTGGACCAATTTTGTGGGCGAAACACATTGATACAGTTCCCTTCCCGCAGGATAGCGTGCCAGAGCACTACACCGTGGCCAGGCTGGACTTTGAACAAGGGAGAAGTGAGAGTTGACAGTAGACACAGTCGAAGTGATAGTTCTTCACAAGAGATTTAGGGATAGATATTGTGTGTCCGCTTCACTCAGTGGTAGCTCTCTTGACTCTGAGACAGAAGGTTAAGGGTTCAAGTCCCACGTTGGTCTTGGAATCACATAGTCTAAGCTGATGTTCCAATGCTGTTGAGTATTGCATAGCCAGAGGTGTCGTCCTTTGGGTGAGATGGTAAACTGAGATCCTGTCTGCTTGTTCAGGTGCACGTTAAAGATTCCACAGCGTTATTCGCAACGTGAAGTGTCTTGTCTCCTGGTGTCTTGACTAACAATTCCCCCATAATAAAATTGGTCACTCACTCCACGGCTGTTTGCGGAACACTGCTGTATGCAACTGACTGCTGCATTTTGCCAACCAAATGACCAGTCGCTCTACTTTATTATTATTATAATAATAATCCTTGCATTTGATATAGTGCTTTTTACATCTTACCGCCATCTCAAAGTGCTTCACAGAATATACTGTCAAGTGAATTGACTGTATATTTTAAGGTTTACCTGTTAAGTCTTCCAACAACGTGAAAAGGCGCTATATCAAATGCAATGATTATTAATATTATTATTATTATGATTATAGCTTAGGAGAGAGAGGGTGAGACAAAGGGATTGGGGCAAGGACTTCCAGAGGGTTGGAGGGCTAAGACTAGTTGGAATTTCAGAGCTGCGCTGTAGTTGTGAACGTGAGGGGCTGAGGGGTGGGTGTTGGAGAATGGGGAGAGGTAATTCGGTTAAGGCTCTGGAAGTCCCGCACTCCATTCGCCTCGACCCATCCTTTCCTATTTTCAGGTCACGCCTAAAGACTTTTCTTTTCAATCTCTCTTTTGGTGAACTTTTTCCCCTCCCCTGGCTTGGCCCCGGAATCCGTTATTGTGAAATGCTCCGAGACGCCATCTGGCGTGGAGTGAAGGCGCTTTATAAATCCAAGTTGTTGTTGATGATGATGATGGGGAGGAAGGTGTATTTTTGTGGAGGAATAACACATTATTATTACCCCTATTCACCCACAAATACACAGTCAATTCACTTACAGTATTTTCTGTGAAGCACTTTGAGACGTCGATAAAATGTGAAAAGCGCTATATCAAATGCAAGGATTATTATTATTATATTAAAAAACCACAACAATATAATGGGTCATTTCAATCAATGACTGTGTGGACTCTGCTGTGCGCAATTGCCTGACGTTTTCCACCTACAAATATACTGTCAATTCACTTTACAGCACATTCTGTGAAGCGCTTAGAGACGTCTAGAAGACGTGAAAAGCGCTATGACAATTACAAGGAATATTATTATTATTATTATATTAAAAAAAGTGGGCTTCACTATATCCAGGAGAAAACAAAGCTTTTCCAACCTCCCATTGGGAAACAATAGTTATTGAACTGTGTTACCAGTCAGTCGTTAGTGAAACACCAATGGCTTGTGAGTGGCCTGACCCTCACCTGCCTTTACCACTGCCAATTAGCGCCCAAGGCTTACTCTCTCTTTCTCTCGCGTGCTCTCTCTCTCTCGCTCCCCTGAAAGTAACCACAGCTGCAGTCATTATCCATCCCAGGCAGTGGAAGAGACCGAGAATAAATGGCAGATCAGTGCTAATGGGTTAAATAATATACCAACATTAATCCCTACAGTGCTTTTTAATTTATGCCGGGCCTGTCAAAAACTTTGCTTAACAAGTGCACAGGGATTTCGTTTACTTGCTGGGTGAGCAACTGGCAATCCTAGGGGCAAAAAGCCCAGGCATAATCACATGCATGAGTGCTCTCAAGGTAATGGAGAAATTCTGTTTTTATGTACTTCAAATAGCGCTTTGATAGCCCTAATAAAAGTGTATCCTTATAAAATTTTATGTTAAAATTGCTGCTGGGGTCTGCTGGGTAACCTGATTGCCCAAGGTCGTGTTCCACGATATGCTTCACTGTTTTTTCCCCTCAATTGGAAGCACAGTAGAGCAATGGCTTTTAAAGAGGTTGGAATGGTGGAGTGGGGGGTGGGGAGGAAATTTCACTGTCTTGAGCCCAGAAGGGGCATGGGACCTGGTTTTAAATGGTGAGGGCACATTGCTATCTGGAGTCCTACAGCTTAATGGTTTAAAGTGCTCGTTTTGTAAGTGAGAGGACGTGGATTTGATTTCCCAGGCAGGGCGAAACGTTGGGCAAGTTTCCTTACTCCACACGCCTCGGTTAATCTGAATAGGAAACCCGGTTGCTTGTCAATTGCTTTTCCGGATACAATAATGCCTCCCAAAAAATAATAATTTGTTTGGCGGACACTGCTGCGCACAATTGGCTACCGTGTTTCGCCCACAAAATATCCAGTCAATTCATTTAACAGTATATTCTATGAAGCGCTTTGAGACGTCTCGAAGACATGATCATGCGCTAAATGAAACACAAGGATTAATATATTCTAACATATTATAATTTAATTATTATAATAGTATCATTATCATTGCTGGGGCGCAGCCTTTCGGTTGAGACAATAACAACAACTTCGAAATAACAACAACAAAACTTCAATTTATATAGCACCATCCACGCTGGACGGCGTCTCAGAGCGCTTCAAAACATAGCACTCCTCTCGTGGGGCAGTGTCCCAGAGCAGTTGACAGTGACAGAGCATGACCCCGAGTTAGGGGGAGGTGACTGTAGACATGGGAGAAGAGGAAGGTCTTCGGTTGCGAACTGACAGTAGGGGAAGGGGCGAGGCAGAGGGATAGAGGAAGAGTGTCCCAGAGTTTTGGGGCATAGTGATCAGGTGCAGTGGGTAGTGGGTTGGGGAGTAAGCACGCCAGAGAGATAGGGAGGTGACAGGGAATGAAGAGATTTGAAGATGCGTGGACCAAGCCCTTGTCTGTCTGTTCACTTGAATGTTGAACGTTCCGCAGCACTCATTGAAACAAGTGGAAACTTTCTTCCTCCCAGTGTCTTGGCCAATAATTATCACCCTTGTATTGGGCACAATGCTTTCCACATTTGGAGGACAGTAAAATATCTTGCGTTTATACAGCATCCGTCACGGTAGATTAGGGCCTCGGAGCAGTGCACAGCAGTGGACACTGAGCGAGAGAGCAGCAGGAGGGTGTGGTGGTGGAAAGGTGATTGTGGGTGAGTTTGATGAGGCAAGTGTTTAGGTGGGAATGAAAGATAGATAAGAGAGGGTGAGGCGGAGGGTGTGGATTTGTTTCATTTGAATTGACTTGATTAGATTTGAATTGGTTTGATTTGAATGAAATCGACTTGATTTAAATGGAGGATGTCTCAAAGCGCTTAGCAGGATTTATTGTAAAGTGTAGCGAACAGTAGGTGAAAGTATTCTCTTGGGCGAGGCGGGAACTGAGCAACTCAAACTCAGTTGAAGGGTTGGCTCCTTTAGGACAGGTGAGCCATTGGCTTGAATGACACGCCTGTTGGCCAAATTGATGTGAGGAAACCCCCAAAAAAACAGCCAACCGGACAACAAGTGGGTGGGTGAGGTCAACGAGTTGGGAGGTGGGGGCAAGAGGGGGGAATGGATGCAATATGCTGCTCGGAGGAATGGCTGTTGTCCTCTCAGGGAGGATTCTCACCTCCCACTTCTCCTTAAGGAGATGACTGTAGATAGATGTGGGTGTGCAGAGATTATTATTAATTATAATAATTAATAATAATAATTCTTGCATTTGATTCAACTCCTTTCACGTTTTCAAGGCGTCTCAAAGCACTTCACACCGTAAAGTGGATTGACTGCAAAACACCTACAAAATACACAGTCAAGGCTAGATTAAAAATGCTGATACAGTTGTGTGCAAATGTCATAATAACAATCACAATAAGCATAATAATTCCAATAATAATCCTAATAATAATCATAATTTAAATTGGAAGAAGAAGTTGGATAAAAGTCCTGTTTAGCTATACACAGGTTGACATCTCATTCCACAGTCCAGCAACTTGGGACATCCTCCTGACATGAAAAGGTGCTATACAGATATAATTTATTGCAGCACATATGCCCCACATTGCCCATGAAAGTATGAATAGTCAGGCAGCAAGGATTCTTCCCACTCCGTTCCTGTAAACCAAAGGCCTAATAGTTTGGCTGATCCTAACTGGACAACCAATTCACACAAGTGTATGAGTGTCAGCCTAGACTATAATAATAATCCTTGCATTTGATATAGTGCTTTTCACATCTTATCGACGTCTTAAAGCGCTTCAAAGCATGTACTGTAGAGTGATTTTACTGTATATTTGTGAGTGAACGCGGCAGCCAACTGCGCACAGCAGTGTCCCCACAAACAGTCGTGGATTGAAATGACCCATTTTTTTATTATTGACGGATTATATTTAGGCGTGTGGAGTAAGGAAACTTGCCCAAGGTTTCGCCCTGATCTGGCTGGATTTGAACACAGGTCTCACACTTGTAAGGTGAGTGTTCTAACCACTGAGCTACAGGAGCTCCACAAAATGTGAATTTAAGGTCCTGATGGGAGGGCTTGAACCCCTAACCTTCTGACTCACAGTCAACAGATCCAGGCTGATAACTTGCCCTAACATCAAGTATTTGGTATTGCACTTGATCATGTTATATAATAATAGAATAATAATCCTTGAATTTGATGTGGCGCTTTTCTCGTCTCGTAGACATCTCAAAGCGCTTCACAGAATATACTGTAAAGTGAACTGACTATATTTGCGGGCAACATTCGGCAGCCAAATGCGCAGTGTTGGGATGTCTGAGAAGGCTTTACAGGATTTATTGTAGAATGCAGTGGCTATGTATTTTGTTGGCAGCCAATTTGCGCACTGCAACATGACTGTATATTTGTGGGTGAAACATGGCATACAGCCCAGGAATGAGTGAACCATTTTCACAGGTAAACCTGATGACTAAATGTTTGCGATACCAGCCAAAAATGTGTTGGTTAAAGGTACACAGGGAGAGAAATGTAAAAACCCACACCTTGACTTTGGGCAGTTGTGGGAGAAACCAGAGTTAGGAAATTGCTTGGATATATGAAGAAATTTATCAGGCAACTAATGTTGAATGGGGAAAGGAGGAAAGGAATGGGAATTGAGCAGAGAGCTCCATTAGATGTGGTGATAGTGTTGCAAAGCGAGCAATAGCAAGGTCTCGATGGAACATAGGAACAAAGGAGCAGGAGTAGGCCATTCAGCCCCTCGAGCCTGTTCCGCCATTCTATTAGATCACTGGTGATCTGTACCTCAACTCCAATTACTCGCCTTAATGGGACGAGCGGCCTATTTCCTGCGCTCTAAATATTCCACGATCCTTAAAGAGACTAATTCAGCCCTTAGTACACAGGCGAGGCGACGGCTTTGGCAGCGCTGTGATGAATGACTTGAAACAAAATTATTCAGCGAGCAGTAACTGGGAAGGAAAAATAGATAATGTGGCTGTCAGGGACTGAGAGGCAACGAGATAACTTGAGCGCTGTACAAAAGAAGCTCAGGTGGCTGTTAGAGCTGAGAGTAAATTCAGGATCTGCTGATTGAAGCGGGTTCCGTCGAGGTGTGAGTGCGTTCAATCACCAACCAGTGTCTGCCTGCTGGGATCTGAGGATGTCATCCATGCAGGAGTTTCAGATAAACCTTTGCCAACAAATAGATGCCTTTATGTCGCTGTAGAGAACACAGCTCTGGAAATATACCAGGGGCTCCTGTCAGGCTCCCAGGGGATACTAGAGTCCTGTAGCTCAGTGGTTAGAGCTCTCACCTTGGAAAGCTAGAGACCTGGGTTCGATTCCTGGGCAGGGCAAAACCTTAGGCAAGTTACTCCACATGTCTGTTTACCCAACAGTAAATAGGAATCTGGTTGTTAGTTGATCGGTGGATTGCTTTTCTGGGGGGCAATCATTCCTTCTGAAAAGAATAAATGAATTAGTCACTTCCACCCATGACTGTTTGTGGGTCACTGCCGTGCACAATTGACTGCCGTGTTTGGCCCACAGAATACACAGTCAATGAAGCGTTTTGAGACATCTTGATGCGTGATAAGGTACTATGTCAAATAACTCTAATCCCATAGCACTATTCGAAAAGAGACTTTCTCTCAGTGTCCTATCCAACAAAGCCCCATCTCATATCAATAATCTGTACATTTGACTTAATGGCTTTTGATATTGAGAGTAATAGTTCATGGTTCATTCACCTCTCGACTCTAAACGCAATATTTCTGTTCTTAAATTAGCTGCTGAATTTGCCTACAAATATAAAGTCACTACATTTTGTAATCTTGACGACGTGCTAAGGCATTATATCAAATGCTTATTATACTCACTGCACCTGACAGCAATTTATCTGTGAAGTGCTTTGAAATGTTTTGACATTGCTGGCACTGTACAAATGCAAGGCTTTTTGTATCATACTATTCCAGAATATTACTTTCCCTTTTTTTTGTGACGAGGGGTGGGGCAATTCTGTGATTACAGAAGTGAAGGATGAAGAAAAGAAAATAATTTTGCAGTTTGATGAGATGCTAAAAATAATCCCTCCAAACCAAAAAAATGTGGTCACTCAATCCATGACTCTTTGTGGGACGCTACTGTGCATGATTGACTGCCAGGTTTCGCCCACAAAATGCACAGTCAATTCACTTTACAGTATATTATGTGAAGCGCTTTGAGACATCTCAATAATGCAAATAGACGCTATATCATATGTAGGCATGATTATAATAATATCATTCTTATTCTTATTGAAACTTCCCAATACAATAATTGTTCTTATATGTCATCCCCGGCCATATGGAGAAAATGGTGCAAGTTTATAATAATAATCATAATAATAATCCTTGCATTTGAGAAAAGCTCTTTTCATGTGTTCTAAATGTCTCAAAGCACCTCATAGAATATACTGTAAAGTGAATTGACTGTATATTTGTGGGTGAAACATGGCAGCCAATCGCACACAGCAGTATCCCACAAACAGTCGTGGATTAAAATGACCAATTTTTATTGAGGGGTTATTATTAGGCATGTGGAGGTGGAGTAAGGAAACTTGCCCAAGGTTTTGCCTTGATCTTCCCGGATTCGAACACAGGTCTCACGCTTGTAAGGCGAGTGCTGTAATCACTGATTGTTGTCTTGAGTCAGACCTTGAAGCAGACAAGGGAGGAAGCGAGATGAAGGGATTGTGGGATGGGGTTCCAGAGCATGGGTGCAGAGAGGCTGAAAGCCCAGCCAACCGATGGTAGAGCGGGTCGGATGGGAGACATGGAGTAGGCCAGAACCTGCTGAACGGAGGCAGTGGACAGGTTGATAGGGGGTCAGATGGTCAGAGAGGTAGAAGGGGGAAGGCTGTGGAGAGCCTTGAAAGGTAGGACGAGGATCTTGAATTTGATCCTCTGGGGGATGGGGAACCAGTAGAGCCGAGCGAGGATTGGGGTGATGGGGTCGTCGAGCCTGGTGAGGGAGAGAACATGAGCTGCAGAGCTTGGATGATTTACAACTTGTAGAGGGAAGAGTTGGGGAGGCTGACAAGGAGGGAGAATGTATGTGGTAATGTTCACAACAAGTAACATAGTTCCTATAAAACTCCATGTCAATCACCCCAGATAAAATCAGTCACTCACTGTATAGATGTTTGTAGGGACACTGCTGTGAGCAAATTGGCTGCTATGTTCACCTACCATATACAGTCACTGCACTTCATAGTAAAATCGTGTGAAGCACTTTGAGACTTCCTCCCAGCGTGAAGGGGGTCATGTCAAATGCAAGGATTATTGCGATGAATTATTAAATTGGTTTCCTCGCTCGCAAGTCTTTTCGAGAAATTGAAATTAGTGCCAGGGAACGAACAACAAAAGTAAAACTGTATCCAGCTGCTTTTTGGAGGTTCCTTGGAATCAAGTCATGTTTTCTGGCGTCTTCATGTCAACTCATACTACACTGATCCAAATCTACTGTGATCAAGCTATCCAGCACGAGATTGAACTCTGTATGAGTTACAGCTTGCATTTGTTAGGAAGCAACAGAGTTTGAGTGCTTGAAGAGGTGCATGTGCCGATTTTAGTGGCAAATTGAATCTAATTGAATGGTTCTCCCAGTAACAGCCTGGCTCAGTGTCTCTCGCTTCTGAGTCAGAAGGTTGTGGGTTCAAACTGCCAATGTTAGGGACTTTACAACAATAATAATACTGGCATTTCTTTATGGCACCTTATCATGTCACTGAGACATCTCAAAACACTTTCAGCGTATTACTGTAAAGTGAATTGACTGGATATTTTGTGGGAGAAACGCGGCAGCCAATTGCCTACAGCAGTGACCTACAAACAGACATGGATTAAGGGACCATATTTTTTTCAGTAGATTAATGCTCCCAGTAATAAGTTTGAACTCATACTGTCTAAAATGACACTTCAATACAGAGTGCTTAATTGTCAATGATGCCGTCTTTGGATGAGATGTTAACCCAAATACACAGTCACCACACTTTGCAGCAAAATCCCTTAAGGCGCCTTTTAGACACCCTTCCAACTTGGGAGTTTGGTAATAAAAATGACACTAATAATAAAATAATAATGATAATAATCCTCGCATTGAGTGAGGTGCCTTTCAGGTCAAGGGGATATCTCAAAGACTTCACAAGAAATCGACTTCAAGATCCTCACTCTTGTATCTAAGTCCCTCCACTCCTCTGCACCACCCCCACCTCTCTAACCTCCTCTCTCATCACTGCAGTACCTGCTCCCTTCGCTTTACTGGGTCTGGCCTCCTCCTTGTACCCCAAGTCCTCCACTCCACCATCGGTAGCTGTGCCTTCAGCCACTGTGCCCCGAACTCTGGAACTCTCTCCCTTAATCCCTCCACCTCGCCCCTTCCTTTTCCATTTTCAGGTCACGTCTGAAGACCTTTCTGTTCGACTGCGCCTACAGTCACCTTCCCTTGCCCCCTGCTCAGCCCCGGGCTCTGCCATTGTAAAGCGCTCTGAGACACTGCCTGGCATGGAAGGCGATATATAAATGCGAGTTGTTGTTGTTGGAAAGTGCAGTGACTGCGTATGTTGTAGGCAAATGCAGCAATCCCTCAGCACGATACTAGAGTGTCAGTTTACTATTAATAATAATAATCCTTGCATTTCATATAGCGCTTTTCACATCTTATCGACGTCCCAAAGCGCTTCACAGACTATACTGTAAAGTTAATTAACTGTACACTTGCGGGTGAAATGCGGCAGCCAATTGCGCACAGCAGTGTCTCACAAACAGTCGTAGATTGAAATGACCAATTTTATTATTATGTTTTTTTTGGAGGGATTCTTATTAGGTGTGTGGAGTAAGGAAACTTGCCCAAGGTTTCGCCCTGACCTGCCTGAATTCGATCACAGGTCTCGGGTTTGTAAGGTGAGTGCTCTAACCATTTATAGTGCAGGAGGCCATTTGGTCCATTGTGTCTGTGTTGTCCATTTGAAAGAGCAATCATTTCAGTTACATCAACAGCAACAGGTTGCATTTATATGACACCTCTCATATATAGTGTTGTCCCAGAGCACTTATCTTTGTTGCCTCAAAACATCCGGCATTCTTGCATTTGATACAGCCCCTCATCACACCATCTAGACATCGCAGAGCACTTCACGTGTTTTCACCGTAAAGTGTAGTGACTGTGTATTTTGTCGGTGAATATTCACACAGTGCTGGCCCACACACAGCCATGAGGGATGAAAGAATTTCATCTGTTGGCCAGCAAACCGCCACAGCTTGATAGCTACCATATAAATATGCTGTACAGTAATAAGAATAATAGCAATAATCCTTAATTTGAGACGTCTCAAAGCGCTTGTCACAATATACTATCAAATGAAGTGACTGCGTATATTTGTGGGCGAAATATAAATTATATTGCAAAATTGCCTTTCCCCCTTTTCCTCTCGCATCTCCCCATATGCACACGCGCACACACACATACATACACACGCGCACACACACACGCGCACACACACTTACTTCCATCAGCCAGATTTGCGTCCTGGCGTGAAAGTAGATGTAAATGCCACTGGTTTGTTTAGCTGCGGCGCTGGCGAATGAGTTAGACGGGTTGAACAGCGCTGACATCCTCAGCACGGATCCCTAATGTTAACAAACGCTAGCTTGTCAGGCTCATCACGCCTGAGCCTTGCCGAATAGAAGATGTTATTTAGAACTACCCTACAGTCAATTAAAATACAGTAATGATGACATCTGCTGAATACACGCTGATCAAAGCCTAGATTGCCCACACTGCTTCTGACATGAAAACTGCGTGTTTGGCGATGGACTGACACAGAGTAGCAGGTCAGGTAATTATGAGAATATCTGTGATGTATCTGTTCCAATTGCTTAGCTCTTCCTATTATCAGAGCATCAGAGTGAAACACACGCGATTCACTGCCAGCACCAGATAGCAATGTCTATGACACCATCTCCCCTTGCCGCAGATGGTATTTCAGGAAGGATGAATTAATTTGACAATAAATGGGTGACAAGCCATATTCCTCTCTTTTTTTTTAATTGTGCCGAGGCAGCTCGACACATCTGGGAATCCAACCAGAAATCGGACATTGCTCTCTGCCTCATCCCGTTTCCCGCGGTAATTAAACCCCACCCCACCCTATCTGCCCCCCCACCCACCCCCAACCCAACCACACCCAGACCAAACGCCAATACGTCGCCGGTCCGATCTGCGGCCGTTAGTTAACGGCAGGTGAACCGTTACGATCGTGGTAATGATCGTTATAATCCTTGCATTTGATACAGCGCATTGTCACATCTTCGAGACTTCACAAAGCGCTTCACAGACCACACGGGAAAGTGAATTGACTGCGTCTTTAGCGGGGTGGCAAATGCGGCAGCCAACCGCGCACAGCGGCGTCCCCACAAATAGCGGTAGATTGAGTCACTGAATTATTGTAATTTTTCGTTCGGCAATTGCTGGCCTCCCGTCATTTCATTGCGTTAACAAGAGAATGTGTATTTTGGGGGTAAATGTTCAAACAAGTGGTTAAGGACAAGCATTCTTAAATTGGCAGCAAATTATCTACTTTATTAAGATTATACTGTGATGACTTCCATGACGTGCTACTATCAACCCCCTACACCCCACCCTCCCATTCTGTGCTCTTTCTCTCATTCTATCTCTCCTTTTGGCCCCCCCACCCCCCCTCCCCACCCACCACACACTCATACGCACCCACACGAACACACATCTCTCACCATTGCTCATTATTACCTAACCACTTCAGTGTGATATACGGCTGCTTTCAAAGTCACCCAGTTTCCACTTAGATTTTATGGCTTGCTCTGTTTTTTGGCAGTTTGTTTTTTACAGACACTCAAATTCCAATCATAATAATATTAATAATAATAATCTATACATTTCAGTCACAAAATACGCAGCTAATCCATTTTACAGTGTATCCTGTGAAGTGCTTTGAGACATCTCGATGACATGATTGGAGGAATATCAAATGCAAGTAGGTGCAGAAATCCACACGTGTTAGTGCTCAGTGCTTCTCTCCTTTAGTCCTGTCACTAAGATCTTCCTTATCAATAATAATAGTAATCCTTTCATTTGATATAGCGCTTTTCACATCTTCTAGATGTCTCAAAGCACTTCACAGAATATACTGTAAAGTGAATTGACTGTATATTTTTAAGTGAAATGCGGCAGCCAATTGCGCATAGCAGTGTCCCACAAACAGTCGTAGATTGAAATGACCTAATTTTTTTTGAGGGATTATTATTAGGCATGTGGAGTAAGCAAACTTGCCCAAGGTTTCACCCTGGCATCCCTGGATTTGAACACAGGTCTCATACGTGTAAGGTGAGTGATTTTAACCACTGAGCTACAGCACTCCTAAATTATTATTATTGGAGTTCTGTAGCTCAGTGGTTAGAGCACTCGCCGTACAAGTGTGAGATCTGGGATTGATTCCAGGCAGGTATATATAGTGAATTCCCTTTACAGTATATTCTGTGAAGGGCTTTGAGACTTCTAGAAAGATGAAAGGTGCTATGTCAACTGCAAGGATTATTATTATTATATTGTTTATCTAATTCCTCAAAGTGTTAGGCAAAAGTTGGTAACAGCTAAGCCTTGGGGGGAGCCCAGAGTGTGTGTTGAGGTAACTGCTGGAACCTGACCAGCTAAACCCACATAGGTTTTTATTGATATCACTGTCTGGCCAAGCTTTCCCGCTGCTTGTCCATGTTTGACCACCCTAGCCATTAAGGCTTTGGCTTGTAGGTTAAACCCCAAACTGAACTATCAACCTGGACTGGAAGCTCATTGATCCAGCGTTGAGGCTTCAACCCACAACCTGTCAGATGGTGAAGAGCTGTGACACGTTCTCTTGATGTGAAAGGCATTTTATCATTGGAAAATATTTGAATTTAATCGAAAGATCGTAAGATTGTTTGGATAAAGAAGACCTCTCAGCCTGCGGACAATTTTAGGATAGACAACAGGAAGTTTTTCTTTTTGCCCAGAAGGTAACTAACAACTGAAACAATGTCACCAGGAAAGCTGGTTGAGACCGGGACATTGGGACTATCCTGTGGCTCAGTGTTTAGAGTATTCACCTAGCAAGCGAAAGATCAGGCAAAGCTAAATCTTGGGCCGGTTTCCTTACTCCACACGACTAATAATAATACCTCGAAAAAAGCAATAATAAATTGGTCATTCCAATCCATGACTGTTTGTGGGACGCTGCTTGTGCAATTGGCTGCCGTGTACAAATATACAGTCAATTCACTTTACAGCATATTCTGTGAAGCGCTTTGAGACGTCACGAACAGTGGTTCTCAACCTTTTTCAGTAATGTACCTCTTGTTGATTTTCAACATTATCGTGTACCCCCACCCAACCACATACATGCACACACTACCCTCCTCATCCCACTTGCATTTTATGACCAAGCTTTTCTTATACTGTATAACAAAATAACTAGGACATACAAAATGACGGAAATAACAATTAAATGCACAATTTAGAAGGCTATAAAACGCTAAATAAGAGAGCTAAATAAATCTATGTAGTCACCTGTACTCCCTGAAAGTAATTTTGTACCCGCTGGGGGTACATGTACCCCGGGTGAGAAAAGTATTATAATCAAATGCAATGATTATTATTATTATTATCATTATATTTGATCTTACCCACTAAAAACTCACCCTACCTTCCTTTCATTACAGCCACAAGCTGTTGTTGTTTAAATGAATCCCTGAGTCCTGGTCTCAATCAGCTTTCATGGTGACAACAACAACAACAAATTACATTTATAGAGCGCCTTTCACGTCGGGAGGACGTCCCAAGGCGCTGCACAGGAGGTGTGTGACCCGAGCTGGGAGGGGAGTGTTTGGGAAGGGGTGAAACACGAAGGGGAGGTAAAAGAGTTCGGGGTGGAACAGAAGGCACGATCGAAGAGGAAAGTCTTCAAACCGGCCTTGAAAGAGGAAAGGGAAGAGACGAAACGGAGGGATTCCAAAGGGTGGGAGCGGAGAACCTGAAGGCCCGGCCTCCGATGGTGGGGTGGTTCGGGCGGGGGGCTTGGAGCAGGCCAAGTCCTGTTGAACGGAGGGTCTGGGTGGGTGTGTAGGGGGAGAGTAAATCGGTTAAATAGGGCGGGGCAAGGCCGTGTAAGGCCTTGTAGGTGAGGACGAGGATCTTGAACTCGATCCTCTGGAGGATGGGGAGCCAGTGGAGACGGGCGAGGGTGGGGGTTATGTGGTCGCGGAGGCGGGTGCGGGATAGTACACGGGCTGCAGAGTTTTGGATGACCTGCAGCCTGTGAATGGAGGAACTGGGGAGGCCGACGAGGAGAGAATAGTCCAGCCTCGAGGTGATGTACGCATGCACGAGTGTTTCGGCAGCGCGGGGGGTAAGATAGTTGCGGAGCCTGGCAATGTTGCGCAGGTGGAAATAAGCGGTGCCGGTCAAGGCGCGGATGTGTGGGAGGAAGGAAAGTTTTTGATCGAACATGATGCCGAGGTTCCTGATTGGCTTTGTGAGGTGGAGAGTGCAGCCTTGGATATTGAGGCTGGCAGCGCCCGATGTGCGGAGGCGCTGGCTTGAGCCAATCAGGAGGGCCTCGGTCTTGCTCACGTTCAATTGCAAAAAGTTGTCCCTCGTCCACGACTCAATGTTGGACAGACATGCTGTCAGAACATCGATCGTCTGGGGGTTGAGGGATGAGGCAGAAAGGTACAACTGGGTGTCATCCGCATATATGTGGAAATTTACCCCATGTTTGCGGATGACGTCGCCCAGAGGGAGCGTGTAAAGGGTGAAAAGGAGGGGGCCCAAAAAAAGAGCCCTGAGGGACGCCGTGAGAAACTGTGCGGGAGTTTGAAGAAAAACCATTGGAAGAAACAAAATGTAAACGGTGGGTCAAATAAGAGTGGAATCAGTCAAGGACTGTGCCTTGAAGGTTGAGGTGGGAGGAAAGACGTTGAAGGAGGATGGTGTGATCGACTGTGTCGAACGCAGCAGACAGGTCAAGGAGGACGAGGAGGCAGAGGGAGCCCTGGTCACAGGCGGTTAGGATGTCATTTGTGACCTTGACCAGGGCAGTTTCTGTGCTGTGGATAGGGCGGAAACCTGATTGGAGGTGTTCAAGAAGTGAGTGAGTTGAAAGGAAAGAGCGGAAAAGACACTGTTCCAGTTGTTAATTACGTGGAGCTCCTGTAGCTTAGTGGTTAGAGCACTTGCCTTATAAGCGTGAGACCTGTGTTCGAATCCAGGCAGATCAGGGCAAAACCTTGGGCAAGTTTGCTTACTCCAAAGTTTCGCCCTGATCTGCTTGGATTTGAACACAGGTTTCACGCTTGTAAGGCGAGTGCTCTAACCAGTGAGATACAGGATATCTCCTTTCAAGACTGAAGGGAAAGCCCCAGTTTGTCTTATTGTGGCTCGGAGCTAACTCTACAACACTGGGGATCAGACTTGCTGTTCTCCTCTGTGCTGCCTCCAGAGTTAAGCAATTGACTTAACCTGTGACCTTTTTACTTGTTACAACTTAAACCCTCTCCAGCCACCTTTGCAATCAATCTCCCCTTTTACCTGTAGTTGTGGATGTTGATTACATGTAGTTTGAACCTGAAGATCAAATTCAGGGCGGCTTGGCATTTATACTTGTCAATAATAATCATCATACAATAAATCCTTGCAGTTAATTTAGCACTTTATTGTGTATCATTGCAATGTACCAAAGCGCTTCTCAGAATATACTGTCAAGTGAATTGACTGTATATTTTATGGGCGAAACGCAGCAACCAATTGCGCACAGCAGCGTCCCCACAAACAGTAGTGGATTGAGTGACCTAATTATTTTATTTTGAAGGGATTATAACGCCTGGAAAAGTGATCTGCCAATAGACTAACAACTGTGTTCCTACTTACTGCTAGGCAAACAGGTATGTGGAGAAAGCAAACTTGCCTATGGTTTCACCCTGCCGGGAATCGAACCCGGTCCTCTCACTTGTTAGGTGAGTGCTCTAATAACTAAAATATGGGACGCTATTCTTCAGTGCCTTATTATAATAATAAAATAATAATGATAATCCTTGCATTTAATTGAGGGATTATCAGGCGTATGGAGTAAGTAAACTTGTCCAGGGTATCGCCCTGCCTGGAATAGAATCCAGGTTTCTCACTTGCAAGACAAGTGCTCTCAACCACTGAGCTACAGGACTCCACCTTGGGATGCCTTGGGACATCCTCCTGACGTGAAAGGTGCTGTGCAAATGTAATTTTGTTGCTGTTGTTGTTGTTCTGACCTCTGCATTCTAACTTCACCCCTACCCATCCCTCTGTTCCCCCACCCCCACCATCATCTTGACTGAATGACTGGCAGGAACCAAAGGCCCAGTCTCCCAAGTTTACACAACATTACCCGGCTCTGACTTCAATTTCCTAGCAACCACCTGAAAAATAATGAATAAAAAGGCAGAGAGTATATTCTCTCTGTCTCTCGCTCTCTCTCTCTCTCTCTAGGATCCCTGGATCGATTGCCTCCGACTAATACACGAGGAAAGTTTAATTGCGAAAAGGGATTGAGAGACACTCAGCTTTCTAAAATGACCCTCGAATTCCTACTTGACTCTCGGCATTCCCAGGAGGGTCCTTTCTCTCTTTCAGATTATCACAGGTGTCAGTGGCAATTCTATACATAATAATAATAATCACCATCATAATAATACTTGCATTCGATATAGCACCTTAACACTTTGTGGAGACATATTAAAGCCTGTCACAGGATATACTGCAACGTGAAATGACTGTATTTGTGGGCAAAACGCAGCCAATTGCGCACAGCATTGTCCCACAAACAGTTGTTGATTGCATGATCATTTTTTAATCTTGGAGGAATTATTACCCACAAATATACAGTCAATTCACTTTACAGTATACTCGGTGAAGCGCTTTGAGACATCCAGAAGACGTGAACAGAGCTATATCAAATGCAAGGATTATTATTATTGTTGTTGCCCCAGGAAAAGTGATCCGCCAATCGACTATCAACTAGGTTCCTGCTTACTGCTGGGCAAACAGAGGTGTGTGGAATAAGGAAACTTGCTAAAGGTTTTGTCCTGCCCGGGAATCAAATCAGGATCCTCTCACTTGTAAGGTGAATGGTCTAACTACTATGTTACACAGAGTGACACAGCATGGAAACAACCCATTGGGTTGAAATGGTCTGTCAGTCTTTCTACTCAATATGAGCCCCAGTTTCATGGTTGCATTGTTGGATGTCCTGTGCTTTGGATGAGTGGTTGAACTGAGGACATCAAAGACATTCTATGGCACTATTTGAACAATGGCTGGAGTTTCTTTCCTTGTTTTCTGTCCCACAAAACATACAGTCACTCCACTTCACAGCGTTGAAGCGCTTTGAGACGTTTCAACAATGCAATGAGACACAAAATCAAATGCAAGTGTTTTTATTAATATTTTCCTCGATTATGTCCCCTCTGAGACATCCACATATTAAAATAAATTGATAATAGAACACAAAAATACCATCCCGAGGCGCTGAACAGTCGGGAATTAGGACCTGAGCTGGAGGAGGGAGATTTGTGATCAGGGAGGGTGGAGGGCACGGAGGGTAGCTGAAGGCATAGTTGAAGAGCAGAGTCTTGAGGCATGCCTTGAGGGAGAAGACGGAGAGAGCAAAGCACAAAATAATATATATGTGTGTTTGTCTAACTATTGCTGATTGCTATAACAATGAGGATCATCCTCGTTGCTCTCTCCTCTGTCCTGCATCCTGTAGCTCAATGGTAAGAGCTCTTGCCTTACAAGCATGAGACCTATGTTTCAAATCCAGGCAGGTTGGGGTGAAACCTTGGGCAAGTTTCCTTACTCCACATGCCTAATAAAAGTCCGTCCCCAAAACACCTATAATAAATTGGCCATTTCAATCCATGACTGTTTGTGGGGACTCTGCTGTGTGTAATTCGCTGCCAAATTTCGCCCACAAATATACAGTCAATTCACTTTATAGTACATTCTGTGAAGCGCTTTGAGATGTCTAGAAGATATGATAAGTCACTATATCAAATGCAAGGGTTATTATTATTTTATCCATGACCTAACCAGACCATTATCTTACAATGACAGGACTGTCGGCCATAGACAATTTCACTTAATAATAATAATCCATGCATTTTGATGTAGCACTTTTCTCAAAGCGCTTCATAGAATATACTGTATACACACAGAATGTACGGTATACTGTACACTATAGTATTACAGTATATAGATTAAGTTCCAAGGGTCTGAATTCATCTATAAAGCATTGTAGAAGTCTAGAATACTCGCTTCCCCTTCCCCCTTTCCCTCATCCACCCCCAGCTTAGTTAGTAATGGCTGCAAGTGTTTGTTCGTTCTGTAACAATATAAATTGTGTGCTTTGTGGACAAACGTCACAGCAGTGTATAAAACAATTTTCCTGCAAACAGTTGTGAATTGAATGACCAAATTATTATTATTATTTTATTTACCCTCCCTCCCTCCCTCCCTCCCTCCCTCCCTCCCTCCCTCCCTCCCTCCCTCCCTCCCTCCCTCCCTCCCTCCCTCCCTCCCTCCCTCCCTCCCTCCCTCCCTCCCTCCCTCCCTCCCTCCCTCCCTCCCTCCCTCCCTCCCCTCCGCCGTCCCTTGCTTCCCACTACCAAAGCCTGCCTTAAGATTTGCCTCTTTAATCAGTCATCTTTCTTAACCCTCCACTCAAATCCCCCCCGACCCCCACCCTGGTCAGGTACCAAATCATTGCACAAAGAGTTTGAGACATTATCCTGTCCTGATAGGCACTATGTGAATTGTATTGTATTGAGTGAGTACAGTTGCTTCTGGTGACAGGTAACAATAATCCTGTCATTTGCTGGAGTGTCTGTGATGTCCAAATGTCTCAAAGCGCTTTGCAGGAAATTGCTGTCAGACGTAACAAAGTGACTGCGTTTTTCTCGGCAGCAAAGTTGAGAGCAGTGACACCCCATAGACAGGCATGGGGTCAATGACTAATCTATCTGTTAGCCAGGACATCAGGAAACACTCCATTCTCCTTCTGAATTGTCGTAATGCTCTTTGAGCGCACACCTGAGCCAGACGAGGAACTCTGTGCATCGTCTTATTCAAATGAAAGCAACTATAATCCATGCATTTGGAGTCCCGTAGCTCAGTGGTTTGAGCACTCACTTGCCTTACCAACAAGAGACCTGGGTTCGATTCCAGGTAGGTCAGAGCGAAACCTTGGGCAGGTTTCCTTACTCCACACGCCTGGTAATAATCCTTCAAGAACAAATAACAATTAATTGGTCATTTCAATCCATGACTGTTTGTGGGGACACTGTTGTGCGCAATTGGCTGCCATGTTTCACCCACAAATATTCAGTCAATTCACTTTACAGTATATTCTGTGAAACACTTTGAGACGTCCAGAAGACATGAAAAGCGCTATATCAAATGCAAGCATTATTCTTATTATTGTTATTGTTGTTTGACAGAGTGCCTCATCACGTCTCAAAGTGCTTTGCATAATATACTGTAAATTGCCTGTGTATTTTGTGGGTGAATCGTGGCAGCCGATTGCATACAGCAATATCAACAAACAACAAAAGTACATAATTTTAAACATATCCCACAATATCCGACAAACATTCATGGATTGAATGGCCAAATTATGATTTTTTAAAAAGGGATTATTACCCCCGGAATAGCGATCCGATAATCCATTAATAACTGAGTTCCTATTTACTGCTAGGTAAACAGAAGCGTGTGGATTAAGCAAACTTGCTTAACTCGCCCTGAGTCAGAAAGATGTGTGATCGAGATCTTGAACTTGCGTGGTTTAGGCTGATAATCCATTGCAGGGTGTTGTCGGAGGTGCTTCTTCAGATGAGAACTTAACCTGTGCTCAAAATCGGTCACGGCTGTTTATGGGGCACCGTTGGATCAAATTGGAATTGCCTACAGGACACAGAGTTACACCGCTTGACAACATAACCTTCAAGCCCTTTGAAACATCTCACAAACACGATGAGGCTCTGTATCAACTGAGTGGAAGCATACACCATTCCAACTCAAAATCACACTTGTACAGTGCCTTTCACACTGGGAGGACATACCAAGGTGATGGACCTGAGCTAGAGAGGGGAAAGAGTGGTTAGAGAGGGTGAAGGGCAGGTAAGGTAGGAAGGTATCT
Source organism: Hydrolagus colliei (assembly GCA_035084275.1). Lineage (NCBI taxonomy): Eukaryota > Metazoa > Chordata > Chondrichthyes > Chimaeriformes > Chimaeridae > Hydrolagus > Hydrolagus colliei. Next base: position 28,786,472 of record CM068745.1, read on the forward strand.
GATGGCATGGTGGAAGGGGCTTGATACATGCTTTGAAGGATCCTCACACTCGTGTTCAAATTCCTTCGATGGCTGGCACCTCCCTCCCTACCTCTCTACCCCCCAAACTCTGGAACACTATCCCTCAATCCTTGCCTCCTCTCTCCCCTTTTTCAAGTTCCGCCTGAAAACCTTCGTCTTCGAACATGTTTGCAGCCACCACCCGCCAATCCCCGGCTCGGAGTCAGACCCCACCACTGTTAAGTGCTCTGAGACGCTACCCTGTGTGGAGGGCGCTATATAAGCACAGTAGCCATTGCTTTCGCTCTACCGGGTCTGGCCTCCTCCTTGTCCCCCACATATTCTGCTCCACCATTGCCTTCAGCCACTACACCCCGATGCTCTGGAACTCCCTCCCTCCCTTCCTCTCTTCCTACATTCAGATCTTGGCTAAAAACTTTTCTATTCGACTGTGCTTTTGATCATCGTTTTCCCCCTCCCCCTGGCTCAGCCCCTGGATCCATTATTGGGAAACGCTCTGACATGTCATCTGCTGTGGAGTGAGGGAGAGTGCTATATAAATCCAAGTTGTTATTGTTGTTGTTGAGTTGTTGCTATTGATGAAGCAGGCAAGGGCGGAAGGGAGTGAGGTGAGGTAAATGGAATGTGGGAATATGTGTCCATTGAACGAAAGCACAACAGATAGACTTTTCTGTTGGAAGCAGTTTGAAGGCAGGGAACGAAGACGCAAGGCGAATAAATCAGCCTCCGACTCACTCGGCATCAAAACAGGGACGAAAATAACAGGAGAATAAAAAGTGGAGCAAGTGACGAGCAATAACACAGCACCAGGGAGTGATGACTTGAAAGCCAGTCCACAAACTGAGTGGCTCAAGTCAGAACGAACCACGGCGCCCCTCACAATCCCACACCAGAGGCGGCCTAACAGATAATCAATGTGTTAGCATTCCCAAACGCGGTGGAAAATAATTAAGAGTTGAGATATCAATAACTGTTTAACCACGCAGTCAAAAGCCATCGACAGGACTCACACGCCTTTCAGCGTCAATTGGCCTCGTTCCATTTGTCGCTCTCAGCACATTTTTTTTTCCTGCTTATATTAACGTGTGGCTGTAAGGTGTGTGTTTTTTGATGGTTTGATCCCCTCCCTCTCCCTATCCCTTCCCCTCTCCACCCAGAATAAACTTGGCCGTTCACTTGACGGCTGTTTACCAGATGTTACTGTGCGCTAATCCCCTTTGCCTCGCTTCCTCTCTTCCTATTTTCGAGTTATGGCTAAAGACCATACTTTTCGACCGTGCTTTTGCTCACCTATTTCCCCCTCCCACTGGCTCGGCCCAGGGATCTGTTATTGGGAAGCGCTCTGAGACGCCATGTGGCGTGGAGTGAGGGCACTATATAAATCCAAGTTGTTGTTGTTATTGTTGTTGTGCAAATCAGCTCCTGTTTTCACCTACAAAAATAGAGTGACTACACTTGACGGTGAATCCTGGTAAATGCCTTGAGGCTCTGAGACGTCCGGCATGGAGGGCGCTTTATAAATCAGAATTGTTGTTATTGTTGTTTAGTCAGCCTGGCTCAGTTGGTAGCACTCTCACCTCTGAGTCTGAAAGTTGTGGGTTCAAGCTCCGTGTTGCGGACTTTGAACTCACATAGTCTAGGTGGACATTCCAACGCAGCGCTGGGGGTGGGCTGCATTGTCAGAGGTGTCATCCTTCGGGTGAGATGTTAAACCGAAGCCATGTCACATGGATGTTGAAGAACCCGTCGTACTATTGGAAAAGATAAGGGAAATTCTCTCTCTCTAATGTCCTGGTCAACAATCCCCCAGGGGTCCTGTAGCTCAGTGGTTAGAGCACTCATTTTACAAGCGTCAGACCCATGTTCAAATCCTGGCAGATCAGAGTGGAACCTTTACTCCACACACACGCCTAATAATAACCCCTTCAAGAAGAAAACAATGATAAAATTGGTCATTTCAATCCATGACTGTCTGTGGGACACTGCTATGCGCAATTGGCTGCCGCGTTTCACCAACAATTATGCAGTCAATTCACTTTATAGTATATTCTGTGAAGCGCTTTGAGACATCTAGAGGATGTGAAAATTGCTATAACAAATGCAAGGATTGTTATTTATTATTAAAATTGGTCACCCATTTCAAGGCTGTTGTAGGGGGCATTGCTGGGCGCAAATTGACTGCCGCATTCACCTCCAGAAATGCTCCAGAAAGATTGTACGAATTGCTTTCAGCCAACCATCCCTTTGGAAAAGGCATTGCATGAAATACAAGGATTATCAATTAAACTGAGTCTGTGGACACACCATATGTAAATATTAATAAAAATAATAATAATAATCCTTGCATTTAATATAGCACCTTATCATGTCTTCAAGACGTCTCAAAGCTCTTCATAGAACATACTGTAAAGTGAATTGATTGTACATTTTTGTGGGTGAAACCATCTGTAAATCTTTAATACCTGCTGAATATCTTGCACGTTGCTTTGGAAGAACAAATGGGAAAGAGAGAATGAGAGAGGGAGGGAGAGGTGACGAAATGTAATGGGGGAACAAATAACAACAACAACTTGCATTCATATAGCACCCCTCACTCATGGTAAGGTCCCAGAGCGCATGACAGTGACAGAGCGTAGGGGGGATCGTGGCTGTAAGTGTTGTTAAATTAGAATTCAAGATCCTCATCCTCACTTTCAAGGCCGTTCACGGCCTTGCCCCTCCTCTCTCTCTGACTTGTTGACTCCCTACCAAGTTGCCCGCTCCCTCCGTTCAGCAGGCTCCAGTCTGCTCCTTGTCGCCCGTCCGACCCGCCCTACCATCAGTGGCCGGGCTTTCAGTTTCTCCGCCCCCACACTCTGGAACTCAACCCCACAGTCCCTTTGCCTCGTTCCCTCTCTCACCTCCTTCAAGGCCAGTCTCAAGACCCTCCTCTTCGATCGTGCCTTCCGCCACCCTCCCAACTCTCTCCCTCCCCACCCTCACATCCTGCCCCTCCCCCTTGCTTGGGTCCTGACCCTTGGCTGATCAGCGCCTTGGGAACCTCTTCCCGACGTGAATGACTCTCTATAAATGTAATTTTATTGTAGTTGATGGTTGGAGAGGGCGCGACCTGAAGGGATATGGAAGGGGGGGAGGTGGGGAGGGTTGGTTCGGGCGGGAGTGGGGGGGAGAGTGGTGGTGGAGGGGAGGCAGAGGGATTGAGGGCGAGTGTTCCAGGGTGGTAATAAATAAAACTCGTTACCGTCGAAACGTGGTACCCTTTCTTCAGTCTGTCACCGGGCAGGAGACAAAGAGAGCAAAGAGACGCTTCCTTATAGAAACCAACAGTTGGCAAGCGACTTGAAATGAGCGCTAGGACACTGTTTGCCTAGAGTATGCCTCAGGATCAAGGCAGCCTGATTTTGCACAGAATGAGTCTGTCAGCTGGCATCTTGCGGTAATTGCTTCCCATGGCAGTGGCCCTCGCAAGCCAACCTGCACTGGTCTCGTCAAGCCCAGGAATCAATTTCACAATGACTGAATTGTAATTGTTTCATAAGAAACGGCCCACTTGTTGGCAGGCTGAAAACAATCTGGTGCTTGATTGTCAATGGGCGACTAGGGATTGTATTTTACAGGTATATTTGGCTCCTCTTTCTCCCTCCCTGTCTCTCTCTCTCCCACCACCCTATCCCCTTCTCCATTTACCTCCCCCTCCGTGCCCCCCCACCCCCCGCCTCTCATATTCATTGACATTGTAAAAAAAAAGACCCCAATTCTCTACAGGATATTGAGCCCATCTGTTCGGAGTTTGTCTTAATTTCTTTTTCTTTCTATCGCTCTCAATTTCTCTCTCCATCTCTTGTTTTAAAGGAGCAAAATGATACCAGACATCAGAAGTTATATGCTGTTCATAGCCTGTACATCTATATATCTATATATATGTGTGTGTGTGTATAATGTATAAAAAATTGTATTTAACAATTCCAATCCTTAGGTCCGCTGAATCTTAATTCTCTTATGCAAACCGCCCTCTCTTTTTTTCCTGTCTCTCTGCTGGTATATTCATCAGGCCCTCATTATCCTGCGTCTCACTGTACACACTGGGCATAGCATAATCAAAGCCTGAGGGTACATATTAATTATCCTTTTGAATAGTGATGAAATATTGAAAAGATCTCCTTTAGGCTCACATCATCAGCAGATGAAACAAAGCCTTTCACAGCTTGTGAGCGAGCGAGCGAGCGATGCACATGTTTTTACATCTGTTCGGGGGTATCTCGGTTTTGATGCTCCGTCCAAGCCTTAAATGTCAATATACTACACAAGTGTTTTTGGCTAAGATGATGTTTGACTCCCGCCCCCTTTCCATTCCCCCCCACCTCCCACCACCCCTCTCTCTCCCTCTCCCCCTCTCCCCCTCCCCTTCCCTGAAATCATTCAATTTCTCCATCCGCTTGTTCAATGCACGTCTCATATCTCAGTGATGAGATGCGGTGTATAATTTGGGACACGAGATGTCAAGCGACTGCCAGGGTGGTGGAAAGCAAATTAAATGGTCTTCTTTTGCCAAGCAAATGCTGATTTTCTTATGGGTGTGCTTGCAGTTATCTTTCTGACTCCCTCCAAACCCTCCCTCTCCCCATCCCAGCTCTGACATCCATCTGTTCTTCATCCCCCACAGCTCAGGTGATCATTCTTTGAGATGTAATAATAATAATAATCCTTGCATTTTGATACCCAGAGTGGTAATAAATAATCTTATCACATCTTATCGACGTCTCAAAGGGCTTCGCAGAATATACTGTAAAGTGAATTGACTATATTTGTCAGCGAAACGCGGTAGCCAATGTGTCCCACAAACAGTCATGGATTGAAATGACCAATTTTATTATTGTAGTTTTTTGGGAGGGATTATTATTAGTTGTGTGGAATATGGCACAAGGTTTTGTCCTGACCTGCCTGGATTCGAAACACAGGTCTCACGCTTGTAAGGCGAGTGCTCTAACCATTGAGCTACAGGAGCTCCTGAAGTGAAACAGCATTGTATCAAGTATGCCCCCAAGTAACTGAATCCTGGCGCATTGCTGAGTGCTGCACCCCACCAATGCATCACTCTACGCTGCACTGGTGCCTCACTCACCAAACAGTGAGGCACGCTTGATGAGGTATGTGTAGCTTAGTGGTTAGAGCATTCGCCTCGCAAGTGAGAGGAACTGGGTTTGATTGCCAGGCAATACCTTAGGCAAGTTTCCTTACTCCACACTCCACTGTTTACCTAGCAGTAAGTGGGAACCCGGTTGTTAGTTGATTAGGGTAATCATTTTTCTGGAGGTAATAATGCCTTAAAAAATATTAATTTGGTCACTCAATCCAGGACTGTTTGTGGGATACTGATGTGCGCAATTGGCTGCCGCGTTTTGCCCCACAAAATATAGTCATTCCACTTTACAGTATACTCTGTGAAGTACTTTGGGATGTTTCGTAGACATGATAAGGTGCTACATCAATTGCAAGGATTATTATTATTACTATTCATTTGAGATGGGCGAGAACGAGAATTATATAGTGGGTTGGGGGTGGGTAGGGAGCTGGGTAGCAAGCGCCAGTCAGGCTAGCAGTCTGAGGAAGCAAGTGCCAATTAAGAGTGAAAGGTGATGAAATTTTAAATTTACGTTCACCGCAAATTTTCAAGCTGCCTCTCATAAATGTACATCACTTGCAGATTATTCCCATTTGCTCCACATTTTCTAGTCGGCGTAATTCAGAAACACACATCTAAAAGCAGAACGAAAACATGTAAATCTTCTCCAGTCTGCCCTTGAAGAACCTTCACTAACTTTGAAAGAGGATCTGTGATCCAGCTGGAATATTTATTAAGATTGCAAAAGAAATATATATACAGTTTACATATTCTAATGCACTTAGCCCACTATTGGGAGTGGGAGTTATCATGGGTTCCAGCAGCTCAATGGTTAGAACACTTGTTTTGCAAGCGAGAGGACTCTGATTTGATTCCCGGCAGAACAAAACAGTAGGCAAATTTTCTTACTCCATACACACCTCTGTTTACCTGGCAGTAGGTAGGAACCTGGTTGTTAGTTGATTGGCGGATCACTTTTCCAGAGGTAATAATCACTTTTAAAATATTTGGTCACTCAATCCACGACTATATGTGGGACACTGCTTGCTGTATGCAATTGGCTGCCGCATTTCGTCCACAAAATATACATTTTAAAGTATACACTGTGAAAAGTTTGAAACGTCTCGATGACATGATAAGGTGCTAAATCAAATGCAAGGATTATTATTATTATTAATAATATCATCCCATCACTGTTGTATTAAGTTGCTTTTGAAAGACCTCAGCAACCTTTCCTGCTGACCTGCTCCAGTTGTGAACTAACCTATGAGTTAAAAAAAAACTTCCTGGTGTCTGGGCTGAAATTTCCCTTTCAAACCTTAAACCTGTATCCTCTGTGGCATCCCATCTAAAGCCTTAATGTGGGGTTTAGTTTATTGCAATCTGTCTTAAAGTGAAGATTTACATTTGACGCAGCTCCTTTCACATTCAGGTGTCAAACAGTGTTTGACACCTGATTTACAGGCATTTAATAATAATATAATAGTAATAGTCCTTGCATTTGATATAACGCTTTTCACATCTTATCAACGTCTCAAATCGCTTCACAGAATATACTGTAAAGTGAATTGACTGTATATTTGTGGGCAAAACGTGGAAGCCAATTGCGCATAGCGCTTTGGGACGTTGATAAGATGTGAAAAGCGCTATATCAAATGCAAGGATTATTATTATTATTATTAAGGCACGGCCGCGAATGGTATAGCGGAGGATTCAGGGGACAAGGAGAAGACCAGAACCAGAGGAGCGAAGGCAGAATAACCAAAGACAGGATATATTGTAAAGTGAATTGATTGCGCAATTTGGCTGCCGCGTTTCGCCCACAAATATACAGTCAATTTTCCTACTCTTCCTCATCCTGCCCCAACCCCGCCCCCACCTGCTCTTGTCCCTACCTAACTGTACAGTGCCTTGGGACGTCCTCTCGACATGAAAGGCGCTATATAAATGTAAGTTTTGATTGATTGATTGATTAATTACTTGTATGTGTATGGGCGAAATACGGCAGCAAATTGCGCACAGCAGTGTCCCCTCAAACAGTCGTGGATTGAAATGACCAATTTGTTTTCATCAGGGCATGCATAAAATATAAAAAAGGACTTGACGGAATGTAAACCTGCCAATCTGCAGTACTACCCTGCTGTAAGAGGACCATACAAATTCAAATTGTTCAATTTATATTCAAGATCAGGTATGTTAACTCCAGATTGTCACTAGTTGAGCTGAGAGTTGAAGGGGGAGGTTAGAAGGGAACAACAACAACAAAATTACATTTATAGAGCGCCATTCCTGTTGTGAGAACATCCCAAGGCACTGAACAGTCAGGGGTCGGAACCCAAGCAAGGGAGAGGGGCAGGGTAGGGGCTAGGTGAGGGAGAGAGTTGGGAAAGCGGCAGAACATAGGATCGAACAGGAGGGTCTTGAGCCTCACCTTGAAGGAGGCAAAGGAGGAAGCGAGGTGAAGGGAATGCGGGGTGAGTTCCAGAGTGACGGTGGAGTTCCAGAGTATGGGGGCAGAGAGGCTGAAAGCCCGTCCACCAATGGTAGGGTGGGTTGGGTGGGGAACATGGAGCAGGCCGGAGCCCACTAAATGGAGTGGGTGGGCAGGTTGATAGGGAGACAGCAGGTCGGAGAGATAGGAGGGGGCAAGGCCGTGAATGACCTTGAAAGTGAGGAAGAGGATCTTGAATTTGACCCTCTAGGGAATAGGAAGCCAATGGAGCCGAGCGAGGGTGGGTGTGTGATGGGGTCGTGGAGCTTGGTGCGGGTGAGGACACGAGCTGCAGAGTTCAGGATGATCGAAGGCTGACGAGGAGGGAGATTCTATAGTCGAGCCTTGATGTAACAAATGCATGGACGAGGGTTTCGGCAGCATGAGGTGTGAGGCAGTGATGCGGTCTGGCATTGTCTGGGATTTGGGGGAAGAGAAGGTTAAATAAGATTAATGGTTAAAGTGGGGAGAAGTGGACAAAATTTACACTTGGATAGGTGTGTTGCAAGAAGTTGCCATTGAAACTAAAACACTTAATATAATAATCCTGACACAGTCACCACACTTGGCAGTAAATTCCATGGAGCACTTTGAGATGTTCTCCTGACCTGACAGGAGCGATATCAAATGTAAAGGATCATTACGAAGATGATTATTAGAATATTGTTATAATATTATATAATGAATTATAATAATATTATCATAAAAATAACCCTTGCATTTCATGCCTATCATGTCAAAATATACTTTATTAGTCATTATTGCAGTCATTGCACTTCATGGTGAAAATCTGTGAAGTGTTTTGAGACTTTGTGATAAGGTAACAAGGCGATATATTATATGCAAGGCTTATTATTATCTCCGATAAGCATTTTGTTGCAGCAGATACCATTCTAATTACTGTCTGATTTCCAGCTCCATGTCTCACTGCTTTTATGAATAATACTCAGACGTTTGAGGCCTCAAATGTATTTCAAGGCCATTGCCGTAAAATGTAAGATTGGGAAAAAAATTGTTCAACTCAGCCTTAATCTCGAAGCCGTTGCTTTATTCATGGCCGCTGAAAACCGGCATCCAAATTAAGGCAGCGTTTAAGATTTTTAGAGCATTTGTAGAATGCTGAGCATTAACAATACAATTTACATTCGGACAAGAATGCTACTAACTGTATGCGGCAGGCAGTTTGTGCGCACCAATGTCCCATAAACAGTCATGAGTGATACTCACAAAATATACGATCTATTCGCTTTCCAGTGTATTCTGTGAAGTGATTTGAATTGCCTCGAAGATGTGATCAGGCGCTATATCAAATGCAAGCATTATTATTATTCCTGTTGTTGGCCAGATCACTGAGACAAACACTTTTAGGTGTGAGGTGACCATACCTTCCTTCCTTCCCTCCCTGCCTCCCTACTCTATCTCTCGCTCTCTCCCTTCTCCATCCTTCCCCCAACCCCCAACTGTCTTCCCTCACTTTCTTCCCTCACTCATGGAGCTCCTGTAGCTCAGTGGTTAGAGCACTTGCCTTACAGGCTATGTTTGAATCCAGGCAGATCAGGGCGAAACCTTGGGCAAGTTTCCTTACTCCACACACACACACACCTAATAATAATCCACCCCCAAAAAAAACACAATAACAAAAATTGGTCATTTCAATCCATGATTGTTTGTGGGAACACTGCTGTGTGCAATTGGCTGCTGTGTTTCATCCAGAAATATAGTCAATTCACTTTACAGTATATTCTGTGAAGCGCTTTGAGACGTCGATAAGATGTGAAAAGCACTGTATCAAATGCAAAGATTATTCTTCTTCTTCTCTTTTTGAGTAGTGCCACGAGATCTTTAATGTCCATCTAAAATTGCGTGGGTATATAAGCGCTAGCTGTTGTTGTAGAGTTGCTAAGCGCAATTTCAGGACAGAAACCAGGAAGTTTTTATTCACTGAGATTTGGGGGGGATCAGCTGTGTGTCTGACACAAGTCGATATCCCATCACCATTGCTCAGCGTCTTGGGACGTCCTCCTGACGTGAAAGGCGCTATACAAGTGTAGTTTTGTTTTGTTGTTGTTGTTTAAGAGTCTCCAAACCAAACTGAGAATTCCATGCATCCCACCCACACATGGAAATCCCAGAGATAGATTGTTGGAATAGAATGCGCTCACTCTCTCTCTCTCTCTCTCTCTCTCTCTCTCTCCCTGGAAGGACGCATTCTGTTTACCTAATTCCGGAGAGTATTAGACGCAGTTTGGCAAGAGTCAAGGATTGGGGGGGAGCCCAGAGTGTGTGTTGGGGGTAACTGTTGGAGTCTGACCAGCTAAAACCACGTTGCTTGCAAAGATAATTAACAACTGTTAATTAATAATTAACACCAGGATTAGGGCACGTGGCTGAGGCCAGGACACTGAGACTCATCTGAGAAAAACCTGTGATGGGCATGATAAGCACTTTGGAAAGGTGAGATCAGATGGGCCAAAGTGCCTTGTTTTATCCAAAGCAATCTAGTGATTCTCTGAACCTCTGCTAACACAGCAAAATAAATTTATTTGGATATTAAGCCATCAACCCAAGACTTGCTGATTTCCTCTCTCACTTCCTTCGCGATTCACTGGTGCATCCCATCTGCTCCAGTGCCCTGTAGTCATTTTATTCCTTGAGTTCCTCTGTAACACATGCTTTTCCTGACCTCTACATATGTTGCAGATTCCTGAGCCAAAATGAATGGATCCGGAATTTTTCCCCCCGCCATAATTTGTGAAGACGGATGTGAAGAATTCATTTAACACATCTGCCATTTCCTGATCCAGTGCAATTATTTCGCTGCAGCCTTTACCCTCAAAGGAACTGTTTGCTCTTTATCGCTCTGACTAATGTTTGTGGAGAGCAAGAATCCCTTTGAATCTGTCTTTGAATTTGTCTCACGCCAATCCTCGCCCGGGCTCCACCGGCTCCCTGTCTGTGAAGGCAGAAATTCGCTTCTGCGCATTACAAATCTCTTCCCCATCAAATGCCTTCCTGCCTGCCTGTACCCCACTCCTCTGCTCGCCCCTTTCACTCAATACAGGCCAGCGGTACGTCTCCTAACCCTCCGGCCACCATTCAATAATAATCCTTGCGCTTGATATACTGAATCAATATTTGTGGAGCTCCTGTAGCTCAGTGGTTAGAGCACTCGCTTTACGAGCGTGAGACCTGTGTTCGAATCCAGGCAGATCAGGGTGAAACTTTAGGCAATTTTCCTTGCTCCACATGCATGCACCTAATAATCCCTCCAAAAAAAATCACAATAATAAAAATTGGTCATTTCAATCCACGACCGTTTGTAGGACACTGCTGTGCACAATTGGCTGCCATGTTTTGCCCACAAATATACAGTCAATTCACTTTACAGTATATTCTGTGAAGTGCTTTGAGACGTTGATAAGACGTGAAAAGCGCTATATCAAATGCAAGGATTATTATGATCATTAAAATAATAATCCTTGGATTTTAAGTCTTCGAGGAGACTGTATAATTTGTGGGCGAAACGTAAAAGCTAATTACGCACAGCATTGTCCCTCTAATAGTTGTGGATTGAACAAGTGGCCAAATATTTTTTTCGATATTATTACCCCCGTAAAGTGATCCTCCAATTGACTAACAACTGAGTTCATATATGTGTTCATATACATGTGGCAGCACTTTCAGCCACTTAGCCTCTAAACTCTGGCTCTCCCTTCCTCAATCTCTCCACCTCATTCCCCTCGTTATGTTCAATTCCATCTCTTTGGTCATGCCTATATCGTGAACTCCTACTCTCCCTTCTCCCCTTTCAGGGTCTAATCCCCAGAGCGCTTTAGACCCCAGGGTCTAAAGCGCTCTGGGACCCTATCCTGCGTGAAAGGAGCTGTATAAAAGTTGTTGTCTTTCTCTTGTTTGCCACTGACAGTTAGTTGAGCTCTCACCTCTGAGTTAGAGGTTGTGGCCTTTAAGTTCATAGTCTGGGCTGACATGCAATGCATTGTTTTGTCAGAGTTGGATGGGATACTAAACCAAGCTCTGTCTGTTTGGGTGGATCTGATTGATCGCATGGTGCTTTTGGAAAAGAAAAGTGTGTTTTTTCCTGGTGTGCTGGCCAACAATCTTCTAGATTTAAAAAAAAGTGTAATTTATACTTCAAGGCTGTTTGTAGGACAATTGCTGTAAGCAAATTGGCTCCCATGTTAGACTGCAAAATACAGAGAATCAGTAAATAATACTTCATAGAGAAACACCGTAAAGTGCTTTTGGATAAGGCTGCCTTAAATGCAAATATATTATTATTAACGTCTGTTGGTGAGAAATTATTTCTGTCTCTAGAGTTACTCTAATTATGTAGCATTTCATAACAGTGCGGAGTCCCGTAGCATAGAGGTTAGTACGCTTGCCTTGCAAGCGAGGGAACCCAGGTTCATTTCCCACGTGGGATGAAACCTTAGCAAAGGTTCTTTACTCCAAATGCCTCTGTTTACCGAGCAGTAAGAAACCCAGTTGTTAAGTGCTCTGAGACATTGCCCGTCATGGAGGGCACTATATAAATGCAAGTTGTTGTTGTTAGTCGATTGGTGGTTCGCTTCCTGGGGTTCCGTGATCCCATCTCCCCCACCCTCGGCCGACTCCATTGGCTTCAGAGGATCCAATTCAAGATCCTGGTCCTCACATTTAAACCCCTTCACAACCTCGCCCCCCACCCCCACCACCTACATCCGTGACCTTCTGACCCTTTACCAACCTGCCCACCCACTCCGCTCAGCAGGCTCTGGCCTGCTCCACGTCCCCCGACCCATTCAACCGTTAGTCTCTCTGCCCCAATCTCTGGAACTCCATCCCGCAGGCCCTCAGCCTCGCCCATTCCCTGGTTTCCTTCAAGTCCTGCCTCAAGACTCTCCTCTTTGATGGTCCCATCGGCAACTAATACCTGCTTCCCTCCCGACCGTCCCCGGCTCGGGTCTGACACAGTGACTGTCCAGCATCTTGGGATGTCTTCCTGACATGAAAGGTGCTATACGTGTCATTTTGTTATTATTGATGTTGTAATAACCCCTCAAAAAAAATTTGGTCACTCAAACCACGACTGTTTACATGACACCACTATGCGCAATTGGTTGCCACGTTTCACCCACAAATACAGTCAATTCTGTTTGCAATATACTCTATGAAGTGCTTCAAGACATCTCAATGATATGATCAGGCACTCTATCAAATACAAGGGTTATTATTATCATTATTATTCAGAATTTGGCAACATTTTAAGCTTAGCCTTAATTTTGAACTAGTTTTTCCATAACTTTCTTTTAAAGAAACTACAGGATTTGTCAGCCAGCACGCAGTACCTGAACAGATTTAACATGTCATTGGAAGGATGGCACCACTCACAGGACAGTGCACCCCTACACTGGACTGTCAGTTCAAAGTCCCCAATGGATCAGAATGAGCAAAGGATCAACAATAACCAAATTACATTTATAGAGTATCTTTCGCATGCTAGTCCCAAGGCACTGGCCTATACAAATGTAATGTTGTTGTTGTTGTGATTGTGATGGGTCGAACACTCCCAACAACTACAGTCAGGTTGGGGGCCCGAGGGAGGGGAAGGGTAGAGGGGAGGGAGAGAGATAGAAGAGGAGGGAGAGAGTTGGGAGGGTGACAGAAGGCATGATCGAAGAGGAGGGTCTTGAGACCGGCCTTGAATGAGGAGAGGGAGGAAGCGAGACGAAGGGACCATGGGATGGAGTTCCAGAATGTGGGGGCAGAGAGACTGAAAGCCCGTTGACCAATGGTAGGGCGGATCCAGTGGGGGACATGGAGTAGATGTATCATATAACGTGATACAAATAATAATAATAACAACAAATAATAATAATAAATGTTGTTTTACAGTACATTCTTTGAAGTGCTTTGTGATGTCTAGAAGATGTGTAAAGCGCTATATCAAAATGTAAGTATTATTATTACTTTCACAGAATATATTGCAAAGCACCTGAAAATCGAAGCACTGTACTACGAGACTCCGTAATCAGTCACCACCTCACTGATTGTGGAGAATTGCCAACAGAACACACAGTCACTAGACATGTGAGGAATTATGGCTCAGTTGGCTTGTTGATTTGGAAGCACTGAATCACTTGTCAGCCTGGTTCAAGTTGATAAGGCTCTCACCTAGATGTGGTTTTTCAAGCTACATGTTAGTTTTTGTTGGAGTTGCCGTCCTTCGGGTGGAACGTTAAACCGAGGTCTCTCCTTTGCCTGTTAAGGATCCTGTGCCAGTGTTCGTAAAACTTAGGGAATTTCTCCAGGTGTTTTTGCTGACAAAGCCCTTCCCAAATAACACTGATCATTCACTTTGAGCGAGCTTTCAGCCAGTTTGCCCCCAACCTTTGGAATTCCATCCCGCAATCCCTCCGCCTCCCCCTTCCCTGGCCTCCTTCAAGTTCCACCTCGAGACCCTCCTCTTCAACCGTGCCATCGGTCACACCTCTTCCCCACTGCTTCCCTCCACCCTCCCCGATCTTGATCCCAGCTCGGGCCCAAATCACTGACTGTCCAGCACCTTGTGACGTCCTATAGACATGAAAGGCACTATGCAAATGTAATGTCGTTGTTGTTGGGACATCATCCATGTGCGAATTGGCTGCTCAGAAGAAACAGTCACAACACTTCATTTGTGAATCCCGTGAAGTGCTTTTGAGCTCTCCTCCGACATGCAACAAATGTGAGGATGTTAGGATTGTTATTAAAGGAAAAGACTGATGATGGTAATGATTAGAGTGTTTAGCTAGCTCGGTTGCCCAATAGAGGAAATTTATGGACTGTTCTTATCGGCATCTGCCGCAGTTAGGTTTTGTTTGACAGGGAAAGAGAAAGAGAAAAGAAAAACAACTTCATCCAACTTGTGGGAAAGTGGAACAGTAGGACACAGGTTCAAACCCGCCGGCTTTTTGGGTGATATTTAAAACATATTTGGCGCAATTGAATTTTGCCTTTGAAATGTTAAACTGTAAGAATAACGATAATAATCCTTGCATTCGATGCAGCGCTTTGCACGCCAAGAGGACGTCTCAAAGCACTTAGAACCAGAGAATATTACAATAATAATAATCCTTGCATTTGATGTGTGGATATTGTTCCAATGTGTTAGCAAAGATAGAGAGATAATACAATTTGAACAATAATAACAATCCTTACATTTGATATATATGCTTTTCATATCTAATCGACGGCTCAAAGCGCTTCACAGCATATACTGTAAAGTGAATTGGCGGCAGCCAAATGCACACAGCAGTGTCCCACAAACAGTCATGGATTAAATGACCTAATTTTTGGAGGAGGAATCATTGCACCCAGAAAGCGATCCGCCAATCGACTAATAACCGGGTTCCCACTTACTGCTAGGTAAACAGAGGCATGTATGTGGAGTAAGGAAACTTGTGTTAAGTTTTGCCCTGCCCTGGAATCAAACATGGATCTTCTCGCTTGCAGGCCAAGCACTCTAACTACTACTCTATACAGCTGAACACTGGAGTCAATGCCTGATTGGAAAGGCCCTGATAAGATAAGGTAGGATAGTGCTTATTGACACACTGTAAGAGGAAGTAGGGATGAAAATACTGTAGCTAGAAGTCATTGAAATACTGAGGCTGTGTGATATTAACAAGATAGGAGGCAATTCTGTCCTCAGAGATGGTGAGGGAGTGGGGATCGGGGGAAAGAAGATAGGATAAAACAACTGGAAATTACAATTACAAGCTGACAGGTTGAAACCAAATAACTGATAGCCCCCACACTCCCTCCCCCCACCCCACAAAACTCTTTTTTTTCTAAACAAAAATACCCTGAGCAACAATTTCTATATCAACCAGACCCTGACATGTATTGTGTCTTCAGCTGCGGCAAAAAGGTCAGCGGGAAAAAAAAGATGTCTGGAGATGGAGTAACCTTTAAACCATCAGTCAGCTGCCAGCTGTCAAGCAGTGCCTCAGCAAGGGGAAAGCCGAGCAACTTGTTAGCAAACTGAGAGCTTGGAACTCTGTACTCCAGCCTGGGGCAAGGTCAGAACCTCAGGAGGTGCCAACTGGTCAGCTTTCTAATTTGTTACAAGATGGTCTGGCCCAATTCCCCCCCCCCACCTCACTCCCATTCCCCACCCCACTCCCATTCCCCACCCCTCCCACTCCCCCCTCCTCGCTACCAGTGGAGGGGGGTTGGTTGGTTGGTTGGGGGGAGATGGCTGCCAATGCACGATCACAAGAACAAGCGAACGAATAAACCAGCCAAGTAAAGTAATCAACTCACGGCAGAGGAAGAGGAAGGGGGGAAATGGCTGCAAGCACTCTCTGAGAGGAAGTGAACTCAACTGGGGACACCCTCCCTCCCATCTGGGAGGGAAGGGTGGGATTAGGAGTTGCCAATGGATCTATCGAAGAGGAGAGTCTTGAGGCGAGACTTGAAGAAAGCTAGGGATGGATACCAGAATATGGGGGCAGGGTGGCTATAGGCTCACCAGCCAATGGTGGGACGGGTGGGTCCGGAGACATGGATCACTCAATCCACCTCTATTTACAGGATGCTGCATGCGTAATTGACTGCCAAAAATTTACCACAAACTATACACTCAATTCACTTTCCACTGTATCCTGTGAAGCACTTTGAGACATCTCGATGACGTGATGAAGCGCTTTATCAAATGCAAGGATAATAATCTCAGTACTATCATTTTATGATTATGAGAAGTTTTGCCAGGGTGAATAGGGAAAAACTGTTTCCACTGGTGGGCGAATCAGCGACTCGTGGTCACAGATTTAAAATAGTTTCAAAACGAAGCAGAGGGGAGTTGAGGAGAAATGTTTTCACTCAGCGGGTTGTTCGAATCTGGAATGCATTGCCTGAAAAGGTGGTGGAGGCAGATTCCATAACAGCTTTTAAATGGGAACTAGATCTTTATTTAGGAAGAGCAGGTCTGTTAGGTTATGGGGAGAAAGCTGGGCAGTGGGATTCAGTTGCTCTGTTCAAAGAGCCGGCACAGACTAGATGGGTCGAATGGCTTCCTTTTGTGCCGTATAATTCTATGATTCCATGATAGAACCATAGAATTTTACAGCACAAAAGGAGGCCAGTTGACCCATCGAAAAGAGTTATACAAAGTCAATCCCACTCTCCGGCTCTCCCTCTCTCCCCATAACATCACAAACCCATCCTCCCCAAATAACCATTCACCTCTCTTTTAAAAGTTGTTATTGAATCGGCCTCCACTACTTTTTCAGGCAATGCATTCCAGATTCCAAGAACTCGCTGCATGAAAACATTTCTCCTCACCTCCCCTCTGCTTCTTTTAGTCCTGTAGCTCAGTGGTTAGAGCACTTGCCTTAAAAGCGTGAGACCTGTGTTTCAAATCCAAGCAGATCAAGGCGAAACCTTGGGCAAGTTTTATTACTCTACATACACGCCTAATAATAATCCATTAAAAAAACCCTATAATAAATTGGTCATTTCAATCCAAGACTGTTTGTGGGATGCTGCTGCGCACAATTGGCTGCTGCGTTTTGCCGACAAGTACACAGTCAATTCAATTTGCAGTATATTCTTCGAAGCGCTTTGAGACGTCTAGAAGACGTGAAAAGTGCTTTATCAAATGCAAGGATTATTATTATTATTTTAAATCTGTGACCTCGGGTTACTGACACACACACACCAGTAGAAACAGTTTTTCCCTGTTTACCCTATTAAATCCCCTCATGATTTTCAAAACCTCTATTAGGTCTTCTTGTAACCTTCTCTGCTCCAATGAGAATAAACCTAGCCTCTCTAGCCTTTCCTCATAACCAAAGTCCCTCATTCCTGGTACCATCCTGTTGAATCTCCTCTGCACCCTTTCAAATGCCTTAACATCCTTCCTAAAGAGTGGTGCCAGAAGTGAACACAGTACTCTAACTGAGGCCTAACCAGTGTTTTATACAGGTTAATCGTAATTTCTTCAACACTTTTCACGTTGGGAGCACGTCTCAAAATGCTTGACAATTCCAGCTGGGGACCAGAACTGGGTATGGAAGCCAGAGGAGGGGAGCGGGGAGGGGGAATATTGTCCCAAAGCATGGTCAAAGAGGTAGGTTTTCAGACATGTCTTGCACAGAGTGAGGGGGTCGAGTCAGAGGGACTCAAGAAAATAGGAACAGATAGGATGAAAGCCTGCCCGCCAGTGGTGGGGCAGATAAGGTGAGTGGAGTGGGGTGTGAGGGAGAGGGAGTAGGGTGGGGGGCATTAAGCAGGCTGGTGCTTGCTGAGCGAAGGTAATGGACAGGGTGGCAGGGTTGAAGAAGGAGATTGACAGCACACGGTGAGAGTCAGATCACCTCTTTACCTCACAGATGTAGCTTTGTCGGTATTTTGTTTTACCGGTTGAACTTCATTAATTCACTGAAATGCTACATGTGGGTTTCACCTGCAACCTTTTGACATCTCCCATGTAGAGGAACGTCAAACACTTAAGCTTTTCATCTCGACAGTGCATCTGAAAGGGCAAGGTGGAACCTGCCTTAAACTCTTCGAATCATTGTCCATATGCATCAAAGCATCTATTCAATGTGGAACTCCTGTAGCTCAGTGGTTAGAGCATGTGCCGTACAAGTGTAAGATCTCTGTTCGAATCCAGGCAGGTCAGGGCGAAATCTTGGGCAAGTTTCCTTACTCCACACACACAACTAATAATAATCGCTCCAACTAAACACAATAATAAAATTGAGCATTTCAATTCACAACTGTTTGTGGGGACACTGCTGTGCGCAATTGGCTGCCGTGTTTCACCCACAAATTTACAGTCAATTCAATTTACAGTATATTCTGTGAAGCAGTTTGAGATGTTTAGAAGACGTAAAAGCACTAAATTCAAGGATTAATATTATAAAGCTCATCACAGGATATACTGTAAAGTATATATTTTGTGGTTGAAACGCAGCAGTCCATTGCGCACAGTGGTGTCCCATAAACAGTCGTGGATTGAGTGACCAAATAATTATTCTGATATATTTTGAAAGGGTTATTACCTTAAGCAATCATTGAATTGACTAACAACCGGATTCCTACTTGTTGCTAGGTAAAAATATTTTTGGCTAGGATACCGGGAAACAAACTGCCTAATAATAATCCGTCCCCCAAAAAAACCCACAATAATAAAATGTTATTAGTAAAATAATAAAATTGGTCATTTCAATCCACGATTGTTTGTGTGACACTAGTGTGCAATTGGCTGCCGCATTTCACCCACAAATACACAATCAATTCACTTTACAGTATATTCTGTGAAATCCTTTGAGACCTAATAATAATCCCTCCAAAAAAACCACAATAATAAAATTGGTCATTTCAATCCATGACTGTGTGTGGGACACTGCTGTGCGCAATTGGCTGCCGCGATTCGCCCACAAATATACAGTCAATTCACTTTACAGTATATTCTGTGAAGTGCTTTGGGATGTCGATAAGATGTGAAAAGCGCTATATCAAATGCAAGGATTATTATTATTATTATGTTGATAAGATGTGAAAAGCGCTATATCAAATGCAAGGATTATTATTATTATCTTTTCAAACAGCGCCATGGTATCTTCAACATCCACTTGTACAGGCATGGACAGGACCTTGGTTTAATGCTTCATCTCAAGGATGGCACCTTCGACAATTTAGCGCTACCCCAATGTTAGACTGAAGCCCTGATGTGGGAAAGGGGGAGACGAGGGCTTGAACCCACAACCATTACAGACTCAAACACAGAATCAGGCTTGAAACAGCAACACTCGCAGGGAACAGAGACAACAAAGCACCCCACTCGTCTGTCTTGTTTACTTTTAATGAGAAGACAAGGAAAGGATCCAAACAAAGGGAAGAGGACTAACGAAGGGAGGTCGTGAGAGGCGGAGACAGAGAGCATCTGGGCTGATTAAAACCCTTGCCCGGACCAGTAATTGGAAGGAATACCTTTCAACTGGCTGCAGACATTGATATTGAAATATTCTTTGGAGATTAGCCTTGCGTTCACAAGTCCATTGTGCTCAATGTGCAGACGTCTTGTTGCCCAGATTAGTGCCAGGCCTGTGACCGGATCGTGCTTGTGTTGGCTTCTGACACTGAGCTATTTATTAGCAACAAACTGTAATGGAGTGAGAGAGATGACACAATCAGTCACTGTGCTCCCATGATAAACTTGCCGTTTGGCAGTGCGATGAGCAGAGAGCTCTGAGTGAGCTACGACCGGAGTGAGGCGAGACCAGAGTGAGAAGGAATTGGGTGAGAACGGGAGCTACTGTGGGAACTACTAGTGTGACTATTCAAGCTGTATTGTGCTGTTAAAAACTGTTAATAGAATTGGTAGATTGGTAAACAGTGATACCATTGGTAGATTGGTCCTGCAGATAGATTATACAGGGAGCAGCTGTAGCCAATTAGATGTGAGGCGAAACCAGAGTGAGAAGGAATTGGGTGAGAGTGGGAATTAGGTGCAGAAGGGGAAGTAAGTGCACGGTTGTTCTATTTTCAATAAAATAAGGAACATGGCTGGGCAGCTGAGAATTGTAGCTCTAGGTGTTTGATGTCTAGGTGTCCACTATGCCCCAAGGCTCTGGAACTCCCTTCCTCACTCGCTTTGCCTCGCCCCCTCTCTTCCCAGTTTCAGGTCACAGTTGAAGACCTTTCTCTTCGACCGAGCTTTTGGTCACCTTCCTGCCCCTGCTCCTGGCTCGGTCTTGGGATCCGCTACTGTGAAGCGCTCTGAGACGCCGTCTGGCGTGGAGGGCGCTATATAAATCGAAGTTGTTGTTGTTGTTGTAATGTGGGAACTCCAGGATGCCTTGTGCAACCTGCACAACCATGTGTGCAGGAAGTGCCTCTGGCTGATTGAGCTAGAGCACAAGGTTGCTGAGCTCGAGGAAAGACTGCAGTCACTGAACCGTATCCGGGAGGCTGAGGATTTTATGGACCAAACATTGCAGGAAGTGATCACCCCACTGCCACCGAGGGTTCAAAAGGGGAGTGACTGGGTGACAACCTGACATAGAAGAGGGAACAGGCAGTGCAGGAATCCCCTAAAAGTGTGGCACTCACAAACCTGTACTCTGTTCTGAGTGCTGACGAGAGTGTTGATACCTCAGGGTAGAGCAGTGAGCAGCCTGTGGATGCACAGGGGGGCATGGGGAAGAATGAATGTTCAAAGGCAATTGTCTTAGGGGATACAACTGTCCGAAGTATAGACAGACGTTACGCAAATCTCGGACGGTATGTTGCCTCCCTGGTGCCGGGGTTGAAGATGTCGTTGAATGGGTGCATAAAATTCTACAGGGGGAAGGGGGAACACCCAGAAGTGGTGGTTCATGTGGGGACCCATGATGTTGAGATGCTCCAGGGAGAGTATCAGAAGCTGGGGAAAAAGCTGAAAAGTGGAACCTCAAAGGTGGTGATCTCTGGATTACTGCTGGTGCCTCGAGCAGGTGAATTTCAAAACAGTAGGATAAGGCACATGAATGCATGGCTGGAGAAGTGGTGCAGAAAGGAGGGCTTCAGGTTCCTGGATCATTGGGACCGGTTCTCGGGCAGGTTGAACCTGTACAAGATGGATGGGTTACACCTGAACAAGGCTGGGACGAATGTGCTTGCAGGGAGATTGTCTAATGCTGCAGGGGGGTGTTTAAATTAATTTTGAGGTGGGGTGGGAATGCAATCAGTAGTTCAGATAAGGAAGGGGTAAGACAGGGGACAAGGGGAGGGGTAGGACAGGAGAAAAGTACAGACCAGGAGAATTCTATCTTGAAGTGCATATATGTAAATGCACAGAGTTTGACAAATAAAATTGGTGAGCTGCAGGCTCTAGTTGCTGCAAGAGGATATGATGTGGTAGCAGTAATAGAGACCTGGCTCAAACAAGGGCAGGAATGGGAACTCAACATTCCTGGCTATAATATATTCAGGAGGGATAGAGAAGGGAGAAAAGGAGGCGGGGTGGCAATATTAGTTAAAGACTCAGTTACAGCCTTAGAAAGGAACCGGTGGAAGAAGGCCAAAAAAGAATCTATTTGGTTAGAGATAAGGAATAAAAAAGGAGCAGTTACATTGTTAGGGGTATACTATAGACCACCAAATATTGGGAAGGAGATAGAGGAGCAGATCTGCAAGTGGATTTCGGAAAGATGCAAAGCCAATAGAGTAGTGATAATGGGAGAATTTAATTATCCCAACGTCGACAGGCAGAATAGTAGTGTAAAGGGCATGGATGGAGAAGAATTCTTGAAATGTGTACAGGACAACTTTCTTGATCAGTATGTTTCCAGTCAAACAAGGAAGGAAGCAGTGCTGGATCTAGTTTTGGGGAATGAGGTGGGGCAAGTACAACAGGTTTCTGTAGGTGAGCACCTAGGAAATAGCGATCACAATATAAATAGATTCAGAGTAATTATGGAAAGGGGGTAAGAAACACTCAAAGGTGAAGACACTCAACTGGAAGAAGGCTAATTTCAGTGAGTAAAATGGAACCTAGCCGAGGCGGACTGGAAAGAACGGTTGCCATGTAAAACAGCTAACGAGCAGTGAGTGGGCAGTCTTCAAGGAAGAGATAGTTTGGGCACAGGTCAAAAACATTCCAACAAAGATAAAATGTAGGGCATCCAAACCTCCCTGGATGACTAGGGCAATTGGGGTTAAAATAAAGCAAAAAAAGGAGGCTTATGACAAGTGTCTGTCAGGCCCAAGATACAGAGGTCAACCAAGCAGAATATAGGAAGAGCAGAAGAGAACTGAAAAAGGAAATTAGAGGGGCAAAAAGATTGCATGAGAAACAATTAGCAAGTAACATTAAAGGGAACCCTAGGTATTTTACAAACATATTAAGAGTAAAAGATTGATCAAGGGTAGGGCCAAGGAGGAAATCTTATTGTGGAGGCAGAGGGCATGGCTGATGTACTGAATGAGCCTGTGTCTTCACAAGAGAAGAGGATGCAGCCAATGTTACAGTATTGGAGGAGAGGGTAGAAGAAATGGATATGATTAGTATAAACAGAGAGGAAGTACTAAAAAGGTTGACGGCGCTCAAGGTAGATAAGTCAACCGGTCCGGATGAGATGCATCCTAGGTTACTAAGGGAAGTACGGGAACAAATAGCAGAGACTCTGGCCACAATCTTTCAAACTTCGTTGGACACAGGGGTGGTGCCAGAGGACTGGAAGGTTACGAATGTTACTCCCCTGTATAAAAAGGAGCAGAAGGACAAACCTGGGAATTACAGGCCAGTCAGCCTAACGTCGGTAGTGGGCAATCTTCTAGAGTCCATAATCAGGGAAGATAGATCTTCATTTAGAAAGATATAGGCTAATAAAGGACAGCCAGCATGGATTTGTTAAAGGCAAATCTTGCATTACAAATCTGATAGAATTTTACGATGAGGTAACAGAATGGGTGGATGAGGGTAGTGCAGTTGATGTAGTTTACATGGACTTTCAAAAGGCATTTGACAAAGTGTCGCATGAGATGCTTATTAGGAAAGTAGAGGTCCATGGCATTAAAGGGACAGTGGCAGCATGGATCTACAATTAGCTGCGAGACAGAAAGCAGAGAGTTGTGGTGAGCGGTTGTTTTTCAGACTGGAGGGAAGTGTTCCGTGGTGTCCCCCAGGGATCGGTATTGGGACCACTGCTCTATTTAATATATATTAACGATCTGGACTTGGGCATAGAGAGCACAGTTTCCAAGTTTGCAGATGATACTAAGTTAGGGAGAATAGTAAATAGTGAGGAGGATAGTAACCATCTGCAAGAAGATATAGATAAAATGGTAAAGTGGGCAGACACATGGCACACAAAGTTTAATGCAGAGAAGTGTGACATGATACATTTTGGGAGAAGAAATGAGGGGAGACAATATAGGCTAGATAGTACAATTTTACAGGGTGTGAGGGAACAGAGAGACCTGGGGATTTGTGTTAGTGACTCTTTGAAGGTGGCAGGACAGGTAGACAAAGCTGTTAAGAAGACATATGGGATACTAGGCTTTATAAATAGGGGTATGAGTACAAAAGTCAGGAACTGCTGACTAACCTCTCTATAAAACTTTGGTTAGGCCTCAGCTGGAGTACTGTGTCCAATTCTGGAAACAACACTATAGAAAGGATGTTAAGGCATTGGAAAGAGTGCAAAGAAGGTTTACTAGAATGGTACAGGATTAAGGGACTTCAGTTATTGGGAAAGGCTAGATAGGCTAGGTTTATTCTCTTTGGAACAGAGAAGGTTGAGAGACCTAATAGAGGTGTATAAAATCATGAGGGGATTCAATGGTGAATAAGGAAAAACTGTTTCCGCTGGTGGGCGAATCTGTGACTTGTGGTCACAGGTTTAAAATAGTTTCAAAACGAAGCAGAGGGGAGCTGAGGAGAAATTTTTTCACTCAGCGGGTTGTTCGAATCTGGAATGCATTGCCTGCAAAGGTGGTGGAGGCCAATTCGATAACAGCTTTTAAAAGAGAATTAGATCTTTATTTAGGGAGAACAGGTCTATTAGGTTATGGAGAGAGAGCTGGGCAGTGGGATTGAGTTGCTCTTTTCAAAGAGCCGGCACAGACTAGATGGGCCAAATGGCCTCCTTTTGTGTTGTAAAATTCTATGATTCTATGAAATCCAACACAATTACATCTGTAGAGCACCTTTCATGTTGTGAGGCTCCTGTAGCTCAGTGGTTAGAGCGCTCGCCTTACAAGCGAGCAGACCGGTTGAACAACAACAACAAGCACACTTGTGCAGCACACTTCACGGATGGTACAATCCTGGAGCAGATAATCATACGTTAAAAAATCCTTGTATTTGCTACAGTGCCTCATCACGTTTTCGAGACGTCTCAAAGTCCTCCACAGAATATTTTATAAATCACAAATTACATTTGTATAGCATGTAGGGTGGATGTCCCAAGGTGCTGTAAAGTGTATGGGCGAAGTACGGCAGCCAATTGTATACAGCAGTGTCCCAAGAGTGTCAACAGTAGTGTCCCACAAACTATCGTGGATTGAGAGACCAAATCATTATTTCTTTAACAATTGTTAGTGTTAACATGGAGCTCCTGTAGCTCAGTGGTTAGAGCACTCGCCTTAACAAGTGTGAGACCCGTGGGCACATTTCCTTACTCCACAAATCTAATAATAATCCCACATAAAAAACACCATAATATAAATTGGTCATTTCAATCCACGACTGTTTGTGGGACGCTGCTGTGCTCAAGTGGCTACCGTGTGTCACCCACAAATATACAGTCAATTCACTTTACAGTATATTCTGTCAAGCGCTTTCAGATGTCGATAAGATGTGAAAAGCACCATTTCAAATGCAAGGATTATTATTATTGTTCAAATTGTATTATCTCTCTATCTCTGCTGACACATTGGAACAATATCCACACATCATTGAGAATCTGGAGGATTTTTTTTAGGGTCAGCTGATGTCTGACATATTATATTGCTTAAATACTATTCAAACCAGACACAGAGTTCCACATATGTGTAGTTCTTACACTTGCCATGTACACTCTCTTTTTCTGAAGAGAGGCACCCTGATTACCTAATGCTTACCTAAAACCTTGATATTAAGAACATGATTAAACATCGTACTACAGTAGTAGGAACCACAGATAGGGTGTTGGATTACAGTGTTAACTAAAATAATACAATATAATCCTTGAATTTGATGTAGTGCTTTTCACGTCTTCTAGATGTCTCAAAGCGCTTCACAGAACATACTGTAAAATGAACTGACTGCATATTTGCGGGAGAAATGTGGCAGCCAATTTCACACAGGAGTGTCCCACAAACAGTTGTGGATTGAATTGACCAATTCATTATTGTGCTTTTCTTGAATGGATTATTATTAGGTGTGTATGTGGAGTAAGGAAACTTGCCCAAGGTTTTGCCCTGACCTTCCTGGATGCAAAACACAGGTCTTATGTTTGTAGGACGAGTGCTCTAACCACTGAGCTACAGGACTCTATAGCTGAGCCAGGTGGCCGGGGGGAGGGGGCAGGTGACCGTGAACGGTGTAGAAGTGAAAGATCTTCAGGCATGACCTGAAGATGGAAAAGGAGGGGCTGAGGCAAAGGGATTGGAGGAGGGAGTTCTGGGACATAGTGGCTGAAAGCATGACCACCCATGGTGGGCTCAAGGAGTAGGCCAGATCTAGTAGAGCGTAGATCTAGTAGACCCAGTATAGACCTTGTTTTGTAATTGATATCATTCTAGCATGATGTGTAACTCCTGTAGCTCAGTAGTTAGAACAGTCGCCTTACAAGCGTGAGACTTGTATTCGAATCCAGGCAGATTAGGGCGAAACTTTGGGCATATTTTGGGGGGACATTGCTGTGTGCAAAATTAGCTGCCATGTGTTACCCAAAATGCAGTTACTGCACTTCACAATATATCCCGTGAAGCGTCCAAAAAAACCCACAGTAATACAATTGTTCATTTTCAACCCACGACTGTTTGTGGGGACGCTGCTGTGTGTGCAATTGGCTACCACATTTCATCCACAAATATACAGTCAATTCACTTTACAGTATATTATGGGAAGCGCTTTGAGAAGTCAATAAGATGTGAAAAGTGCTATATTAAATGCAAGGATTATTATTATTATATCACAATTCAAAACTCTATTTAAAGACATTTACACTTCCTGAAAATCCTCCCAACATTCAAACTCTCCAGACTCAAACTGCAAAAGCATGAAAGAATTGTGAGACAAAAGAAAACCAAGATCTATCCAGTTCACCTTCCATCATCCTGGCAGTCACAGGATCATGTCATATCTCAAACTACATACTGTAACCTTCCTAAAGGAAATCTATCCAATGTATAGTTTGCCAATGGTAACAATTAAGTCAATATTGGCTCCGCTCACTTGTGTCTTTGCCTCTTCAAGCTGTTGTTTGATGCTCATTGCAGTTTGGAAAGATTCCCAACACCATGTCTCTGCACTTCTGGCAACTACAAATCACACATAATTAGCAGCTCTTTGTTTCCCTCTAATCTCACAGTATCTACATCTTCCTAACACATGCCAGCCTCAGAGCTAATCTGCCGCTGAACCTCTCCTGTGCATTGCCCAAATTGTTAATGTCTGCAGCAAATTTGATGTATCCCGAATGGTGCAGTTGACCATTTATAGACCATTTGTGGAGTTCTGTAGTGTAGCGGTTTGAGCAGTTCAAGCGAGGTTTAATTTCCAGGCAGGGTGAAACGTTTAATAATAATCCTTGCATTTGATATAGTGCTTTTCACACCTTCTAGACGTCTCAGAAGTGCCTCACAGAATATACTGTAAACTGAATCGGTTGTATATTTGTGGGCGAAGCGCGGCAGTCAATTATGCACAGCAGTGTCCCACAAACAGTTGTGGATTTAAATGACCAATTATATTATTGTATTTTTTTGGAGGGATTATTATTAGGCAAGTGGAGTAAGAAAACTTGTGCACGGTTTTGCCCTGACTGCCTGGATTCGAACACAGGTCTCACTCTTGTAAGGCGAGAGCTCTAACCACCGAGCTACAGGCCTCCATAAGTTTGGCATGATTCCTTACTCCATGCACCTCTATTTACCTAGCAGTATATAGAAATCTTGATTGTTAATCGATTGGTAGATCGATTTTCCAGGGTTAATAATTATTTAAAAAATATAATAATAATTTGTTCAATCAATCAATGACTATGTGTTGGACACTACTATGTTTTATTGACTGCTATATTTCGCACACAAAATATACAGTTGGTTTAGTTTACAGTAGATTCTTTCTGTGATACATGGTGAGGCGCATCACCACCAACAACAACAACTTGGATTTATACAGTGCCCTCCAAGCCAGACGGCATATGAGAGCACTTCACAATAACGGATCCCGCTCAAAGACACGATAAATTCAAATCCAAGGATTATTATTCTTGCACTCAATGGTATAAATCCCAATGTGTGCCGAAGTCATCAAGGGAGCCACCCAAAGATTAAAGAGGCTAAAATTATTCGAACCTTCTGCTCCTAGTCCCTCTACAGCACCCTCTACTGGTTGTGCGTGGCAACTGGATGGGGTGAGGGCAGGTTCCAGTGTTACACTCTTTACAGTCATGTGAGCTGCTGACACTCACTGCTAAAGCTCAAAACCAACAACAACTTATATTTGTATAGTGGACTTCATATGTGGCAGCATTTTGCAACATTTAATAGTGGCTGAGCCTAACTCCAAGTTGGGGGGAGGGCCGTGGGACGTGAGACGTCCTCCCGATGTGAAAGGCAGTCTATACATGTAATTTTGTTGTTATTGTTGTTGAAGGATGAAGTGTCCGTAAGCAGGTTGGAGGGAAAGATCTTCAGTCATGCTTTAAAAGAGGGGAAGGAGGGGGCAAGTATATACTCAAATGTGAACTGTTTTGTGGTTGGATGAATGTGGCAGCAAATTTGCAATGTACAGCAATGACCCCAACACAACCACAATGTGAATGACCAATTATATTTGGGTGATTGTTGGCCAGGACACTGGGACATTCTCTTTTTCGAATAGTGTAATGAGGTTCTTTAATGTCCACATGAACAGGCAGATGGGACCTCGGTTCAACATCTTATCCGAAGGAAGGGGTTGGATTCAGGATGTGGTGGATTTCAAGAGGGGTGTAGGTGGGAGGATGATAGAAGGAACGGTCAAAGAGTAAAGTCTTGAGGTGGGCCTTCAAGAAGGCGAGGTGGAGGGGCTCCAGGATGGAGTTCAAGAGAGTGGGGGCACTGAAGGCCTGATCACCAATGGTGGGGTGGTCAGTATGGGGAAAATGGAGAAGGCCAGTGACGGTTGAGTGGAGGGAGAGGACGGGTTGGCAAAGGTTTAGTAGAAGTAGGAAGGAGTAGGACCATGGAGGGCTTTGAAAGTGAGAACGATGATCTTGAATTTGATCCTCTGGGGGATGGGGAGCCAGTGAAGCCGGGTGAGGCTGGGGTGATCGGGTCACAGAGCTTGGTGCAGGATATAATAATAGTAATCCTTGATTTGATATAGCATTTTTCACATCTTCTAGACGTCTGAAAGCGTTTCACAGAATATACTGTAAAGTGAATTGATTACACCTGTGGGCAAAACGTTTCAGCCAATTGCACACAGCAGTGGCCCACAAACAGTCGTGGATTGAAATGACCAATTTTATTAATTTCTTTTGGCGGGATTATTGTTAGACATGTGAAGTAAGGAAACTTGCCCGAGGTTTCGCCCTGACTTGCCTGGATTCCACAGGTCCCACTCTTGTAAGGCGAGTGCTCTAACCACTGAGCTACAGGACTCCATAATATCTCATCTGGACAGCATCACTAGCAAAGTAGCACTTTCCTCTTCATCGCCAAATCCTAGACAGGACCGTCAACCCAGAGTGATAGGTTTGGTTACTCTTGGGACTTGAACTCTTAACCTTGTGGACCGGAGGCAAGAGTATTGCCAACTGATTCAAGCTGATACCTCAATACATGGAGTCCTCTTGTAGGATTGTCCAACAGAACATTCTTTTAGTGCAATTCTATAAATGATTGTGATTCAATAATAGTAATAAATAATTATTATTACAGTTGATGCAGGTTCCTGTAGCATACTTGTCAGAGCACTTAGCTCATAAGCAAAAGGATTCTGGTTTGATTCCTGGGCAGGGTGAAACCTTAGGCAAGTTTGCTAACTCCACACATCTCTGTTTACCTAGCAGTAAGAAGGAACCCAGTTGTTAGTCGATTGGCGGATCACTTTCCGGTGGTAATAATCCCTTCAAATAATAATTATTTGTACACGCAATCCATGATTGTTTGCAGGACACTGCTGTGCGCAACTGGTTGCCACATTTCGCTGATAAAATATACAGTCAATTCACTTTACAGTATATTCTGTGAAACGTTTTGAGAGATCTCAACAATGTGATAATGATCTATATCAAACTAAAGTGAATTGACTGTATATTTTGTGGACGAAAAGCAGCAGTCAATTGCACACAGAAGTGTCCCACAAACAATCATGGATTGAGCAACCAAATTCTTTGTTTTTGAAAGGATTATTACCCCCAGAAAAGCGATCCGCCAATCGACTAATAATCGGGTTCCTACTCACTGTTGGCTAACCAGTCCTATGAAGTAAGGAAACTTGCCTAAGGTTTTGCTCCTCCTGGGAATTGAACCCGGGTCCTCTCGCATGCGAGATGAGTTCTCTAACCAAAGACAATGGTGTATAACGGGCCTGTCTGGCTGTGGGCGGCTGGCTGATTTGCTTACTTACCAGATAGGTTACAGAATCTGCTAAAACAATCTGTCTGTGCTACAACTCTTTATGAAGATTTATGAAGAGGTCCCAGAGGCTATGAAGGGAAGTGTGATGTGAATGATCCCCATTGTTAGAGGTATTGAGACATTGGCAACAACTGACTATATTAGGGGCTCTTCAGCTTTAAAAGGAGAGTTGACGCAATTGATTCATAAGATCTCAAGAGACCCACCCACCCTACCATCCTCCCATTGCAAGATTCAGCTGCTTCTTTTAATATGAAATATTTAAATGCCTCTACAGTCTCATCCCCCCCTACCCACCCATCATCATCCAATTCAAGATCCTGGTCCTCACGTTTAAAGCCCTCCACAACCTCGCCCCATCCTACATCCGTGACCTCCTATCCCCCTAACAAGCTGCCCACCCACTCCGCTCAGCAGTCTCTGGCCTGCTCCATGTCCCCCAACCCATCCACCCATTAGTCATTCTGCCCCAACCTCTGGAAATCCATCCAGCAGTCCCTCCGCATTGCCCCTCCTTGGCCTCTTTCAAGTCCTGCCTCAAAACTCTTCTTTTCGATGGTCCCATCGGCAACTCCTAATCCCCCACTTCCCTCCCAACCCCATCCCCAGCTCGGGTTTGACACAATGACTATCCAGCGCCTTGTTGTTGTGTTTGAGGTGAGCGAGATCGTGAGATGCAGCAACGACTAAAACAACTTGCATTTACATAGTCCTTCACGCAGGGCAGCATCTCAGAGCTTTTAATGTAAGTGGTTTGTTGTGTGTAAGATTTCACCACAGATTCTGCACCAGGGTTTTCTGCCAAAACAGCATCTGAACCATACTCTACAGTTTTCAAATCTCACTCACTGCAGTATGTGGTCTCTGGCAAGGCCACAATTGCTTATCGTTATAATTGATTTGGATACAGCTCCTTTTACTGCAGGAGGACGTCTCAAAGCGCTTTGCAGGAATTACTGTGAAATGGAGTGTTGTAGACTGTGGATGACCGAAGGTACGGGGAAAGAGGAATCGTCTTGAGACGGGCCTTGAAGGAGGTAAGGGAGGAGGCGAGGCGGAGGGCCAGTGGGATGCAGTTCCAGAGGATGGGAGAAGAAAGACTAAAGGCCCAACTGCCGATGGTGGGGCGGGCAGGATGGGGACATGGAGCAGGCCAATGTCCGCTGAGTGGAGGGAGCACATAGGTTGGTAATATTTTGGTTGGTTGCCAGCGTTTGCCAGAGGAGACACTGATACTGACTGAATGGAACGGCTGAGAACACCTTTTACAGTAAATCTAGGAGACGTCCTCCCAATATGAAAGGCATAATAATAATAATCCTTGCATTTGACATAGCACTTTACACATCTTTTCAATGTCTCAAAGCGCTTCACATAACATACTGTAAGGTGAATTGACTGTATACTTATGGGCGAGACACGGCAGCCAATTGTGCACAGCAGCGTCCCACAAACGGTCGTGGATTGAAACGGACTCATTTTTATTATTGTGGTTTTTTTAGGGGTCATATTATTATTAGGTGTGTGGAGTAAAGAAACTTGCCCAAGGTTTCACTCTGAGCTGCCTGGATTCAAATACAGGTCTCACGTTTGTAAGGCGAGTGTCTCACGCTTGTAAGTTGTTGTTCTTGAGTGCTACAGAAGCTCCAATTGAATTGCAATGATTCTTCTTATTTGATTTAATAATGACTTTTAAACATGAGGTGAATGGTTGTTTGGGTAGGACAAGATTGCAGGGTTATGGGAGACAGCAAGCCGGGGAGTGGGATTGACTTTGAATAGCTCTTTTCATAGAGCCGGCACAGACACAATGGCCCAAATGGCCTCCCTTTTTTGCTGGAAAATTCTATCATTCTTATTATTTATTTAAATCTATGCTCAAATTAAGACTCAATCAAAGAACTTTCTACAGTTCCGTGAGGCCATACCTTCTGAAACAATAAAAGCGATTAGTGTTGCAAACTAAGACTGGACAGAATTTCGGGACCTCATTGATTTTTTTCTCTCTCTGGCTAGAGTTAGTGCTTATCCATAATTGCAACTTCTTCTTGTGGCATTTTTACGGAGTCCGACATCTGTGCTGTCTGCATTTCGTTCCACCTTTGATTCCAGCCTTAATTGACGTGCTCAGAACTCTCTGACACTGTTCACAGAC
The DNA here is from genome assembly GCA_035084275.1 of Hydrolagus colliei. NCBI lineage: Eukaryota > Metazoa > Chordata > Chondrichthyes > Chimaeriformes > Chimaeridae > Hydrolagus > Hydrolagus colliei. Next base: position 28,818,575 of record CM068745.1, read on the forward strand.
ACCTTCAAAATGAATCTGAAAATGGGAAACCAGAATTCACTTAAACGAGGAGGCTAATGAGAACCAGACAAAAAACTCATTTAAACAGACAGGCCTTTCTACCCTTCCTCCCCACCATTCCCCACCAAAAAAACCACCACCCCCCTACCCGCTCCCTTGCGTGCTATCCCGTAAAATCTCTAGCCGTATAAAAGTGTGGCCTGTGTTCTTAACCCTTACCCCCACTAAACAAATAGGAGAGAGGTGCTTTTAAGTAGAAGATTTAGTATGTCTGTCAGTTGATTCATAAGCACAAGAGAGACCTGGCAGGGCAGGGAGTGGAATGAGTTGACGTGTAATTTGGTTTGTGTGAAAGGAATATGAAGGGGATTAGTACGTGGAGAGGTGGTTTAGCCCTCCAAGCCTGTACCTCCGTGGCAATCAATAATAGTAGGTTCAGTTTCTTTAATCTCTTATCTACATTGCTTGCTTCCCATATATCCATTGGCTTCACCTTAGGCTCCAGTATGACAATGTCAATTACAATACAATACACAACAATAATAATCCTTCCATTTGATATCATGTATTCTAGACGTCTCAAAGAGCCACAGAGAATATAATAATAATAAAAATAATCCTTGCATTTGATATAATGCTTTCACATCTTTTCGACATCTCAAAGTATTTCAAAGAACATGTAAAGTGAATTGACTGTATATTTGTGGGTGAAATGTGGCATCCAATTGTGCACAGCAGTGTCCCCACAAACAGTCGTGGATTGAAATGACCAATTTTATTATTGTGTTTTTTTTGGGACGGATTATTATTAGGCGTGTGGAGAAAAGAAACTTGTCCAAGGTTTTGCCCTGATCTGCCTGGATTCGAACACAGGTCTCACGCTTGTAAGGTGAGTGCTCCAACCACTAAGCTACAGAAGCTCCACCAATTGCACACATCAGTGTTCTACAAACACTCGTGAATTGAATGTCTAAATTATTATTATCTCTGACTTGTTGACTCCCTATCAACTTGTCCTCTCCATCCATTCAGCAAGCTCCGGCCTGCTCCATGTCTCTTGCCCGACCCGCCCTACCATCAGTGGCCGAGCTTTCAGCTTTTCCGCTATCTCTCTTTGGAAATGCATCCCACAATCCTTTTGCCTTGCTCCCTCAACTTGACTTCTTTAACGCCTGACTCAGGACCCTTCTTTTTGACCATGCCTTTAGCCGCCCCTTACCTCTGTGCCATCTCTCATCCCAACCCTGCCCCCCCTCCCCATGATCAGGTCCTAACTGCTGACTGTTCAGCACCTTAGCACGTCCCCCTGATGTGAAAGGCACTCCAGAAATGTAATTTTGTTGTTAACAGGCAAAACCTCAGTTCAGTGTCTCACCCAAAGATAGCATCTCTAACAATGCTACATTCCCAGCACTATGAAGCGTTAGTCTGTGATTTCAAAGTCCTTGAACCCACAACTTTCTGACTCAGAGACGAGAGTGCTACACAGTCCTACACTGCAGCTTGTGGTGCTTGGAGACGTTTCAATGTAAGAGGCGTAGTGTCAAAAATTATTATTATTAACCCCAACCTGAAACAGTTTAGAATTCATACACATTTCTTACATGTAAAAAATAAGCGGTCATTCAATTCTTGGCAGTTTGTGGGACACGCTTTAAGAACATAATAATATTGATAATAATAATAATCCTTACATTTGATATAGGGCTTTTCACATCTTATCTACGTCTCAAAGTGCTTCATAGAGTACATTGTAAAGTGAATTGACTGTATATTTGTGGGTGAAATGCAGCAGCCAATTGCGCACCGCAGTGTCCCACAAACAGCCGTGGATTGAAATGACCAATTTTTATTATTGTGTTTTTTTTGGAGGGATTATTATTAGGCGTGTGGTGTAAGGAAGGTTGCCCAAGGTTTCACCCGATCTGCCTGGATTCGAACACAGGTCTCATGCTTGTAAGGCGAGTGCTCTAACTGCTGAGCTACAGGAGCTCCACATAAGAATTAGGAATAGGTGTAGGCCATTCGGCCCTTCGAGCCTGCCCCGCCATTCGATAAAATCATGGCTGATCTTTTAATCTAACTCTACCTACCCACTTTATCGCCATTTTTACGCTATGTAAAAATTGGATGCTGCATTTACCTGCAAAACACAGTCATTCCATTTCACAGTGAAATTCTGTGAAGCGCTTTGAGATTCTTGGCTGATGTGATGACACACTATATCAAGTGCAAGGATCAGTGGCGTCCTGTAGCATATTGGTTCATATGCTCACCTTACATGCAAGAGGACCTGGGTTCGATCACCGAGTGGGACAAAACCATAGGTAAGTTTACTTATTCCACATATCTGTAAGTAGGAACCAGTTGTTATTTGATTAGCATATAATTTTTGGGGAGAAATCATCCATCAAAAAAAATGTGGTCACTCAATCAACAACTGTTTGTGGGACACTACTGTACACAATTGGCTGCCGGCGTTTCGTCCATAATATATACAGTCAATCCACTTTTACAGTTTATTATGTGAAGCTCTTTCGGATGTGTCAACAATGTGATAAGAAGCTACATTATTTTAATCATTTACAATGTTTAACAGGGCTGTAGGTAAGTAAATATGTCATCCATGTAAGGCAGCAATTTGGATGACGTTGAGGCTTTCATTGAGAAAGCCTGCTATTTGAACCTGCCGAGTGCCTCTCTTAAAGAGATGAGCTGTAGATTTTGGGAGGTGGGAGGGTGTGTGGGGGAGGAAGAGTAAAAATGAGCCCCCTCTGGCCCCAGCCATCCGCCCAAAACAAACGTTCCTGAGGTGATGAACACATCCCTTTCTTTGTCAGGTTCAGCACTTTCAGTAGCTTGAAGCCTGATAGATGGTTTCACAATTCCTGGGTTCAAGCCAAGACATCTGCTACCCATACTTTCCAAACACACATATCTCTCTCGATCACACTGGAACTACATTACTCAATTGGTTTTGTGATACCCCCGTCCTTATTCTTTGGTGGGAGGGGAAATACTCACTGCACCATGTCTGGGTATGGTGAGGTGGTGTCCTACCTAAAACACAGGTACAAATTCACAAATTCCAGTTGTAATGCACAGAGCTGTTACATGTCCTCCATTCCCCCATCCTCCCCACCAACATCAACCACTATGCCTCTCATCTCCTGAATTCCCTGTCTCTATCCCTGCACCTCGCTCCTGCCTCTATCTATCTTTAAATCCCGTCTTAAATCTTGCCTGTTTGACTGCTCCTAAGATCTGCTCCCCCTCCCACTTCTCCCTTGCTTGGTGTCGAACTTTGTCACGGTAAAGCATGAAGGATGATATATAAATGCATGCTGTTGTTGTTGACCCAGATAATATTGTTCATTCATATCTGTGCCATTGTGGAGCTCCTGTAGCTCAGTGGTTAGAGCACTCGCCTTACAAACTGAGACCTGTGTTCAAATCCAGGCAGATCAGGGGGAAACCTTGGGCAAGTTTGCTTACTCCACATGCCTAATAATAATCCATCCAAAAAAAAACACAATAATAAAAATTGGTAATTTCAATCCACGATTGTTTGTGGGGACGCTGCTGTATGCAATTGGCTGCCGAGTTTTACCCGCAAATATACAGTCAATTCACTTTTCAGTATATATTCTGTGAAGCGCTTTGAGACGTTAATAAGATGTTAAAAGCACTATATCAAATGCAATAATTATTATTATTTGTAAAATGGTGGTGTGTACAAATTGGCTGCCATATCAGCCTGGAAAAATACTCACTCACTGCATTAATCAGTAAATCCTGTGACGTGCTTTGCCAAGTGTTGATAAGACACTTCATCAGTTGTAAGAATAATGTAATAAGAATAATCCTTTCATTTGATATATCCCCTTTATCACATTTTTTTAATGTCTCAAAGCACTTCACAGTGTAAAGTGTAAAGTTGAAACTGTAATGTGACTGTCCCACAAACAGTCGTGGCTTGAGTGACCAAACTCAGGCTAACATCATTCAGGCTAATCCTGTTTCTATGTTTCTTTCACAGCATATCCTGTGATGCACTTTGAGACATCCTTTGAGAAGGCATTGGCAGCATCAACATCCACAGATGCACACCTCACCTAGCCGTTCAGGAACCTAGGCGTCCTGTGCAACCCTCAACTCAAGGCCCTTTATGGCCTTGCCTCCTCCTAACTCTCTGACCTGCTGACCCTCTATCAACCTGTTCACTCCCTCCATTCAGCAGGCTCTGGCCTGCTTTATGTCTACTGCTCGATTCACCCTACCATCGGTTGCCGGGCTTTCAGCTTCTCGGTCCCCATGATTTGGAACTCCATCCCAAATCCGTTCGCCTTGCTCCCTCCCTTTCCTCCTTGAAAGCCGACTTATGACCCTACCTCTTTGTCCTCCCTCATCTCAACCCTGCCCCCGCCCCACCTTTCTCTTGCTCGGGTCCTAACCCCTGACTTTCCAACTCCTTGGGACGTCCTCCCGATGTGAACGGCATTCCACGCATGTATTTCTGTTGTTGTTGTCATTCTCTCTCTTCACTGCACTTATGTCTGTGTAACCCCCAACTGCACCTGCCACTAACCCTGCCCTTTCAATGTCTAATCATTTCTCATAATTCATAGCTCATAGTTCCGAGGAGTCCTGTAGCTCAGTGGTAAGAGCACTCACCTTACAAGCGTGAAACCTGTGTTCGAATCCAGGCAGGTCAGGGCGAAACCTTGAGCAAGTTTCCTTACTCCACTTGATAATTATACTTTATAATAATCCCTCAAAAAAAACTGCTGTATAATAAATTGGTCATTTCAATCCACGGCTTTTGTGGGATACTGCTGTGTGCAATTGGCTTCTGCGTTTTGCCCACAAATATACAGTCAATTGACTTTACAGTTTATTCTGTGAAGCTCTTTGAGACATCTAGAAGACATGAGAAGTGCTATATCAAATGCAAGTATTATTCTTAATAATAATATTTATATAATAGCTCATTTTCCCTAACAATGGGGATCATCCTCATTGCTCTCCTCTGCACTGCCTTTATAGCCATTAAATCATGGTGACCAGAACTCTATGTAGTATTTAAAGGACAGACTGACCGGAGGAATGTACAGCCTGGGAATGAAGTTTGGGGATCTAAACTCAACCGATTTAACAATATAGCCCAGTATCCTGTTTGCCTTATTTATTGCTGGTTGACACTGTTTTGACACAGTGAGCGACGAATCAACTAACATCCTTAGATCTCATTCAGCTTCCCCTCTTGGCAAGTTCTCTCTACCCATCCATTGAATGCAATTGTATGCCCAGCCATCAGTGTCAAGCGCTTTGAGATATCCTCCCACCATGACAGGCTCCTGTATCAATGCGTATTGTAGTATGAGACTAATCCATCTCTCAGTTACAAGACCCTCACAGGCTACAAATGGTTCGAGCCACTGAATGGGTATTCCCACTGGAATTATATGTGTTTGAGCGGCTGTTAACAAGTCTGGCTTTCTGAACAGGGCTAATTGTGTGCTTCAAAGTGTTATTCCCAACCCTGCCTTCAAACAAATGTTTTCATACACTGTTTACTTAGCGGTGAAACGCAATGTCTCACAACAGATTTCTTGTGATAACTGTCACACAAAATCTATTACGAGGTGTCGTGTTTCTCACCCCCAGTATCTGCTTCTAAAGATAATGATGGTGATAAGCTTTTCATCTGATATCACGCCTTATTGCCTGATACCATCAAAACGTCTCAAAGCTATTCGCATCACTCAGTGTAAAGTATTGTGATCTATTTTATAGGCAAAGATAATAATAAAGGTGAGGAATGTGTTAATAATAATCCTTGCGTTTGATATAGCGCTTTTCACATCTTCTGGATGTCTCAAATTGTTTCACAGTATATTCTGTAAAATGAATTGCCTGTATATTTGTGGACGAAAGGCTGTAGCCAATTGCGCACAGCAGTGTCCCACAAACAATCGTGGATTGAAGTGACCAATTTATTATTGACTTTTTTTGTTGAAGGATTATTATCAGGCATGCAGAGTGAGGAAACTTGCCCAAGATTTCGTCCTGCCTGGAATCAAACCCAAGTCTACTGCTTAGAAGATGAGTGCTCTAACCACTGAGCTACAGGACTCCACAAAGATGCCTAATAACGGTGAGAAGAATGCATCCTCACTTGTCTTCAAATTCCTTTATGCCCTGGCACCTCCCTCCCTCTCTGACCTGCTTAGTCCCAAACCCAACTACCTGAATCTTCTGCTCAACTGGCTATGGACTCCTTTGTGTCTCTCATGACCTCCATTCCACCATTAGAGGCAGTGCTTTCAGCCACTCTGGAACACTCTCCCTCCCATCTTCAAGTCATCTCTGAAGACCTTCCTCTTCGACCGTGCCAACGGTCACCTCTTCCTCCCCCCATCTCGGCATCATGCTCCGCTACTGTCAAGCACTCGGAGGACGAGCCTGGATATAATAATAATAATCCTTGCATTTAATATAGCGCTTTTCACATCTTGTCAACGTCTCAAAGTGCTTCATAGAATATATTGTAAAGTGAATTCACTGTATATTTGTAGGCAAAACACTGCAGCGAATTGCACACACCAGCATCTCCACAAACAGTCGTGGATTGAAATGACAATTTTTTTAAAGGGATTATTATTAGGCGTGTGGATTAAGGAAATATGCCCAAGGTTTGCCCTGACCTGTCTGGATTCAAACACAGGTATCACGCTTCTAAGGCGAGTGCTGTAACCACTGAGCTATATACAGAAGCTCCACAATGGCACCAATGTGATATATGGTAAAGTGGAGTGACTGTGGGTTTTGCGGCAGCCAATGTGCCTGCAGCATTGTTCCACAAACAATCGTGAAGAGAATGAACAATTCTTCGTATGCGTTGGATCGTCGGCCAGGACACACAAAGAGAGAGAGTGAGAAAGAGAGCTCCCTTTTATGTTTGAATAGCATCCCCCCCACCACCCCAGTTAACATTAATTTTAATGTTACCTGAACAGGTAGAAACAGGACCTTGGTGTAATATCTCATCTGAAGGACGGCACCTCTGATAATCCCCCCAGCCTCTAGCACCCCCAGCACATCAACTGAGTTCCAGGCCCTGATGTGGGGAGGTTTGAACCCACAACCTTCTCACTCAAAGGCGAGAGCACTCCCCACTGAACTCGGCTGACACACAAGAGTGAGAGAGCGAAGCAAAAGGTAGTTGAAAACATATTTTTTTTATTGAACAAAAAATGTATAACGCTTTTCAACCGACGTCATTTATATTCAAAGACCGTGGCTGTGGTTTTAGCTGTATCAGTTGATGAACTTTTCCAATTTCGTTTTCAAAGAAATGCTGTCAAAACTTTGACAGGATAACAACTTTGATTTATACATAGTGCTCTCACTCCATGCTGGAAGGTATCTCAGAGCGCTTCACAATAACGGATTCCGGGCCTGAGCCAGTGGGAGGGGGAAAAAGGTGACCGAAGGCACGGTCGAACAGAAAGGTCTTCAGCCGAGACCTGAAACTAGGAAGAGAGGGGGCGAGGCAAAGGGAATGATGAAAGGAACTTCCAGAGCTTCGTGGTGTAGTGGCTGAAGGCATGGCTGCCGATGGTGGAGCGGAGGATTCGGGGATTGAGGAGGAGACCAGAACCAGAGGAGCGAAGGCAACAGGCATTGTTTTGGGGAGACAGGAGGTCAGAGAGGGAGGAGGTTACAGAGGAGTGGAGAGATTTGAAGACAAGAGTAAGGATCTTGAAATTGATCCTCTCTCGGAGCAAGGACTGGGGTAATGGGGGAACTAAGTTTGGTGCAGGTGAGAACGTGGGCGGCAGAGTTCTGAATGATAATAAGCTATTTGAAGTTTAACACTCTCATGTTGAGCTAATATACTTTGCTGTTATTAGGCACATCAAAAATCATCCTGCACCGCTCGCCTGTTAATTTTAACAGCCTTATTTTTTACAAGAACCTTATGCAGTTAAACAACAGGTGCTATATAAATTAAGGTTGAAAGGGGATGATGAAAATGGCTTGATGCCTTTTGCCAGATATCACTGTGGAGAGATCTGGCAATCGCATTACTCTTTTTTTTCTCTCTTCCAACAAAAAATGAAGAGAGAGAAGATAAATCCTGGAAGCGATTCAAAGGCTTTGGCGATATGTAATAGTGACAATTCCTTTTCGTCTCACCAACTATAGGCAGATACCCCGATGGAGTGCTGGGGGAAATGCTACATTGTTGAATGAGCTGTCTCAAAGCACTTTACCTTGAAATGCAGTGACTGTGCCTCGGAAAGTATGTAGCCTAGACTGTGAGCTCAAAGTACCCGGCATGGGGCTTTAATTCACAGTGATGTCAATCTAGATAGTATCTAGAGCTCCTGTAGCTCAGTGGTTAGCGCACTAGTCTTACAGGTTCAATTCCAGGCAGGTCAGGGTGAAACATTGGGCAAGTTTCCTTACTCCAAAAACACAATAATAAAAATTGTTCATTTTCAATCCACGACTGTTTGTAGGATGCTGCTGTGCGCAAATGGCTGCCACGTTTAGCCCACAAAGACACAGTCAATTCACTTTACAATATATTCTGTGAAGCTCTTTGAGACGTTGATAAGATGTGAAAAGAGCTATATCAAATGCAAGGATTATTATTATAAAATCGTGGAGCAGTTTACAAAGGCAAGTTCGGACAACCTAGCGAGTGGGGGAGGCGAAGGTGGAGAGTGGGAGTTGAGGGAGGGAGGGAGGGGAGACCATAGACAAGGTTGAAGAGATTTTTAGAAAGGATTTGTAGACAGATGGAGAAGGCCAAGACTGTTTGTGGGACACTGCTGTGTGCAATTGGATGCTGCACTTCGCCCACAAACATAAGGTCACTTCACTTTACAGTATATTTTGTGAAGCGCTTTGAGATGCCTAGAAGACGTGAAAAGCTCTGTATCAAATGCAAGGATTATTATTATTATTATAGATGGTTTTCCCAGTGAAACTGTGTGGTTGGTCAAATGCCAGTAAATCGCCAAGCTCACACAGCGCCCCTCCCAATCCTTGCACTCCAGCTCTCCCAACTACCCCCACAGTCCCTCCAATTCACTTGAGGATCCACTCCAGCCCATTAATTAGCATCTCATAATTCCTGTTCTTGTAATTATTTCTTCTTGTAGGTAACTGTCACATCATGTGGAGCCCTGTAGCTCAATGGTTAGAGCATTTGCCTTACAGGCGTGAGACCTGTGTTTTAAATCCAGGCAGGTCAGGGCGAAACCTAGGGCAAGTTTCCTTACTCCACACACACACACACACACACACACATGCCTGAAAAAGCTAATAATAATAAAATTGGTCATTTCAATCCACGACTGTTTGTGGGACACTGTTGTGCGCAATTGGCTGCCGTGTTTCACCGACAAATATACAGTCAATTCACTTTACAGTATATTGTGTGAAGCACTTTGAGACATCTCGAAGACGTGAAAAAACGCTATATCAAATTCAAGGATTATATTATTATCACGGAGTCACATTCCCGGCGTGATTACCCTGGATGAAAACGAATGGCTCCATGATTTTGCTTAAACATTATCGGTGATAAAATTGGCAGAGTATTGCACACCCCTCCTCCTCCTCAGCCCTTCCCCACAACCATCCCGACCACCTCACCTCCCCTCGTCCTGACCTGGGTGACAATTATCACAGCGGGACATGCTGTCACATGACACACGGCGCATTTTGCCCCATGATTAATTATCACGGGTGGTAACCATCACAGCACGTGTCGTGTCGTGTTCTCCCACAATCACCCCACCACCCCACCCCACCCCTCAGCCCTCGGCCCACCACCGTTCTATCACAATCCAGGTCCAAACAGGACTGTTGCAAGTTACAAGCAACAAAAAAAAATCCCTTCGGGCTGGTTCCTTTTCAAGTTAAATCCTTTTTTTTTGTGGGGGTGGGGGGGGTGGGGGGGGGGCGGGGGGGGGGGGGGGGGGGGTGGAGAAACCTGCGTCTTTAAGTACAGGATATAAGAGGGCCAGTAACATTTACACTAATTGTGGAGCATTCCAAATTAGTGATAACCCTTCCTTCAAAGGCGGAAATGGGTTCCTGCAAAATGACATTGCGAAATTAAAGCCATAGACATGAAACAAATAATAAGGTAAAATTATTAACAGAGGCTAGACGGATTTTCATTAAGGCGAAATGGGCTGAGCATTCATCTCTGCCAATGCCCCCCCACCCCCACCTCTGCCAAACCAGCGATGGATTGGGATTTGGAGCTGTCTGCTGCCACCAAGTGGGCGAACGTTGTGCTTCGCTACTCCTTTCCCACCACCCCACCCCCCCTGAGGTCTTCTTGTCCGAAATCAGCATCGCACAGTGACTCCCTTTGCAAAAGTTCAGCAGATTCTCAGGGCTCTCTTTGTGGGCGTTTGCTGTGTGCAAAATTGCCTGATGTGTTCGCCTACAAAACACAGTTTTTCACGACACTTTGCAGTTAATCCACAAATGATTCAGTCAATTCCAGTGTATTCTGTGAAGCCCTTCGAGACGTGTCGAAGATGTGATAATAATAATAATCCTTGCATTTGATTTAGTGCTTTTCATTACTTTGAGATATCTCAAAGCGCTTCACAGAATATACTGTAAAGTGAATTGTGTATTTGTGGGCGAAACACGGCAGCACAACAGTGTCCCACAAACAGTCTTGGATTTAAATGACCAATTTATTATTGGGGGTTTTTGGCGGATTATTATCAGGCATGTGTTTGGAGTAAGGAAATTTGATAAGGCACTACATCAAATGCAAGGATTACTATAATAATAATCCTTACATTTGATACAGCACTTTTCACATCTTCCAAAAGTCTCAAAGCGCTTCACAGAATATACTGAGTGAATTGACCGTATATTTGTGGGTGAAACGTGGCAGCCAATTGCACACAACAGCGTCCCCACAAACAGTCGTGGATTAAATGACCAAATTATTATTGTTTTGTTTTGGAGGGATTATTATCAGGCATGTGGAGTAAGGAAACCTGCCCAGGGTTTCGTCTTGCCTGGCGTTAAATCCAGTTCTCTCGCTTACAAGGCAAGTTCTCTACCACTGAGCTATAGGACTGCAAGACTTACATTGATGAACAAAAACAACAAGTTATATTTGTATAGCGCCTTTCAAGTCAGGAGGATGTCCCAAGGCACTGAAATACCTTAAATGATGGTGATTGATGAACTAATAGCATTCTACATGTTTTTTTCATGGTTTGTCCAGCAATCAATGTATATATATATTTTAAAAAATCACGTTAAAAGCTAACCGCCGAGTGCATGAGACACACAATAAAATTGGATTGTTTGATGCGATGTTTAACATTAATAGAGTGACCAATTTTATTTGGAGTGAGTGACCGTTTGGCCACAGAATTGTAGAGTCCCATAGAGTGTAGAGAAATCCAAATTTGATGTTCCTTTCTATTTGTAATGATTATGCTCTGCTGCTGAAAGGCATACAACGACAACAACAAAATTATACTTGTATAGCACCTTTTACGTCAGGAGGATGTCACAAGGTGCTGACAACAACAAAAATTTATATAGCGCCCTCCAAGTTGGGTAGCGCCTCATAGTGCTTTACAGTGGAGGAGCCTGACTTTGAGTCGAGTGATGGTTGGAGGGAGATGGCCTGGTCTAAGAGGATGGTTTTCAGGCGGGACTTGAAAACGTGGGAGAGGGTGCAAGGCGGAGAGATTGAGAGCGAGTGTTCCAGAGTTTGGGGGTATAGTGGCTGAAAGCCCTATAATGTTAGGGCGGAGAGAGTGAGGACGAGCAGGAGGTAGGTGCCAGTCGAGCGGAGGTGCTGGGTGGTGGATTGGGGAGTGATCAGGTCGGAGAGGGAGGTGCCGGGAGTGAAGGGATTTGCAACTGACGGCGGCAAAGTAGATTTGTGTGTCATCCGCATATAATAATCCTTGTGTTTTGATATAGCACTTTTCACAACTTGTCAACGTCTCAAAGCGCTTCACAGAATATATTGTATATAAAGTGAATTGACTGTATATTTACGGGCGAAACCCGGCAACCAATTGTGCACAGCAGGGTCCCACAAACAGTCGTGGATTTCATGACCAATTTTTATTTTTGTGTTTTTTTTGGAGGGATTATTATTAGACATGTGTTTTGAGTACGTAAATTTGCCCAAGATTTTGCCCTGAGCTGCCTGGATTCGAACACAGGTCTCACACTTCTATGGCGAGTGCTCTAATCACTGAGTTACAGGGCCTCTGTGGAAGTGGGAATATATGTGGAAGTTTGCCTGCAGAGAGGGCTAGGCTAAAGCCCTGGGATAGCCCGGAGGAGGACCATGGCTTACTCGACTGTGTTAAATGTGGCAGAGAGATCCAGGAGGACGAGGAGGCACAGGGTACTGATCACAGATAGAGAGAATGTTGTTTGTGACTTTGACAAGTGCTGTCTCTATGCTGTGGGCAGTCAGGGTAAAAACCTGACTGCAAGGGCTTGAGCAGGGAGTGGAGGGAGAGGTGTGACAGGACATGACTTGCAACAATGTGTTCCAGGACTTTGGCAAGGAAGGGTATGTAGGAGATGAGTCAGTCATGGGAGAGGTTAGAAGGATCGAGGGTGGGGTTTTTGAGGAGGGAGTAGTGTGATGACAGCAATTTTCAGGAGAACTGGAACAGAGCCTGAGGAGAGAGACTGGTTGACTATTGGGCAGCTGGGGCGAGAGGAGGAGTTGAGTGACCAGTGGCTGGTGGGGAGGGGGTTGAGGCAACAGGTGGTGAACTTCATCCAGGTGATTGCAGTTGAGAGGGAGGAGGGAGAAATGGGGGCAAATAACTGCAGTGAAGGGGGAGTGGCTGGAACCGTGGTGGAGGGAGACAGTGGTATGGATGGTCTGGGTGGAGTGGTAAGGAATGGAGCGGACAGAGAGGGTGAGGAAGGAAAAATGCAGCCAAGCGGATGTTTCTGATTTTTGAGGCAAAGACGTCTAGAACCCCTTCACACTTTGTGTTTGATAAATAACAACAACAAAAACAAAAAATTGGGATTTATACAGCGCCCTCCATGCCAAGCGACATCTCAGAGCGCTTCACAAAGTGGAACCCGGGGCCGAGCCAGGGCGATGGAGTAAAAGATGACCAAAAGCGCGGTCGAACAGAAAAAATATATAGTGGGGGGTTGAGGAGGTGCACAGAGGAGATGATGGAGTGGGGGAAAAAGGCGTCTTTTGAATGTTGTTTGCCTCCGAGATGAGTTTGGAGTAAAAGGTCAGTTTGGGCTTGTGAAAGGGAGAGGAGGTAGGCATGAATTCAAAGGCAATCAGATTGCTTGAAACGATGTTTTAACATTAATAGAGTGACCAATTTTATTTGGAGTGAGTGATTGTTTCTCCACAAAATTGTAGAGTCCCATAAAGTGCAAAGTGGATTTCTTTTGGTCTCAGATTCAGGACCATTGTCTTGAAATGTGATATCGTGTAGAACTTTGGAAAATCACTACACACTGTCTGAACAGGAAACGTATCATCAGGCCATAAGTAGGTTTCCACGCATAATTCTAATCCCTCAAAAAAATAATAACTTGATTGTTTGAATCCACAACTGTTTGAGGGACACTGCGTGCACAATTGACTGCCAGGTTTCGCCCACCAATAAACAGTCAATTCGCTTTACAGTATATTCTGTGAAGTGCTTTGACATGTCTAGAAGATGTGAAAAGTGCTGTATCAAATGCAAGAATTATTCTTCTTATTATAATTTCATCTCATCCCTCCAGAATACCCACCTTGCTCTCCTCCCACCACAACATCAAGCTGCTTTTTAAATAATTCTGTCTAAAAACACTTTGCGGATGTCTAGAAGATGTGAAAACAACAAACAACAAAACTTACATTTATATAGCGCCTTTCACGTCGAGAGGACATCCCAAGGCGCTGTACAGTCAGGTAGGACAAGAGCAGGGTGGGAAAGATCAGGGCAGGATAAAGCATAGTAGGAAAAGTAACTGTATATTAGTGGGCGAAACGCGGCAGCCAAATTGCGCACAGCAGTGTCCCACAATCAGTCACGGAAGTGGGACTAGGGGCAAAAGGGGGTAAAGAAGCAAAAGGGGAGGGGTCGAGGCAGGGGGAAGAAAAGCAGGAAAGTCGACTGTATACTTGTGGGCGAAACGCGGCAGCCAAATTGCGCACAGCAGTGTCCCACAAACAATCGTGAAAATGGGGCCAGGGGAGAAAGGGGGAAAAGAGGGTAAGGGGGAGAGGGGGGGAAAGGTGGGATGGGTTAGGGTTAGGGAGGAAGAGGGGGGAGAAAGGGGGGCAAGGAAGAGAGTGAGGGAAAGATGGGTGGGGGCAAGATCAGGAAGAGGGAAGAGGGAGGGAAGGGGAAAAGGGAGGAGAGAAAGTGGGGAAAGGGAGTGAGGGAAGAATAAGATGGGGGCAGGGGTGGGGGGAATCAAACAACAATAATAAACAATAATAAACAACAAAAGCAATAATATCAACAACAAAAACAGCAACAAACAATAACCAACAATCGTCCAACAATCGTCCAGCAACCACTCCCTGTCCTCGCCGCCCGCCCGGACGATCCCTGAGATGGCGGGAAAAAAAAGGGCGCGGAAAAAAGGGCCCAGTGTGGTGAAAAGCACTATATCAAGATGCAAGGATTATTAAATGTAGTTTCTTGTTGTTGACATGGCACTTTATCAATCTTTGAGACGTCTCAAAGAGCTTCACAGATATACCGTAAAGTGTATTCACTGTATATTTTGTGGGTGAAACGCGGCAGCCAATTTAGTGATTGAGTGAGCAATTTATTATTATTATTTCAAGGGATTATTACTCCTGAAAAGTGATCCAACAATCGATTATAAACCGTAGTTTAATGGTGTTATAGTAAATGCAAGGATTATAATAATTATTATTAAGGAAAATGCATGAATGAATTAGTTATCGGACACAAAATTGCTGATAGCAATTAGTGTGAGTGATCTATTTCTAGGCCCCCCTCACAATGCAGCAAATATGTCGACATGTGTATGCATCCAAATGAAGAGCTTGGAGATCAGACGGGACAGGTTATAATAATAATCCTTGCATGTAGCACTTTTCATATCTTATCGATGTCTCAAAATACTTCAAAGAATATACTGTAAAATGAATTGAATGTATATTTGTAGGTGAAACACGGCAGCCAAATGTGCATAGAAGTGTCCCACAAACAGTCGTGGATTGAAATAACCAATTTTTATAATTGTGGTTTATTTTGGACGGATTATTATTAGGCATGGGGAGTAAGGAAATTTGCCCAAGGTTTCACCCTGATCTGCCTGGATTCGAACACAGGTCTCACTCTTGTAAGGCGAGTGCTCTAAGCACTGAGCTACAGGAGCTCCACAAGATGGCCTCATAATGAACATAATCCAACACTGAAGGATTGCTTTGCTGGCCACCCATCTTCACATCTCATTGTTGAGGGAAGTCTCCCGTGTTTATAACCACCAACAACACACCAACGCACTCCAAGAAACTGTTAAACTGTTGGCGACCAACCAGGCAGCCTGGCCTGTCAGCAAGACTGGGAGGAACAATATGAGTCACTGAGATGATGATAGGATTCCTCCTCCTAGGCTCTTAATAACACTGAAAGTAAAGCCCCAACAAGTAACTTGTGTTCCAAGTTTATCGAGCAACGGAAAACTATCCAGGGCTCTCAATAATAATTATATATTAGTAATAATGATCCTTGCATTTGGTATAGGCTTTTTCACATCTTCTAAATGTCTCAAAGCGCTTCATAGAATATACTGTAAAGTGAATTGACGGCAGCCAATTGCGCACAGCAGTGTCCCACAAACAGTTGTGGAATGATAAAACCAAATTTATTATTGTGTTTTTTTGTGGCGGGATTATTAGTAGGCATGGGTGTGGAGTAAGGAAACTTGCCCAAGGTTTCGTGCTGACCTGCCTGGATTTGAACACAGGTCTCATACTTGTAAAGCGAGTGCTGTAACCACTGAGCTACTGGACTCCACAATGGTGTTGGACTCGTAACGCAATGCTCTGCGGTACCCGAATGTTTGGCTCTTGACCACTCACCCCAAAAAAAACCTGTCTGTAGGATTGGGTGAGAGTACGCATTTCATTCCAGACAGAGAAATTTCCACACACAGATGCATAGTTTATCTCAAGGTGTGTCAAGTAACCAAAACAAATACTTGACACAAAACATTTCTTTTTCATCAGCTGTGTGTCTGGAGTTTACTGAAAAAACCATTACACTTATGAGGATCTGAACCAGAATGAGAGTTACCTCATGTGTCACCTGCACATGGCAGTTTCCATTGATCGCACGCACTGTCTGACAAGTTCCTGCTGCTTATCCAGCTAGGATCAGCCTGACAATTAGGATTTCTGCATCTACAGCCATACAATAGTCTGTCAATAGCAACAACAATAATAGTTGTAGTCCTTGCATTTGATACAGTGCCTTACCATGTTTTGGAGACGTCTCGAATCACTTCAGAGAATATACTGTAAAATGAACCTGTATCAAAGCAGCCACATAATATGTTAGAACCAACCCCACCAAGTGATCATATGATTATAGAGTGATTTTAGAGTTATGTAGCTCAGTGGTTAGAGCACTCACCTTACAAGCGTGAAACCTGTGTTCGAATCCAGGCAGATCAAGGTGAAATGAGATTACTCCACATGCCTAATAAGTGCTCTGAGATGCCGTCTGGCGTGGAGGGCACTATATAAATCAAAGTTGTTGTTGTTGTAATAATAATCCCTACCAAAAAAAAACAATAATAAAATTGGTCATTTTAATCCGTAACTGTTTGTGGGACACTGCTGTGCGCAATTGACTCCTGCATTCTGCCCACAAATATACAGTCAATTTACTTTACAGTATATTTTGCGAAGTGCTTTGAGACATCTAGGAAGTCATAAAAAGCGCTATATTAAATGCAACAATTAGTATTATGATTATAAGTGATGTTACCAAATTAAAGTGTGTGTTGTTACACAACACATTGTATGAAATAATTGAGGCTTACATTTGAAAAATACTAATTTCCCTCCACCGATTCAGCTATATTTGAAACAGTTAGTGCTACAGCAAAGTTTATTTTTACTATATTCTTGCCTATATTTCTTTGTTTTAAGATTCAGAAATCTTAAAAAGATTGAGAAATTGGATTTTTATTACCTGGGGTTAATAATCAATTAAGTAAGTAAACCACTTGCAGGTTACATTTTTGCCTGCTCAAATGAAATCTGAAACCTAACAGAAAGTTACATTAAACAAACTGCTATGATGTAGAATGATAAACAAATAAACAAATAATAAGTTGGTCAATCAGTTCACAATTGTTTGAGGGACATTGCTGTGAGCAATTGAATTTTGAATTGTCTGGCTTGATTCGCCCACCAAAGATACTATCCCTTCCAGAGGAGATCCTCATCCTCACATTTAAAGCCCTCCACAACTTTGCCCCACCCTACATCCGTGACCTCCTAACCCCCTTACCAATCTACCAGCCCCCTCCGCTCAGCAGGCTCTGGCCTGCTCCACGTCCTCCAACACACCCGCCCCACCAATGGCGGGCGAGCCTTTAGCCCCTCTGCCCCTAACCTCTGGAACTCCAACCCGCAGTCCCTCTGCCCAGCCCTCTCCCTGGCCTCCTTCAAGTCCTGCCTCAGGACCCTCCTCTTCAATGCTCCCATTGGCAACTCCTACTTTCCAATTACAGAGAACAGGCTCCCTAGGGAGATGCTTGAAGCAGGAAATGTTGATTTCTTCAAACACAGATTTGATAGTTTTCCTTCAGGAAATAACCTCATGGGAAATCGTACATAGATAATGGTAAAATCACAATCAATCCACTTTACAACATATTGTGTGAAACGCTTTGAGATGACTCAACAATACGATAAGGCGCTATATCAAATGCAAGGATTATTATTATTATGCCCCTTGGAGAGAGGTGAAAAGGGTCTCCTGGGAACTGAACTGGCTCCAAGGTTATATGTTTGACAATGGATTGTTGGTATCTAATTGACTCCCCCCATGGTGATTCTCATTAATCCAGTTCCCGAGTTCCTATTAATAATAATAATAATCCTTGCATTTGATATAGCGCTTTTCACATCTTATCGACGTCTCAAAGCACTTAACAGAATTTTACTGTAAAGTGAATTGACTGTATATTTGTGGGTGACAATACGGCAGCCAATTGCGCACAACAGTGTCCCCACAAACAATCATGGATTGAAATGACCAATTTTATTTCTGTCGTTTTTTTTTAACGGATTATTATCAGGCGTGTGGAGTAAGGAAACTTGCCCAAGATTTCACCCTAATCTGTCTGGATTCAAACACAGGTCCCATGCATGTAAGGCGAGTGCTCTAAGCACTGAGTTGCAGGAGCTCTTGATGACAGCTATTGATGACAGCCAGCCATTCTGTCCCATTCACAGGACTTGGAGAGGCTGACCAGTCATTGGGAAAAGCAGCCTTTCCATTTGGCTCTTGTTAACCTTACAAGTGAAAGCCCTGTTGGGTAGAAAGATCCCAGCTGGTCAACCAGCAGAAATCTTCAGTGTTTTCAATGGTAATCAAGCACTCCAAGGTATTATCCCACAAGAAGATTGCTGTTTAAATGTAGATTGTTGTGTTCTTGTGTTAATTGGTTAGACTCCAGCTGTCACCCCAATAGGCACTTGTGTCTCTAGGTCTTATCTCTTGCCAAACTGCGCCACCCCCATTCCGCAATTCTGTAAACAGAGTGCATCCGGCCATGGAAAGAATGCACGTTCTATTTCAGATATGGACATTTCCATTGGATCAGTGACAAACATACATCAATCTCTCAGTTTGGTTTTGATGCTGTTAACCTGGGTTTCAGCATGAGTCAGATAACTGGCTGTCCATAAAACCTCTTTTAACACACATAGATTCACAATAACAGCAAGGAAATATGCCATTTGGCAACATCTAGTCTCTGCTGATGTTTATACTCTCTCCCTGCTTATCCCCTGTCTTGTTGTTCCCTTCCCCTTCATATATGCTATGAACACAAAACATCAAGACATTATGATTTTAAGTTTGATATGTACAAAGGCTTTGAAAATCCTTATTGTGAATGGTTGTTGAGGCCCAAACAGTATTCAAATGACAATTTAAGGTGCAAACATGAAACATTTGTGGGGTAAAGTGTAAGGCAATGGAATTAGAGTGGATTGCATCATTCAGGCAACCAGAACCAGCAGGTCCTCGTTGGGGGGAGGTAAGTCGGGTCTCCTTGGAGCTGAACTGGCTCCAAGGTGACAAGCTTGGCAACAAAATGTTGGAATCAAAACAGCCCTCTGAGGTCTCAGCAGTCTGGTTCCTGAGCCAAGTGAGTGTGTGTATTTCAGGACACTGCTAATGATAGCACAGCACAGCCTGGCTCACCTGCAGGATTTGGAAGGGTAGTCACTGGGGCATGGAGTCATCCAACTCAGCTCCTGTTAACACTGCAACTCATAGCCCTAATGGGTAGGGTGGTCCTAGCTGGACAAGCAGCAGGAAAGCTTGCCAGAAATTGCTATCAATGACAAGTTATGCAGTTATAGCTGGTTAGACTCCAGCGGTAATCTCAACACATACTCCGGGTTCCCCAAGCCTTGGCTCTTGCCAACCTGCGCCTAATACATTCCTGAGTTAGATAAACTCGATGCGTCCCTCCAGGGAGAAAGTGCACATTCCATTCCAACAATCTAACCTCTGGAATGTCCATCCATGTGCAGGTGGGGTGTGTGGAATTCTCAGTTTGGTTTGGATAAACTTAAGCAACGCTGATGGGTCTCCATATGTATCAAATACCTGACTTGCACATGAGCTTGAATCAATAAGATCTCATCCTTCCAGAATACCCACCCTACCAACTTCCCTTCACAGCAATAAGTCCAGAGTCCTAAATCCAACCTTCTTATTAACTGTATTCCAGTCATTAATACTGTCTAATGTATCTCATGCAATCGCCAATTGCAACTTTAAACCTGTGTTTCTTTGTTCACCTGTGTTGGTGATTGTGAACGTACAAAGTATAATTGTGAACGTTCAGCAAATTGTGAACAGTGTGCCGCAAAGCGTGACTGCATATATTGAAACCCAGATGGGTTCAATCCAAGAGAATATATAATCCCTTTTACCCTCTCTCTTCCATCCCCCCGTCTCCCCCCTCCCTACCCAACCTATGAAGAAGCGTTCAGCAAAGCCATGCTGATACCATTGTATCACTTGAAACTGAATCAGGAGGGCAAAGTGCACACACCACAAAATGCTAACTAGGGGCCTGTGAAGTCGCTCAGAGAAAAAGGATTGGAACAATTTTCTCATGGAGAACGGAACATAATATCACACAATCTCCAATCTGCGCATGACATCAGCAGGAAAATCTCACAAGAATTCATCGACATCTAACTACACCAACTCCTCCGAGACTGCGCAGAATAATTGGAGTTTCCAGTGCCATTAGGATGTAATTTAACATTGAGTTTGAACTCTCATTCCTCAACAATAAAGCAATTGGAAAAACAGCTGACCTATCCGTTGATCAAACAGCCCCATGCCGTGACTAATCTCTTAAAGATGTTTCATCTAGGAAGAGTGCAAATAAAATAGAGTGCAATGCAATATTGACTGAGGAGAAGTGAAAAAAACATCTGGTTCTTCAGCCGACTCATTCGTATTAGCGAGCCACTTGTGGAAGGGTCTGCTGTGGTGTAGCAAATTCTTATGTTCTTAATACTAATTGTGGTTTTGGACAATCAACCTTTCACTGTCTCCTCTCCCCCCAGCCACTTCATACTTTCCAGTGTCACTCAGTCATCTTCTTACTCACTTCCTTTGCACTTTCCACAGTGTAAAATAATTTCTAGACTACAGTGTATGATCAGTGTGGTGGCTTAGTTGTGGATGGGAGGCATTCTGGAGCAGGCTGAGTCAGCTTGTTTAAATTTTTGCCTCGCTTAACATAGGAACATAATAGGAATAGGAGTAGCCTACTCATTCCTTTGAGCCTGTTCCACCATTGTATTAGATCATGGCTGATCTGTACTTCAAAGCCCAACGACTCACCGTTCTTTGCCCCCTATTCCTTGATACCATGACCTCGCAAAACTCCATTCACCTCAGTCTTTAAAACATGAATGAATCCAACATCCACGGCCTTTTTGGGTGTGTGAGTTCCACATTTCCACTAACCTTTATGTGAAAACAGGCTTCCTAATTTCACTCAACAATGCAGTAGCCCTGATTTTAGAATGATGCCCCCTCGTCCTGGATTCCCTTACCAGAGGAAATAATCTCTGTGTTGCTACCCCACTGAATCTCTACATTATCAAACTATGTGTTCAACGTTACCACTGCCATATTCAAATTTTCATTGTGGCAATGGATGCTTCTTCCTTTCTGTGGTGAATTTTACTGTCCATCAAGCACACATTTTGTGGCATCCTGTAGCTTAGTGGTTGGAGTCTCTTTACTCTGCACATTTGACAATAATTCCTCATGAAAAATAAATAATAAATTAGCATTGCTTACTTCAATCCACAACTGTGCATAGAACACTGCTGTGTGCATTTGGGTGCCACATTTCACCAACAAACATACCTTCAATTCACTATACAGTATATCCTGTGAAGCGCTTTGAGACATCTAGAGGATGTAAAAATCACTACATTAAATGCAAGGATTGTCATTTATCATTATATTGTTTCCCATGGCCTCTGGCCTTATTTTTTTACAATTCAATTAAAGTTTGAAAAATTCTCAAATTGGATTTGGTTGTCTTGGGTTGAATTAAGTTGGGATGAGTTTGGTTCAATAATAATAATAATCCTTGCATTTTACATAGCGCCTTATAACATCGTTGAGATCATCATTGAAAGTGCTTCACAGAATAAACTGTAAAATAGATTGACTATTTAGTGTGTGGGCAAAATGTGGAAAGCAATTGCACACAGCAGTGTCCCACAACAGTAATGGATAGAGCAACTACAATTGTTTTGGTAAGTAGGAACAAATGGATTCCTAGTTACAGAGGCGTGCAGAGCAAGGAAACTTGCAAATATTGTTGAGGGGAAAAGAAAAAAAAATTTGAAACGCTATAAATCAACCAATCATCCACTTTTAATCTGAACTTTGAAAGGTACTTTTGCCCATAGTGGTTTCGATGGTTAGATTAGCTTCTTAGCAGAGTGAGAACCAGTCTGCCCCTCTTCCTATCTGTTATTACATCAACCTGCAGCAGAGAAGGTACACAAGGGTGTTGAAGGAATTTCAAGTCAGCCCTTTCACAAAAGATCATTGTAATCAACTATTCAAATGACTTACTTTCCTTTGACACATAATTTTCTAGTAGATACAATCAGGGCCACATTGATGACATAAACCTGCCCCATTGATTCACTATTAGAATCATGGTATACTAAAGCACAGAAAGTGCCTTTTGATCCATCTTTGGCAGAGCTACCTAATCAGTCCCATATCCCCTCTCTTTCAATCAATCAACAAATAATTACATTTATACAGCGCCTTTCACATCAGGAGGACATCCCAAGGCGCTGCTGTGTGCAATTGGTTGCCGTGTTTTGCCCACAAATCTAGTCAATTCACTTGATAATATATTTTGTGAAGCATTTTGAGATGTCTAAAATACATATTTTAGACAAAGGCGCTATATCAAATTCAAGAATTATGATTATGATTCAGTGACTACTCTGGAGGTTTTTAATCAGGGAAGTCATTTAAACCATGTTGGCACCCCATTTACCCCGGCTGCCTCTGTTTACCTAGCAGTAAGTTGGAAACCGGTTGTTAGTCGATTGGCAGATCACTTTTCCAGGGGTAATAATTCCTTTTTTAAAAAAATTGCTCATTCAATCTATGACTGTTTGCGGGACACTGTTCTGCGCAATTGGATCCCACAAAATATACAATCAATTCAGGATGGTTATTTGGGAAGGAAAAGTTTGTGGGATTCTGGGGAGAGAGCTGGGGAATGGAATTGGCTTTAAATAGCTCTTCTTAAAGAGCCGGCACAGACTCAATGGGCCGAATGGCCTCCTTTTGTGCTGTATGATTCTATGATATTCGCTGAAACACTTTGAGACGTCTCTAAGTCATGATAAGGCATTATATTAAATGCAAGAACAATTATTAATATGTAGCCATGGGATTAACTTCCACATGTTTGCTAATGACACACAAATCTATCTCTCTGCCTCTACCCTCAATTCCAGCTCCACTGATCTTCAAGTTTTGAACAAGACCTAACCTCCTTCAGTTGAACATCATCAAGATGATTCTGATATAGTTCATTTCACGTCTTCTAGACATCCTATAGTGCTTCACAGAATATACTGTAAAATGAATTGACTGTATACTTGCAATTTGTGAACTTGTGGGCAAAATGTGGCAGCCAATTGTGCACAGCAATGGCCCGCATACAGTCAATGCATACAGTTGATTGACTAAATTATTATTGTATTTTTTTTAGGGATTTTTTGGAGCTAGAGGACCTGGGTTTGATTCCTGGCAGAGCTAAATGTTAAGCAAGTTTCAGTCCTCCAAAGTCCTCTGTTTACTTAGCGGCAAGTAGGAACTCATTTGGGCATCGCTTTTCCGGAGGTAATAATCACTCCAAAAACCCCTAATAATAATTTGATCACTGAATGCATGACTGTTTGTGGGACACTGCTGTACACAATTGGCTGCCACATTGCGCCTACAAATATACAGTCAATTCACTTTACAGTATATTCTGTGAAGTGCTTTGAGACATCCAGTACATGTGGAAAGCGCTATATCAAGGATTATTATTATTATTATCTTTCCTGATGTGTAGTGCCCAAAACTGAACACAAACTCCAGATAGGATCTGAATAATGCTGTATACAGCTGTAGCATCATTTTCTCCCATTTGTTCCCTCTCATTCAAGTCTTCATCACATCCAGGCTTGACTACACCAATGCCCTGCTTGTTGGCCTTCCCAATTCCTCCTCCCATAGGTTGCAAATCATCCAGAACTCTGTGGTTTATCCCTACTCTCTATTTCCTGCCTCCCATGGCAATTGCTAAGCCATGTCACAATGTTACCTCCGACTCTATGCGCCTCTATTTTCGCTAACAATCTTTGGTGTGGAATCTTATCAAATTCCTTCAGAAAGTTCATATAAATAACATCTGTAGCCACACTCTTATTCACCATTTTATGACCCCCCCTCAAAAAATTTAACTGGATTAGTCAGATGTGACCTACCCTTCACAAACCCATGCTGACTCTCTGATAAGATCCTACCTGTCCAAGTGTTCAGTCACTCTGTCCAGGGTGATGACTTCCAGTATTTTCCCTACAACTGGCACCAAGCTAACAGGTGTGTTGTTTCATAGTTTCTCCCTCCCTTCTTAAATGAAGGGGATGACATTCACAATTTTCCAATCTAAGGGCACAATTCTCAAGTCTAGTGAACTTTGAAAAACTATGACCAATGCATCTAAAATTTCCTCTCCTATTTCCTTTAACACCCACAGGGGGAAATTATCAGGTCCTGGAAATTTGTTTATTTTGAGTCTCATTATTTTCTCCATTACCATTTTCATGAATATTTATTTTCTTAAACATTTCTCTTTGACTTATTTTTCTGTTCCCCTGTACAGCAGATATTTTTTCCTCATCTTTTACTGTAAAAACGGTTGCAAAGTATTTATTTAGCAAGTCAGCCTTTGTTGCCTTTAGTCGTTCTCTCAGGCTACGTCTTCTTGCATTTGAGTAAGCTTTTTCTTTTCGCTTGCTAGCATCTCTAACCTCTTTTGTCCACCATGTTTGCTTAACTACATGATTTAAGCATTTGCTTTTTAGGGATATGTGCTTGTTCTCTGTATTGTATCGAATACTTTTTTGAATACTTCCCATTGTTTAAATGCAGGTTTAAACCACTAACAATCCAGCCCAGTTTACTATGGTCAATGTATTTCTCATCCCATAGAAATTTGCCTTAGTTAAACTTAAAACCTTAATTTGGGACTCTTCCTCTCAAATCTTACTATTAGATTGTTAACTAGTTCTGGCTCATTACTCATTACCAAATTCAGTGTTACTTGTTCCCTTGTTGGCACCAAGCTCCGCGACCAGATCACTCCCACCTTCTCCCGACTCCATTGGCTCCACATCCCCAGAGGATCGAATTCAAGATCCTCATCCTCACCTTCAAGGCCATTCACGTGCCTTGCCACCCCCCCACCCCACCTCTCCGACCTGCCCCTCCCTCTTGCTCGGGTCCCGACCTGACTGTTAAGCACCTTGCGACATCCTCTGGACGTGAAAGGCGCTCTATTTTGCATAATTTGCTGCCGCGTTTCACCCATAAATATACAGACAATTACTTTATAGTATATTCTGTGAAGCGCTTTGTGACGTCTAGAAAGCGTGAAAAGCGCTATAACAAATGCAAGGATTATTATTATTATGGAGGTCAGTCTTACTGTCCACAAATTCCCTCATACTGCAGCTTTGACACTCTACCTGTGTTGCCATTATCCCTTTCCAGCTTCCACTCCTCTATGATTTAGGATTATTTATATATATTTTTATATTTACGATGTTTTACCTTTGTTTGTTTTTAGTTCATTTTTCCCTTTAATCTATTTTACAGCTAACAATTTCAGGGTAGATAAATCATAGAATTATATGGCACAAAAGGAGGCCATTCGGCCCATCTAGTCTGTGCCGGCTCTTTGAACAGAGCAACTCAATCCCATTGCCCAGCTCTCTCCCCATAACCTAACAGACCTACTCTTCCTAAATAAAGATCTAGTTCCCTTTTAAAAGCTGTTATGGAATCTGCTTCCACCACCTTTTCAGGCAATGCATTCCAGATTCGAACAACCTGCTGAGTGAAAACATTTCTCCTCAGCTCCCCTCTGCTTCGTTTTGAAACTATTTTAAATCTGTGACCATGAGTCACTGATTCGCCCACCAGTGGAAACAGTCTTTCCCTATTCAACCTGTCGAAACCTCTCATAATCTTATAAACCTCTATTGGGTCTCCTCTCAATCTTCTTTGTTCTAGAGAAAATAAGTCTAGCCTATCTAGCCTTTCCTCGTAGCTGAAGTCCCTCATTCCTGGTACCATCCTGGTAAATCTCCTCTGCACGCTTTCCAATGCCTTAATATCCTTCCTAAAGTGTGGTGACCAGAATTGTACACAGTATTTCATCAAAGTCTTATCAGCACTTCCTGACTTTTGTATTCTATAAGTAAATACATAATTTAACACCTTTAATTCCTTACTCACACACCTTCACACTTCACATCTACTACCTCAGGAATGTGACCTTTTGACTAGGATCTCACTGGTTTTGTTTCTCCTTTATAAGGAGATCAAAACAAGTTCTCACTTGCACCTCGTTCCCACTCTACACTGAATTCCCGCTCTTACCAAATTCCCGAACAAATTTCTCACTCAGTTCCACCTCTTGATGCTGGGGTCTCTGCTCCAGAGAACAAATAAACCCAGAACCATACTTTTAGGATGCATTGTGGAGTGCTGTAGCTCGGTGGTGAGAGCACTTGCCTTGAAAGCGAGAGACCTGGGTTCGATTCCGAGCCGGGTGATTTCTTGAGCAAGTTTCCTTTCTCCACACGCCTAATAATAATACTCCTTTAAAAAAAAAATTGGTAATTTCAATCCAGGACTGTTTGTGGGACACTACTGTGCGCAATTGGCTGCCACGTTTCGCCCACAAATATACAGTCAGTTCACTTTACAGTAAATTCTGTGAAGCGCTTTGAGACGTCTAGAAGAAGTGAAAAGCCCTATCTACAATGCAAGGATTATTATTATTGCTATTTTGAGCAGTTTCCATGAAGGTTGCTTTAATGCCAGAATGCTGGATTAATTTAAAAAGGAGTTTGATGCTGGAAGAAGAGAGGGTTTCTATTCTGGAAGGTTTAGATCAACAGGTCTGAGGGGATGTTTTCGTTCAAACCTCTCAGAATGATCTTATCAAATTGTTCAAAGTGTTCTTCCTTTCTTTGAAACCAATCTATCATCTCCAATATTTATGGGCCCTATGCATGACATTGCAAGTTTAACAGAGGCTGCAAAGACAACAACATTAAAATTACATTTATAGAGCGTCTTTCACAAAGGGAGGACGTCCCAAGGCGCTGAACAGTCAGGGATCAGGAACCGAGCATGGGTGGGGGCAGGGATGGGCTGAGGGAGAGAAGAGGGGAAGGAAGGCGATTTAAGGCACTGTCGAAGAGGAGGGTCTTGAGACAAGATTTGACGTAGGCAAGGGAGAGAACAAGACAAAGGGATTGTTGGATGGAGTTCCAAAGCATAGGGGCAGGAAGGTTGAAAGCCTGGTCACCGATGGTAGGGTAGGGTGAGTGAAAGATATGGAGCAGGCCAGGGACTGCTGAACAGAGGGAGCGAACAGCAACACAATACAAGTGTTAAGATCTGCTAATGCAGGGCAGACACATGGATGGTCTGGGACTGTTGTGTACAATTGGCTGCCACATTTCGCCCGCAAATATACAGTCTATTTACTTTACATTGTATTGTGTGAAGCGCTTTGAGACGTTGATAAGATGTAAAAAGCGCTATATCAAATGCAAGGATTACTATTATTTTTATTACATGTAGATTCTGTGAATGTCCCCTCTCTCTCTCTCTCTCACACACCCTTCAAAGGAGTGTGCCTTGCTCACCTAATTCCAGAAAGTCATCCAACTCCTCAAGGAACAGGTAAAGATGGACAACAACCTCAACAACTGTATTTATATAGAGCCCTCCATGCCTGGTGGTGTCTCAGAGCTTTTCACAAATGGCGGAGCCTGAGACCGAGTTGGACGGTGGTGGTGGTGGGGGAGGAATGGTTAGCAGGGGGGGAACGTGACCGTAAGCATGGTCGGTCGAAGAAAGAGGTCTTCAGGTGCGATTTGAAGATGGGAAAGGAGGGGGCAGGATAAAGGGGTTGAGGGAGGGAGTTGCAAAGTTTGGGGACGTAGTGGTTGAAAACACAGCCGCCAATAGCAAAACGGAGGATTCGGGACGAAGAGGAGGCCTGGCCCAGTAGAGCAGGGGTAGTGGGTACTGCTGTGAGGAGAGAGGAAGTAAGAGAGGTGAGGGGGATGCAGAGGAGTGGAGGGATTTAAATACAGAGAGTGAGGATCTTGAAATCGATCCGTTCTATGATAGGGAGCCAGTGTAGTCTTGGCAAGGACTGGGGTAATCGGGGTATGAAGTTTGGTGTGGGTGAGAATGCAGACAGTAGAGTTTTGTATGAGTTGAATTTTGTGGGGGGTGGAGGAGAGGAGATCGGCGAGGAGGGCATTGGGAGTAGTCCAGCCATGAGGTGACATAGGTATGGGCCAGGGTTTCGGTAGCTTTGGGGTGAAGTATTGGCGGAGGCGGACAACGTGGGGGAAATGGAGGAATGTGGTGCTGGTGAGGGAGCAGGTGTGGGGGAAGGAATGATAACTGGGGATCAAACCTGATGCCTACGTTCGGAGAATTTTAAGGACAAATTAATATTGTAAAGTGTATTGATGTATTGACAGCGAATTTTGTGGGTAAAACCCAGCAGACAATTGAACAATAAACCTTTATGAAGAATAATTATTCATTTAATAAGTAATGCAACGAATCATTGAAAGGAAAATCAGATAGTTGACCCAACATTAACCCACAGCAACAATAATAGATGATAATTTACATTTATACAATAGCAGCTTTCGCTTAAAAATAAGCATGTCAAATACCTTAAAAATAATTCATCAGACATTAGGTATTATTCAAATATTGTCACATAAAGTATTATCATATAATAAAAAGAACCCAATTGTGAAACCGTGATTCGTCTCAGTACATTGGTTGGTGGTTCTGTTCGCCAAATGTGAAACTCTGATTTGTCTCAGTACCTTGGTTGGTGGTTCTGTTCACAAATATGTGACTCGGGTGTGTAATCCAACTAGCCGGGGATCCAGGCATTTCCTGACCCAATTTCGAGTCATGACATAATCACCTGGGCGCAAGGGGGAATCGGTGACTATGACAGAGTCTGACTTCGGAGTAACAGTAGTTTGATTAATACGGAGAATTGTAGAAAACGACCAGTCCCAGTGGGGGCGGATCGTATTTGAAACAGCACGAGAGGCAAAATGCGGACCCAAGATGATCCATGGCCCCTGGTAATTTTTGCCAGTTTAGTCTTAATTGTCTGATTAACTCTTTCCACCATTCCTGCCGCCTTTGGATGATACACACAATGAAATGACTGCTTAATGTCTAAATGGGAACACAATGAGCGATTGACTGATACAATAAAATGGGGACCATTATCAGAAACCAATCTGCCAGGCACCCCAAATCGAGGAATTATTTCCCGTAACAACAATCGCACAACCGTTTCTGCAGTATTGTTTACCGTTGGAAATGCTTCAACCCAACGGAAAAATACATCAATGATAACCAATACATAGTTGAAATTCTGACATTTAGGTAGTTGAATAAAATCCATCTGGAGAACCTCAAAAGGGAGCTGAGGAACTGGGGTAGCACCGGTGACCACTGGGAACCCTTTCCCAGGATTGTGCTCAGAGCACAACAGGCACCGGAGGACAGCTTTCTCAGACAGCTGCAACATGCGTGGGTGTCACCAGGTCTGAAGGAGCCACTCAGAGAGCTGTTTACCCCCCGAATGAGTCTGTTGGTGACCGCAGGCGACCCATCCTGCCAGCTCATCAGTCATGCAGGTCTGACCGACAGGGGTCATCCAGACCCCTTCCTCGGATAGGGCACAGCCTTCTTCAACCCATGACTGACGAGTTGCCACCGGAGCGTCCTCCTGGAGTAACACAATATCATAAACAGAAGGCATGTTAGTACGGTCTTTTAGAATAACGGGAACCACAGTTTTAACGGGATAGGTACCATGTGGGGCCTCAGCCACTAGTTTGGCACATCTATCCGCATGTCCATTTCCAAGTGAGACCGGATCCTGGGCCAACGTGTGGGCAGAACATTTCACAACCGCTAACTGAGCAGGTTGCAGAGCAGATTGTAGGAGGTTGACAACTTCATTACCGTTAGAAATGGGATGACCTGATGAAGTTAAAAATCCACGGTTTTCCCACAACCTCCCAAAATCATGAACCACGCCAAAGGCGTAGCGAGAGTCAGTATATATGGTAACCGGTTTTCCCACAGCGTGTTTACAAGCCTCCGCAAGGGCAATTAGTTCACAGGCTTGGGCAGATTTAGGAGGAACCAGTTTCTTCATACAGACTAGGGTTCCATCCTGTAAGGAGCTGGAGCGAAAAGTATAAGTTATTCCAGAAGAAGTGGCTGCATGGAATGCCATTCTTGTCAGTATCTGTAAGAACTAAATTACAAGGTGAAATCTCACGTTTCTTTAAACATTTTCAGTTGTTAACATGACATTATCATTACCTACAGAAACACTTTGAGTTGATGTGGAAACCAAAGGGTTACGTAAAGTCATTTTGTCCACATAAACCAGAGTGCCTGCAGTCAGTGAATTTAAACTGCCCACAGTCAATGGCTGCAGTAAATTCTAACTGCCGCAAGTTAACTGCCACAAGCTAATTTATCCATATTTAATTTCTACAAACATTTTAAGTAAATGCTGGAATACACAAAATAAATGATACATAAAATATATCAGGCTTTTTTTTAAAAAAGATCTTATATCTTCAAAGTTTACTCTACTTTATCGCTTCGTTCTTGCGTCAAATATTCCAAATTATTGGTTGTATTTTTACTTTGCTATTACGTAGTACATATGGAACGTGGGTAGTATCTGGCTTATACTCCGCGTCCAGAGCAAAGTCAGACCTATCACGGTCCGGTACTTTTAAAATAATCCAAAATCTATGGAACATGGATGACATCTGGCCATACTCTGCGTCCAGAGTAAAGTCAGACCCACCGTTGTCCTCTTTAAATGCATACACTACATAAAACATACAACAAAAGCTTCTCTTCAATTTGCTTTCTTTTTTTTAATTTTAATTACTGCTCATTCAAGCTAAACCATATACAGGTACAAACATTTTTTTACACATCTTTTACACAAAAAAAAGTAACACATTGAGCTCAAGTTTTCTTAATTACCGTACAGTCACAACTTCCTTCGGGGAAAAACTTTCAATTAGGAGTATTGTGACTGTTCGGATTGCTCTTTGTAAAGAATAGTTAGGGAGGCACAAGTCTATCAATAATATGCAGAGTGGCCTCAAACTCATGTTGTGACTTTTGGCCTTCCCCAAATACTCATTCAAAGGGTCGCAACATACCCCATAGAGACCGTAAATTCAGATAGCAATTGCTTAAAATTTTTTTTTTTTTACCTGACATTTTGTCATCACACTTTCTTTTTAATCAGAACAAGTGGTGTTATTGGCACATCAAATCCAAATTGTTTTCATTTCAATTTTATGTGTTTTTAGTTATTAAAAAAACGGATTCTCAGTCAGGTTAATTTAAAAAATATGCCTGACTTGTTTGAATTTTCGAACGTAAGTCTCTACATTTAATTTTTTTAATCAATTTTTTTTAATCAATATACATTTGGTTTTCGACTGTCTGGTCTTTGACTTTCATTTATCTGTTGTAGCATAACATAGTTAAACATATAAAACAATTGTATTAAATACAGTAAATATAATTTTTTTTATCAATACTTATACTCTAAAATCTTATACTTTACTTTCATGTGTAGTACTCCACAAATTCTTATACTTTAAATCTTATTCTTTACAACCTTAAACTTTAATGTTCTTATTCTACTTTTAAATAAAAAATTGGGACCATCCTCAGGGGAGGGAACGGGTACAGGTTTCTGGTGCATTTTCACTCGCGTCCGAAACCGAGTGTTTTCGGCCGGTCCCCCTGAAAACCTAGTTGCCTCCTCTCTCTCTCTCTTTCTACATACTTCTTCCTTCAATTTGTCCAGCGGTTTATACACTCCATCGCGGGTCACACATATACCGTGTCTTTCAGCAGTGTTTTGCCAACTGGACAACGTTTCTTTTGCCTGTTTTCTCATAGCTTCCTCTAACCACACTCTCACCAGTTTTCTACATGGCTTATATTTATCTTTCTTCCATACCAACTCTTGCACCTTCGTTAGTACTGTCACATCATTTGAGCCTCCCAGAGGCCATACTGTGTCTCCCAATTGTTTATTTAATATTACCCATACTTTTTAAATTAGTTTATATACATATCCTTTTATATTCCGTCAACGGTCCTTACAATCATGTAAGTTTTACCTGCGCTTAAACCTTTGCACATAGTATGTTAATTTATACTTGCGCTGAACCTTTGCACGTAGTAATTTCTACCTGTGCTTAACCTTTGCACATAGTATTTTAATTTATACTTGCGCTGAACCTTTGCATGTAGTAATTTCTACCTGTGCTTAACCTTTGCACATAGTAAATTCCTACCTGTGCTTAACCTTCGCACATAGTAAATTCCTACCTGTGCTTAACCTTTTTTGTAACCATTACCTTAACCACACACCCGCAAACCTTTTACAATTGTGATCTCATTAACGACTGTCAGTTATGTTTACAGTTGAGGCATCCACAGAGTTTAATTACGTAGGTGAAAAACACTGAGAGTATTCAAAATATATGATATACTCACTGTGGTGGCCAATTTCACTTAGGTAAAAATTCAGCGATTGTTCCGCTGTCGACACACTGCCTCAGTCGTCACGAGATCCCATCCTCGTCGCCAAATGTGAAACTGTGATTCGTCTCAGTACATCGGTTGGTGGTTCTGTTCGCCAAATGTGAAACTCTGATTTGTCTCAGTACCTTGGTTGGTGGTTCTGTTCACAAATATGTGACTCGGGTGTGTAATCCAACTAGTTTATTTAGCGTTCACGAAGCGGTGTACACCTTAGGTACAGACTCTCGTCCGTCTACTCCAAGTGCACACACAGAACAACCTTTACATGGGTAGTTATACACTTTTAGTTACATGACTCATGCTGGGTTACAAACAACATGGTCTTGCAGCTGTATTACAAAAAACATCGTGGCCTTGGAGTTAATGAGATATACACCGGCTACAGCTTACAATAATAAGATAGCCTAGAAGTAAGATAAGATAACCAAGCCTAGAGCTTTACAATTATATCATAGCCTTGGTATGCCTGCCAGACACCCTTATGGCCCCTGTTATTCGCATCTTTCTTTAACAGGCTCACGGGTGTCGGCTAGAGGTTAAATCAAAGTGTGCGTACAGGTTTGCAAGTAACTATTATGCGTAGCGTACGTGCAGGTTTGCAAGCAACTATTATGCGTAGCGTAGCAGACGAGCAAATAACCACTATTCGTACATGGCAGACGAGCTGACTTCTCACAATCATCAAAATATCTCAAAGCGCCTCTCTGTAGTTGAGTACATTATAGGATAAAGGTATAAGTGAAGTGATGATTGATTTGTAGCTGAACATAGCATCCAATTTCCACACAACAACGTCCCACAACAGCTCTGAAGTGAATGACCAATGTTGATTGTGGGTGCAATTGTTAATCAAGACACAGGTTGAAACTTCCTCCTCTTTTGAGGTGGACAGATTTTTGTGAGGTCAGGGTATCAAGTGAAGTCCTGTAGCTCAGTGGTTGGAGCATGCGCCTTATAAGCGTGAGACCTGTGTTCGATTCCAGGCAGGTCAGGGCGAAACCTTGGGCAAGTTTCCTTACTCCACATGCCTAATAATAATTCCTCCAAAAAAAACCAATAAATTGGTCATTTCAATCCACAACTGTTTATGGGACACTGCTGTGCGCAATTGGCTGCCGCGTTTCTCCCACAAATATACAGTCATTTAACTTTACAGTACATTCTGTGAAGCGCTTTGAGATATCTGTCTAGAAGATGTGAAAGTGCAATATCAAATGCAAGGATTATTATTATTATTATCAAGGCATATGCAGCAAAGGTGGGCAAATGGAATTGAGGTACAGATCAACCAGGATCTAATAGAATGGTGTAACAGGCTCGAGGGGCTGAATGGCCTACTCGTGTTCCTATATTAAGGTCAAATCATAGGATCTATACCGTGGTACAAGAGACCAGTTTAACATCTCATCTGAAGGACAGCATCTTTGGCAGCGCAGCTCTCCACCTCCGCCCCAGCTCCCCACCCCGTTAAAGCATTAGTCCAAGAGCGTGTGAGTTCAGTGTGACCCAGTCAAGTCAAATGTCGAGATTTAAAAGCAGTGGTTGTTTTCGACAAGCGCCACCGCTCATCTCCCGCTTAATTCAGGATGAAATCCTCGCTCGCTGGTCTCCATTCACAACATGACGTACATGTTTTCGTTCATGATTAGCTTGGACATGTCGAGGTCTACTTGCACCACTGCCTCCTCGGCCGATTCCCTTTCTTCCTGGCTTTCCCCATCGGTGACCGGAGCTGCGCCTTTTGGTTTGTCCACCACAGGCTCTTCCCCGCCCTCCTGCCCTTTCTCCCTCTCCTCGGGCACCTCGTCTATCACACACTCAACATCGGAGCAGCATGGCAGCTGCGAGGAGCGACGCTCGTTTGATGAACCGATCCATTCCTTTAGGTGGCGTGGTGGGGGGAAGACAAGACATTGCCATCAACATCTCCATTACTGTAGTCGTGTCTACCAGCATCATCATAATAATAATCCTTGCGTTTGATATAGCAGCCTTATTACGTCTCCGAGACATCTCAAAGCGCTTCACAGGATACACTGTAAAGTTAATGGGCTGTGTATTTTGTGGGCGAAACGCAGGAGCCAATTATGCACAGCAGTGTCCCACAAACAGCCAATTTAAAAAAAATTATGAAGGGACTATTACCCCCAGAAAAAAGATCTGCCAATTGACCGACAACCGCGTTCCCACTTCCTGCTAAGTGAACAGAGGCAGGTGGAGTAAGGAAATTTGTCTGCCCGGGAATCAAACCCAGGTCTCACCACCAAGCTACTCGGCTCCACAGTTTAAGGCAAAGTCGATCGATTTTGGGCTATTTATTTCACATTTCCTATGTTGCTATGAGACCTCTCGACAATGTGATAATGCATTGTATGAAATGCAATGATTATTGTTATCATGATTTATAAGAACTTGCAGAGTTTAAAGGAGTTTTAAATTGCGGTCTTTAAATGGAAGCCAATTTTGACAGAAAGATTGACAGAAAGACAACTGATAAACGCAAGTCGATGTTGTCAGATCAGACTAATGTAAGTTATACTGTACAGTAAAGTAATAATAATAGTAGTAATCCTTGCATTTGAGATAACGCTTTTCACGTCTTCTAGATGTCTCAAAGCGCTTCACGGAATTTACTGTAAAGAGAATGGACTGTATATTTGTGGGCGAAACGCGGCAGCCAATTATGCACACTAGTGTTCCACAAACAGTCGTGGATTAAGTGACCAATTTTTTTTTAGGATTATTATTAGGCATGTGAAGCAAGGAAACTTGTCCAATGTTTCGCCCTGACCTGCCTGGAATTGAACACAGGTCTCACGCTTGTAAGGCCAGTGCTCTAACCACTGAGCTACAGTACTCCACAATGGTGAGACTATGGTTATTCCGTTGGTGTCCTCCCGACATGAAAGGCGCTCTATCAATGTAATTTTATTGTTGTTGCTGTTGGGCAAACATTGCAGGACTAATTTAGTGAATGTATTGATATAATGTGTGTGTTTGATGCAGCTAATCGCAATTTACCTGAAAGTTGCCATTGTGCTCCTTGTAGAGATCCGCAAATATCCGCTTAGTATCTGGAATGCTTGGGAATAGCAAAGCCTTTATTCTGTGGAGACATCATTGCAGCTTTACTCACACAATGTACATTTGGAGTTAAAAATAATAATAATATTAACACAATAAGAATCCTTGCATTTGATATAGCGCCTTATCACATCATCGGGATGTCTTGAAGCACTTCTCAGCATCTGCTGTAAAGTGCAGTGACTGTATATTTTGTGGGTGAAAGTCAGCAGCTAGTGGTGCACAGTGACAACAAAATGTCACTTATAGAGCGTCTTTCACATCGGGAGGAGTCCCAAGGCGCGGAACAGTCAGGTCGGGACCCCATCAAGGGAGAGGGGAAGGGTAGAGGGGAAAGGCGGGAGAGAGTTAGGAGGAGAGGGAGAGAGTTGGGAGATCAACAGAAGGCACGGTCAAAGAGGAGGGTCTTGAAAAGGGACTGTGGGATGGAGTTTCAGAGTGGGGGCAGAGAGGCTAAAAGCCCGTCCTCCGATGGTAGGGCGGTCGGGTGGAGGACATAGAGCAGGCCGGAGCCCGCTGAACAACTTTGCAACATTCCCCATGGCTCTGCATTGCAGTGTCAGCTTGAACTATGTGATTCTAATTCCCCAACATTGCGCTTGAATCCTCAATCTTCTGATTCACAGATGAGACTGAGAATTCCACATGTGTAAGTCATCTCACACATGGGAATTTCCCTGTGTCTGGAACAGAATGTTCCAGCTTTCGCTCCTCAGTGGAATACACTTTGTCTACCAGAATATTAGGCGTAGTTTGGCGAGAGCTAGGTATAAAACCTAAGGGAGAGAGAGTGAGAGCGAGAGAGAGAGAGAGTATCCTGCCATAGAGAACAAAAAGTTTAATTCACCTCTTGAAATTATAAATGACGCAAATAAGAATGCCGATATCCAGAATAGTCACTGGAATTATAATCAGGTAAAATAATGATGAGATGCCCAGTCCTGGTAATGAGCAGGAATCTGCAGGAGGCAAAAAAATGAACATTAATCTCCGCAGCCAATCATAATAATAATCCTCGTATTTAATATAGCGCTTTTCACATTTTATTGACGTCTCAAAGCGCTTCACAGAATATACTGTAAAGTGAAATTACTGTATATTTGTGGGCGAAATGCGGTAGCCAATTGTGCACAACAGCATCCCACAAACAGACCTGGATTGAAATGCCAAATTTATTATTGTTTTTTTTTCGGAGGGATTATTATCAGGCGTGTGGAGTAAGGAAACTTGCCCAAGGTTTCGTTCTGACCTGCCTGGATTCGAACACAGGTCTCATGCTTGTAAGGCGAGTGCTCTCACCACTGAGCTACAGGACTCCATAAGGCTAAGTTCAGAGTCTCTAGATGGGTAAGGTTGTTTGCATACCTAGCACAGTATTGTTCTTCCAAATCAGAGTAGGTGTCCATTCACTCCAGTAGCTTGTTAATGCATTGTGTTTGTTGACTTTAGACCTCACCCGAATCATATAGCATTTCTTAAGGTCAATGCTCGGCAGAATGATGTTCTTCGCTTGCATGATTGTCACCTCCTTGGGAACATGCAAGCAGAGAGAAAAAGATTATTTAGCACCCTTCGCTTTGGGTAACATGTCAGAGCACTTCGCAAAGTCAGATGTGCCAAACAAGGGAGAGAGGAGGTCCAAGAATAATTTGGTAAGGCTGGATATAACAGCCACAACTTGCATCTATATAGCGCTCTTCATGCAGGATAGCATTCCTGAGTTCTTGACAGCGGCAGAGTCCTTAAAGACAGATAGAGAAGGGGGCAAGATCGAGAGAGTTACAAAAGGGCGCAATGGAGGACTTAAAAGCTTGGCCGCCGATCGTGGTGTAGGAAATGTGCAGCAAAGCCAGGGATAGCCAAGGGAAAGCGATTAGCACAAAAGTGAAGGGATTTATATCTGAGGACCATTAAATCAAGCCAGTGGAGCCTGGCGAGGACTGGGATGGTGGGCTTGACACGAGCGTGGATTCCAGTGGTGGAGTCTTATTTATTATTATTATTATTATTATTATTAGACTGGAGAGGAGCGGATTAGTGGAAACAAAAAATGGCGAGGCAAGAGGGGACAAAAACAGTGGAACACAGGAGATGCCAAATAGCATCACAACACTTTATAATCCTCTGAAGCACCCCTATATTCTGGGCTCTTAAGAAATCAGTCTTAAAAATCGAAGATCATATAATAATAATAATCATCCTTTCATTTGATGTAGTGCTTTTCACATCTTCTAGATGTCTCAAAGCACTTCTCAGAACATACTGTAAAGTGAATTGACTTTATTTGTGGGCAAAACAATTGCACACAGCAGTGTCCCCACAAACAGTCGTGGATTGAAATGACCAATTTTATTATTGTGTTATTTTTGGAGGGATTATTATTAGGCGCGTGTGTGTGTGTGGAGTAAGGAAACTTGCCCAAGGTTTTGCCCTGACCTGCCTGGATTCGAACACAGGTCTCACACTTGTAAGGCAAATGCTCTAACCATTGAGCTACAGGAGCTCCATGAATTCAGATTGCTTACAGGATTCACTGTATAAATAATACCTTGTTTGGGACACACCATGCATGTCAAGCCACTGGCCAGGATGGTTGGAAGGCGAACTGGATGGACCTTGGCCTTGTTTCGCCTAGCAAATTCTTAGGTTCTTATGTTCTCATGTACGGAGAAGATAAAAAAAAGGGGGAGTCTGAAAACCTTCCTCTTCGACCGTGCTCACAGCCACCTCCCATCTCCCCCAGCTCACAGTCAGACGCGCTCCGCAACTGTTAAATACTCTGAGATGCTACCCTGTGCGCAAGTTGTTGTTGCTGTTACTGTTATGATGTGGGGTGACTGGGACTTTTGTGGATGAAAGTAAAGGTAACGAACCCGCCAACTGGAATCCTTGTCACTTTGGTACTGGATCTCAAATTCGAGTCGATTTGCCCGCTGATTTTTGGGAACGTCCCAGGACAGTGAGATTTGCTCTTTGTCACTGCTCTGCGCTGTCATGTTTAGAGGTGGATTTGGTTGAACTGAAACAGGAAATTAGAGGCCAAGGAACCCATCAGTATCTTCAAAAACTCATCATAATAATAGTTAATAATAATCCTTGCTTTGCATATAGTGCCTTATCACATCACTGAGGCAAGTCAAAGTGTCACACAGAATATATTGTAAAAAGGATTGACTATTTCATTGGCGAAACCTATATTAAGAATAATAATGATCCTTGCATTTGATATACCACTTTTCACATGTTCTAGACGTCTCATAGCGCTTCACAGAATATCCTGTAAAGTAAATTGACTGTATATTTGTGGGTGAAATGCAGCAGCCAATTGTACACTGCCGTGGATTGACATAACCAATTATTATTGAGAGGTTATTATCAGGCATGTGGCCACCCAAGGTTTCGCCCTGCCTGGAATTGAACCCGGCATGTATGGCGAGTGCTCTAACCACTGAGCTCCAGGACTCCATAATAACAAGAGCAAGAAGACTAGCAAGTAAAATACTTTCAAATTTACTGTTGTTTGGCGAAAATAAGGAACAGATAAGTTAGGTGAGACAGTTAAATATAAGTGAGGTTAGATTATTGAAGCTAAAATGTGAAAATAGGAATTTAGAAATGAATTAAAATATGGAAATTGAAAATGTGTTTCATTTTACTATTTTAATTCAGGTTTAGTGTTACATAAATAAAGCTACTTCTGAAATTTTTAGTAGTTTATTTCAGTTTCAAAGTGAGCTGTAAAATATTGGGAAGATGAATGTTTCTCTGAATCTATGAATGAACTAAAGTAAGGTACAGTCTTGACAATGCTCCGCTACTTTCTGCTTATTCATGGCAATTACACTATGTGCCTTATTTGTACAACTAGCGGAAAGTAGGAACCCGGTTGTTAGTCAATTGGCAGATTACTTTTCAGGGGGTAATAATCCCTTCAATAAAATAAAACAACTCAATAAACAATAATTTGGTCAATCAATCTATGGCTGTTCTGAAACAATGAATGTCCAGTGCCTTGGGACGTCCACCTGACGTGAAAGGTGCTATGCTATACCAGTGTAATTTTTGTTGTTGTTGTTGTTTGTCGGACACTGCTGTGCGCAATTGCTGTGTTTCGCCAATAAAATATCACAGTCAATTATTCATTTTGTGGAAAATTCTGTGAAGTGCTTTGTGGACGTCTTGAATACGTGATGAGGCCCTCTATGGAGTGTAAATATTATTGTACTGACAACCCCTGTGACTCAGAAACGAGAATGTTACCAACTGAGCAAGGTTGATATCAACACCCTGCACAACCACACTGAGTCATTGAGTCACTGAATCATTAAGGTGAGTTAACACATACAACGGTAAATTCAAAGATATTCCGCTGACACATTTTTCTTACCAATATCTCTTAGTTCAATTAGTCGGGGTCCCCCAAGGGTAAAATTGTTGGAATCAATGACATACACGTAGTGAACTTTGTAGCCTTTAATTTCTCTGCTTTCCACATGACACCCGATATTGAGAGATTGGCTCCGCGTGTAGTTACTACATTGCTTCCAGTTTGCGGCGTGGCTGGGTGACCTGAAAAACAGTAAAGAATGAAAACTGTGATAATAATAATCTTTGCATTTCATATCACACCTTTCACATTCACAGTACAACAACAACAAAATTACACTTGTAGAGCGTCTTTCACATTAGGAGGATGTCCTCATAGTATTGAACAGTCAGGATGGGACCTGAGAGAGGGAGAGGGGCAGGGGGGATTGGCGGGAGAGAATTAGGAGGGGAGGGAGAAATTTGGGAGGGCAGCAGAAAGCAGGGTCGAAGAGGAGGATATGAGGCCGGCCTTGAAGGAGGAGAGGGAGGGAGCTAGGTGAAGGGACTGTGGGATTCCTGTCTCATAGTCAGAAGGTGGCTTTCGTTTCCCTATGTATCATCTAATCTCCCAGATAAAATTGATCATTCACTTCAAAGCTGTTTATATTTCCGTTGCATTTGCCTCCAATATACATACATTCGTAAACCCTGAAAAAGTGCTTTGAGACTTCCTCC
This sequence comes from Hydrolagus colliei, assembly GCA_035084275.1. Lineage (NCBI taxonomy): Eukaryota > Metazoa > Chordata > Chondrichthyes > Chimaeriformes > Chimaeridae > Hydrolagus > Hydrolagus colliei. The sequence goes on from CM068745.1 coordinate 28,859,518, forward strand.
TGCATCAAGATGCTAACTTAATAATCCTTGCATTTGATATAGTGCCTTATCACATCGTGTAGAAGTCTTAAAGCACTTTGCACAGTGTAAGAATAATATTAATCTTTGCATTTGATATAGCCCTTTTCGTGTCTTATACATGCCTCAAAGCGTTTCACAGAATATACTGTAAAGTGAATTGACTGTATATTTGTGGGCGAAACGCAGCAGCCAATTGCGCACAGCAGCATCCCCACAAACAGTCGTGGATTGAAAATGACCAATTTATTATTGGGGGTTTTCAAGGGATTATTATCAGGCATGTGGAGTAAGAAACTTGCCCAAGGTTTTGCCCTGACCTGGAATTGACCCAGGTCTCTCATTTGTAAGGCAAGTGCTCTAATGACTGAGCTACAAGCTCTCCACAGGCCTCTACATACTGTAAAATGGATCGACAGTTCATTTTGTAGGCAAACTGCAGCAGCCATTTGTGCACAGCAACTTACCAGTAATGCAGTGTATAATTCATAGGAGGCTTAATTGCGTGGCCTTGTTCCAGTTTGCAGGTTAAAATCCCTCTCAAGTGGTTACATTCCAAGTCGGTAGTGTTTGGATCTTCAATGGTCAACACGCGAAGTCCTGCAATGCAGAGAAAACTGAGCAATATATTACATTTAGTTCTCGGACTATCAGCCATAGAAATAGCCATAGCGCCTTATCACCCACAACATGATATATCAAATGCAAGGATTACCATTTATCACCGTTATTATTATTCCTGTACTCAGTGGTTAGAGCACTCGCCTTAGAAACGAGAGACCTGGGTTCAATTCCAGGCAGGTCAGGGCGAAACATTGGGGCAATTTTCCTTACTCCACACACGCCTAATAATAAACCCTCAAAAATAAAATTGGTTCTTTCAATCCACGACTGTTTGTGGGACACTGCTATGCGCAATTGGCTACCCCCTTTCATCCACAAATATACCATCAATTCAATTTACATTATATTCTGTGAAGCGCTTTAAGGTGGCTAGAAGATGTAAAAAGCACTATATCAAATGCTACAATTATAAATATTAAAAATCATACTGTCTACTCTTACCTTTGCCCTGAACGAAAAAGCAGGTTGGACTCAGTATTGTGAAACCGTCGGGTGCTCTGATGTACAAACATGTCCTGTTATTAGACTTTATGACCTTCCTTCGTAACTTGCATGAGATGCTGAGGCTCGTGTTCATTGATTGTACAGCACACGGTTCCATGTATTCTCTAGTGTCTGACAGCCTAAAGAGGGGGATTAAGGTTCAACCATCAAAATAATAGTAATCCTTACAACAACAACAACAACACAATTACACTGCATAGCGTCTTTCACGTCAGGAGGACGTCCCAAGGCACTGGACAGTCATAGTCACTGCTTCAGACCCGAGCTGAGGATGGGGTGGGGGAGGGAGGGAAGGTGGGGATTAGGAGTCGCCGATCAAAGAGGAGGGTCTTGAGGTGAGACTTGAAGGAGGCCAGGGAGGGGGCGAGGCGAGGGGACTGTGCGATGGATTTCCAAAGGTTGGGGGCAAAGTGGCTGAAGGCTTGCCTACCAATGGTCGGGCAGGTGAGTTGGGGGAAGTGAAGCAGGCCAGAGCCTGCTGAGCGGAAGGGGAGGGCAGTTTGGTAAGGAGATAGGAGATCACAGATGTAGGGTGGGGCGAGGTTGTGGAGGGCTTTAAATGTGAGGACCAGGATCTTGAATTGGATCCTCTGAATGTCCTGTAGCTCAGTGGTTAGAGCACTCATATTACAAGCATGTTTGAATATAGGCAGGGCAAAACCTTAGGCATGTTTCCTTACTCCACACGCCTAATAATAATCCCTCCAAAGAAAAACACAAATTATAAATTGGGTCATTTCAATCCAAGACTGTTTGTGGGACAATGCTGTGTGCAATTGGCTGCCCCATTTAGCCCACAAATATACAGTCAGTTCACTTCACAGTATATTCTGTGAAGCGCTTTGAGACGTCTTGAAGGCGTGAAAAGCGCTATATCAAAATCCAAGGATTAATATTATTAATAACAATATTAGTACTATTATTATTATCATCATCATCTCAAGACCTTCCTATTTGACTGAGTTTGTTCGTATATCCTCTCCCTACCCTCTTTTGACTCTCACTCTCAGCTCAGCCATCAAGTGATGTTCTCATGTGAAAGGCGTTGTATGTATGTAAATCTGTATTGCTTTGTATTGGTATAGCACTCTTCACATGTTATACGGGAGCAATTATCAGAATTTTATTGTAAAATATTGTGTTTGTATGTTTTGTAGGTGAAAACGGCAGCTAATTTGTACACAGCAATGTTGCCACATGTAGCTATGAAGTGAATAACCAATTTTATCTGGAAAATTGTTGACCAGGATACCAGCAGAGAAATTCTCTTACTTTTTGTTGCAGGCAAAATGAAATGTTCCAACTAACTTACCAGTAATAAAACGTAGCATTGATCTCAGACTGTCCTTCCTTGTCTCGTTTCCATGTGCAGTTTAAATAGTCCTCATCGTGGTAGATGCACGTCAAATTGGCAATATCCACCTCCCTGTCTATTATATTTATAGAAATGGTAAAAAAAATCAATCTACGTCATGACCAGTACTGCCTTCCACCACCTCCATAACATTGCCAGATTCTGCCACACCTCATCCCTCAGAATGCCAAAACCCTTATCTACACATTCGTCACATCAAGGCTTGACTATGGCAACTCGCTCCTCATCGGCCTTCCCGGCTCTATCCTTCACAAGCTGCAGATCATCCAGAACTTTGCAGCTCGTATCCTCTCCCACACCAAGCTCCCCGACAACATCACTCCCACCCATGCCCAGCTTCATTGGCTCCCCATCCCACAGAGGATTGAATTCAAGATTCTCACTTTCAAGTCCATTCCATATATCTCCCCAACCTGCTGTTCCCCTATGAACCTACCCGTCCCCTCCGTTCAGCAGACTCTGATCTGCTCCATTTCCCCCACCCGACCTGCCCTACTATTGGTTTCAAGACCCTCCTCTTCAATCGTGCCTTCCACTGCCCTCCCAACTCTCTCCCTCCCCTCCTAGCTCTCTCCCGCCCCTCCCTTTCCCCCTACCTGCCCCTCCCACTTGCTTGGGTCCTGACCTGACTGTTCAATGCTTTGGGACGTCCTCCCAACGTGAACAACAACAACAACAACAATTTACATTTATATAGCGCCTTTCACGTCGGGAGGACGTCCCAAGGCGCTAAACAAGAGGCGTGTGACCCGAGCTGGGAGGGGAGTGTTTGGGAAGGGGTGAAACACGAAGGGGAGGTAAAAGAGTTCGGGGTGGAACAAAAGGCACGATCGAAGAGGAAAGTCTTCAAATCGGCCTTGAAAGAGGAAAGGGAAGAGGTGAAACAGAGCTCGATAAATGTAATTTTCTTTTTGTTGCTGTTGATGTGTTCAGTAGTATATAATTAATTTGATTGTGAAAGTCATGCCAGTTAAATCCCTTAAATAGGAAGATGATTGTGGGTAGGAGGGTGTGTAAGCACTTTCCAAAGACTCCATGACAAGTATCATTTGTGACTTCTCAATGTGCTTCACAGAATATATTGTAGAGTGAATTAATTCTATAGTCCTGTAACTTAGTGACTAGAGCACTTGCCTTGCAAGCAAGAGGTCTTGGGTTCAATTCCGGGGCAGGGTGAAATGTTGGGCAATCCCCATCACAGCTATGTCGCTAAGTGAAGAAAAACTTCCTGAATTTTCCCTTTGCATCTCTAATCATCTGTCCTTTTGTTCTTCTGTCTTGTGACATCCCAAAGTATTGATCTGGATTGAATATTTTTCAACAACTGCAGCGACAAATTATATTTTTATAGATCCGATTCATGTTGATTCGAACCCACACAACTCTGACATAGTGATAGTAGCCCTGCCAACTTTTTTTTAAAAAACAATAGGAGTCCTGTCAAATCAGTCAGCCATTAATGGGCAAATTCAGTCCATCCAAGTAGCTGTGGTAAAAAAACTTATCGTTTAAACTGACACTTAAGACACAACAGTTTCCAATTGCGAAGGGCTGCTGATTTATATGATAGCGCTTGCTTGGAAATGTCACTTTCTCTGTGTCAATCAGCATGGGGGGGAGGGGGGAAGTTCTGAGTTATTTCCTTTTTGAGTCAGCCCCAAATTTTATGATAATTTCTGGAGAACGTTGATCAGATTACCTAGAAAGCCACTCAAATCAACCGATTCAGTGATTGAAATCAGATGAGTCTGGAGGTGAGACCAGGAAGCGGAGAGACTCAGTTGATTACGGCATTACATGTTTGTCAGCTGGTTCAGGCATACTCCCTTCCAAGTCAGCAGTTCTGGGTTTAAGCCCCATGTCAGGACATGAACTCACAAGGTCTAATGATAATAATAATCCTTGCATTTTGATATAGCGCTTTTCACATCTTATCGACATCTCAAAGCGCTTCATAGAATATATTGTGAAGTGAATTGACTGTATATTTGTGGGCGAAATGCGGCAGCCAATTGCGCACAGCAGCGTCCCCACAAACAATCGTGGATTGAAATGACCAATTTTTATTATTGTGTTTTTTTTGGGTCGGATTAGGCGTGTGGAGTAAGAAAACTTGCCCAAGGTTTCGCCCAGATCTGCCTGGATTCAAACACAGGTCTCATGCTTGTAAGGCGAGTAACCACTGAGCTACAGGAGCGCTAAAGCGCTCATAAATCACTATATCAAGTGCAAGTATTATTATTATAGTGCTAAATCCCTTGAAGTGCTCTGAGATGTCCTCCTGACGTGAAATGCGCTGCAGCAAATGCAAGGATTATTGAATGTAGTCCTATAGCTCCAGTAGTTAAAGTGCACGCCTTGCACTTGAGAAGATCTGGGTTTGATTCCCAGCCAGGGCGAAACCTTAGGCAACTTTCCTCACTCCACACACCTCTATTTATCTAGCAGTAAGTAGGAACCCGGTTGCTAGTCGATTGGCAGATCATTTTTCTGGGGGTAATAATCCCTCAAGAAAAAAACAATAATAGCACTTCATTCCATGACTGTTTGTGGGACGCTGCTGTGCACAATTGGCGGCCTGACTTGAAAACAAGATCCTCCTCGTTTCACACACAAAATTTACAGTCGATCCACTTTACAGTATACTCCATGAAGAGTTTTGAGACATCAACAGCAACAACACAATTACATTTGTAGAGCACCATTCACGTCAGGAAGACATCCTAAAGCGCCGGAGATGTCTCAAAGACAACAACAACAACAAAATTACATTTATAGACCTTTCATGTCGGGAGGATGTCCCAGGGCGCTGAACAGTTAGGTCGGGACCCAAGCAACAACAAACAACAAATTACACTTATAAAGCGCCTTTCACGTCGGAAGGACGTCCCAAGGCGCTGCACAGGAGGCGTGTGACCCGAGCTGGGAGGGGAGTGTACGGGGAGGGGTGAAACACATAGGGGAGGTCGAAAAACTCTGGGTGGAACAAAAGGCACGGTCGAAGAGGAAAGTCTTGAGACCGGCCTTCAAGGAGGAAAGAGAGGAAGCGAGGAGAAGGGATTGCGGGATGAAGTTCCAGAGTATTGGGGAAGAGAGGCTGAAAGCCTGGCCACCGATGGTAGGACGGTTCAGGCGGGGGACATGGAGCAGGCCAGAGCCCGCTGAACAGAGAGGATGGGCAACAACAACAACAACTTCGATTTATATAGTGCCCTCCACGCCGGACGGTGTCTCAGAGCGCTTGGGCAGGCGAATAGGGAGACAGCAAGTTGGAGAGGTAGGCGGGGCCAAGGCCGTGAATGGCCTTTAAGGTGAGGACGAAGATCTTGAATTTGATCCTCTGAGGGATGGGGAGCCAATGGAGACGGGTGAGGGTGGGAGTGATGTGGTCACGGAACCTAGTGCGGGAGAGCCCACGAGCTGCAGAGTTTGAATAATCTGCAGCTTGTGAAGGGAGGAGCTGGGAAGGCCAACGGGGAGAGAGTTCCCGTGGTCGAGCCTAGATGTGATGAATGCGTGGACGAGCAATGTTGCAGAGGTGGTGGAAGGCTGTACCAGTCATGGTGTGGATTTGGAGGATGAAAGACAGTTCAGGGTCGAACAAGTTGCCCAGATTCCTGACTGGCTTTGAGAGGTGGAGAGATCAGCCTTGATTGCCGATGTTGCCACCGCCTGAGGTGCGGAGGCGCTGACGCGAGCCAATCAGGAGAGCCTCCGTTTTGTTGACGTTTAGTTGGAGGAAGTTATCCCTCATCCAGGACTTAATGTAAAGACATGATAAGGTGCTATATCAAATGTGAGGATTATTATTGTTATGGACAAATAGAAATTTGGTCAAGGTTAACACAAAATGCTTAGAGGGTTGAGCCAGTAGTGGATTGATTATTGAACCAGATTCCACAACCGTTGTTGGGGTCCTGTAACTCACTGGTTAGAGTACTCGCCTTGCAAGCGAGAGACCTGGGTTCAATTTCAGGCAGGTCAGGGCCAAACCTTGGGCAAATTTCCTTACTCCACACGCCTGATAATAATCCCTCCAAAGAAAAACACAAATAATAAATTGGCCATTTCAACCCACGCCTGTTTGTGGGACGCTTCTGTACGTGACTTGCTGCCTTGTTTTGCCTACAAATTTACAGTCAATTCACTCTACAGTATATTCTGTGAAGCGCTTTGAGACGTCTAGAGGATGTGAAAAGCGCTATATCAAATGCAAGGATGATTATTATTATTATGCAGTGCACAACCTAACCTCAGCTGCGTCAAAGTGCCTCAACATAAAGGTGAGTCTTGAGGTAAGAGACCTGAAGCTTTCTTTGGGTCTGAGCTTTGAGAGAGCAGAACCCTGAGTCAGTCGCTATCAAGACAATTTCAGCCTGATACAAAGATCGATCCATCAATCGATCCATCCATCAATCGATCCATCAATCGATCCAACAATCGATCCATCAATCGATCCATCAATCGATCCATCCATCCACCCATCAATCCACTCATCAATCCACTCATCAATCCACCCATCAATCAATCAATCAATCAAACCAAATCAAGTCAGTCAGTCAGTCAGTCGGTTCGCCTGACTGTCGGTCGGTCGGTCAGTCAAGTACAAGTTTAGCCACGATAAGCAACGGTACTACGATTTCCTAAACAAAACGATGAGTTCTCAATGCTAGTGATTTCATTTCAACCTGACAAGGAAATTAACACACGAGGTAAATTGAGTGTGTGTGTGTGTGTGTGTGTGTTTGCTGTTTTGTCCCCCCTAAAAAAAAACTCTTGATGCAAACTTTGGATGAAAATGCATGACTTGATCGAATATAGCAACAAAAAAATCTTTCTAAATGTGTTTGTGTGTGTCTGTGTGTGTGTTTCACTTACCTGTTACCACTGATACATCTATCACCTGCTGTACACTGAGGAGAAATACAAGGCTCACTTGAGATAGGACACACATGTCTTCAATACAGCATTGATACAAGTGAGTGAGCGAGTGAGTGTGTGTCTCTCTCTCTCTCTCTCTGTGGGTTTCTCTCTGCTGGTCTTATTGATGGTTTGACGGGGTGAGAAACGAGATTGCCTTTTATTGTCACGTTTCTTGAAGTCATTTCCTCTTCCATTTAAAGCAAAAAGCCCAATCCTCCTACTCATCGAGAGAATTACATGACAGCTTGTGTTGTGGTTGCAGCATTTCAATGCTTTTGTTTACCAGTGTCAAAGGCTGTATTGTGTATTCAAGTATGTGATGTGCAATGCAGTCTAGGGATGGGGAGAAAAGGGGTTGGAGGTTGGGAGTCCTGTCAGACTAGAAGATGTGAAAATAACTTTATCAAAGGCAAGGATTATTATTATTTTTATTACAACAACAATAAAATTACACTTGTATAGCGACTTTCACATCGGGAGGATAATAATAATGATAAATCATAATCATAATTATTATCATGGAGTCCCGTAGCTCTGGGGTTAGAGTACTCGCCTTGCAAGCGAGAGATCTGGGTTTAAATCCCGGCAGGTCAGAGCGAAACCTTGGGCAAGTTTCTTTATTCCACAAACGCGCCTAATAATAATCTCTCAAAAAAAATGAATAAATTGGTTATTTCAATGCACGACTGTTTGTGGAGACACTGCTGTGCGCAAACGGCTGCCGCGTTTCACCCATATAACCCACAGTCAATTCACTTTACAGTATATACTGGAAAGCACTTTGAGATGTCTAGAACACGTGAAAAGTGCTATATCAAATGCAAGGATTATTATTATTTTTACCGAACAGTAACTAGGAACCCAATTGTTTGTCAACTGTCAGATCGCTTTTCCAAGTGTAGCAATCATTCCCTCCAGCCTGCAGTGTTTCAGCCACAAAATACACAGTCAATCCACTTGACAGTAGTCACTCAGTCACTACCTCCACCTTAAAACAATAAATGCCTGGAAAACACATTGGGATAACCTGCATAAAATGCTGGTTATGTCTCAGCTAGAGTACTGTGTTCAGTTGTGGGCACCACATTTTAGGAAGGATGTTAAGGCATTGGAAGTGGTGTAGAGGTTATTTACCGGGATTGTACCAGGAATGAGGGACTTTGGTTACGAGGAAAGGTTAGAGAGGCTAGGTTTATTCTCATTGGAGCAGAGAAGGTTACGAGGAGACCTGATTGAGGTTTTGAAAATCATGAGGGAATTTGATAGGGTAAACAGGGAAAAACTGTTTCCACTGGTGTATGTATCAGTGACTCAAGGTCACAGATTTAAAATAATAATGACAACAATAAGAAGAAGAATCCTTGCATTTGATATCGAGCTTTTCACGTCTTACAGACATCTCAAAGCGTTTCATAGAATATCCTGTAAAGTGAACTGACTGTATGTAAAATAGTCTCTAAAAGATGCAGAGTGGAGGTCAGGAGAATTTTTTTATACAGTTCGACTCAATGTGAAAGATGTCATATAAAATACCAGGATTGCTATTGTTATTATTTTCTAACCCCAACTGCATAAATAATGGTTTGGTCCGACCCACAGCACAGAGACAGTGCTCGTCAATGTCACAAAGACATCCTCTCTATCTGTGACCAGGGCTCCCTCTGCCTTCTTGTCCTCCTGGACCTCTCTGCTGCCTTTGACACAGTCAACCAGGCCATCATACAAGACTCCTGTAGCTCAGTGGTTAGAGCACTCGCCATACAAGCGTGAGACCTGTGTTCGAATCAGGCAGTTCAGGGCGAAACCAGTTTCCTTACTCCATGCGCCTAATAATAATCTGTCCAAAAAAAATGCAATAATAAAATTGGTCATTTCAATCCACGACTGTTTGTGGGACACAGCTGTGCGCAATTGGCTGCCGCATTTAGCCCACAAATATACAGTTAATTCACTTTAGAGTATATTTTGTGAAGTGCTTTGAGACATTTAGAAGACGTGAAAAGCACTATATCAAATTCAAGAATTATTATTATTATCTTCCTCCACCGCCTGTCCTCCCACTTCCTCAGTGAGACTGCACTCATATGGTTCGAGTCCAACTTAACCGACTGGCTCCATTTCATCTGAGCAGATGGTTTCTTCTCTCGCCTTGGCCCGGTCACCTGCTGACTCTCCTAGGGCTCCATCATTGGCCTCTTCTTTCCCTTATCTATATGTCCCCTCTGGGTGATCTCGCCCACAGACATGGGGTAAACTTCCACATGTAAGCAGATGACACTCAAATCTATTTTGCCTCCTCCAGTGCCAATGTTCTATCAGCTTGCCTGGTAAACAGCAAGGCCTGGATGAGTGTAAACTTCCTGCAGCTGAACATGGACAAGATGGAAGTCACACTCCATGCCTCCCCTCATCCTCCGGGCTCCTGTGTTTCTAAACTCGCCCTCAGATTCACCAAACTAGTGCACAATAATAACCCTTGCATTTGATACAGTGCTTTTCACATCTTCTAGACAGATTCTCAAAGCGCTTCACATAATATACTGTAAAGTTAAATGACTATATTTGTGGGCAAAAAGCAGCAGCCAATTGCGCACAGCAGTATCCCACAAACAGATGTGGATTGAAGTGACCAATTTTATTATTGTAGTTTTTTTGGAGAGATTATTATTAAGCGTGTTGAGTAAGGAAACTTGTCTAATGTTTCGCCCTGATCTGTCTGGATCTAGACATTAGGTGCGACCCCCAACTGTCTGTTCTTTCTACCCCACATCCAGTCGCTGACCAGGACTGCCATCTTCCACCTTCGTCACGTTGCCTGCCTCTGACCGTACCAAACGCATCTGAAACCCCAAAGGCATGCGTTTGTCATCTCCTCACTGGATTATGCCAACCCACTCCTCGCTGGTCTCCCTAGCTCTACCGTTCAGAAGATCCAACTGATTCAGACTCTGCCACCCGCACACTGATCCGCACCAAACTCCGTCCCACAAACAGTCGTTGATTGAAATGACCAATTTTATTATTGTTTTCTTCTTGAAGGGATTATTATTAGGCATGTGTGTGGAGTAAAGGTTTCACCCTGATCTGCTGGGATTTGAACATCGGTCTCAAGCTTGTAAGGCGAGTGCTCTAACCACTGAGCTACAGGAGCCCCACATTAACCACTGAGCTACAGGAGCTGCACACTGTTAAATGCTCTGAGATGCTACCTGGAGTGGAGGGCTCTATATAAATGCAAGTGGTTGTTGCTGTCATTGTTGTTGATACCAAGGTGGCATATTTAGAAGTAGCTTGTGAATGTATTCATTTGTTGGAAACATAAATGCTCACAATTTTACCGTTAAAATTGTGGAGCTCCTGTAGTTCAGCGGTTAGTGCACTCGCCTTACAAGCTTGAGACCTGTGTTTCAAATCCAGGCAGGTCAGGGCGAAACCTTGGGCAAGTTTCCTTACTCCTCCACACACACACACACACATGCCTAATAATAATCCATTTAAAAGAAAAAACACAATAATAAAAAAATTGGTCATTTCAATCCACGACTGTTTGTGGGGATGCTGCTGTGCGCAATTGGCTGCTGCGTTTCGCCTATAAAATATACAGTCAATTCACTTTACAGTATATATTCTGTGAAGTGCTTTGAGACGTCAATAAGATGTGAAAAGCACTATATCAAATGCAAGGATTATTATTATTATTTAAGTAATACATTGCATTTTTTAAAATATGAGACAAGAAGAGATTTGTTTTAAATAAAAAAGTTCAGATCACAAATTGATCACATCAACACCAACAATGCATTGGTGATTTTCAGATGATTTTCTGTAGTTGTTCGATGGTCACAGAGCCTTCGAGAGAAACAAGTGCGTGACGCACCATGTTAATGTCCAGCCTGATGTCTGATAATTCTAATAATTTGCTTCTGTCCTGCAGTCCCTCCGCCTCGCACTCACCTCCCTAGCCTCCTTCAAGTCCCGCTTCAAAACCCTCCTGTTCGACAGTCCCATTGGTCACCCCAAATCCCCCCACTTTCCCTCCACCCTTCCTGTCCCCAGCTAGAGTCTGAAACAATGACTGTTCATGGCCTTGGGCCTTCCTCCTGACGTGAAAGGCACTATACAAGTGCAATGTTGTTGTTGTTGTTGTTTATCTGGCAAATGCCAAAGCCCTAACCATTAGGACATTCCTAGCTGGACAAGCAGTGGGACGCTTCTAATGTTAAGCAACGTGGTTTTAGCTGGTTAAACTCTAGTTACCCCAGCACACAATCTGGGGCCCCCAAACTTCAGCTCTTGCCAACCTGTGCGTAATAATTTCCAGGATTGCAAGTTCAGTATGCATTACTCTTCGACGAGAGTGCTCACGCTATTCCCCAAAAAGAATTTCTGCTTCCACTTGGCATCAAACTTGGATAAACATGGTATGACTCTCTATAAGCAGGAATCACCCAGTATCATTCATCAATACAAAGATGTTGACATTCTTGGTCTTTTTGGTTCAAGAATCAGAAGAAGAATTTTCTGCGTGTGTCACACACCAGGCTGGCCATCAACATGATGTACCACAAATTAGTCTCTGTTGAAGGCTCTGAGTCATGATAAGGTATCACTGGCCAATCTCCGGCCTAGAAAGTTGACTGTGTCTATGTGTCACCCTGGCACGGTTGCCAGGAATCTCATCAATGAGTCAGAAGTTTTGGGGTTCCAACCTTCAAGTCAGAACTTGGAATCCTAATAACGTATGCTGAAACGTCAATGCAACGCTGCATTGTCGGAGGTGACTTCCTTCGTATAAGACATTAGTGGAGTCTGGTAGCTCAATGATGAGAGCATTCGCCTTGCAAATGTGAGACCTGGGTTCAATTCTAGGCAGGTTAGGGCGAAACCTTGGGCAAATTTCATTACTCCTGATAACACGCCTGATAATAATCCCTAATAAAAATACAATAATAAAATTGGTGAATTTAATCCACAACTTTGTGCGACGCTGCTGTGGGCAATTGGCTGCTGCGTTTGGCTCACAAATATACAGTTCATTCACTTTACAGTACGTTCTGTGAAATGCTTTGAAACCTCTAGAAGAGGTGAAAAGCACCTCATCAATACAAGGATTATTATTATTATAATTGAGAGTGCATCTGACTGTTCTCATGGATATTTAAGATTTTGCAGCTCTGTTCAAAGAGAGAAGGGAGTTTCTCTCTCCTGGTATCCTGGCCAACAAACTCCAAATAACATTGGTCTGTTTGTGTGATATTGCTGTGAACATCTCAACATTGTCTGTAGCATTTGCACTCAAAATGTACTCAGTGAATCCTGTGAGGTGCTTTGGGATGTGCTGATGATCTGAAAGGCACTATAAAATTAATAATGATATTAATAATTATATTCCTTGCAGTGAATCCTGTAGGTCAGTGGTTAGAGCACTTGCCTTACAAGCGTGAGACCTGTGTTTCGAATTCAGGTAGGTCAGGGCGAAATCTTCAGCAAGTTTCCTTACTCCAAACACACGCCTAATAATAATCTGTCCAAAAAAACTTCAATAAATTGGCCATTTCAATCCACGACTGTTTGTGGGACACTGCTGTGCGCAATTGGCTACCGCGTTTTGCCCACAAATAAACAGTCAATTCACTTTACAGTATATTCTGTGAAGCACTTTGAGACATCTAGAAGATGTGAAAAGTGCTATATCAAAACGCAAAGATTATTATTATTGTCATTTGATACAGCGCCTTTGTTTGGAAGGGATTACTATACAAAATAGAAAGAATTGTTATTGTAGAAGTGAAACATAAACAAATAACTGATAATTATTAATAATGAACAATAATCCTTACATTTGACACAACACATTTCTCATTGAGAGGAGGACTCAAAGCATCTCACAATATAATACAAGGTTACATTTTATATTATACATTTATACATTGCCTTTTAAGTCGTGAGCACCTGAGATATGGGCAGGAGAGGAGGTGTGTAGGGAGAAGAAAGGTGACCAAAAACAAAGTCATAGAACGGTACAGAAACCCATTGCCAACTCCTCTTCCCTACAAAATTCCTAGAAAGTACAAGCATTGATTTACTGTCTAGTAACTTGATTGCTGACACTGTTGTTTAGAGTTCAATATCCTTCTCCTCACCTTGCAGTCCCTCCACGGGCTTTGTTCCTCTCTTCCTCTGTGACCTACTAACCCAATATCAACCTGTCCATTCACTCCACTCAGAAGGCTCTGGCCTCCTCCATGTCCCCCTTTGGAACCTTCTCACATTCCCTTCTCCTTGTCCCCTCCCTTACCTCCTTCAAGGCGAATATGAAGACCCTGCTCTTTGACTGAACTTTCAGTCACCCTCCCCCACCCACCAGCTCGGTTGTAAATCCCTGACTATCCAGCTCCTTGGGGCGTCCTCCCGACATGAAAAGGTGCTGCGAAAATGCAATGTGTTGTTGTCGTTGTGCAAGTCTTGGGACAGTCATTGAGTCATTGATAAGGGAGAGCGCGAGTTGCAGGGACTGTGGATTGGCTACTACTGTAAAATATACAGATTGTGCGACGAGGTGGAGAAACAAACAGGGTGGGTGGTGTGTAAGGATAGGATTGAGCAGAAAGCTTCAGCAGGACATCAATTCTGGACGTCTGGGGTCCTCTTCTGGTGTTGTGATTGTGTGTGCAGTGAGGTAGTTTTGTACGGTTGATTGGATAATAAATAATAATCCTTGCATTTTGATATAGCGCTTTTCACATCTTCTAGACGTCTCAAAGTGCTTCACAGAATATACTGTAAAGTGGATTGACATTGTATATGTGGTGAAACGCGGAAGCCAATTGTGCACAACAGTATCCCACAAGCTGTCGTGGATTTAAATGACCAGTTTAATATACTTTTTTCTTGTGGGAATATTGTCAAAGCATGTGGAGTAAGGATTTTGCCCACAAACATACAGTCAATTCACTTTACAGGTTTCACCCTGCCGGGAATTAAACTCAGATCTCTCGCTTGCAAAGCGAGTTCTCTAGCTACAGGATTCCAGCTATTAAATAAATCAGAAACAGTCCTTGCATTTGATGCAGCACCTTTTGTGTTGGGATGGCATCTCAATGCTCTTCATGGAACAATACTTGCTGTAAAGTGGGCTTGTTTTCTAGGCGAATAATAATAATACTAATCCTTGCATTTTGATATTGCGTTTTTCACATCTTATCAATGTCTCAAAGCACATCACAGAATATACTGTAAAGTGAATTGACTGTATGTTTGTGGGCAAAATGCGGCAGCCAATTCCACATAGCAGTGACCCCACAAACAGTCATGAATTGAAATGATCAATTTTATTACTGTGGTTTTCTTTGGACGGATTATTATTAGGTGTATGGAATACGAAACTTGCCCAAAGTTTCACCTTGATCTGCCTGTTGCTACTCAGAGGACACACACACACACACACAGTTACATCACAATCAATCTGAATCACATCCACTCATCCGCCCACGCTGATCGTACACATTCTTACTCACATCCAAGCATCTTATTATCGGTATTGGCAGCGAGAGAGGTGACACCTACCCTTGAATAATCCTACAGTAGTCTCATATCTGAGGCAAGAAAAGCTACATCAGTACATTGCGATCCCTTCTATTCATGGAAGAAACCCATGGCAGAGGGCTGAGATTGTTGGGTTTATTTTGTAAATGGTACTGAGCCAAAAACATTGCTTGAAACTCTGGCACTTCTGCTAAGATTATCAAGCAAGATTACACATCCGAACAACAAAATGACACTTGTATAGCGCCTTTCAGGAGGACGTCCCAAGGCACTGAACAGTCACTGTTTCAGACCCGAGCTAGGGAAAGGCGGCGGGGGAGGGAAGGGGGAGATTAGGAGATGCCGATGGGTCCATTGAAGAGGAGAGTCTTGAGGCAAGACTTGAAGGAGGCCTGGGAGGGGGCAAGGTGGACGGACTGCGGGATGGAGTTCCAGATGTTGGGGGCAGAGTGGTTGAAAGCTCACCCGCCAATAGTGGGGTGGGTGGGTTGGGGGACGAGGAGCAGGCCAGAGACTGCTGAGCAAATAATAATAATTATTTGGTCACTCAATCCACGACTGTTTGCGGGTCACTGCTGTGGACAATTGGCTGCCGCTTTTCGCCCACAAAATATGCAGTCAATTCACTTTACAGTATATTCCCTGAACTACTTTGAGATATCTCGTAGATGATGATGAGGTGCGATATCAAATTCAAAGATTATTATTATTATTGTTGTTATTATTATTAACAACAACAACAAGCGAGCAACCGGGGTTTGATTCCCATCAGGTCGAAACTTTGGGCAAGTTTCCTTCCTCCACACACCTGATAATAATCCCTCAAGAGAAAAAACACAATAATAAATTGGTCACTTCAATCTACGACTGTTTGTGGGACACTGCTGTGCGCAATTGACTGCCGCGTTTTGCCCACAAGTATAGTCAATTAACTTTGCAGTGTATTCTGTGAAGCGCTTTGAGGTGTTTCGAAGATGTGAAAAGGCTCTATATCAAATGCAAGGATTATTATTATGTTATATTATTATAAAAGCTCCTGCTTGGACTCCTTACAAGAGTTGGCAACTGTTTCTGAAATTATTTGGGGTTTCGGTGTATCCCAACAACATTAGTAATCCCAAGCAAGTTTACAAATGAATGCTAATAATTGTTAATAGGCTTGTGGTGTAAGGAAACTTGTCCAAGGTTACGCTCTGCTGGGAATCAAACCCAGTTCTGGAGATTGTGAGGCGATTGCTCGAACCACTGAGCTACAGGACTCCACATGTCTCTGTTAATCTAGCATTGAACAGGAATCCAGTTTGTCAGTAATATTCTCACCTGGTGCTGTCTGTACCTGTTTTGAATGGATCGTTCAGTGTTATTTATTCACTGACAATGCTGATAACATTTCTTAATTCACCTCATGGCTGGTTGTGAGTTTGCTGTGTGGAAATTGGCGGCTGTGTTTGGCCTAAAAAACACACAGTCACTACAATTTACAGTATATCCTGTGAAGTGCTCTGAGATGTCCTCCCAAAGCGATAGGCGCTGCATCAAATGTAAGGATCGTTATTATCTAATTATTACTAGAATAATTAAACACAGCAATAAATTTGCATAGAAATCTCTTACAGGTGGGGTTGTTCCTCCAAATCCTCTGCTCAACCATCGGCGGGCATGCCTTCAGGCACTACGCCTCTTAGGGAGGCTCTGGAACCCCCTACCTCACTCTCTTCACCTCGGCCCCTCTCTTGCTACCTTCAGGTCTCGAGTAAAGACCTTTCTTTTCGACCGTGCTTTCAGTCACCTTCTTCCCCCTCCTCCTGGCTCGGCCCTGGGATCTGTTATTGGAAACTGCTCTGAGACGCCATTCGGTGTGGAGTGAGGGCGCTAAATAAATCCAAGTTGTTGTCCTAGCTTGCGGGACAATCGCCAGACAATGATTTCAATGAAAAGCTGCAGGGGTTTAGCTGGTTAATCTCCAGTAGTAACTTACATTTGATATGTCTTCCACAGTCCTCTGATGTTCTGACAGCCTGCCTGTCAGACATCAGCAGCTGGATGAGCGTGAACTTCCTGCAGTTGAATGTCGACAAAACCGAAGCCATACTCTTTGGCTCTCGTCAACGTCTCCATTTGCATGGCTCTCACCTCTTCCACCTTCCCGGCCTGCCCCTAAAACTCTCTGAACCTGTGCGCAACCATGGCATCAGGTTTGACCCCCAACTGTCCTTCCTCCCCCACATCCGGTCCCTCACCAGCACTGCCTTCTTCCACCTCCGACAAATCGCCCGTTTCCGGCAATATCTCACCCCAAAAGCCGCTGAAACCTTGGTCCACGCCTTTGTCACCTCTCGGCTGGACTATTGCAACGCCCTTCTCGCTGGTCTCCCCTCCACTACAATCCACAAAATCCAGCTAATTCAAAACTCTGCCGTCCGTGTTCTCACCCTCACCAAACTTCACTCCCCCATTACCCCAGTCCTTGCCAGACCTCACTGGCTCCCTGTCCCTGAGAGGATCGACTTCAAGATCCTCACCCTTGTTTTCAAGTCCCTCCATTCTTCCGCACCCCCCTACCTTTCTGATTTCCTCTCTCCCCAAACCAGCACCCATTGCCTTCGCTCCATGTCTGGCCTCCTCCATGTCCCCCGAATCCTCCGCTCCACCTTCGGCAGCCGTGCCTTCAGCCACTATGCTCCGACGCTCTGGAACTCCCTTCCTCACTCCTTTCGCCTCGCCCCCTCTCTTCCCAGTTTCAGGTCACAGCTGAAGACCTTTCTCTTCGACCGCGCCTTTGGTCACCTTTCTACCCTTATCCCTGGCTCAGTCCCAGGATCTGTTATTGTGAAGCGCTCTGAGATGCCGTCTGGCGTGGAGGGCGCTATATAAACTGAAGTTGTTGTTGTTGTTGAGAATGTCTCCAAGTGCTTCTCAAGATTTACTGTAAATTGTGTATCTAATTCTAAACACATCACAGTGATGTTACACAATTTATGACACAGCTTAAAATAGATGGGTGTTGCTGCCCAAAGGCCTGGCCAACATGCAGGCCAGATATAGTTTGATCACTGACTTCAAGGCACTTGGTGGGACAATGCTGTGAGGAAATTGAACTGCCGTATTCAGCTATAAAACACACAGTGAAATCCTGCGAAGGTTTCGATGTACAAGACCCAATATCAGATGCAAGGATTGTTCTATCATTACAGATTAGAAGAAATAATAATAATGCTTAGATTTGGTACAGTGCCTTTCATATCGGGAGGACTGCTGAAAGTGCTTCACAGGACATATTGTGTTTTGTCGGTGTGTTTTGTAGGAGAAAGAAGCAGATAAATTGCATACAGCAACTAAAAGTATTAGGGCAAAACCAGGCAGGTCAGGGCAAAATCTTGGGCAAGTTTCCTTACTCCACACGCCTAATGATAATCCCTCAAAAAAATTTATTAATTGATCATTTCAATCCACGACTGTTTGTGTTGACACTGCTGTGCGAAATTAGCTGCCGTGTTTCGCCCACAAAATATACAGTCAATTCACTTTACAGTATATATTCTGTGAAGCGCCTTGAGACATCTAGTAGATGTGAAAAGCACTACATCAAATGAAAGGATTATTATTGTTATTATGATATTATAAAAAGCCATGAAGTGAGCAACCAAATTTTGTCAGTGGGATTGTTGGACAGGATATCCGGAGGAAGTCCCTTCATGTTTCAAACAGAACCACAGGATCTTTAACATCCCCACTCTTTGGGGTTTGATGGTCAGGACACCAGCGAAGAACTCTCTCCTCTTCGAATGCAACCATAACAACAACATCTGTATAGCACCTTTCACATCGGGAGGATGTCCGAAGGCCCTGCACTTTGAAGATTTTGCACCCGACCTAAGGGGTTGGAATTAAGAGGAGTGGCGGGAAGGGGGCAGCATGTGAGAGCATGACTGAAGGTACAAGGGGGCAAAGAGTGGGGGCAGAAAGGTTGAGGGTTCGATCCCCAATGTTGGAGTGGGCAGGGTGGGGGATGTGCAGCAGGCCAGTATCCTCAGAGCAGAGGGAGCGGACAGGTTGCTAAAGGTTTAGTGGGTTGTAGAGATAGGGAGGAGCATTCAAGGTGAGGATGAGTAGCTCAGTGGTTAGAGCACTCGCCTTACAAGCATGAGACCTGTGTTTGAATCCAGGCAGATCAGGGCAAAACCTGGGGCAAGTTTCCTTACTCCACACGCCTAATAATAATCCCTCCAAAAAACCAACAATAATAAAAATTGGTCCTTTTAAATAGTAATAAGAAGAATTTGGTTACTCAATCTACAACTGTTTGAGAGTCACTAATGTGTGCAATTGGCTATCACATAAAGCACAGTCAATTCCCTTGATAGTATGTCCTATGAAGCACTTTGAGACGTCTCAACAATGTGATAAGGCACTAAATTAAGTGCAAGGATAATTATTATTATGCACTATATTCTTCCAACCTGCCCCTTGAACATTTAAACCATGTGTGTGCGTGTGAGCATGTGTGTGAATGCATGTGTGTGTATATATTTTTTTAAATTGTGAGTGAAGAAGTGTCAGAGGTGCGTTATCAATAGTCTCCTAATCTCTTTGTATCGGTAACTGCCCCATAAGACACTGCATTTCTCACACTTGTGTGGAGCAATTGTGTGGAGATTGTAGAAACATCTAAGCCACAAGTCACATGAAACCTTGAACTGTGACCGCACTGTGAATGTGCAGGAAGCTTTCCACATGCACATCTGAACAAGCCATGTCTAACAGGAAGTCAGAGGCTGACGATTTGATCAGGATCAGACGTGCCATTAGGTTTTGTAGTTAATCCCCATTTGCTAAAACTAACATGGGCCAAGCTTGCTAAATCATCCCTGTCCCCTTCGCTGTTCCATCGGCAGACAAGCCACTCAAGCCTTCAAGCCACCCTGTCCCCAACCTGTGGAACTCCATTGGATGAGATGTTAAAACAAGGTCCCTTCTGCCTTTTCAGGTGGATGTTAAAGATTCCATGGCGCTATTTGAAAAAAGAAAGGAGTTTCTTCTGATGTCCTGGCCAACAAACCGCCATATAAAATGTGTCCTTCACTCTACGGTTGTTTGTGGGATGCTGCTGTGTGTACACGGGTTGCCTTGCTTTGCACACAAAATACAGTCACTCTACAGCATATATCCCATGAAGCATTTGGAGACGTCTCAACAACCTGATGAAGTGCTGTATCAAACGCAAGGATTATTAGTGGTATATCAGGAGGACACCTCAAATCGAGCGTTTGGCTGGAATTTACTGTGAAGCACAATGGCTATGTTTTATGGGTAAATACTGCAATTGATTGTTTTCTTTTGCAAGATGCTTCAAGTGCAGATTAGCTGCAAGATTTTCCTACATAGCAACATCCACTACACTTCAAAGTAATCTTCAGGTTATGTTCCTTCAAGCGCATTGATATGATAAGGTGCTGCGTTGTATGAAGCATACCTCTCACAGGCCAACACTGTTTCCAACACAGTCCCACTCACTGCTTCACCGCAATGCTCAATACAATCCCACATTATCTCGAAGATAGGGCCAACTTCAAATGAGAGAGAAGAAATGGTGGGAAAACTAAGTTAATAATAATGATAACCCTTGCATTTACAGGACTTGCGGAGTCCTGTAGCTCAGTGGTTAGAGCACCTGCCTTACAAGCATGAGACCTGTGTTTGAATCCAGCCAGGTCAGGGTGAAACCTTGGGCAAGTTTCCTTACTCCACACACACGCCTCACAATAATCCATCCAAAAAACCCACAATAATAAAAAAATTGTCATTTTCAATCCACGACTGTTTGTGGGACACTGCTGTGCACAATTGGCTGCCGCTTTTCGCCTTATAGCACTTTTCGCACTTATATCAAATTCAAGGAATATTATTATAATAATATAATATATTATATCAAATATATTGTTATATTTGATATAATACTTTTCACATCTTCCAGACATCTCAAAGCGTTCCACAGAATATACTGTAAAGCGAATTGACTCTATATTTTGGGGCAAAACGTGGCAACCAATTGTGTACAGCAGAGTCCCCACAGTCATACTGGTAATCCACAAAGGCACAGATTACAAGGGAAACCACTATACACACGTGTTTTTGAGGGAAGAAATACTGAATTCACTTTGCCTCAAATGCAAAGGCACACACACACAGAGAGGACGATCAGTTGGCGATGATGTGGGCAGTGCTGTGGTCACTTTGTGAGTGAAATGCATCAGCCAATTGCACACAGCAGTGTCCCCACAAACAGTCGTGTATTGAAATGACCAATTTTTATTATTACGTTTTTTTTTGACGGATTATTATTAGGTGTGTGTGTGGAGTAAGGAAACTTGCCAAAGGTTTTGTCCTGATCTGCCTGGATTCGAACACAGGTCTCATGGTTCTAAGACAGGTGCTCTAACCACTGAGCTTCAGGAGCAAATTGAGGGGGCAAGGCAAAGAGAATGTAAGATGGAGTTCCAAACGTGGGAGCAGAGAGGCTAAAGGGCCGACTGACGACGGTGGAGTGGTCCTGGAGGGAATGTGGAACAGAGAACTCCCTCTATTCAGGCTCTACTTCCCGTACCTCCACAACAATGCCCACTCCACCTGCCACCAAAACTCTCATACATAAATTTATAACATCCAGGCTTGACTGTGCAAGCTACTTGCTTCCACGGCTTTATCTCCCCCATTCACCTGTAGTTCAGTGGTTAGAGCACTTGCCTGATTAGTGTGAGACCTGTGTTCAAATCCGGGCAGATCGGTGCGAAACCTTGGGCAAGTTTCCTTACTCCACACGCCCAATAATAATCCTTCCAAAAAGAACACAATAATAAAATCGGTCATTTCAGTCCCTGACTGTTCGTGGGACACTGCTGTGCGCAATTGGCTGCCGCATTTCGCCCACAAAATACACAGTCAATTCGCTTTACACTATATTATGTGAAGCTCTTTGAGACGTCGATAAGACTTGAAAAGCGCTATATCAAATGCAAGGATTATTATTGTTATTATTCTCACCCGACTCCATTGGTTTCCCATCATTCAGAGGATTCAATTCAAGATCTTGGTTCTCACCTTCAAAGCCCTCCATGGCCTTGCTTCCCCATATTTCTGCAACCTCCTACCATCCTGCCTGCTCCCTCCACTCAGTGGGCTCCAGCCTGCTTCACGACCCCACCTCGCCAGCCCTACCATTGGTGGGCAAGATTTCAGCCACCCTCCGGAACTCCATCCCACAGTCCATCCGCTTTGCTCCATCCCTCGCCTCCTTCAAGCCGTCCGCCTGGGGAGCCCATGGAGCCGGGAGAGTGGGGTGGGGATGGTTGTGTGATAGGGTCATAGATCCTGGTGCAATAGAGGACACGAGCTGTAGAGTTCTGAATGACTTGTAGCTTGTGGAAGGAAATGTTATGAAGAATGATAAGCAAGGGAGTTAGCGTAGATGAGACAGAAACAGAAAAATTGGCACTTTTTATTATTAACAACAACAACAACTCGGATTTATATAGCGCCCTCCACACTGGTTGGCATCTCAGAGTGTTTCCCAATAACGGATCCCAGGGCTGAGCCAGGGGAAGGGGTAAAAAGGTGACCAAAAACGCAGTCAAAAAGAAAGGTCTTTAGCCGAGATCTGAAAATAGGAAGAGAGGGCGCGAGGCAAAGGGAGCGAGGGAAAGAGTTCCAGAGTCTCGGGTGGTAGTGGCTGAAGGCACGGCCACCGACTGTGGAGCGGAGGATTTGGGGGACAAGGAGGAGGCCAGACTCGGTAGAGCGAAACCTGAAGTTGAGGCACTGGACTGGGTTGGGGATGATAGCGTCACATATCATATCATTATCAATCAGGCATATGGATAGCAGCTGTGCAGAAATTAAATATATTATGAGTTGGGGTTAATATATGTGGAAAAGAATTTTCAACCCAGCTGTTGTTATGACTGATGTAGAGTGGTTGGCTCTGCAGGCAATTTAATTGCCCTGATCTTACTGAGATCTTTTCATGCAATGTGATCCTGAATTTCAAATATAACTGAGGAGAGTTTATTGATGGTCGAAAGCATCTCCATGCATTGGGCAACCAGTCGTCTCTGCGCTGTGCTTCCCGGAATCCCACTCAAATGAGAAAGATTGAAAGGAATGTGAATGTCACAAATATAATATTAATACAGTAATAATAATTTTTGCATTTAATACAGTGCCTTATCACACGATTGTGACATCTCAAAGAATATACTGTAACGTAGATGGATTGCTTATTTTATAAGCAAAATGAGGCAGCCAGTTGTGCACTGTAGTGTTCCACAAACGGTGGTCTGATTGACTAAATTATTATTGTTTGTGGGGGATGGGATTATTACCCCCAGAAATAGATAATTTGATCGACTAACAACCAGGTTCCTACCTACTGCTGGGTAGGCATGCGGAGTAAGGAAACTTGCCTAATGTTTCACCCCAGGGGATTCGAACTTGGATTCTCCAACTTGCAAGGCGAGCTCTGTAACCACTGAGCTAAGGGAGTCCACAAATGAGGTGGACACTATGTAAATACATGTTGGAGTACTGTAGCTCAGTGGTTAGAGCACTCGACTTACAAGCGAGAGACCTGTGTTCGAATCCAGGCAGGTTGGGGCAAATCCTTGGGCAAGTTTCCTTAATCTACACGCCTAATAATAATCCCTTCAAAAAACAATTGGCCATTTCAGTCCACGACTATTTGTGGGGATGCTGCTGTGTGCAATTGGCTGTTATGTTTCACCCACAAAATATACAGTCAATTCATTTTACAGTATATTCTGTGAAGCGCTATGAAACGTCTAGAAGACGTTAGTGAAAAGCACTAACTCAAATGCAAGGATAATTATTACAGCATTAAGTTGTTGTCGTGGTTTACAGCACCTTGGGATGTCCTCCCGATGTGAAAGGAACTAAAAAGATGTAATGTTGTTGTTGTTGTGGAGGTGGTGGTTAGGGGCAATATGTGTGTATAGTGCGAGCCTACAATTTGGTTTCCGTTACCATGAGAGACCAAATTAGCTGTAAGTGCCTGGCATTTATATAACACGAGAGGTGGTTCACCACCTTGGTACAAGCCTGAAATCCTCGCACTCCCTCTCGCGCTCGCTCCCTATCGCTCTTGCTCGCTCGCTCCCCGGCTAAACACATGCACCGAGGTATAATAATAACAAATACCCAGGAGTGAGCTACAGCAAAGAGGCCGGGAGACAGCTGAGGGTTTCAGATGTTCAGAAGATGGTTCTCCTTGAACCGACAAGAGTGAAGCTCCAGTAGTTTATTAATGCTGTCAGCAGTCCTGACATGGTGCTGCAGTCCTTTAACTTCTGTCTGAGCATTTGTTATTGCACAGAGTATAAATACGGTTTAAACATCTTAAGGCCGTGGAATGGGTTTGCTTTCCTTTGAAGCTCCAGGGTGGGAAAGAAGTGAGAGTGCTGATGTGGTGTACTAATATTTACAGCTTTTGATCCGACTGGAGCAATGCAATGCTGGCTTGCTGCTGGAATTCTGGATAGAGACCTCAGCAAACAATGCCAGATGACAGCTCAACAACAATAAGTCACGTTTACACAGCGCCTCTGACGTCGGGAGGATTTCCCGAGGCTCTGGACAGTCAGGGAATTGGATCAGGAGGGGTGGAGGGCAGTCATAGAATCATAGAATCTTACGGCACAAAAGGAGGCCATTCGGCCCATCGAGTCTGTGCCAGCTCTTTGAAAAGAGCAATATAATCCCAATCACCAGCTCTCTCCCCACTACCGTGCAAACCCGTCCTCCCCAAATAAACTTCTACGTCTGCTTTAAAAGTTGTTATCGAATCGGCTTTCACCACCTTTTAAGGCAATGCATTCCAGATTCGAACAACTTACAGAGTGAAAAAAATTCTCCTCACCTCCCCTCTGCTTCTTTTTTAAACTATTTTAAATCTGTGATCTTGGGTAACACCCACCAGTGGAAACAGTTTTTCCCTGTTTACCTTGTCGAATACCCTCATGATCTGGAAAACCTCTACTAGGTCTCCTCTGCTCCAATGAGAATAAACCTAGCCTCTCCAGCCTTTCCTCATAATTGAAGTCCCTCATTCCTGGTACCATCCTGGTAAATCTCCTCTGCACCCTTTCCAATGCCTTAGCATCCTTCCTGTGGTGACCAGAATTGAACACAGTACTCCAGCTGAGGCCTAACCAAAGTTTTATAGACGTTAGTCAGAACTTCCTGACTTTTCTACTCTGGCAAGGGAGGGGGGGGTGGGAAGGTGGCTGAAGGCACGATTGAAAAGGAGGGTCTTGGGAGTGGCCTTGAAAGAAGTGAGGGAGGGGAGTGAGGCAAATAGAATATGGGATGGAGTCCCAAAGGGTGCGAGCAGAGAGCCTGAAGGCCTGACCAACGATGGTGGGACAGGCCAGGCAGGGGACGTGGAGAAGGCGGAGCCTGTTGAGTGGAGGTAGCGGACAGGTTTATATGGAATTAGCAGATCACAGAGGTAGGGAGGAGCAAGGCCATGAAAGTCTTTGAAGGCAAAGTTCAGCACTTTGAAGGTTCTCCACATACTGAACATTGAACTTTAATACCCTAGTACCTCCCCATTTCTCCCTATCTTCTGCCCAGTCCTTTCCCCTCCCACAACAACAACAACAGCAAAATTGTATATAGCGCCTTTCACGTCGGGAGGACGTCCCAAATTGCTGAACAGTCAGGTCGGGACCTGAGTGGGGGGGAGGTGGGGGCGAGGGTCAGGGTAGGGTGAAGGGGAAGGAGAGTGGGAGAGGGGGAAGAGTTAGTGGGGCAGCCAAAGGCGTGGCTGAAAAGGCCCCACCCCCACTCTACTCAGCCCTGATGTCCATTCCGCATCCATCAGTGGCCGAGCCTTTAGATTGTACATGTCTAACCTTTGCTGTTCCCTCCTGTTACCTGCCTACCGATGGCCTTGGAGCTCAGTAGTTAAAGCACTCGCCTCGCAACTGAAAAGACCCGGGTTCAACGACAGGCGGGGCAAAAGTTTCGGTAAATTTCCTTGCTCCACAAGCCTCAGATTACCTAGCAGTAAACTAGGAATTATCAAGAGATTGGCGGATCGTTTTCTGTGGGTAACAAAAAAAATTTAGACGCTCAATCCATGACTGTTTACGGACACTACTGTATGAAATTGACTGCCGCATTTCGCTCGCAATGTACAGTAAATTCACTTGACATTACATTCCGTGACGCACTTTGAGTCATTTTAACCATGTGATAAGGTGCAATATCAAATGTAAGGATTATTATTATTATAAATGTCAGCTTCACCCATCCTGACTTGCATCTACCCCTAATTTGGGCTCGTAGACCTCTTGCCTGATGTGAAAGGTGCTGGAAAGGTAAATTGTGTTGTATGAAACATCTTAAACTTGATTTTACCTGGGTCAGCATAAAAAAGAAAAGCGGATACACATAAAAGCTTTCAGAATAAAATATCTAAGCAGTTATGTGTTAATCTGAGATGAGCAGAAAAATACCACATCCTTTTATGTAATATGATAAGCTTTTTTTTCTTGTTTCCTACACCATTAACCTAAAATTATGTGCGTTTGATCAGCTGATTTTTCTATTCCCTTTCTCTTCTTTTGAAGGCTTTGGCCCACAAAACAACAAAGACCAATTTTATAATCAAATCCTGTCGCTTATGTCGACAGGTCACTGAGGAGAACTCCTGTCTCTCTTCCTGAAGTGTTGTGGGAACCTTTAAATTGTCTATTGGGAGGAACTCCCCTTCTCTAATCAAATTCAGATCATAGAATCATAGAATTTTACAGCACAAAAAGAGGCCAATTTGCTCATCGAATCTGTGCCGGCTCTTTGAAAAGAGCTATTTAAAGTCAATCTCACTCCCCGGCTCTCTCTCTCTCCCCATAACCCAACAAACCCGTCCTCCCCAAATAACCACCGACCCCTCTTTTAAAAGGGGTCGAATTGGCCTCCACTACCCTTTCAGGCAATGTATTCCAGATGCCAACAGCTTGCTGCGTGAAAATATTTCTCCTCACCTCCCCTCTGCTTCTTTTATAAACTATTTTAAATCTGTGATCTCGGGTCACTGGCACATCTACCAGTGGAAACAGTTTTTTTTCCTGTTTACACTTTTAAATCCTCTCATGATTTTGAAAACCTCTGTTAGGTCTTCCCATAACCTTCACCGCTCCAATGAGAATAAACCTAGCCTCTTTAACATCCACCTGGACAGGGATAAATGGGACCTTGATTCAATGTCTCAAAGCATATTGTTTGTGTTTGTGTGTGTAAGGTTCTTAGGGGACTAGAAAAAGTAGGCTGTTTCCTCTTGTACTGAACAGTAGAACCAGAGGATACAGCTTCCGATTGAAGGAGAGTCAATTCATAACAAATCTGCAGGAAAATTACTAGTGAATGAGTAGTAAAGCTATGGAACAGGCTCCCCCGAGAGACAGACGGTAGAAGCAGAAAATGTCTGTTCTTTAAAGAATAAATTAGATAGATTCATTTGAGGAAATAATATCTCAGGGTACAGTCTGGTATGTAACTACCAGGATGGTGGAAGGCTGTGGAATCCTGTAGCCTCAGTGGTTAGAGCGCTTGCCTGACAAGTAAGAGACTTGGGTTCAATTTCAGGCAGGTCAGGGCGAAACCTTAGGCAAGTTTCCTTACTCCAAACGCCTGATAATAATCCATCAAAACATTTTTTGATGGATTATTCATGTGAAGTGCTTTGAGACGTCTAGAAGACTTGAAAAGCACTATATGAAATGCAAGGATTATTATTATTATTCTTAAGGTGAACTGCATGCACCTTGGCCTTGTCTCGCCTACCAAATTCTTATGTATCGTGTGTGTGATTGGGTGTTGCTTTACTGCTCTCTAGCCTGAGGAACTCTATCAGCGATCCACTAAATCCGCAAGAAAGAAATCTCGTACAAAATGATTTTCAATTTCCTCCGTTGCTTCTAATAATCCAAGGCACGAGTTGGAAACTTTCGATGCTCAATAACTGGGAGAAACAAACTCCCCATTGCTTAATGAAAAAAACAAAGAAATCAATAATTTTTTATTTCTCTCAACAATGGTTTTTCGGCAATGTTTTCACAGACAGAACAACGCACACTCAAAGCAGAAGGGCTTGCCTTGCTTCAAGTCATCAGAAAGTTGCAGTAATATTGCTTTTAATAGTACAACTTGCATAAAACAAGCCTTGCTTTTGGCACAGTGTGAACTTTTAACATCCCACAAAAAGCTAATAATAGTTGCAATAATCCTTGCATTTGTTATAGCGCCTTAGCACATCTTCTTGATGTCTCAAAGCACTTCACAGAATATACTGTAAAGTGGATTGACATTGTACATGTGGTGAAACACGGCAGCCAATTGTGCACAACAGTATCCCACAAAAAGTCATGGATTTAAATGACCAGTTTAATATACATTTTTCTTGTGGTAATATTGTCAAACTTGCCCAAGGTTTCACCCTGCCGGGAATTAAACTTGCAAAGCGAGTTCTCTAGCTACAGGACTCCAGCTATTAAATAAATCAGAAACAGTCCTTGCATTTGATGCAGCACCTTTTGTGTTGGGATGGCATCTCAATGCACTTCATGGTACAATACTTGCTGTAAAGTGGGCTTGTTTTCTAGGCGAATAATAATAATACTAATCCTTGCATTTTGATATCACGCTTTTCACATCTTATCGATGTCTCAAAGCACTTTACAGAATATACTGTAAAGTGAATTTACTGTATATTTGTGGGCCAATTGTGCACAGCTGTGTCCCCATAAACAGTCATGGATTGAAATGATCAATTTGATTATTGTGTTTTTATTTTTGGAAGGATTATTATTAGGTGTGTGGAGTAAGCAAACTTACCCAAAGTTTCACCCTGATCTGCCTGGATTCGAACACAGGTCTCACCCTTGTAAGGCGAGTGGCCTTACAGGAGCTCTAATTTGAATAAGGCATCTAATTTGTAGATATCTAACGTGCACACAAACAACCATAAAGCTAGGTGACCAAGAGGACACGGGCCGCAGGAACAACTTCCATTTATACACTGGCAGTCTGACTGACCTCTTCATCTATGGTCTTCTATGCTCTTCTAATAAACCACCTCCCCAGTTCGAAGAACAATACCTCTTCTATCTGCTAGGGAAGTTACAGCCCTCTGGCCTCAATATTGATTTCAACAATTTCACACCATAACAGCTCACCATCCCCCTCCTACCTTCTGTGACCATAAACACATCATCCAGGTCGCAGACACACCACTTCTCTCTCTGGTCTGCCTATTCTGTTGCAATTTCTCTCCATTCCCCTTCCCACTCATTGTTTTGCATTATTATCTCCTCTCTGGTTTTGTATTATTAACTCCTCTTTAACCCATCATGTCCTGCCCTCTACCCTATTTTCTCCTTTGTCTTCCTGGCCCTGCCTCCCCCCTCTCTGTTAGTCCTTAAACGCCTCTCCCTCCCAACATGACCCAGTTCTGACGAAGGGTCATGGACCCGAAATGTTGACTCATTTTTCTTTTTTCACATAGATGCTGCTTGACCTGCTGAGTGTTCCCAGCCACTTGTGTTTCTGTTTCATATTTCCAGCATCTGCAGTATTTTTTGTTTCATTCAGTGGAGCATTGACTTACGCCAGCTTTGATACGATCTTCTATTCAATGTCTTATCACTGGAAGTTTCTCCCACAAAATATATTTGGCTGAATTTGCAGAGAAATTTTGCAAATTTTACGGGCAATTATAGTGCGGATATCATTGGTGCTATTGAAGTGCATTTTACAACAACAACTTTGATTTATATGGCCCTCCATGCCAGAGGCAGGCGTAGAAAGATGACCAAAGGCGCGGTCGAAGAGAAAGGTCTTCAGCTGGGACCTGAAGCTGAGAAGAGAGGGGGCGAGGCGAAGGTAGTGAGGAAGGGAATTCCAGAGCCTCGGGGCATAATGGCTGAAGGCACAGCTGCCGAGGGTGGAGCGGAGGATTCGGGGAACATGGAGGAGGCCAGATCTAGTGGAGCGAAGGCAACGAGTGCTGGTTTGAGGAGAGAGGATGTCAGAGAGGTAGGGGGGGTGCAGAGGAGTGGCATTTTACTGCCAACTAGGTGCCAACAGGAGACATGCCTTACCAGCTTCAGACCTGTGTTCAAATCCAGGCGGGTCAGGGCGAAATCTTGGGCGAATTTCCTTCCTTACTCCACATGCCTAATAATATTCCCTCCAAAAAAACAAACAAAGATAAAATTGGTCATTTCAATCCACAACTGTTTGTGGGACACCGCTGTGCACAATTAGCTGCCACATTTTGCCCACAAATACAGTCAATTCACTTTACAATATATTCTGTGAAGCACTTTGAGACTTGTAGAAGACATGAAAAGCTCTATATCAAATGCAAGGATTATTACTATTATAAAGTGACTACGCCTTAGTTTATTCTGAGAAGCATTTTGAGACATATCGATGATGTGATAGGGTAATATATCAAATACATGGATTATTATTACTATTGTAACTTGTCTTGAAGCAGTTTGAGCTATTGTTATTAGGCGTAATAACCGTTTTGGAGACGCACAGGAAACTCATGAGTCAGCCCAGTTGTCAGCCCAGCTCAGTCAGTAGCACTCCCAGTTGGATGGTTGTGGATTCAAGGTCTACTTCAGAATACAGATACAGCAAGCTACTAGGAAGACTAATGGTACATTGATGTTCATTACAACAGCGTTAGAATATAAGAGAGGGGAAGTCTTGCTGCAACAGTATAGGGCTTTGGTGAGATCGCATAGAATATTGTGTGTAGTTTTGGTCTCCTTATTTAAGAAAGGACATACTCACCCTAGAGTGGGTTGTTGGGTTATGGAGGTACTATATTAAAAATTAATTACAGTTAGTTCCAATCAGGCACCAATTAAAACAATCTATCCACAACACAGGCATGGTCAGCAACCTTGAACAAACAACTTGTCTGACCAAAACACCAGGTGCACATTCCCCTGCGCTGAAACAACCTTGGGTACTAGTCCATGCCAATAATCCAAGGAGCGCAATAACATCAGTAGCTTCTAGGATAAATAAAAAATTGAAGGAGAGCAGCTCAAGATCTAGATAGGGACAGATTAACAAAGGCGCAAAGGATTGTTCTCATTTGGGAAATTGCCAAGTGAGTAGCAGGAGAGACATCTCAAGGTCTGGGAAAAGAAGGGAGGCGAACAACTCCCTACAACTCTGACCTTTAGATAGTCTGGTTTTGACATCGCTTCTGGACAAATGTCCAAGTGATCAACTGGCTGAGTTAGTTATGATGAGGCTGGTGGAGAAGTATAAAAATAGGAGAGAAAGAGTGGCTCATTACAACTGTTGGGGAGTGTCTCAGGGTAAACCGAGATCTCCAGCCTGCCACTGTTGTCCGGAGCTACTGAAACGGGTCATGTTTCCAGTTGCTACTCACTTGGAAATCCCAACAGCCTTTGATTCACGAGGTTGGTTCCTGGAATGAGGGGTTGAGTTATGAGGATAGGTTGAGCAATCTAGGCCCATACTCACATTAAAGATACCATGGCGCTTTCAAAAAGTGAAGGGAGTTTCTCTCTCTCGCAGTGTCCTGGTTGACAATCCTTTAGATTAAAAATTGGTCACTTTCTTCATGGGTGAATCTAAAACGTTGCTTTGTGCAAATTGTCTGTTGTGCTTGGCTTCAGAAATCACATTTACAGTTTCCTGTGAAGCACTTTGAGATGTTTCAATGCTCTACCTCTGCACTGCAGTGTCGCTGTATGATTTGAATTCCCCATCTCAAGGCGGGCCTTGAAGCAAGACTGCAGATTTAGATGACCACATTACTCATTATACTATATATTACTAATCCTTGCATTTGATATAGTGCCTTATCAACTTGTTGAGAATCTTAAAGCGCTTCATAGAAAAATTTGTAAAGTGGATTAACTGTGCATTTTGCAGATGAACCAAGGCATCCATTTGCACACAGCATTGTCCCACAAACAGTCGTGAATGGAATGTCAATTTTTTTGTTTACATAGATTATTACCCTCGGAAAGTGGTCCGATAAATAACCGTAATCACATTTACATGGATTACATGCTTCATGGAGAATCGCTGTCGCGTGACATGATTGTTGCCAAAGGTAGTAAATAATCTGCATATGTTAGCCAATTTATCTGGAGCACTGTTAATAATAATAATAATCCTTACATTTGATATAGCGCTTTTCACATCTTATTGACCATCTCAAAGCGCTTCACAGAATATAAAATTAAGTGAACTGACTGTATCTTTGTGGGCGAAATTGCGGCAGCCAATTGTGCACAGCAGCGTCCCCACAAACAGTAGTGGATTGAAAATGACCAATTTTTATTATTGTGGTTTTTTTTGAACGGATTATTATTAGGCGTGTGTGTGTGGAGTAAGGAAACTTGTCCAACGTTTGACCCTGACCTGCCTGGATTCAAACACAGGTCTCCCGCTTGTAAGGCGAGTGCTCTAACCACTGAGCTGCACGAACCTTTTTTCGCCCACGAATATGTAGTCAATTTTCCTACTCTTCTTCATCCTGCCTCTCCCCCTCCCCCCCTGCTCTTGTCCCTACCTAACTGTACAGCGTGTTGGGATGTCCTCTCGACGTGAAAGTTGCTATATAAATGTAAGTTTTGATTGATTTTTGATTGATTGCATGCAACATGAGTTTGTTTCCCAGCAGGTCAGGGAGAAACATTAGGCAAGTTTCTTTACCCCCCATGCCTGATAATAATCCCTCAAGACAAAAAAAAACAAACAAGAATAAATTGGTCACTTCAATCCACGACTGTTTGTGAGACACAGCCGTGAGCAATTGGCTGCCTCGTTTCGCCCACAAAAGCCACAGTTAAATCATTTTACAGTACATTCTGTGAAGTGCTTTGAGACATCTAGAAGGTGTGAAAAGGCTCTATATCAAATGCAAGGATTATGATTATTATTATTATATCAAACACAAAGATTATTATTATTCATGCCTCCACCCCTCCTCTCCCCCACTCCCACCCCATTCACAAGTGCTGATCTGCACAGGGGTTCCTAGCTCAGCTTAGAGTCCCCACCATGGGTCTTGAACCCACAACACTGACGTAGAGGAGAGAGTGTTTCAGACTGAGTGGAGCAGGTATATATGCCAACCACAATAGCTGAGTTTGCGAGAGATTATCTGCAATGGGGAAAATGTCTGTTCACATAACTTGAACATCTTATCAGATGGTTCCACCCATTATCGCAACTGAGCCGGCTCTCAACTGAGTTTATTTGATATCTTGAAACCACCCCCTCCCCCACCCACTATCCCCCACCAATCCCCCCCATCCCCACCCACCCACCCCACCCACCACCCAAAAAAATGAAGTTAGATTACGATCCACGTGATCTACGGAGCAATGTTGACGTACACTGCACCAGACCTCAAGAGTTCAAAAGTTAGATATCATTGAGCTCTCTCGTTGGTGATGATATCTTTACCATTATACAATATGTAGATGTTAACATAGAACCGTATAAATCTACAGCACAGAAAGGAAGCTGCTCAACCTATCATTGAGAGTGTCCAGTAGCTGAGTGGTTAGAGCACTCGCCTTACAAGTGAGAGACCTGGGTTCAATTCCGCTGTGCGCAATTGGCTGCCGCGTTTCGCCCATGTGTATACAGTACATTCCTGAGTACTGTATTCTGTGAAGCGCTTTGAGACCTTTAGAAGATGTGAAACGAGCTATATCAAATGCAAGCATTATTATTACAGTGTTATCATGTCTTCGGCTGGCTCTTTTCTAAGAGCAATCCTTTCAGTCCCATTTACCTACCTTTGGACCCATCCCCAATAATAATAATCCTTACATTTGATACAACAACAAAATTACAATTCTTTCAAGGTCCCAAGGTGCTGATACAGCGGATTATCACATCCTTGAGATATCATGGCCTTGCAACCCCCTACTTCACCCCCTACGGTTCATATTGTCCCCCTATGAACCTCCCCGCCCCTTCTGGTCAGTGGGCTCCGGCCTGCTACATGTTCCCCACCCGAACCGCCCTACCATTGGTGGTCAGGCTTTCAGCCTCTCTGCCCCCACACTCTTTCAAGGCCGGTCTCAAGACCTTCCTCTTCGATCATGCCTTCTACTACCCTCCCAACTCTCTCCCTCCCCTCCTAGCTTTCTCCCGCCCCTTCCCCCTATCCTGCCTCTCTCCCTTGCTCAGGTCCCGACCTCACTGTTCAGGGCCTTGGGATGTCCTCCCAATGTGAAAGGCGCTCTATAAATGTAATTTTTTAATTGTTGTTGTCTCAAAGCATTTCACAGTATGCACTGTAAAATGAATCGATTGTATATTTTGTGGGTGGAAAATATCTTGGAATCACACATTAAGACTTACAGGACGCTGTATATTTGCAAGTTTTTGTTATATTCACTTCAAATCTGTCTTTCAGCTGTTGGGGTCTTTACAAATCATCCCCATTAGCTTCCTGACATTCCCTTTCTACAGCTTCTGATACTTTTCCAATGATGTTTTCTTTCATTTGTACTCCTCTGGCTTTTTCCCACTGTAGCTCAGCGGTTTGAGCACTCGCTTTGCAAACAAGAGACCTGGGTTCAATCCCAGGCAGGGTGAAACCTTGGACAGGTTTCCTTACTCCACACACATGCCTGATGATAATCTCTCAAAAACAAATTGGTCATTTCAATCCACGACGGTTTGTGGGACAAATTGGGACCAAACGTGCACAATTGGCTGCCACGTTTCACCCACAATATGCAGTCAATTCACTTTATAGTATATTCTGTGAAGTGAGACGTCTAGAAGATGTGAAAAGCGTTATATCAGATGAAAGGATTGTTTTTATTATTATTATTATTATTAACCTGTGATGGTTTGATTTGGACAGCTCTTTTAAAAGAAGCAACACAGACATCATGGGCCAAATGGCTTCCTTCTGTGCTGTATAATTCTCTGAAAATGTTGATACCTGTTTCTGGCCAAATAGCTGCTATATTTGTCGATACAGTCACTGTTTTTTACAGTAAATTGTGAAACAGTATGAGACATCCACTTGATGTGAAAGTCACATATATTACAGTCATATTATTCTAAGCACATTATATGAACATAAGAAATAGGAGCAGGAGTAGGCCATTTGGCCCCTCAAGCCTGCCAAGCTATTTCATAAGATCATGGCTGATCTTCTAACCTAATTCTATTTCCCCACCCTATCCCCATTTCCCTCAATCCCTTTAGCTATTAAAAAATTGTCAATGGCAATTTTTTATTTTTAATAATAGTAATTATCATATTCCTTGCATTTGATATAGCGCTTTTCACATCTCAAAGCGCTTCACAGAATATACTGTAAAGTGAATTGACTATATTTGTGGGCGAAACGCGGCAGCCAGTTGCGCACAGTAATATCCCACAAACAGTCGTGGATTAAAATGACCAATTTTTATCATTGTATTTTTGGGGAGACAGATTATTATTAGGCGTGTGTGTGTGTGGAGTAAGGAAACATGCCCACTGTTTCGCCGTGATCTGCTTGGATTCGAACACAGGTCTCACGCTTGGAAGGCACATTCTCTAACCACTGAGCTACCGGATGAAGGAGGCATTTTGGCCCATCTGAACTGGAGTTTCTATGAAACCCATTCTAGGTTCCTCTCATTCCTCCCATTTCCCAAAACAACAAAATTGTATTTGTAAAGTGCCTTCAACATCAAGAGGATGCCCCAAGGCATTCGGATTAGCTTTAATTCAGGTAGAATTAGTTGAATTACAGCTACCCATTAAAGCTCCCCCCACTCCCTCTCCCCCTGGCTCGCTGTCAGACATTGCCATTGTAAAGTGCTTCGGTATGTTACCCCATATGAAGAGTGCAATATAAATGCAAGTTGTTGTGGTTGTTTTTAAATTATTCCAGGCATCAATTATTCTGGCCTCAATTATTATTTTTGAGTTCTCCTATTCCGCACCCTACCTCTGCGACCTCCTAACCCCCCATCAACCTGCCCGCCCGCTCCACTCAACAGATTCCGGACTGCTCCATATCCCCCAACCCACCCACCCCACCATCAGCGGGCGAGCCTTTAGCCACTCTGCCCTACACCTCTGGAACTCCATCCTGCAGTCCCTCCACCTCGCCCTCTCCCTAGCCTCCTTCAAGTCCCATCTCATGACCATCCTCTTCGATGGTCCCATCAGTCACCAACCACTCCCCTCCTTTCCCTCCACCTTCCCCGTCCCCGAACCCAGCTCAGGTCTGAAACAATGACTGTCCAGTGCCTTGGGAGGTCTTCCTGATGTGAAAGGCACTATACCAGTGTAATTTTGTTGTTGTTGTGCTTTGTATAAAGAAACACTTCCTGGTGTCTGTCTTGAAACTGACTTTCCAGAACCGTTGGTTCTGCCTCCTCTTATCCCGTTGCTTTGGCGTATCTACAAGGATTTATCTGGTTTTACTTTCTCCGTCCTCTTTAGTGTATAATCCATTTGGTCTCAAGTTTGAAAGGGAGATAAGTAGATAAGTAGTAGATTGAACTATATATCTCTAGCTTGCCTAGGTGTCAGACTGGTGCAGTTAGCAGATACTTGCCTTTGAGTCAGAAAGTTGTGAGTTCAAGTCAATGGACTTCCAATACAATAATAATCCTTGCATTTGTTATAGCGCTTTTCACGTCTTCTAGACATCCCAGAGCGCTTTACAGTCCAAAATATACTGTAAAGTGAATTGACTGTATATTTGTGGCTGAAACGCAGCAGCCAATTGCACCCATAAGTAGGGACCCACACTGACACCTAGTGGCCAGCTTGAACATTACACTCTGCCCATAAGAAATTTACCGTGGAAAATGTGTTAACTTTTCAGGTCCTTTCTGCTCCTGAAATATTGATTAATTTTCCTCTCTCCATAGATGCTGCCTGACCTATTGTGTGTACCCATCCACTTCTGTTTTAATTTCAGATTTCCAGCATCTGCAGTATTTTCCCCTTATTTTATATATAAAGTGTTGGTGCCACTGAAACATACAAAGTCTAATGATAATTAAGACCTGTGTATATTTACATTGGCTTAATAACCAGAGAGCTCATATTGAACTATATATCTCTAGCTTGCCTAGGTGTCAGACTGGTGCAGTTAGCAGATACTTGCCTTTGAGTCAGAAAGTTGTGAGTTCAAGTCAATGGACTTCCAATACAATAATAATCCTTGCATTTGTTATAGCGCTTTTCATGTCTTCTAGACATCCCAGAGCGCTTTACAGTACAAAATATACTGTAAAGTGAATTGACTGTATATTTGTGGCTGAAACGCAGCAGCCAATTGCACCCAGCAGTGTCCCACAAACAGTTGTGGATTCAAATAACCAATTTATTATTGTTTTATTTTTTGAGGGATTACTATTAGGTGTGCAGAGTAAGTTTAAGTGCTCTGAGATGCTGTTTGGTGTGGAGGGTGCTGTATAAATCCAAGTTGTTGTTATTAAGGAAACTTGCCCAAGGTTTTCTCCTGCCTGGAATTGAACCCGGTGCTTATCCAGAAACTAATGCTGGGAAAGTGTATTGTCAAGGGTGCCATCCTTTAGATGACATTTAAAATCAAGATCTTGTCTGTGACTGTTCAAGTAGACATTATCCTCCACACCAGACTTTCTCCCGATGAGAAAGGCTCTCTAAAGGTAAGGATTATTAATATTCTTATTATTACTACTTCCCTCATGAAACCCACAATGAACTCCACCTCCAACACCTTGTGGCAGGACATTCCATGTCCCCACAACTCTCTCTATGTCAATAAAAAATTCTCCCAAAACTCTCCTTTCACTCTTCTTGTCACTCAGGAGTGGAAAGTTTTTAATTCAGATTTTTTTTGAGGAAGTGGGTGTCAAAATTCCATTGCATGTTGGTGAGGTGAGACTGTAATGAGGGGACAATCCCATCAGTGGGAAAAGTTGAACCAAGATTTGGTCAGTAGTGAGTAACTGTTTATTTTGTGTGTGAATGCAGAAGCTAATTTGCACAAAGTATCATCCCACAAACAGCCCTGAAGTGAATGGCTAATGTTATTTGAGGGATTACTGGACAGGTCACTGGAACAGAGAAACTCCTTTCCCTTTTGAACAGCACCAGGGGGCTTTATAAGCTTCTATCTAACTTCTTATCCTAAATTATACACACATGCAAGCATGCATACACACACACACTCTTATCTACCCACACATACACACATACATACACACCCTTACCTACCTACGTACCTTACCTACCAACCCACACTCCCACACACATACATACACACATACACACATACTTACTTACTTACTTACTTACATACATAATAACAATTTGGTCACCCAATCCAAGACTCTTTGTGGGATATTGCTGTTTGCAATTGGTTGCTGCATTTCGCCCACAAATATACTGTACAGTCAATTCACTTTACAGTATATTCTGTGAAGCGCTTTGAGACGTCTCGAAGAGGTGAAAAGCGCCATATTAAATGCAAGAATTATTATTATTATAACCAAATCAAGAACACAGACAAGGCTAAGCTTCAGCAACAACATTTTTAAAGCACCGAGTCCTCCCACTGAGTCCTCCCAAAAGGAGTCCTCCCATAGAAGTTATCCCAGATGAGCATAGATAAAGATGAAATGTCTGTCTGTGTGTCAATCTACATTCTGTATTGGATCCTTTAGTTGCAAGCAAAGCAATGGATACAGCTAGTAAATAATGATCTAATAATCTTTGCATTTGATATAGCGCCTATTCATGTCATTGAGATATCTCAAAGTGCTTCATAGAATTTACTGTATATTTTGTGGGCTCAACGCAACAGCCAATTGTGCACAGCAGTGTCCCAAAAACAGTTGCGGATTGAGTGACCAATTTCTGGGAAGGTTTAGGAATCATTACACCCGGAAAGTAATCAACCAATTACTAACAAGCGGGTTCCTACTCACTGCAAGGTAAACAGAGACATATGGAGCAAGGAAACGTGCCTGAAGTTACACCCTGCCCGGGAATCAAACCCGGGTCCTCTCGCTTGTGAGGTCAGCATGCTATCCCCCATTTGACCTGCTGTCCCCTGTGAACCTCCCCACCCACTCCGTTCAGTGGGCTCCGACCTGCTCCATGCCCCCTGCCCGACCCGCCCCAACATCGTCGGATGGGCGTTCAGCTTCTCTGCCCTCACACTCTGGAACGCCATCCCGCAGTCCCTTCGCCTCGCTCCCTCCCTCACCTCCTTTAAGGCTGTGCTTTCTGCCGCCCTCCCAACTCTCTCCGCCCCCTCCTAACTCTCTCCACCCCCTCCCCCCTACTTTGCCCCTCTCCCTTGCTCGTGTCCCAACCTGACTGTTCAACGCCTTGGGACGTCCTCCCGACATGAACGGCATTCTATAAGTGTAATTTTGTTGTTGTTATTGTTGTTACCACTACGCTATAGGACTTTAAACAGGCACAGGTGGGACCTCGGTTTAACATCCTATCTGAAAGGAGATCTGACAATGCACACCCCCACCCACTACTCCGCCCACAACACTTTGCCTCCAGACTAAAGATAAAGGAACAAGCTCCGTGCTGGGACTTCATGCAATGACATTTGTCTCCCACTTTGCACGGAAAGACTGTGTCTACTGTTTGTCTAGCTTTTATCCGCTTGCCTATTAAAAGCATTCCAGTTGCTCATTTGTAGGTGCTTAAGAGGAAGACTCGGGATATCTGTGCTGGGTGCACTGTGATGTTCGTAACATGAAATAAACAGCACACATTCTGTACCCCTTTGATAGTCTTGGCTCAGGGCGTTTATTCAGTTCCAAAGAATTTCTGTGCACTTGAAACAATGGAATTAATTCTGAACCTGAGCAGCTTCAGACATCTGTGGGATGTGGTACTTTGGTTTCCATTGCACTTGGGAAATCTGCATTCTCTTAGCCTCATCCTTTATTTAACACCAATGCCCTTTGGAATTTCGGAACTTCAATTGATCTCCAGTTGCAAACCTCACTTACTTGTATCAAACATATTTAACCACGTTTCTCTCTCTCTCTTTCTCTCACTCTCACACATACTCTCTTGTTCACACTCCTGTGCAGTTGTTTTTCTTAATAGTTGATATCCCTTGAAGGTGATCTTCAGCGATTCCGTAAAGTTGTAGGAAAATTCAACACAGGAGCAACGATTCGAGGCAGCTGCCTGGCTCAGTTGGTAGCTCTCTTGTTTCTGTATGAGAAGGTTGCAGGTTAAAACCCCATGCATGGACCTAAAATAAATAGATCTTAACAAAAATAACAACAACAACGTGCATTAATACTATGCCCTTCGCATGGGGCAGTGTATTGGAATGCTTAACAAATCACTCCACATGTCTGATAATAATTCCTCAACAAAAAAAAATGAATTGGTCATTTCAATCCATGACTGTTTGTGGGGATGCTGCTGTGCGCAATTGGCTGCCACAATTCGCCCACAAATATACAGTCAATTCACTTTACAGTATATTCTGTGAAGCGCTTTAAGACATTTAGAAGATGTGTAAAGAGCTATATCAAATGCAAGGCTTATTATTGTTGTTATACATAAATATCCTGAGACTTAATACTAGCATCATGCAGTTCGGAGAGAAGGAAGAGAGTTGTGAGGGCAGCAGAAGGCACGATCGAAGAGAAGGGTCTTGAGACCGGCCTTGAAGGAGGCAAAGGAGGGAGAGAGGCGAAGGGATGGAGTTCCAGAGTGAGGCGGCAGAGAGGCTGAAAGCCGGGACACCGATGGTAAGGTGGGTCGGGCGGGGGACATGGAGCAGGCCGGAGCCCGCTGAACAGAGGAGGCGGACAGGTTGACAGGGGAACAGCAGGTCGGAGACGTAGGAGGGGGCATGGCGATGAATGGCCTTGAAAATGATGATGAGGGTCTTGAATTGGCGGTTGGGGAGCCAATGGAGCCGGGCGAGGGTGGGAGTGAAGTGCTCTTGGAGCTTGGTGCTGGAGAGGACATGAGCTGCAGAGTTCTGGATGATCTGAGGACACCAGGGGAAACTTATTTCTCTTTTTAAATGTTGCCGTGGGATCCTTAATGTCCACTTGAACAGGAAGACGGGACTTTGGTTTGTTGTTTATTCATAGTCCTGTCTCAGGGCTTCAACCAACAACTTTTTGACCCACTGCCAAAAGTGCTCGCAACTTAGCCAGGCTGATATCTCACTGCTGTTGATATGAAGGAAAAAGACATCAATTCTAATTCCATATTGATAATAGGCAAGAGAAACTGCTGATTGTGAAATATGTATTGTACATCATTGAGCAGTCAGTACAAGTGATATCAATGTTACATAGGAAAAGGAATACGCCATTCAACCCTCAAACCTGTTCTACATTTCTATTTGATCATAGCTGATCTGTACCTTAACTCCATTTACTCGCCAATTGCAAAAATAAATTTGAAAGGATTAATACCAGCAGAAAGCAATCTGTCAATCGATGACATGACTTACTACTAGTTAAACAGAGGCTTGTGAAATAAGTCATTACAAGGCTCGACTGTGGAAACTCTCTCCTTGTCCCCTTCCACAAGCTGCAGATCATCCAGAAGTCTGCAGCTCATATCTTCTCTCTCACCAGGTTCCTCGACCCCATCACCCCCACCCTCTCCTGTCTCCAATGTCTCTCCATTCCTCAGAGGATAGAATTAAAAATCTCTGTCCTCACTATCAAGGCCCTCCAATGTCTCTTGCACCCTCCTACCTCTCTGACCTGCTGACCTCCTATCAACATGTCCGCTTTCTCCATTCAGCCTGCTCCATGACTACTGCCTAACCCGCTCTATCATCAGCGGCAAGGCTTTCAGCCTCTCTGCCCCCACACTTTGGAACTCCATCCCACATTCCCTTTGCCTGGCTCCCTCTCTTGCCTCCTTCAAGGCATGACTCAAGATCTCCCTTTTCGACCGTGCCTTCAGCCACCCATTTATCTCCTGTGGCTCAGTGGTTAGAGCACTCGTCTTGCAAGCTGGGGAGACCTGTGTTCGAATCCAGGCAGGTCAGGGCGAAACATTGGGCAAGTTTCTTACTCCACACGCCTAATAATAATCCCTCCAAAAAAACACAATAATAAAATTGGTCATTTTCAATCCACGACTGTGTGTGGGACACTGCTGTGTGCAATTGGCTGCCGCGATTCGCCCACAAATATATACAGTCAATTCACTTTACAGTATATTCTGTGAAGCGCTTTGGGACGTTGATAAGATGTGGAAAGCGCTATATCAAATGCAAGGATTATTATTATTATTATCTCTCTGCCCTCCCTCGTCCCAACTCTGCTCCCTCCCTCCCACATACTCGGGTCCTGATCCATGACTGGTCAGCACCTTGAGATGTACTTTAGACGTGAAAAGTGCTTTACAAGCGTAATTCTGTTGATGTTGTTGTTGTGTTGCGCTGTTGAGGTGTTGTCCTTTAGAATGGACATTAAGTAGTAATACCT
This sequence comes from Hydrolagus colliei, assembly GCA_035084275.1. Lineage (NCBI taxonomy): Eukaryota > Metazoa > Chordata > Chondrichthyes > Chimaeriformes > Chimaeridae > Hydrolagus > Hydrolagus colliei. The sequence goes on from CM068745.1 coordinate 28,902,058, forward strand.
TCTGTTTATTCAGGTGGATGTTAAAGGACACTTTTAGCTCAGCAGTTAGAGCACTTCCCTTGCAAGTGAGACACCGGGGTTTGATTCCAGGCAGGGCGAAACCTTAGGCAAGTTTCCTTGCTCCACACGCCTTATAATAATCCCTCAAATAAATAACAATAACAATTTGGTCACTCAATCTACGACTGTTTGTGGGACACTGCTGTGTGCAATTGGCTGCCACATTTCGCCAACATATATACAATCAATTAATTTTACAGTATATTGTGTGAAGCGCTTTGAGATATCTAGAAATGTAAGGATTATTATTATCACGTACCAATTTACATACAGTAGTGTCCCGCAAACAGTTGAAAAGTGAATGACCAATTTTTTTGTGGGAGACTATCAGCCAGGACACTGGGAGAAAGAAACTCACTCACTCTTTTCAAATAGCCACAAGATCTTTAACATCCGCCTGAACAGTTGCTGTTTTTAATAATAATAATAATCCTTGAATTTGATATAGCACTTTTCACGTCTTCTAGACGTCTCAAAGCGCTTCACAGAATATACTATAAAGTGAATTGACTGTATACTTGTTGGCGAAATGCAGCAGCCAACTGCGCACAGCAGCATCCCCACAAACAGTCGTGGATTGAAATGACCAATTTTATTATTGTTTTTTTTAGGAGTGTGTGTGGAGTAAGGAAACTTGCCCAAGGTTTCACCCTGACCTGCCTGGATTCGAAACACAGGTCTCACACTTGTAAGGCGAGTGCTCTAACCATTGAGCTACAGGACTGTTGTTGAACAGGCACACGGGACTTTGGTTTAATGTCTTATCCAAACATCCAGCAACACAGCACACCTCCAACATTGATGTGGAGTGTCATCCTAGACTGTACAAGTTCAAATTCCTGACATGGGATACCACAGCCTTCTGACTGACAGATGTGAGTGCTACCAAATGAGCCAGGCTAACACATAGCCACACATTGTTAGTTTGCTAATAATAATAATAGTAATTATAATCCTTGCATTTGATATAGCGCTTTTCACATCTTATCGACATCTCAAAGCGCTTCACAGAATATACTGTATAGTGAATTGACTGAAAATTTGTGAGTGAAATGAGGCAGCCAATTGCGCGCAGCAGTGTCCCACAAAGAGCAGTGTCGTGGATTGAAAATGAACTATTTTTATTACTGAGTATTTTTTTGACGGATTATTATTAGGTGCATGAAGTAAGGAAACTTGCCCAAGGTTTCGCCCTGACCTGCCTGGATTCGAACACCGGTCTCACGCTTGTAAGGTGAGTGCTCTAACCGCTGAGCTACAGGATGTCATGGGGTGAGGTGAAATCCCTTATAATACCACTGTGTTAGGTTTCAAAGCAGGTTTTGCTGAAGCAAAAGGACATTACCATCACCTACAGGGACTTGCTTACTTAACCGCGATTGAAGTCAGTTGGTTCCTCTGCGCCAAAGCTAACTTTTATGCAGTTCCGGTTTCAATTCCTTTTTAACATAGAGTCTATTCACACATTCCTTTCCTCACGAAATCTGGACTTGGGCCAGTCTAAAACTCTGTGCCACTTTTTTTTAGGAAATTGCAGTTTCACTGATCGTTTCCAACACTGAGTTCAACTACTGTGGTTCAGTTCGGATCAAAGCAAAGGGATTATCTCCCCTCCTTTGGCTGGCACATAGATATGTACATCGATTTCAAGATTCTCAATCTTATTTTCAAATCCCTCCACTCCTCTGCACCCCCACTACCTCTCTGACCTCCTCTCTCCTCACAACATCACCCGTTGCCTTTGCTCCACTGTGTCTGGCCTCCTCCTTGTCTCCCGAATCTTCCGCTTCACCATCGGTGGTCGTGTCTTCAGCCACTACGCCCCGAGGCTCTGGAATTCCCTTCCTCACTCCCTTCGCCTTGCCAACTCTCTTCCTACTTTCAGGTCTTGGCTAAAGACCTTTCTTTTCGATCGCGATTTTGGTCACTTTTTCCCCTCACACTGGCACAGCCCTGGGATCAGTTATTAGCAAGTGCTCTGAGACGCTGTCTGGTGTGGAGTGAGGGCGCTATATAAATCCAAATTTTTGTTGTTGTTACTTCCATTGTGTTAAATCGAAATGGAGATTCATATAGAAAGCCTCTTGGTCAAACAAGGCGCCCATACAAACCTGTATTATTATTAACCTCGGAAAATCTATGAAACACCAAAGAACCTCTTACTCATGAATGTCATTCACTTTCTTGTGAAGCATCAAAACAGCCAATTTGTATCAGAAGTTGCTTCCCCAACAGATATCCAGTCGATTGTTTTTGAAGCGGCAGGCAGAATTCTTACACCCATGAAACAGTTGGATTTCGATTGTGGAGATCCTGTAGCTCAGTGGTTAGAGCACTCGCCCTACAAGCATGAGACTTGTGTTTGAATCTGGTAGATCAGGGCGAAACCTTGGGCAAGTTTCCTTACTCCACACACGCGCCTAATAATAATGCGTCAAAAAAAACACACAATAATAAAATTGGTCATTTCAATCCACAGCTGTTTGTGGGGAAACTGCTGTGTGCAATTGGCTGCCGCCCACAAATATACAGTCAATTCACATTACCCATATTCTGTGAAGCGATTTGAGACATTGATAAGATGTAAAAGTGCTATATCAAATGCAAGGATTATTATTATTATTGTGATGTTTAAGGCCTCCGGGACGCCACCCCACCTAAAGGGTGTTATATAAATGCAGGTTGTTGTTATTGTTATCTGCCTGCCTCATTTGGTAGTATTCCGGCCTGAGTCAGAAGGTTATGGGTTCAAGCCACAAGTCGGGAATTTGTGCTCCTCTAGTCTAAACTGACACTCCAGTGAATTTTTAGAGGTGCTGTCTTTCAAGTGAGGCGTTTAATCAAGGTCCTGTCTGTGCCTGTTCAGGTGGACATTAAAGATTCTGTGGTGCTGTTTGAAAAGTGAAGGAGGTTTCTCTCAACAACAACTTGGATTTATATAGCACCTTCCCTCCTTGGCAGATGGCATCTCAGAGCACTTACCAATAACGGATCCTGGGACCGAGCCAGTGGGAGGCGGATAAAGGTGACCAAAAGCGCGGTCGAAAAGAAAGGTCCTTAGCCAAGATCTGAAAATAGGAAGAGAGGGGGTGAGGCGAAGGGAAGGAGGAAGGGAGTTCCAGAGCCTCAGGGCATTGTAGCTGAAAGCACAGCTGCCAACGGCGGAACGGAGGATTCGTGGGACAAGGAGGAGGTCAGACCCGTTAGAGTGAATACAATGGGTGCTGTTGTGAGGAGAGAGGAGGTCAGAGAGGTAGGGGGGCGCAGAGGAGTGGAGAGATTTAAAAACAAGCATGAGGATCTTGAAATCGATCCTCTCCGAGACAGGGAGCCAGTGAAGTCTGGTGAGAACTGGGGTAATCGGGGAGTGAAGTTTGGTTCAGGTGAGAATGTGGGTGGCGGAATTTTGAATAACCTGGATTTTATGAATGGTGGCGGAGGGGAGACTGGTGAGGAGGGCGTTAGAAAAGTTTAGCTGAGAGCTATCCTGACTCACAATCCCACAAATAAAAATAAAAATCGATCCTTCATTTCATGGCTGCTTGTTGGATTTGGCCGTTGGAAATTACTTGCAATGTACACTCACTGAGTTTCACAATAAATTCCTCTCTGGTGCTTTGAGACATTTGGATGATGTGATAAGGCGCTATATCAAACACAACGATTTTTATTACTGTTGTTATAATATCTGTTATTATAATACCCAGCTGTTCAAAGGAGGAATCTTGGCAAGCCCCAACATAAAACAGCAAACATTCTTAAAACCATTGGATCTGGTGGGAAATCCCTATATTTTTAAAGATTTATTGCAATAATAAAGTTTCTGCCTGCATTGATTTCTTTTAATAAATTTCTATGAGCAGACAAATTATGATAGCTTTTATTGGACCAGTTTGATGAAAGTAAATAGAACAAGTTCACGGTCACAGAGTGACTTTCTTCCAAAACAACCATCCCAATCCATAACTTGTATTTCCCCACCCCACCCCCACCCCCACCCCCAGTATTTGCAGCTCACTTTTGCTGACAAGTTCTCCATCATTCTTTCAACATTTCCGTCCCAAAAGGTGGTTTTAGTGAACTTAAGAACATAAGAATTGCAAGATGAAAGAAGCCCAAAGTCCTTCCAGTTTGCTTTCTACCATCCTGCCAATCGCTTGCACATGTTATAATAATATAATAATCCTTGCATTTAATATACAGGAGCTGCACAAGTTTTTATTTATTTTTATTTTTTAGAATTAGGAGCAGGAGTAGGCCATTCAGCCCCTCGAGCCTGCTCCGCCATTCAATAAGATCATGGCTGATCTTCTCACCTAACTCTAATTACCTGCCCTATCCCCATATCCCTTAATCCCTCTATTTTTCAAAAATCTATCAGTCTCAGCCTCGAAAATGTTCAAGGACTGAGCATCTACAGCCTTCTGGAGTGAGAATTCCATACATTCTATACCCTCTGAGTGAAGAAATGTTTACTCAAATCTGTTCTAAAAGGCTGACCCTTAATTTTAAGATTATGAACCCTGGTTATAGATTCTCCTACCAGGGGAAACAGTCCCTCACTGTCTAGTTTATCCAGCCCTTTAAGAATCTTATCTGTTTCAATAAGATCTTCCCTAATTCTTCTTTACTCTAGAGAATACAGCCCTATCTTATTCAACCTATTCTCATAGGTCAGTCCCCTCATCCCAGGAACTAACCTAGTGAATCTACGCTGCACCCCCTCTAAGGCAAGTATGTCCTTTATTAAATAAGGAGACCAAACTGCACACAATACTCTAGGTGCGGTCTCACCAAGGCTCTATACAGTTATACGTCCCAAATTGTATATACAATAACTTCCTTGAGGCATGGAGAGGTTTCAAGGGATGTCTTAAAACGTACCTTTCTAACTGCGCTTTTGGTCATCTTTCCTCTTCCCCTCCACCCCTAGCCCTCCCTGACCCAATCTCTGTATGGCTCCCACCCCCACCTCAGGTGCCTATCCACACTCATCAGGGCAAGTGGCCCTGGGTTTGATTCCCGGGCAGGGCAAAATCTTCGGCAAGTTTCCTCACCCCACATGCATTTGTTTATCCCGCAGTAAGTAGGTAATCAATCTGCCAATCAATTTGCAACCAAGTGTCGATTTACTGCTGGGTAAACAGAGGCACATGGAGCAAGAAACTTGCCCAACATTTCACTAGGTCTCTCGCTTGCAAGGCTAGTGCTCTAACCACTGAGCAGCCTGTGTACTATCCCGCACCCGCCTCCACGACCACATAACCCCCACCCTCGCCCGTATCCATTGGCTCCCCATCCTCCAGAGGATCGAGTTCAAGATCCTCGTCCTCACCTACAAGGCCTTACACGGCCTTGCCCCGCCTTATTTAACCAATCTACTTTCCCCCTACAAGCCCACCCGGACCCTCCGTTCAACAGGACTTGGCCTGCTCCAAGCCCCCCGCCCGAACCGCCCCACCATCGGAGGCCGGGCCTTCAGTTTCTCCGCTCCCACCCTATGGAATGCCATCCCTCAATCCCTCCGTTTCGTTTCTTCCCTTTCCTCTTTCAAGGCCGGTTTGAAGACTTTCCTCTTTGATCGTGCCTTTTGATCCACCCCAAATTTTTCTACCTCCCCTTCGTGTTTCACCCTTTCCCAAACACTCCCCTCTCAGCTCGGGTCACACGCCTCCTGTGCAGCGCCTTGGGACGTCCTCCCGACGTGAAAGGCGCTCTATAAATGTAATTTGTTGTTGTTGTTGTTGAGCTGCAGGACACCGCTTTGAGACGTCTCAACTTGGTAAGGCACTCTTTCAAATGGAAGGATTGTTATTATTAACACTGTGATTGCACTTTGGGATGTCCTCCCGAAATCAACAGTGGAGAACATGAGTTCAAATTGTACTACAGTTAGACCCCGCTTACCGAACGCCCAGTTACCGAAACTTCACTATAATGAGGGTTTCTATTTTTACCACTTCTCAAAGGCTGCTTTCGCTATAACAAGTGTTTACACACACTTTAAATCGCGCGGGCTTCTCTTGCTCAGCTTCTCATGTGTAGCTTCTCTCTGGTTGCTGCAGCAACCCACACTCAGTGTTTAGCGTGCCTCAGTTTAGCAGTGCTCCTTCATATAGGAGGAGCTTAAGTGGAAGGGTGCTTCGTGGCTTCAATAATAGTAAGTCGAGATAGGGGCGGGGGATAGAGAGATAGAGAGGAGGGGTGGACAGAGAGGGAGGGGAGGGGTGATAGAGAGGAGGGGGGGATAGAGAGATGGGGGGGGAATAGAGAGGGAGGGGAGGGGGGATAGAGAGGGAGGGGAGGGGGGATAGAGAGGAGGGTGGATAGAGAGAAAGAAAGTGGGGGTAGAGAGAAAGAGGAGGAGAGGAAGAAAGAAACGCGTCAGTTGGTGACTGTGAAGACCTGGCCTGAAGCAGGTAGGATTGGCGTTTTTATTCCTGCAATTTTTGTCACATTCCGGATTCTGGAACTCCGGATTTTGGCTGCTCAACCTGTACACCGAAAATGTTAGCACTAGGAACGACTAGGAACTAAACTGATGTTAGCGAGGAGGCTCGGGTCGGGGCAGCATTTTGGCTGCGGCCAAATACAGTAATACAGTTACTCTCGCTTAACAAAATGTTTGCTTAACAAAGGGTTTTAAGGTCCCTAACACCCTCATTAAGTGGGGTCTACCTGCACTGTATATTGTATTTCACCAGCTGTCACATGCAAAGGTTTCTGAAAATCCACCTGGTCCTAGGCTGTACAATGTCAACTTTATAATAATAATAATCCTTGCATTTGATATAGCGCATTTTACATCTTCTAGACCAATGGTTCTCAGCCGGGGGTACATGTATCCCAGGGGTACAAAATTACTTCCAGGGGATATAGGTGACAGTACATTGATTTATTTAGCTCTCTTATTTAGCATTTTATAGCCTTCCAAATTGTATATTTAACTTATAAGTTTAAGTTGTTGTTGTTGTTAATTGTTATTCCCTTCGTTTTGTATGTGCTAGTTATTTTGTTATATAAGAAAAGCTTGGTAATAAAATGCAAATGGAATGAGGGGGTGGTGTGTGTGTGTATGTGGTTGTGGGGGGTACACGATAGTGTTGAAAATTAACAAGGGGTACATTACTGAAAAAGGTTGAGAACCACTGTTCTAGACGTCTCAAAGCGCTTCATGGAATATACTGTAAAGTGAATTGGCTGTATATTTGTAGGCGAAATGCAGCAGTCAATTGCGAGAGGGATTATTATCTGCTGTGTGGAGGAAGGAAACTTGCCCAAGGTTTTGCCCTACCGGGAATCAAAACCAGGTCTCTTGCTTGCAAGGCAAGTAGGAAAATAATGTTTAATTGATGTAAAACCTTGGCTAGACCATATTTGAAAGTTGCTTACAGTTGTGGTCACCATATTACAGGAAGGATATCATAGCTTTGGGGAGAGGACAGTGCAGATTTATTCTGTGTAATTCAGAAATATTGTTGATTTGAGGGGTGGTAAACTGTCCTCCAATCTCAGTTCTTGTTTAATAATTTCCCTGAAATATTAAGAGATTGAGTAATTTCTGAGCACAGGTTACAGCACATGAACATTCAATTGCAGTCAATTAATCAATGCCAGTGATTATATTCCACACAAGCCACCACCACTCCTTTCCCCCTGTGTTACCCAACAATAACAGCTTGCATTTATACAGCGCCCTTCACATGGGGTAGTGTCTCCGAGCGCCTGACTGTGGTGAAGTCTTGACACCGAGCCTGGTAGAGAGGGGAGGTGACCATAGTTGGGTTGACGATTGAAGAGAAAGAACTTCAGGTCGATCTGAAGATGGGCAAGGCAAAGAGATGGAAGAAGAGTTTGGGGGTGTAGTAACTGAAAGCACAGCCATCAATGGGAGAACGGAGGGCACGGGGGATATGCGTTTATTGTGGAGCTCCTGTAGCTCAGTGGTTAGAGCGCTCGCCTTACAAGTGTGAGACCTGTGTTCGAATCCAGACAGATAAGGGTGAAACCTTGGGCAAGTTTCCTTACTCCATATGCCTAATAATAATCTGTCTAAAAAAAACAATAATAAAAAATGGGTCATTTTCAATCCAAGAATGTTTGTGGGACACTGCTGTGCGCAATTGGCTGCCGCGTTTCACCCAGAGATATACAGTCAATTCACTTTACAGTATAGTCTGTGAAGCGCTTTGAGACGTCGATAAGATGTGAAAAGTGCTATATCAAGTGCAAGGATTATTATGCAGGAGGCTGGAGTCAGTCAAGTAATGTGTACTGGATTACTCCAGAGAGAGGGATGTCCTCCAAACATGAAAGGTGCTCTATCAATGTAATGTTGTTGTTGTTATTGTATTAGGCGCGGGTTGCCATGCCCCAAGGCTTGGGGGAATCTCAGGGGGTGTTTTGGGGATAACTACAGGAGTTACAGGGGATATACTCTTCTATTCCCTTCACCCTCAAGTATGTATTAGTTTTGTCTTATGTAAATCCATGGGTTTTAATCAAGATCTGTTCTTCCATCAGCCTTCATTTAAGTTAGGGACCACCCAACCTGACCAGAGGAGACGTACGGTTCATGTCAAATGCAATTCACGTGATCCTGGAGTTTCCAAAAACATTGTTAAGCTGGTGTAATCCCTAGCCCCAGCCACACTGATCTGACACAGAGTTCCTCTGGGAGCCTGGCTACCTTTTGCTGACACTGCATCTCCCTCTCCTTCATCCCCACCTCCCCGGTAAGCCCCCCCACCCCCTTCCCTCCCCCCCCTCCCCCCACCACACACACACACTCTCTCTGTGAACATGAGCTGAAAAGTTAATAATAATACTAATAATCATTTCATTTGATATCGCGCTTTTCATGTCTTCTGGACGTCTCATAGCGCTTCACAAAATATGCTGTTAAGTGAATTGACTGTATATATGTGGGCGAAATGCAGCAATAATCAGTAGTTAATCAATAATCAACAATGGAAATTGGTTCAATAGAAAATCTAGATGGGAAGCCATGCATTATCAATCTGCTTTGAGAAGAGGCACATGGCAGCTCCTTGGGGCTGATTTGGCTCCAACGTGGCTATCAACTATTGACCCTTTGTAATGTTCTTCAATCTGAAGTACTCCAGGGCACTGCCAATGAAAGACCAGACCAGCCTGACTCATCACCAGGACTCAAAGGGGCAAACAACAACAATATGGATTTATATAGCGCCTTCCACATCGAACGGAGTCTCAGAGTGTTTCCAAATAACGGATCCCGGGGCCGAGCCAGGAGGAGGGGAAAAAGGTGACCGAAAGTGCGGTCAAAAAGAAAGGTCTTTAGGCAAGACCTGAAGATAGAAAGAGAGGGGCTGAGGCGAAGGGAGTGAGGAAGTGAGTTCCAGAGCCTCGGACTGAAGACACGGCTGCTGATGGTGGAGCTGAGGATTCGGGGGACAAGAAGGAGGCCAGATCCAGTGGAGCGAAGGCAACGGGTACTGTTGTGAGGAGAGACGACTAATCCAACGGAGCAGGAATTCTTCTCATTCAGCTCCTGTTCACCCTGCTCATCCAGCTCCTAAACCCTATCAGGTAGCGTGGTCCTAGCTGGATAAACAGCAGGAAGATCATTGGCAACATGGATACAGAACTGACTGTGAGACAGAAAACAGAGAATGGTGATGAACAGTTGTTTTTTGGACTGGAGGGAGGTGTACAGTGGTATCCGACAGGGATCTGTACTTGGACCACTGCTGTTTTTCATCTATAGAAGTTATCTGGCCTTGCGTATAGTGAGCACAATTTCCAAGTTTGCAGATAGTGCGAAGCTGGGAAATGTAGTAATAATAATAATAATCCTTGGATTTGATAAGGCACTTTTCACATTTTCTAGACATCTCAAAGTGCTTCAGTTATCAGGAGAGGCTAGAGAAGCTAGGATTGTTCTCATTGGAGCAGAGAAGGCTAAGAGGAGGCTTAATAGAAGTTTTCAAAATTATGAGGGGATTCAGTAGAGTGAAAAAGGAGAAACTATTTTCACTGGCTAGTGAATAGGTAACCTGAGGACACTGATTTAAAATAGCTGTTAAAAGAAACAGAGGGAGGTGAGGAGAAATGTTTTCATGCAGCGAGTTGTTGGGATCTGGAATGCATTGCCTGAAAGGAGGTGGGAGCCAATTATTTTAAGAGGGAAGTAGAAACTTATTTGGGGAGGACAAGTTTGTAGGGTTACGGGGAGAGAGCACGGGGGAGATAGTTCTTTTCAGAGTCGGCACAGGCATGATGGGCCGAATGGCCTCCTTCTGCCATAATAACCGTGTGTAAATTTATATTTGGGTGGATTCAAAAACATATATTTTAAGAGCAATATTGGTCTTTGTAATTATTAGATCAAAGATGCCACGCATAAATTTATATTTTTGTTTGCGTCTCTATGGATTTTCTTAATAAAAAGATTCTCTCTCTCAGCTGCCCAATATTCAAGCAAGTTCCTAGCTACTTTGATCAAACCCTTCAGACAGGATTGGGATTTTATCTGACCAAACCCACTGTTTTATTCTCTTTTATCTCAAATTTTCTCACTTATTTTTAGTTCAGGTTTCGGAGACAAAACTCACAAACCGGCTCGGGATCTTAAGACTGGGAACATGCACGGATCCGATGTGTTTCCCTTTCCGCCCTCTTTTTATAAATATTTCTGATCATAGTAATAATCCTTGCATTCGAAATAACCCCTCATCAGGTCTTCTATACTTCTCAAAGCATATTATGCTTTGATAAAAGTAAAGATTATTGACTGTGTAAGTTGTGGGTGAAATGTGACAGCCAATTGTGCACTGCACTACAAACAAATTGTGGTTTAAGTGACCAAATTTTTTTTTTTTTGAAGAGATTATTATCCCCACAAAAGCAATCTGCTAATTGTAGACTAATAACCAGGTTCCGAGGGTGTGGAGTGATTTTGCCCCCAAAACAACTCTGATTGCCATTTCGCCTCTCTGCGTTTCCCTCACCCCTCCCAACTCTCCATCCTGTCTGCTGCCTTCCCCCCGCCCACCCCGCAAACACACATACACCCCCCCCCCCCCCAGCCCCCCCCCAAAAAAAGATAATTTGTCTTTAATATAAATCAGACTTTGCACCATCTCTGATATTCCTCCGTCTATTATTTTTTTCTTGCTAATCATTAGGATGATAGGCTTGGGTTGATGTATATGGCAGCACCCCCTGCTGCTGAAGACCTGAGAGGTTCCAGGGAGCTTTGATCCCAACGCCTCTCCGTTTCCCTTTCTACTTTCCATCCCTCGAAAGGTTTTCGGCGGTTTCGCTGTGCCTTCTTTGATGGAAGCTGCATTTAATTAACGTGATCAAAAGCAGGTCAGCGGTAAGCGAAGCTGTGTGAAACACCAAGGCCCCTTGTCTGTCCGTCAACCAGCCTCTGGTTTCAGTTGCTGCATTTGCAGCAGGCAGTGGGTGAGCTCTGGCTGGCTTTGTAACCCCCTTCGAAGCCTTAAAGTCCGAACATAGTCCGAAGCCACATCGGAAAGTTTGGTATATCGATCGGTGTCCTGTAGTGTAGTGCTTAGAGCACTCGACTCACAAGCGAGAGGACGCGGATTCGATTCGCAGGCAGGGCATAACCTTAGACAAGTTTCCTTAATTCACAGGCCTCTGTTTGCCTAGTGGTAAGTAGGAATCCAATTATTAGTTGATTGGTGGATCGCTTTCTGGGGGTAATAATCCCTCCAATAAAACAAAATGTAATCCCCCAATTGACGACTGTTTGTGGGACACTGCTGTGTGTAACTGGCTACCGTGTTTCATCCACAAAATACAGACTCAATCCATTTGACAGTACTCTCTTTGAAGCGCTTTAAGATGTCTCAATAATGTGACAAATCACTTATCAGATGGAAGTATTATTGTTATATTATTAAACCAATTTTATTAAACCAACCACTCCGTCCGGGGGGAGGGCACTATATAAATTTAAGTTGTTGTTGTTGTTATTATTATATCGCTATTTGCAGTGTGAATTGCCTGAATGATTCCTGTGTTTGTGAAAACTGTGGAGTGAGGAAACTTGCCCAAGGTTTTGCCCTGCCTAGAATTGAAGCCAGGTCTCTTGCTTGCAAGGCGAGTGCTCTAAACCACTGAACTGCAAGACGCCACAATCCAAGTTGTTTTGTGTTATTATTAATATTTCTGAGCGTTTGCCCACAGAACACACAGTCGCTCCACTCAGAAGCAAATCTTACGAAGCACTTTGTGATGTCCTCCTGACATGAAAGTTGCTGAGCAAATGCAAGGATTTTTCTTGTTAAAATAATCCTTGCATTTATTTTGATATCTTTTCACACATTGTTGTGATGCTTCCAAGTGCTTCACATGATATGCAGTAAAATGTAGTGAGTCAGTTTGTAGGCAAAGTCTATTTGTCAATTATGCTAACAGCAATGTCGCAAAAAACAGCGATGAAGTGAGTGAACTTTTTTTTAACCTGGGAGATTGTTGGCCAAGACACCAAGAGAGAGAAACTCCCTTCTCCGCCTTGGTATGTCCTCCTGATGGCACTACACAAATTTTGTTGTTGTCTGTTTTTTGACTAGTTCTGCAAGATCATTTAGTGCCCATCTCGAAAGACAGATGGGAGTTTGGTTTAATAATAATAATAATTCTTGCATTTGATATAGCACTTTTCACATCTTATCAACATCTCAAAGCGCTTCACAGAATATACCGTAAAGTGAATTGACAATATTTGTGGGTGAAATGCAACAGCCAATTACGCACAGCAGTGTCCCACAAACAGTTGAGGATTGAAATGATCAATTTTATTATTGTGTTTTTTTTTGGATAGATTATTATCAGGTGTGTGTGTGTGCATGTGCGTGTGCGTGTGTGTGTGTGGAGTAAAGAAACTTGATCTGCCTGGTTTCAAACACAGGTCTCAACAATAACTTTGATTTATGTAGCGCCCTCCACGCCGGGCAGCGTCTCAGAGCGCTGGAGGTCTCATGCTTGTAAGGCGGGTGCTCTAACCACTGAGCTACAGGAGTTCCACTTTAATGTCTCATCTGAAGGATGGCACCTTGACAATTCCTCAAACACTGCATCAGACTGTCAGCAACAACAATTTGTTTTATACAGAAATGCACCCTTCTCATGTGGGGCATGAATGCCAGCATAGACCAGTTGGGCTGTATTGCCTATTTCTGTGCTTTATATTCTAATGTATTCTTGAGGGTAGAGTCCCACAATGCTTACTGCTGGACTGTAAGTTCAAAGTCCTGACATAATAATAATATTAATAATAATAATCCTTGCATTTGATATAGCTCTTTTCACGTCTTATCGACGTCTCAACTGTGCACAACAGTGTTGAACAAACAGTCATGGATTGAGTGACCAAATTGTTATTGTTTTTTTTTGAGGGATTATTATCAGGCATGTGGAGTAAGGAAACTTACCTAAGGTTTTGTCTTGACCTGCCTGGAATCGAACGCAGGTCTCTCACCTGCAAAGCGAGTGCTGTAACCACTGAGCTACAGAACTCCACATGGGCTTCAACGCACCACCTTCTGACTCAGGAGCAAGAGTACTATCAAACTAAACCAAACTGAAAACTGTTTATAGAAGCTAAATTAAATAACAACTGAAACTTCTCAAACCCAAGGATTACTTGAACAATATATCTTATAAAGAGTTTATGAGGAGCTTTATGCAGACAGTGGTAAGAATATAGGACTCACAGCCGGAAGCTGTGGTTGAAACAAATTGTACAAACAGTATTTTCAGTGTAATCTTGACACACATGTGGACAGACTGAGATAGAAGAGATAAGAGAGGAGAACAATTGACTTGAATTCACTTTACAGTAGATTCTGTGAAGCACTTTGAGACAACAGAAACAAAATTACATTTGTATAGCGCCTTTCATTGAGAGGACTTCCCAATGCGCTGGACAGTCAGTGTTTTGGACCCGAGCTAGGGTCAGGATCAAGGAGGGTAAAGGGAAGGGAGGGGGTTTGGGGTGACCAATGGGACCGTCGAAACGGAGGGTCTTGAGGCGGATCTTGAAAGAGTTTAGGGGGGTAAGGCAGAGGAATTCCGGATGGAGTTCCATAGGTTGGGGGGCGGAGTGGCTGAAGGCTCGCCCGGCAATAGTGGGGCGGGTGGGTTGGGGGACATGGAGCAGGCTGGAGCCTGCTGAGCCTTGGGAGCCCCAAAAGGCTGTGGATTTTGAATCCATTCACATCTATCCAGCCACTGAGGTGGATAGATATTTGTTAGATCAGTGGATCAAGGAATACGGGCAAATGTAGTTGAGGTACAGATCAGCCATGATCTTATAGAAAGTTACACCAGATAGTTAAACTTCAGCACCTCCGATAATACCACCAGCACTGTCCAGCATTTGGCCCACAGAATCCACTGTCAATCCACTTTACAATGTACAGTAAATTATTGTTATCATATCAGCATGACATCTTAAAGTACTTCACAGGATATACTGTGAAGTTCCAGTATTTTGTAGGTAAATCTTATTACTATATTATTATAATTATTATAGCAGCATCAACATTAACTGTGAGTTCAAATTCTCTGATAGGGGATTAAACCCCCAACCTTCAGACTCTGAGGCGAGAGCTACTGACTGAGCCAGGCACATTCCGGCAAAGACTCTGGCTGAACATCCTGGAGGACAGAGATAGCTTACGAACGGGAAAATTACGAGAGCGGTAAATATCTTTAGAGAACACTGTAGAAGGATGTGCATATGGTCAAATGTACAATTAGAGGCAAGGGAAATGGACCAAATGAACAGGGCTTGAGAGAAGAGCTGTCAGGAATTAATCCATCGCAACTATGGTGTATTTTCAGAATTAGCAACATTTCCTGCTCATTCTGAATGTGTGTGACCTGCCCAGAGACAGTAGGGCCAAAATTGAGATAAAAAATAATGAATTTGCACATAGCAACACCCGCAGCCATAAATTTGGGGAATTTATTTGATTGATATATATATATATACAGTACAGCATATGTATGTACTGTATATGAAACATTCATAATCCAAGGCCTTATCTGTTTCTGTTTAGGTGGATGCTAAAGGTCCTATAGTACTATTTAAAGAGAGAGTTTCTCCCAAAGTCCTGGTCAACAACAACAATAACAACAACAATTTACATTTATATAGCGCCTTTCACTTCGGGAGGACGTCCCAAGGAGCTAACAATTCCCCTGTTAAAATCATTTGTTCATTTTATGGCTGTTTGCGGGACTTTGCTGTGTACAAAACTAGTTGCCGCATTTGCTCGCAAATTGACACTTCACTGTGAAGTGTTTTGAGATGTCTTAGCGAAGCGATAAGGCACTATATCAACTCTGTAGACTCCTGTGGCTTATTGGATGGAGCACTCACCTCACAAGCGAGAGGATCTGGGTTCGATTCCCATGCAGGTCGAAATGTTATGCAATTTTCCTTATTCCACGCACCTCTGTTTACCTAGCAGTAAATCGGAACCCGGTTGTCAGTTGATTGACGGATTGCTTTTCTGTGGGCAATAATCCTGTAAAAAAAACTAATAATAATACTAATTTGATCACTCAATCCACGAGTGTGTGTGACACTGCTATGTGCAATTGGCTGCCGCAATTCGTCCACAAATTTTATTCAATTCACTTCACTGTATATGTTCAGAAGCGCTTTGAGACATCTTGTCAACATGATAAGACACTATATCAAATGCAAGGATTATTATAAATGGCTTGAACACTGTAATTAGAGGACGGTAAATGGGGAGGAGTGATGAGAGTTCTACAATGAAGAGATCAAAGGGACCAAAGGGGATTCTTCATCTGAACCTCCCTCATGAGGTGATGAAAAAAATGACTTTCCTTTAGAAAGAACCTTTCTTTTGATATATTTTCCTCCAAGAAAGTATTGATTTTTTTTTCAAAGGATTTGGTTTTCAAAAATCAATGTCTATTGGAAGATTGATTTGCTCGCTATCAAAGGGGTTTTCCACCGGATTTGTGCCCTTGTTTTATTGATTGAAATGTAACTTCCCCCTTCACAAATCAGAGTGAAAACAGTTAACAACAACAAAATTACATTTGTATAGCACCTTTCACATCAGGAGAACATCTCAAGGTGCTGGATAATAATAATATATATATAACAATCCTTGAATTTGACATAGCGCTTTTCGCATCTTATCGACGTCTCAAAGCGCTTCACAGAATTGACTGTAAAGGGAATTGACTGTATATTTGTGGGTGAAATGCGGCAGCCAATTGCACACAGCAGCGTCCCACAAACAGCCGTGGATTGAAACGACCAGTTAGTATTGTTGTGTTTTTTTTGGAGGGATTATTATTAGGCGTGTGGAGTAAGGAAACTTGCCCAAAGTTTTGCCCTGATCTGCCTGGATTCGAACACAGGTCTCATGCTTGTAATGCTAGTGCTCTAACCACTGAGCTACAGGAGCTCCACTGTATCTTTCAATATCTTTCAACACAACATTTTTCGGAAAGTTAGAATTCACTCAACCAATAAGACCGATAAGATATCTTGTCACAGAAAAGAATAATAATCCTTGCATTTGTCAAAGTGTCTTGTCCATATTCAGCCTTCAGGTGAGCCATTAAAACCAAAGTCTCATGTGTGTCTGTTCTCTGGTGCTATTCAAAAAGATAAGGGAGTTTCTCTCTCTTGATTACTTGGCCAAAAATCCCCCAGATAAAATTGGTCGCTCACTTCATGGCTGTTCCTGAGACATTACAGTGTGCAAATTGGCTGCTGCATTCGCCCACAAACATACAGTCAGTACACTTTACACTATAATAATAATCCTTGTATTTTATATAGCGCTTTTCATGTCTTCTGGACGTCCCAAAGCGCTTCACAGAATATACTGTAAAGTGATTTGACTTGTGGGCGAAACATGGCAGCCAATTGTGCCAAACAGTGTCCCGACAAACAGTCATGGATTGAATTGACCAACTTTATCATTGCTGGGTTTTTTTAGGGATTATTAGCAGGCGTGTGGAGTAAGGAAACTTGCTCAATGTTTTGCCCTATTGGTAATGGAACCCCCAGGTCTCTTGCTTGCGAGGTAAGTGCTCTAACCACTGAGCTACAGGACTCCAGAAAACCTCTGATTATCCAGCGCCCTGGGACATCTTTCCGCCGTAAAGAGCACTGCGCAGCATAATTTTTTGTTGTTCTTGTTATACTCTCTGAAACACTTTGCGATACCTTATTGACGTGAAAGGTGCTGTATCAAATGTAAGGATACAGCACCTTATTAATTTTACTATGAAAAGTATTATGATTAAGGAGTTTTATGCTAATTTCAATCTTCTCAAAAATTACACCGCTCTCATGCCTCAGTTGATTTCTGAGAATTCTACCCCCTGATTTTGTCACAGTGTGGGGGAGCGGATGATGTAAAGAAGAGATGCAAACTTTTGAGTGTTGCACTTTAACCTTCTCCTCTGTACCAATCTAAACAAAGGTCAAAGTGAATGCCTTTCAGAGTCTACTGTAGATCATTGCAGTAATGTCAAGAAGCTTCATGTTGCGAAATAAAGATCTGAGCTAAATTTACATTTACGAAGTGGAATGGAGCCCTCCACAACCTTACCCCAATACTACATCCGTGACCGTCTAACCCCTTACCAACCTGCCTGCCCTCTCTGCTCAGCAGGCTCTTGCCTGCTCCACATCCCCTGACCTTTCCACCCTACCATTGGCGAGTGAGCCTTTAGCCACTCTGCCCCCAGCCTCTGGAACTCCATCCCGCAGTCCCTCCGCCTCACCCCCTCCCTGGCCTCCTTCAAGTCCTGCCACAAAACTCTCCTCTTCAAACTCTCCTCTGCAAATTGTCCCATTGGCAATTCCTAATCCCCCCGTTCCCTCCCCCTGTCTCCAGTTCAGGTCTGATCCAGCGCCTTGGGACATCCTCCTGATGTGAAAGGTGCTATACAATGTAATTGTGTTGTTGCTGTTGGAGTCCTGTTGGGTAACGGTTACAATACTCGGCCCCCCTCCCAAGCAAGAGGACTTGGATTTAATTCCCAGGAAGGGCATAACCTTAGGCAAGTTTCCTTGCTCCACACCTGACAGTAAATAGGAACCTAGTTGATTGGCGGATTACTTTCCCAGTGGTAATAATCTCTCCCAAAAAATATAACAAATGTTTAAATCAAAATATGTTTGGAGACATCCTTCCGACGTGAAAGATGCAGTATCAAATGCAGAGATAAGTTGTGATAAAGCACGCAAGATAACCAGCAGGAAAAGTTTGATGAATCTTACAACAACAACATTATATGTGTATAGTGCCTTTCACGTCAGGAGGACGTCCCAAGGCACTGGACAGTCCATATTTTAGACACAAGCTGGGGTCGGGATCAGGGAGGGAAAGGAGTGGAAGGGGTGTGATCGATGAGACCGACGAAGAGGAGGGTCTTGAGGCATCCTTAGGGTTAGGAGGCCAGGGAGGGATCAAGGTGGAGAGATAGTGGAATGAAATTCCAAAGGTTAGGGGCAGAGAAGCTGAAGGCTCGCCCACCTATGGTGGGGAGAGTGGTTGAGGGACATGGTGCAGGCCGGAACCTGCTGAGCGGAGTGGGTGGGCAGGCTGATAGGGGTTCAGGAGATTGCAGAGGTAGGATGGGGGGTGGCCATGGAGGAGTTTGAAGGTGCCAATGGAGTCAGGTGAGAATGCGGAAGATGGGATCATGGAGCTCAGAGCAGTTGAGGATATGGGCCCGAGTTCTGGATGATCTGCAGCCTGTGGAGGGAGGAGTTGGGAAGGCTGACAAGCAGGGCATTGGTGTAGTGAAGCCTAGATGTGATGAAGGCATGAATAGAGTACAGTGGCCTGAGGGGTGAGGTAGTGGCGGAGTCAGGCAATATTGCGGAGGTGAGAGAAGGCAGAGCAGGTCATGGCTTGGATGTGGGGGAGGAAAGACAGTTGAGGATCAAACAGGCGTCATGTAGCTCAGTAGATAGAGCACTCGCCTTACAAGCATGAGACCTGTGTTCAAATCCAGGTAGGACAGGACGAAACCTTAGGCAAGTTTCCTTACCTCACACACACGCCTAATAATAATCCCTCCAAAAAAAACAATAATAAAAATTGGTCATTTCAATCCATGACTGTTTGTGGGACACTACTGTGTGCAATTGGTTGCTGCGTTTCACCCACAAATATACAGTCAATTCACTTTGCAGTATATTCTGTGAAGCGCTTTGAGACGTCAATAAGACGTGAAAAGCATTATATCAAATGCAGCGATTAATATTGTTGTTGATGTTATTATTTTTATTATTATGATTACCCTAGTTCCTGACTAGCTTGGTGAGGTGGATTGTGCAACCATGGAGGATGATGCTGTCTGACATCAGAAGTTCAGGAACTTTGAAACCACACAGTAGCTTGCAATATTGCAGTTCATATTTGATTCTCTTATATATGCTGGAGTCTCATAGTGGTTAGCCCAGAATTTACATCAACTTACATGAGACTGCCCCAACTCTCAGTGCGGGCTGTTCAATCGAGACACTGTCTTGTCCTATGCCCTCTTGAAGCCCACAATGGTCTCTGCCTCCATCACCTGACTTGGCAGGACATTCCACATCCCAACAACTGTCCGTGAAAAAAAATCTCCTAAATTCTCCCATTGCTCCTCTTGTGACTGTCTTACTACCATATCCTCCAATCACTGACACCCCTACCAATGGAAATAGCTTCTCTGCGTTCTCCCAGTCAAAAACTCTCACCATTTCGTAAATCTCCATCAGGCCTCCTCTAAACTGTTACTAAATAATAATAATAATAATCCTTAGATTATAGAGTCCTAGCAAGTCATCATGCCATCTCAAAGCGCTTCACAGAATATACTGTAAGGTGTAATGACTGTGTATTTTGTAGGTGAAAAGTGGCCAAAGTCAATTTGTGAATTATGAATTAATATTCATGTTGTGAACTAAACTTTCAGTAACAGGCAATGGGGAGTAGAGTTCTGTGTAGATTTGGATTGGTTCCCATCCCTCAGTGGATAGAATTCAAGATCCTTGTCCTCACTTTGAAGGCCCTCCACGGCCTTCCCCCTTCCTACCTCTTTGACCTGCTGACCCCTACAACAACAACAACAACTTCGATTTATATAGTGCCCTCCACGCCGGACGGCGTCTCAGAGCACCCTATCAACCTGTCTGCTCCCCCTGCTCATCAGGTTCCAGCTTGCTCCATGTCTCCCGCTTGACCCACCCTATTATTGGTGGCCAGGCTTTCAGCCTCTCTGCCCCCATGCTTTGGAACTTTGTCCCACAATCCCTTTGCCCTGCTCCCTCACTTGCCTCCTTCAAAGCCTAACGGAAAACCCTCCTACTTCTCTGGCCTCCCTCATCCCAACTGTGCCCCTGCTCCTGTCGCCATGCCACTCCCCCCCCACCCCCTCCATCATACTCAGATCCTGACCCCTCTCTGTTCAGTGCCTTTGGATGTCCTTCCGATGCTGAAAGGCGCTCTACGAATGTAATTTAGTTGTTTTTGCTGCTGTTGTTGTTATACATTCATGCATTGATCCTCACGCTTGTATTTAAATCCCTCCACTCCTCTGTACCCCCCCTACATCTCTGACCTCCTCTCTCCTCACATCCGTATCTGTTGCCTTTGCAACGAGTCTGGCCTCTTCCTTGTCCCCGAATCCTCCGCTCCACCATCGGCGGCTGCGCCCGAGGCTCTGGAACTCCCTTCCTCACTCCCTTCACCTCGCCTCCTCCTTTCCTATTTTCAGGTCTCAGCTAAACATCTTTCTTTTCAACCGCGCTTTCGGTCACCTTCTTCCCCCTCCCCCCTGGCTCGACCCCAGGATCTGTTAGTGGGAAGCGCTCTGACACGCCATTCGATGTGGAGGGCACTGTATAACACCAAGTTGTTGTTGTTCATTGAAGTTCAGCCTATAAGCTGATAGTTCAGCCTATAAGCAATTGCAAGCCCAATTCACCGTCTGTTAGACACATGCATATTGCTGCAGATACCTGATCGCAGAGCTAAATTCCACATCCCGAATTAAGATGAACCTGGTTTAGACAAGGGTTGTTAATGAACATGCACCTTTGGTGGGAGGGAAGAAAAATCTCCCGATAATGAATACATCTCCTTTAACATTCTGTCTGTAGTTATTAATCAAAGGCAGGAGCGACGGACTTTACAAAGAGACTACAAAACGCACAGCGTGTTATTGTAAGGGTGGACCTTTCATGTCCTTGTTATTTTATTACCTCTGGCTGATAAAATAATAATTAGTTCACGCCAACCTCACAATTATTCCAAGATCTGCTCAGACTGCTTGATAAGCACGGCTGGAGTTGTCAGTGAGGATGGAGAGTATGGTGGAGTTTGGGGGGGCGGGCGGAATTGACGTTCTGGAGTTCTGTGGATCTGCCGGGCTCAGGAACTAGACTGCTCAGCCTGCCACAGTGGGTGAACATCAACAACAACAACAACTTTGATGTACATTGGTGTACTTGTAATATGCTCTTCACTTTTACATATGCACTGCACTGGCTCCCTGTCACAGAGCGGATCGACTTCCAGATCCTCACTCTTGTATTTAAATCCCTGCACTCCTCTGCATGCCACCCCCTCTACCTCTCTAACCTTCTCTCTCCTCACAGCAGTACCCGCTGCCTCCGCTCTACTGGATCTGGCCTCCTCCTTGTCCCCCGAGTCCTCTGCTCCACCATTGGAGGCCGGGCTTTCAGCCACTATCTCCAGAAACCTTCGAACTTCCTCTCTCAATCCTTTCATCTCAACCCCTCCTTTCCCATCTTCCTAGCGCCTGAAGACCTCTCGTTAGACTGAGCTTCCAGTCACCTTCCCCTTCCCCCTGGCTCTGCCACGGGCTCTGCCATTGTGACGCGCTATTTGAATACAAGTTGTTGTTGTATATGTTTGTATGTAACTATACAAAATCTCTCTCTCTCTCTGTAAAAAAAGAAGGTTAGGGAGACAGTTAGGTCTCAGCAATTAGTGCCGCGTTTTGCCCGTAAAATATACACTCACTTTACAGTTCTGTGAAGAGCTTCCAGATATCTAGAAGATGTACAAAGGCGCTATATCAAATGCAAGGATTATTATTATTATCATATTATCTTCTGAAAAGTGATCCACCAATTGACTAACAGCCGGGTTCCTAACTACTGCTAAGTAAATAGAGTCATGTGGAGTAAGGAAAAACTTGTTTAATGTTACACTGGGAATCAAACCCAGATCCTTTTGCTTGTGAGGTGAGCTAAGCTGCGGGACTCCACTGTAGGACTATAGTGAAAAGGCATTATATTAGATGCAACAATTATTATCATTATTATTATTACAGAACCGGCCTTCTCTTATTATGCACGTTGTAACTCTGTCCTTGAGGCACTTAATTGGACTTTAATCAATTAAGTGTCTCTGCTTTACTGTTCCAATGCCCTGCACCTCTTTACAGAAATGACAGATTATCCAGAACTCCTCAGTCTATGTTCTCTCCCATACCCATTACCCAACAACACAACAACTGGATTTATACAGCACCCTCCACGCCGAATGGCGTCTCAGAGCATTTCCCAATAACGGCCACCGGTGGTTGAGCGGAGGATTCAGGGGACAAGGAGGAGGCCAGACCTGGTGGAGCAAAGGCAAGTAACGGATGCTGTTGTGAGAAGAGAGGAGGTCAGAGAGGTAGGGGGGTGCGGAAGAGTGGAGGGATTTGAAAACAAGAGTGAGGATCTTGAAATCGATTCTCTCCGGGACAGGGAGCCAGTGCAGTCTGGCAAGAACTGGGATAATCGGGGAGCAGAGTTTGGCATAGGTAAGAATGTGGGCGGCACCCAAGCCCACATTTACCTACGGTGTGTCCATTTTACAATATTAATGCTGTGATGTCTTTTGAGATGTTTCTCCTGACATGAAAGGTAATGTATCAACTGCAAGGATTATTAGTACACATTATAATGTTGGCTCGAAAAACACAGCTCTTCTTCCAAATGGATTCCCACTGTGAAAAAACAATAAATAATCCTTGCATTTGATATAGTGCTTTTCACATCTTCTAGATGTCTAAAAGCGCTTCACAGAATATATAGTTAATTGACTGTATATTTGTGGGCGAAACGCGGCAGCCAATTGCGCACAGCAGTGTCCCACAAACAGTCGTGGATTGAAATAACCAATTTATTATTGTTTTATTTTTTGAGAGATTATTATTGGGCGTGTGGAGTAATGAAACTTGTCCAAGGTGTCACCCTGACCTGCCTGGATTCGAACACAGGTCTCACGCTTGTAAAGCGAGTGCTCTAACCACTGAGCTACAGGAATCCTGTGATGATTAGAGTGTTCATCCCACAAGCGAGAGGACGCAGTTTCGATTACCTTGTAGGGTGAAACCTTAGGTAAGTTTCCTTACTCCACATGCCTCTGTTTACTTAGCAGTAAGTAGGAACACTTTTGTTTGTCCACTGATGGATCACTTTTCACCCGTAAAAATATTTGGGCGCTCAATCTATGACAGTTTATTGTTGTTGTTTGTGGGACACTGCAGTGTGTAATTGACAGCCGCATTACGCCAACAAATAATCAGTTAATAAAGTGCTTTGAAATGTTTTGTGGCTGGAAATCAATGATATAGCAATGCAGGTTCTCCCATTTCATTTTTGTTCAGGGGTGCAGGGTCACTGGTTGGCCAGAGGGGGGCGATAGTTACCCATCATCTGGCAACAAAATCTAATTTTGTAATTCTACAACTTCCCAGCTCATCGTCCTCACTGGGCAGGTGGGGAGGGGGTGAAGTGGGGTGGAAGGTGGGAGGCGACCGGGGTCTTCTTGTTGTGCTCAGCAACCAAATGCCAGAAATGAGCCCATGTTCCGCAGAAGTCTCACATTCAAGGCCCCTCACAGCCTTGCCCCCCTCTACCTCTCTGACCTGCTGTCCCCCTATAAACCTCCTCAACCCCTCCATTCAGCAGACTCCGACCTGCTCCCTGTCCCCCGCCCAACCCGCCCTACCATCGGCGGACAAGCTTTCAGCCTCTCTGCCCCACAGTCTGGAATTCCATCCCACAGTCCCTTCGCCTCCATCCCACAGTCCCTTTATTCCCTCCCTCGCCTCCTTCAAGGTCGGTCTCAAGACCTTCCTCTTCGACCGTGCCTTATGCTGCCCTCCCAACTCTCTCCCCTCCCACCTCTCCCACTCCCCTCCCACCTAGCGTACCCCTCTCCCTTGCTCGGGTCCCGACCTGACTGACCTGACTGTTCAGTACCTTGGGACATCCTCCCGACGTGAATCTATATTTTCTATATTTTGTAGTTATAGACATGAAGTGAGTGACCAATTGTATCTGGTTTGACACAGAACACCATGTCCGGTGCCTGAAGGGATGGAATTGGATAGGCCAAAATAACTTCTTCATTCCAAACCCAATCCTGTGCCCATGTGATCTCTCTCTGCCCCTTTGATTCAAACAAGAATTTGCAATTACACAGCGCCCTTCATGCAGGATAGCATCCCAGAGTGCTTCACCGAGATAGGATTAGATGCCGAGCAATGCAGATGAGGGAGGTGGAGGTGGACATAGATGCGGTCAAAGAGATAGGTCTTAAGATGGAGTGACCAAAACACACCTCGGGATGGCCTCCCAACGTGAAAGGTGCTACACAAATATAATCTTGTTGCTATTAAGGTGGGATTTAATGACAGATGAAGAGGGGATGAGGCGGTGGCGTTGAGGCACAGATTTTCATTGGTCACAGTGTCCCACAAACAGTCATGGATTGAAATGACCAATATCATTATTGTGTTTTTGGGGGGAGGGATTATTATCAGGCATGTGTGTGGAGTAAGGAAACTTACCCAGGGTTTCACCCTGACCTGCCTGGATTCGAAACACAGGTCTCACGTTTGTAAGGCGAGTGCTCTAACCAATGAGCTACAGGAGCTCCACAATATGGAGCAGGCATCATACATTTCAATTCAGATTTGTACACCATGCCTGGGATTTGACTTTGCCAAGTTCTGCAACAAACTCTCAAACAGAAATGAAAGTTGCTGTTTTCACAAAGGCGTTTGTTTCGCAATTTATTTTTAGAAACCTTCTCCGGAATGCAGAAGAATAATGTAAATACCCGTGTTCCCCTCGAAAAGTGCTAAAAGCATCAATATAGAGAAGAAAGTTTCTCTCTCCCAGATAGATAGATAGATAGATAGATAGATAGATAGATAGATAGATAGATAGATAGATAGATAGATAGATAGATAGATAGATAGATAGATAGATAGATAGATAGATAGATAGATAGATAGATAGATAGATAGATAGATAGATAGATAGATAGATAGATAGATAGATAGATAGATAGATAGATAGATAGATAGATAGATAGATAGATAGATAGATAGATAGATAGATAGATAGATAGATAGATAGATAGATAGATAGATAGATAGATAGATAGATAGATAGATAGATAGATAGATAGATAGATAGATAGATAGATAGATAGATAGATAGATAGATAGATAGATAGATAGATAGATAGATAGATAGATAGATAGATAGATAGATAGATAGATAGATAGATAGATAGATAGATAGATAGATAGATAGATAGATAGATAGATAGATAGATAGATAGATAGATAGATAGATAGATAGATAGATAGATAGATAGATAGATAGATAGATAGATAGATAGATAGATAGATAGATAGATAGATAGATAGATAGATAGATAGATAGATAGATAGATAGATAGATAGATAGATAGATAGATAGATAGATAGATAGATAGATAGATAGATAGATAGATAGATAGATAGATAGATAGATAGATAGATAGATAGATAGATAGATAGATAGATAGATAGATAGATAGATAGATAGATAGATAGATAGATAGATAGATAGATAGATAGATAGATAGATAGATAGATAGATAGATAGATAGATAGATAGATAGATAGATAGATAGATAGATAGATAGATAGATAGATAGATAGATAGATAGATAGATAGATAGATAGATAGATAGATAGATAGATAGATAGATAGATAGATAGATAGATAGATAGATAGATAGATAGATAGATAGATAGATAGATAGATAGATAGATAGATAGATAGATAGATAGATAGATAGATAGATAGATAGATAGATAGATAGATAGATAGATAGATAGATGGGTTATTCATTTCTAGGCTGGTTTGTGACAGGAGTTTGGTAGGGAGTTCCTGGTACCCACCATCCACCCAGTGAGGGTTCACACTTACACTTGTTGGATGCAAATGACCAACTTGCGACTTATCCTCCTTGGGGAGGAGGAAAACGGCATTTCCTTAGAGGTAAACTAGCTCCATGGTGACATATTTGGCAACGGAATGTCAAGATCGAGCCAGCCCTCTGATAGTGGTCTCAATAGTAACATTCCTGAGCCAGGAAATCCGAGGCTGGCTTATTGGCAGCAATCTGAAGGGCAGACCAGTTACTGGGGGCAGGGATTCTTTCCACTCATCTCCTGTTAACCCTCCAAGCCAAATCCCTAATGGGGAGGGTGGTCCTAGTTGGATAAGCAGAGGGACCCTTACCAGACAGTGCTCTGAATGGCAAGTTATGTGGATTTAGCTGGTCACTTTCCAGCAGTTATCCCAGTGCACACTCAGTCTCAAAGTGTGGTCTCTTGCCAAACAGCCTAATACTTCACAAAATTAGGTTAACAGGATGTGTCTCTCCAGGGAGAGAGCGCACCTTCCATTCCAACAATCTATCTCTAGGGTTTCTATGTGCAGGTGGGATACATAGAATGCTCAGTTTGGGTTGGATAAATAATAACAATAATCTTTGCATTTGATATAGTGCTTTTCACATCTTCTAGACGTCTCAAAGCACTTCACTGTAAAGTGAATTGACTGTATATTTATGGGCGAACCATGGCAGCCAATTAAGCACAGCAGCATACCCACAAACAGTCGTGGATTGAAATAACCAATTTATTATTGTTTTTTATTCTTGAAGGTTTATTATTATGCATGTGAAGGAAAATTGTCCAAGGTTTCTCCCTGTTTTGAAACAAACCCAGGCCTCTGGGCTCGACAGGGTTCAGATCAAACAACACTGACAATAACAAGTTGCATTTATACAACGCCATTCACGCAGGATATTGTCTCAGAGCGCTGTAATTGCTGTAAACCAGTGAATTAGCAGGGTTCTGGCTAATTCTTGCTACACACAGACTCTAAAAGCAGTAACATTGATAGATGATGCCATAAAGAATGCATGAAGAGTCCTTGGCATTATGTCCAATGGAATAGTGTAAAGGTTTGGAAAATTATATTACATTCATACTGTATAAAACCTTGGTTACACTATATCTGGAGAACTATGGACAGTTCCAATCCTCATATAGGAAGGATATTGTTACATTGAAGGGAGGACAGCAAAGAATGAAGACTGGACAGGTCACAGCATTTCTCTCTGGAGCTGAGGTGATTGAGAGGAACCTGATAGAAGGGCTTCAGGTTATAAAGCAATTCGATGAAGTGGATATCAATTGGTTCTTTGACACTTGTTGGTGAGTCTGAATCTGGAAGGCAATAATAATAATCCTTGCACTCGATACAGTGCTTTTCACATCTTATCAACGTCTCAAAGTGCTTCACATAATATACTGTAAAGTGAATTGACCGTATACTTGTGGGCGAAACGCAGCAGCCAATTGCGCACTGTGGTTCCCTCAAACAGTCGTGGATTGAAAATGATCAATTTGTATTATTGTGGGGGGTTTTTGGACTTATGATTATTATTAGGTATTAATATAATAGTCACTAACGGATCTAAAAGGGAGGTGGGTATATTTGCAGATCACACAAAATTGGCTGAGGAAATTGTAATCAGAGGAGGCAGCAAAGGTATGACAGAGACAGGAGGGAAGCTGTGCACATAAACTGATATTATTTGGGGTGTGAGGTGGGCAGTGTGGCTTAGGTCTTGGTCAGGGACCAAACATGAATAAGTCAACATTCTACCTAATGAGGTCAAGTTCCAATCTGTGGGTTTGAACCCACAGCCTCTGCGTTACAGGCAGGACTGGCCTTCACCTATTAGCTTGTTGTTCACACACAGTGGAGTCAGACCACAGAACAGGAAACAGAAAGCAAAGATCAGGGAACTGAGAAAGCTAAACATGGATAGTGAATCAGCATTGGTTAATGTTACTGTTGCTTTCATTACATCCAGGCTTGACTACACTGATTCCCTGCTCACTGGGCTTCCCAGTTCCTTATTGAACTTCTGCAGCTCATGTCCTTTCCCACACCAGGCTTTGTGACCTTATCATCCCCATACTCACTCAACTTCACTGGCTCGCAATCTTCCGGAGGATCAAGTTTAAAATCCTCATCTTCACTTTTAAAACCCTCCACAGTCTTGTTCTTCCCAACCTTTGTGACTGACTAAAACCGTACCAATTTGTGGGCATTAACCTGCTCCAAGATCCCACCATGCCTGCCTCACCATCAGCAAACAGACCTACAACCTTCCTACCCCCATTCTCTGGAACTCTATCCCAGAGCTCCTCCACCTTGCCTCCTCCCTTTCTTCCTTCAAGGTTATTTCTCAAGATCTTGTGGAGTCCTGTAGCTCAGTGGTTAGAGCACTCGCCTTACAAGCGTGAGACCCGTGTTCGAATCTAGGCAGGTCAGGGTAAAACCTTGGGCAGGTTTCCTTACTTCACATGCCTAATAATAATCCCTCCAAAAAAATACAATAATAAAAATTGGTCATTTCAATACATAACTGTTTGTGGGCCACTGCAGTGCGCAATTGGCTGCCCGTTTTGCTCACAAATATACAGTAAATTCATTTTACTGTATATTCTGTGAAGCTTTGAGATGTCAATAAAATGTGAAAATGCTATATGCAAGGATTATTATTATTTTATTAGAGGACCTTTCCTTTTGATTGTGCCTTCAGTCAGGTTGTGGGTTCAAATCCCATGGCCAAGACCTTGAACTCATATACGATTGACTAAACTGACACTCCGGTGCAATGCTGGGGGTTCAACTTCACTGGAAATGACATCCTTTGGATCAGATGTTAAACCATCTGTGTCTGTTCAGATGGACATCAAAGATCCCGCAGCGCAATTTGAAAAGAGAAGGCAGTTTCTCCCAGTATCCCAGCAGAGAACACAGCACCCCCCCCCCCCCCCCCCCTCCTCACCCCCAATAAGATATAAGCAACGTTCACATGACGGCTCTTTGCAGGACATTGCTGTGCATAAGTTGGCTGTTGAATTGGTGCAATACACAGTCACTACACTTCACAGTACACCTAGGAAGCACTTTGGGACACCTTCCTGACATGAAAGTTGCTATGTTAAATGTGAGATTAATTAGTATTATAGGATCACAGATTGGTTTGGATGAAAATGTTCTTCAGCCCATTTGGACTCATCCTTCCAAAACACCCACCCTATTGTCTGCCCATCACTGCACCAAAGATTATTTAATTAATGAGTCTCAGCAGCTTGAATCCCCTCAAGCCCCATTTGTGGGAATCTTAATTAAATGAATTATCCTCCAGCTAAAGAAACTTTGTGTCCTCTGTGCGTAAATTGCTCTTCATGCTCCTTCAACTTTGTGCCCTCTTTTTCTTCTGCTACAGAAAACACTCTCAAAGGGCTGCACATGGACCCGTGACTTACTATCAATATACCCCAGAGAACCCAGAACAGATATACCTGTCAGAAGCAGAAGCTCTCTCAAAATAGTCTCACAGGAAAGAGAGACACAGACACTGGTCAAGGGGAACTCCAGAATGATGCTCAGATCAAATGTACTGTAAGTGCAACCTCTTATCTGAAAGCCAACACAGTAATAAAGATAATTCTTGTATTTGATATCATATTGCCTTCTCATATTGTCGAGATATCTCAAAGCGCTTCATAGGATATAGTGTAAAGTGATGTGGCTGTGTATGCTTTGTGGGTAAACACAATTGTGGGCAAAGCAATGTCCCACCAACAGTTATGACATGGAAAATTTATTTTATTGGGGGATTTTTGGCCAGGACACTTTTCTTTTCAAATAGTGCCATGGGATCTTTAACTCCCACAATGTAGTGCACCCTCGTCCCTCCATCACCCAATGTAGAGAGTGAAATCATCACCACAGTTACCTAAATAACTGGCAGAGAATTGATACCACCTTCAAACGATTCCTCACCCCTGTCTGTGCAGTTTGTTTGCTGCCCTGGCCACAGTGGGTGGTGTGGGAGAAAGGTTCACTCTGTACACAGTGTACACAGGTTCTCACATTCTTAGTTAATTACAAGGCCACTGAGACATCAATGATCAAAGACCCTGTTAATAGTTAACTGGCTCAGTCTCTGTATGGTTTAGGAATTGTAGACATCATACAATCTGGAACTCTCTCCCCCAAAGGCTGTGGATGCTAGTTCCATTCAAATTTTTAAGACTGAAGTGGATAATTTATTTGCTAGTTCAGATTAACAAGGGAAATGGGAAAATGCTGGATATTTGGAGTTGAGGTACAAATCAGTCATCATTTAGTAGAATT
Organism: Hydrolagus colliei; assembly: GCA_035084275.1. Taxonomy (NCBI): domain Eukaryota; kingdom Metazoa; phylum Chordata; class Chondrichthyes; order Chimaeriformes; family Chimaeridae; genus Hydrolagus; species Hydrolagus colliei. The sequence goes on from CM068745.1 coordinate 28,932,731, forward strand.
GCAAAACAGACTTGAGGGGTAGAAGAAGGTTATCGATCATACTTGTGGTCATAGAGGTAGGTTTCAAAGTACGATTCGAAGATAGATAATAATAATAATCCTTGCATCTGATATAGTGCCTTATAGAATATACTGTGTAATGAATTGACTGTATTTTGTGTGGGCGAAATGTGGCAGCCAGAAGTGTCCCACAAACAGTCATAGATTGAGTCACTAAATCAGACCTCAGAGGAAAAAAAGCTCTGTGATACATAAACACAGTGTATGTGACCACAGACCTGGGGTGAAATTCTCAGTGTACGTTTTTGCTGTTTGCTTCCTCTAAATTAGGGGTTAGTGAGAGTAACAGCGGTTCACACAATAAAGGTCATATTTTTATTTTGAGATGCATCTGGAAATAAAAATATTAGCATTATTGGGTAAACTGTGATAAATATGGTTCCTTCCTCTTCTTTTTGTTGTCAGGTCTGAGCTGGGCCAACTAGAGGCAATCGAGTGGTCAGAGACCCTGTTCTTGATTACCACCAGGTTTTTGACAGAAATAGAAACCCATTACACTGTTTTATCAGTATCAGAAACCAGACTGAAAGTTCCGGATATGTGTGCCAACTACATAGTGAGATTTACAGTACGGGAGGAGGCCATTTAACAAATCAAGTCTGCAGTATATCCTCTGCGTGACATTCCATTCCAGTCATCCATCTGAACCCACAAAGGGATCTTTAACATAAATATAATAATAATATAATCCTTGCATTTTGAGATAGTGCTTTTCATGTCCTCTAAACGTCTCAAGGCGCTTCACAGAATATATTGTAAAGTGAATGGACTGTATATTTATGGGCAAAACGCAGCAGCCGATTGCACATAACAGTGAAATCCCCACAAACAGTCGGGGATTTAAATGACCAACTTTTTATTATAGGTCATTTTTGGACGGATTAATATTAGATGTGTGGAGTAAAGAAACTTGCCCATGGTTTCACCCTGAACTGCCTGGATTCGAAACACAGGTCTCACGTTTGTAAGGTGAGTGCTCTAACCACTGAGCTACAGGACTCGACCTGAACAGTCAAATGGACCTCAGTTCAATGTCTCAGCCAAAGGACTGAAGTGATGTGTTAGCCTAGGATGTATTAGTTCAAAATCTCTTAGTTGGGCTTTAACCCTCAATGTTATAAAAATAATTATTTTTCATTTGATATAGCACCTATCTTGTAATTGAAACGTCCCAAAACGCTTCACAGAATAAAACGTAAAGTGAATTTACTGTATATTTTGAGGGAAAGTGAATTTACTGTATATTTTGAGGGAAACTCAGCAGCCAATTACAAAGAACAGTGTCCTACAAAAGAGTTATGGATTGAGTATTGTAACTATATTATCATTATCGTTATTTTTAATAGGAGTAGGGGGGAGGGGAGGAAGAGATTGGGAGGGAGAGTGTCAGTGTGCAGGTGGCAGAGTTCTGAATCAGCAGACCATCAAGGAGTAAGGTGACAAACACATGAACGAGGGTTTTGGTTGCATTTTAGGGTAGGGTCGGAGGCGGGCAATGTGGCGAGTGTGGAAGAAGGCGGTCCATGTCAGGGACTGGATGTGGAGGAGAAAGGACAGCTGTGGACGCCTAGAATACACTGTAAGGGGAACAGCCTTTTAATTTTGTGGATGAAACATGGCAGTCAATTGTGCACAGCAATGTCCCACACACAGTGGTGGTTTGAGTGGCCAAATTATTACGCCAGAAAAGCAATCTGCTAATCGATTGACAACTAGGTTAAACTTACTGCTAGGTAAACAGAGACATGTAGAGTATGGAAAATTTCCTAAGATTTTGACCTGACCATGAATCAAACCCGAGTCTTCGCTGTAAGGTGAGTGCTCTATTCACTAATTTACAGGACTCCACAGGCTTGATAATAATAATAATCGTTGCATTTGCCGAGTGAAATCGGATAATAACAAGAAAATTACACTTGTATAGCACCTTTCACCTCTGGAGAATATCCAAAAGTGCCGGATAATATTAATATATATTAACAATCCTTGAATTTGATGTAGCATTTTTCACATCTTATTGATGTCTCAAAGCACTTCACAGAATATACTGTAAAGTGAATTGACTGCATATTTATGGATGAAATGCAGCAGCCAATTGTGCATAGCAGTGTCCCACAAACAGTTGTGGATTGAAATTACCAATTTTATTATTGTGTATAATTTTATTATTATTTTATTTCTTTTTGGATGGATTATTAATAGATGTGCGGAGTAAGGAAACTTGCCCTGACCTGCCTGAATTCGAACACATGTCTCACGCTTGTAAGGCAAGTGCTCTAATCACTGAGCTACAGGACTCCACTGGAATGCAGTAGAGAGCTCTAACCACTGAGCCACATTGATGCTGAGCTGGGGAGAAAGAGGAGGTGAGTACATCAATGACCTCACTGAGCCCATGCGTTTACTGGAATTTGGCGTGTGGGGAAATTGACAAATGCTGTGATGGAATTGGTGAGGATGTGACATCTTTTCCTCTCTGTGCCTGAGGTTTTTACTTCATGTTACAATCAATTCTCTTGCAGCAACCTGAACAATCGGCTGGAAGGAGAACAGATTTTTATTACAAGATACTCTAATTGTTTCATATTCAGCTTTAACTCTCTCTCTCTCCACACTTTTTCACAGCACATATACGTGTACTTTGTCTGTGTGCAAAAGCAAGATTTTTTTTCAGTCAACCAAGTGTCTGCCACATACGTTAACTGCATTAAAATCCGCAAACTCATCATCCCCCATCCTTAAATGTTTGCATCCCAGTGCGATAGTATCTATCTATTGTGGAGCCCTGTAGCTCATTGGTTAGAGCACTCACCTTGCAAGTGTAAGGAATATAATATTATAATGATTTCATCACCCTGCTCTACTGGCTCCCTATCCACCAGCAGATTGAGATCAAGATCCTCGTCTTAATAATAATAATATTCCTTGCAATTGATATAGTGCTTTTCATTTTATCAACACCTCAATGCGCTTCACGGAATTTACTGTAAAGTGAATTGACTGAATATTTGTGGACGAAACGTGGCAGCCAGTTGCACACAGCAGTGTCCCATAAACTGTTGTGGATTGAAATCACCAGTTTTTATTATTGTATTTTTTTGGAGGGATTATTATTAGGCGTGTGGAGTAAGGAAACGTGCCCAAGGTTTCTCCCTGACCTGCCTGGATTCGAACACAGGTCTCATGCTTGTGAGGCGAGTGATCTAACCACTGAGCTACAGGTCTCCACAAGATCTTGAGACATAACCTTGAAGGAGGAAAGGGAGGAAGCCAGGTGGAGGGGCTCTGGGATGGAGTTCCAGAGAATGGGGGCAGGAAGGTTGTAGGCCTGTCTGCTGATGGTGAGGCAGGCAAGGTGTGGAGTAAGGAAACTTGCCCAAGGTTTTGCCCTGATTTGCCTGGATTCAAACACAGATTTCATGTTGTAAGGCGAGTGCTCGAACCACTGAGCTACAGGAGTCTTAACCTTTCAATCCCTCCATGGTGTTGATGTAATCTAACTCTGCGCCTTCGTTAAACTTGACCAATCTGTCCGCTCCCTCTGCCCAGTGGCCACTGAGCCGCTTCATGTCACTGCCCCACCTGTCCCCATCACCAGCAGTGGGTTTTTCAACATATCTGCCCCCAATCTCTAGAACTCTATCCTAAAGCCTCTTGCCCTTGTCCCTCCCCTCGCCGCCCTCAAGGTCCACCTCAAGATCTTCCTCTGTGACCACTTTTTCAGCCATCCTTCCTCTCCTCCCATAACCTGTGCATCCCTCTCCCCCCTCCACTCCCCCATCCTACAAACTCTAGACTGTTCTCCTGCTGTGAAAGATGCAATGTATCAATGTAAGTTTGTACTGTATTGTAAGCCATCGTTATGTTTAAGAGGATCCAAAGACTGAGAGTTCCACATCTGTATTGTCACCTACACATGGAAATTTCCCCCTGTCTAGAATGGAATATGAGCTCATACAAAGGAGGAACAGATATTTGTAAATTAGTTGCTGCCTTGGCATTGAGCCAGAAGGTCACAGAATAAAGTTCAGGTTATGATGATGATGATCACTTCCTTACATTTGATTTAGCGGATTTTACCCAATGAGGAAATCTCAATGTTTTTCACAGGATTTACTGTATTTTGTAGGCAAACCCTGTAGTCGATTTGTGCAAGGAAATATCCTAGAAAACAGCCATGAATGATCTACCATATTTTAGGAGATTGTTGGCCAGGCCACCAGGAGGGAAACACCCTTCTCTTTTCAAATAGCAAAGGAGGATCTTTTAACATCCAGCTGAACAGTCATAAGTGATTTAACTTCAATACCTCAAATCAAAATGTTACCTCAGTATATTTTGAAAAAACTTACATCACAGCTCAAAAACACAGATAAAATCTTTATTGGTAACAAATGGTAGAAAAAAAACTTAAAACAGTCTTGAGTCAAAGACCTTTCAGGGTTTTTCTCACTTTTGACTTTTTATTAAGAAATTGCTTTAAGAAATACCGCAAACTAGACCCAATTTAGAGCGAGGTTTGGTTTCAGTCTGTCTCTTGTTCTTTATTCCTACACAGAGGAAATTCCACCAGACCCAGACGAGAATGAACGGTCAATAGTTTTACTGTAACTGTTCTCCCTCCCTTCCCTACCCTCCCCCAGTCTCCACACCCCACAGTCACACGCTGATTCCTCTCCTCCCCAGTTCACTAAATCCTCTTAAACTTTTACTTGAAGTTGGTAAATTCGCTAACTGCGCATATGTGTATGTATGTGTGTGTGAGTTACTTGATCTGTGTGGTTCTGTTGTGCCTGTTACTCTGACTCTGCTTGAGATGTGTGTATATGTGTTTCCTTATGTCTGTGTGTGTATGTGTTGCTTTGCCTCTGTGTGTGTGCAGCTCTGCCTCTCTGTGTGTCTCTCTCTCTGCCTCTCTGCCACTATATGTGTGTGTTTATATGGGCATATATCTGTGTGCTGCTCTGCTTCTGTGTGAATATGTGTGTGTGCACATTCATCACATCAAGGCACGACTACGGAAATTCCCTCTTTATCAGCCTTCCTGGTACTTCCCTTCACAAGCTGCAGAACATCCAGAACTCTACAGCTTGTGTCCTGACCTGCAACAAGCTCCATGACCACATCACTCGCCTGGCTCCATTGGCTCCCCATACTCCAGAGGATCGAATTCAAGATCCTTGTCCTCACCTTGAAGGCTATTCATGGCCTTGCCCTCCACTACCATGTCCCCCGCCCGATCCGCCCTACCATCGGCGGACAGGCTTTCAGCCTCTCTGCCCCCACACTCTGAAACTTCATCACACAGTCCCTTTGTCTTGCTCCCTCCTCTTTGACCGTGCTTTCTGCTGCCCTCCCAATTCTCTTCCTCCCCTCCTAATTCTCTCCTGCCCCTCCCCTCTGCCCTGCCCCTCTCACTTGCTCGGGACCCGTCCTGACTGTTCAGCGCCTTGGGACGTTCTCCTGACATGCTCTATAAATGTAATTTTGTGGTTGTTGTTGCGCCTTTCTCCGTCTCTCAACATTATGTCTGTTTATATGTGTATGTATGTGTCTGCCTCTTTTTGCAAGTGCTTATGTCTGGTATGTGCCTCTCTGTCTCAGTGTGTCTCTGTCCATGCCTCTCGCTCTCTCTCTCCCTAATCTGCATTAATCTGTATTTCTACTACCTCGGGATGTCCTCCTGACGTGAAAGGCGCTATACCAGTGTAATTTTGTTGTTGTTAACACATGCGCCCAGTTAGGTTCTGCTATTAAACCACCGACCTGGATTCCTGGCTGAACGAACCTTTGTTTGTGGAATATGGAACCCTCTATTTCTGGATTGCTGGGTGGGCTGAGATAGGGAACCCTCTATTTCTGGATTGCTGGGTGGGATAGTGACTATATTGGATGCTGTACTTTGGGGCCCTACACTATGACCGCAACAACAACAATAACCTGCATTTATACAGCGTCCTTCACACCAGATAGCGATCTCAGGCTAAGGGGCTTCACATTGAGTCACTTTAGTTTTCTTCGATAATGGCTGCTTTGCATTCATCCGCTACCCAGATCTGTTCCTTGAAATCGAGCCACATCTATTGGAGGAAGTAAGAGAGGGGAAGGGAAAAAAGATGACATGCGTGTTTTATCTGGCTGACGTGACTTAAGTTGCTTTGTGGTTTAAAGCATCGAGCAAGAATGGGACAGAGGCATTTCGTCACACAGCGGAGACTAGGGGGGGAAGGAAGGTTGTACTGTACAAGCATCAGAAGGTGAGATCAAATGGGGCAAAGGACCTTCTTCATCCAACCTCTCTTTAGGCCATGATACAAGATGACTTATTGGGGGCATTTCAGTGAAATATCTGCTCAGTACGTATGGAGTCCAGTACATTGTGGAGTCCTGTAGCTCAGTGGTTAGAGCACTCGCCTTACAAGCATGGGACCTGTGTTCTAATCCAGGCAGGTCAGGGCGAAACCTTGGGCAAGTTTCCTTATTCCATAGGCCTAACAATAATCCCTCCCAAGTGAAACCACAATAATAAAATTGGTCATTTCAATCCATGACTGTTTGTGGGGACACGGCTGTATGCAATTGGCTGCCGTGTTTTGTCCACAGATATACAGTCAATTCACTTTACAGTATGTTCTGTGAAACACTTTGTTTCCATATCTATATGGTGCTGTAGCCAATCAGTGCGAATATCAATTAACTTTATATTCTGTGAACACCTTTGAGACATCTAGAAGACATGAAATCACTATATCAAATGCAAGGATTCTTCTTATTATTATTATTATGTTACAGGGAAGAATTAAACTCCAGCAATTACTCCCTCTCTGAGGTACTGTCTTGCTTACCAAATTCCAGATAGTATTAGGCACAGGTTAACAAGATCCAATCCCAGAGTGTGGATTAGGGTAACTGCGCCCAGTGCTACTTGGCAAACCAACCTGAAAGTCACCGTTGTACTCTTCTGACAATCCCTTGAATATTCTCTTAGGATCAGGAATCGGTACAAGCATTTTCCTCACTGCCCTGCGGTCAATGAAAGTGTCACAAACGTCAATTAAAATCAACGCCATCAAAAAAGACCTTGGACAGCAATCGCAACAACAACAATTTCCATTTATATGGAGGCCTTTGAGTGGTGGAGAGTCTCAGAGTACTTCCCAGTGGCGGATGATGACGCTGAGTTGGGGGGGAAGGAAGAGGTGATCAAAAATATGGTCAAAGAGGAAGGTCTTCAATCATGATCTAGAAGAGGTGATGCAGGGGGCAAGGTGGAAAGACTTCCAATTGATCATATTGGTTCAACTAAACGCGTTTCTTTTAGTTGGTCACCAGGTTCTAACAGAGGGTTGGATAGAGAAAGTTATTCATGTGTTTAGATCCCCCTAAAGTTGACATGGATATATAGGGCACAGCCTTGCCATTGCTATAATGCAGCCCTGGTCTTCTCTACCCATCTGTGTGTTTGCTGGTCACTCTCAATTGCTTGGTTCCTGAGCCAGGCAAATCCACAGTACATCAGTGCATCACTGATGACAGTACAGTCCAGCCTGGCTCAATGGTACTTGGGGCAGTGGGGGCAGATACAATCCATGATTGTAGTTGGACAAGCAGCAAAAGCTTGCCAGACTATATAGTTTTAGTTGGTTAATCTACAGCAATTACCTCCTGCCCCAATACACTTACACCCCAAACACTCTATTGGACTGTCAACTTCGATTATACGAGTTCCACGTCCGGACGTAGGGAATTGAACCTATAACTTCTTGGCGAGAGTGCTACCAACTGAGCCAACCTGTCTGAGGAGATCCTGTCCACTTGCCTCCTGTTTACATCACCCCACAGGATAAAAAAAACAGTTGAACATACAAGCAAAACACGCAAGTGTATATCAGGAAATTACCTTTTCACCATGTATATTAGGAGCAGAATAATCAGGTTCACAATCACCATGAGTGCAATGAACATCGGAAGAAAGAAAGATCTTTCTGTATATTCCGCTTCTGAAAACACAGAGAGTATTGCTGACTCCAGGTGCATCTAAACCAACATAATACTCAAATAATACTGTTCCTTACATCAGCCATACCATGTTATAGGTACATAGGAACATAGGAACAGGAGTAGGCCATTGATGCCTTCAAGCCTGTTTTTGTCATTTAATTAGATCATGGCTGATCAGTATTTCAACCGATCCTTCAATTACAATTTCCTGCTTTCTCCCCTTATTCCTCAATACCCTGACCTACCAAAAATCCTATTTTATCACCTCATTGAGGCAACAACAACAACTTACACTTATAAGGCACTCTTCACGCGAGATAGTGCCTTGGAGTACCTGACAGTGGTGGTGGTTGACTCTGAGGGAGGGAGGGAGGGAGGGAGGGAGGGAGGGAGGGAGGGAGGGAGGGAGGGAGGGAGGGAGGGAGGGAGGGAGGGAGGGAGGGAGGGAGGGAGGGAGGGAGGGAGGGAGGGAGGGAGGGAGGGAGGGAGGGAGGGAGGGAGGGAGGGAGGGAGATGACTGTAGGCAATAGTGGAGAGAAAAGTCTTGATGTGGGATCTGAACATGGTCCCAATCGAGGATTCAAACAGAAAGTTCCATGATCTCAGGGTAATGGCTGAAAGCAGGATTTAATTGTGAAGTGCAATGACTCTATGTTTATAGAAGCAGAAATAGCCTTTGTATCTAATAAGTTGCTTGCTCGGCTCAGGGGCTGACTGACCTCCCCACTCGTTCCAAATCAGCTGAGCCTGTAAGGTACCATTCAGCACCTTGCGTTTGTTCACCCTCAACTCTCCTTCAAACCTCTGGCCCTGACACAGTCTTCCAGCCTTCACCCTCCAGAAATGTTCCAATGTCCGGCACATTGACCTCAACACAATGCCCTTATTACAAGATTTATTGTAAATTGTTCATTGTATATGTATTTTGTGCACCCAGCAATTTCCCACAAGCAGCCATGGAGTGAGTGACCTATTTTATTGGGAGAATTATTCGCCATCAGAAGAGAGAAACTCCCTTTTCAACTCCCTTTTCCAAAGCCATATTTCTCTTTCTTAGCACTGTTCCACATGTAATCTTACAGATTAATCCCTGGGCTTCGTCAATACTGCCCACCCGCTCTGTCCCAGTTTATGTGAGTGAGCCTTCAGACACTTTGCGTTTTTCTCTGGAACTCACTCTCCAAATCCCTCCAACTTCATTCCTCCTTCTCCTCTTTTAGATCATAACTGTTTTTTGACTGTTCTTACGGTTACTTCCTCAGTCATTATTAAGCATTCTGAGATGCCTACTGGCTTAATGGCTGTATAAATGCAAGTTATTGTTGTTGTATGCATATTTCTTTGGAGGCTTAAATTCAAGATTCTGTTCCTCATCTTCAAAGGCCTCACCCCACCCTACCTCTGCGACCTCCTAACCCCCTACCAACCTGCCCACTCCCAATGCTCAGCAAGCTCCGGCCTGCTCCATGTCCCCCAATCCACCTTCCCCCTCTCCGGAGGGTGAGCCTTTAGCCACTCTGCCCCTAACTTCTAGAATTACATCCCGAAGTCCCTCTGCCTTTCCCCTCCCTAGTCTCCTTCAAGTCCCGCCTCAAGACCTTCCTCTTCGACAGTCTCATCGGTCAGCCCAAATCCCTTCCTTTACATCCACGCTCCCCGATCCTGACCCCAGCTCGGGTCTGAAGCATTGACTGTCCAACGCCTTGGGAATTCCTCCCAATGTGAAAGGCGCTGTACAAGTGTAATTTTGTTGATGACGTTGGCACTGAAATTATAGCTTCAACAAAGCTTACCAATGAACACTTCATTGCTCCAGTCACTCCAGAATTCAGAGGCGCCACAAAACTTTAATGCTAGGCTGACTTTCACTGAATAGCGTTTTGACGGGATGTAGTTTGGAAGTTTGTACACTGTCATTTCAGTGACATTAATATTCTGGAAAATCAATGAAGAGTTAATAAGCAAGATAAAACACTAAATCAGTTTTTATCTGTGTGTATTAAAGCACGTTCTGACATCTGCCAGGCTCAGTCGGTAATGTCCTTGCCTCGATTTGCTATTTCCACTCAGCCCCCAACCCGATTGATAATTTCGATACTAAACCTCCTATATCTGAGATCAAATTCTTGATGCACATAGCCTTTGTAGGGATCCTTGGGAATGCCATTTGCTACATTTGACAGTCTGCGAAGCCGTCCTTTACTCCTACTCTTTGATTTGTGTTTCCAGCCATCTCTCAATCCATTCTGCTACCTCTCCATGACTCTATAGGCTTTGATTCTAGCCCCTTCTGACGCCTGACCAAAGGCCTCTCTGTTTAAGCACCAAATAATAATAATAATACTCACATTTGATGTAGCGCTTTTCACATCTGATCAATGTTTCAAGGCGCTCCACAGAATATACTATAAAGTGAATTGACTGTAGGTGTATATATTTGTACATATTTGTAGGTGAAACGCGTCCGCCAATTGCGCACAGCAGTGTCCCCACAAACAGTCGTGGATTGAAATGACCAATTTTTAAAATTATTTTTTTTGGAGGGATTATTATTTGGTGTGTGTGTGTGGAGTAAGAAGCCCGAGGTTTCCCTCTGATCTGCCTGGATTCGAACACAGGCCTCATGCTTGTAAGGCGAGTGCTCCAACAACTGAGCTACAGGAGCTGTTACCTGTTCAGTATTGTCGGTCCAATCTTTCAAATTCAGTAAATAAGCAAAGCATTTTGGATTCTCAATTGCAGGATTGTCAGGTATGTCCCACTTCACAGTACGATTCACCACTTGAACATTTATCGGAGGGTTGAACTTCTCTGAGAATGAAGAACACAAAGAACATAGCATGAGCAATGCTATGTGAATTGGAATGCACAGGGCAGAGCCGTGCGTTATCTTTCCCATCCACTTGAACACTCAGAATGGGTGTTGGTTTAACAACTCATCCAAAGCACCTTTGTCAAGCGATCACGAATGCTACCCTGCGGGAGGGCCACTGTCTAAAGGCAGGTCGAGAATGCTACCGATTGAAACAGGCTGGCACTTATCTGGGTAAATCTTAAATTATAATAATAATCCTCGCAGTTGATATAGCATCTTATCAAACCAGCTAGACATTTCAAAGCACTTGACAGGACTGTTAGCCGAGATACTGAGGAGAAACTCACTTTAATTTTCGAGGAGTGCGGCAAGATCATTAATGTCCTCCTGAACGGGAAGAAGGGATCTCAGTTTTAATGCCTCACCTGAACGATAGCACTTCTGACAACGCAGAGCTCCCCTTACCCTCAACCAGGGATGGCACGGAATGTTAGCCTTGACTATACATGTGTACACAGACTGCAGCTGGGATCTGACACAGATTAAAACATATAAGGGAAACTAGCTTCATACCGAAACTCAGTGGTTTAAAAATCTTGTAAAATGGCTGAATCGCATTGTGGTGACTTGATCCATTGACGAGTAGAATCACAGTTTCTTCTTCAGTGTCAACCCCATTGTGGCCAATGTGGCAGCCAATATGCCTTCCTCGTTCATCCTTAATATATTCAGTGCAAGTTCTGGTCTCATCAGTCTGTCTTGAAACATATACTTGTGCCATTAATTCGGAGAGCATAGGGCAGAACCACGATACATACGACCTATCTCCAGAATTAGTTACTCGGAATGAATCCCTATAGGGAGACAGTACACCTTCTGTTTCAATGCAAAGGAATTTCCATGTGAAGAGAGGGATGCATTAAATTCCCAGTTTGGTTTGGATACAGTGATGGGTTTCCAGTTCCACATGTTCCAAAGTTGTTCAGCCATGTGGAAACCCATCACCGTGTTAAAGAGTATTCAAACCTGACAAGAGTTCTATATCTGTATCAATGCAGGCGATCTACACATGGACATTAACCCTGTGTCTAAAATGTACACTCTCTCTCTCTCTCTGGATGGATGCACCCTAATTGTGGAGACCTTTAGGTGTCGATTGGTAAGAGTAGAGTCTGTCTGTCTGTCTGTCTGTCTGTCTGTCTGTCTGTCTGTCTGTCTGTCTGTCTGTCTGTCGCAGGAACTTACCTGTAGTATAGAAAGTACATGATGTCTTCTGGGGCCTTTGGTCCAATTTGCCAGGAACAATTCATGAATGAATTATTATACACAAGGCATGCAATGTCGGCAGCTGCTGTGCCTGGATCTCCTACATTGATTCCAAGAAAATATATATTTAATTCATGAAGTTGGACTAAGTGAATACATTTATTCTCACTCGGTTAACAAGTCTTTTCAGCCAGATGTCTGAAACCTGTCACGTGCAGAAACCCATCACCATGTTTAAGAGGATCCAAACCAAGTCTCATGTAGGGCATCTTCACATGGAAATTTCTTTGTATCCTCTGAATTACTTGCCTAATTCCAGAGAGCATTGAGGTGCAGATAAGGCGAGAGCCAAGGCTTTGAGTGAGTGTGTGCGTTTATGCATTGGGTGGGGCGGGGGTATCTGCGTTTAACTGCTGCTTGTCCAGGTAAGTCCACCTTGATAGTTTGGGTTTTTGATTCTCAGGATGTGAGTGGGAAGCATTCCTGCTCCACAGTAACTCTGGGATTCCTCAAACCGGACCATCATGGAAGTTTTATGAAAAAGCCTTCAATTCAGTAGCCTGTGTTCAACTCATCTGCCAGCCACCCACACAACAAAATTACACTCATATAGCACCCAAGGCACTGGACAGCCACTGTGTCAGACCTGAGCTGGGGACGGTGTGGGGAGGGAAGGAGGAGATTAAGAATTGTCGATGCAACCATTGAAGAGGAGAGTTTTGAGGGGGGACTTGAAGGAGGCCAGGGAGGGGACGAGGCGGAGGGACTGCGGGATTGAGTTCCAGAGGTTGGGGGGAGAGTGGCTAAAGGCTCGCCCGCCAATGGGGGTGCGGATGGGTTGGGGAACGAGGAGCAGGCCAGAGCCTGCCGAACGATACGACACCTACACAAAGTCCTCCTATCCCTTCAATCACTCAGTATTGTCCCCTCTTTGCTGGTCTTCAAATTGCACCTGAAGGCTTTCCTCTTGCACACTGCCTTGGATCAGCTCCCCTTCCTTTCCTTTTGTAATGCAAATGAATCCCACTCGCCACTCTCCCCCCATAATCCTGCAAACTGCTCACCGCATGAGAACATAAGAAAGAGGAGCAGGATTAGGCCATTCAGCCTGCCCCGCCATTTAATAAGATCATGGCTGATCTTATAACCTAACTCAATTTACCTGCCCCATCCCCATATCCTTTAATCCCTCTATCCTTTAGAAATTGATCAACCTCAGCCTTGAATATGTTCAAGGACTGAGCATCCACAGCCATAAATTCACCATACTCTGAGTGAAGAAATATTTCTTCAACTCTATTCGAAAAGGCTGACTCTTAATCTTCAGACTGTGACCTCTAGTTTTGCATTCTCCAGCCAGGGGAAACAGTCTACCACTGTCTGCTCTGTCAAGCCCCTTAATAACCTTATAAATTGCTATAAGATCACCTCTAATTCTTCTATATTCTAGAGAATATAGGGCTAGTTTACTCAACCTATCCCCAAATAATTATCTACTTCTCTCTTGAAGGTTGTTATTGAATCAGCTTCCAACAACAACAACAACAACAACTTCGATTTATATAGTGCCCTCCACTCCGGATGGTGCCTTCGATCAACTTCCCTATCTTTCCTATCTGAGTCTGCATGTAAACCCACACCACTGTTAAGCACTCTGAGTTACTAGCCATGTAAAGGGCACCATAAGGGCACCGAAGGTATGTTGTCATATTATCAATTAAAAAGCAGCTAACACAGGCAGCTCCCCAGCCACCCCATACTCCCGCCTCCTCCGCCTTGCCAGCTTACCTAAAGTGGGCATGTAATACGCTTCAGTCCAGTTGCTTTCAACTTCTCTGGAATTTACAATTTTTTTTTTCTCTATCAGTATGTTCTTTACTTGTATCTGCACTCCTTTGTGCAACTCCAAATCCTCCTTGTATTCCAGCTCTGGTACTCTGGTGACCTACAACACAATTCCCAAATCCCAGTGTTAGTCATAAAATAGTTATTCCAGATCCACAGGCCAACCAGGTCAGAGGCTTTTACCTGATGTTTGATATAGTTATCACTTGCTTATTGCAGAGTTGTACAACTGCCAACTCTAGTACTTGGTGTCAGTTTAGTAAATAATAAACCTAACGTAGGATATTGCATCTTCCCTCCGTCCATCTCCTCCATCCTCTCCCTATCCATAAACTATCTCTTGGAAATTGCCTCTGGCCATTTCCCACATCACACTACTCCTCTCTTCTCAGGTTCTGATTTGTGGAGTCCCGTAGCTAGTATTCAGTTAGAGTGGTTTGAGGACTCGCCTTACTAGGTTTGATTCCAGGCAGGGTGAAATCTTGGGCAAGTTTTCTTCACTGATTTCTTTCACACTGATTGTATGATAGCCAGGATCAAAGATATAGGTCTTCAGTTGGGATAAAAAGATAGATAAAAAGATAAAGAGGGGGCAAGGTGGAGGGGACTTTGATCATGCTTACGATCACCTCGCTTTTCCCTCTCCCTCTAGCTCCGTGTCAGACTCCACCACTGTGAAGCGCTCCAGGACGCTATCCCAGGTGAAAAGCACTATATAAATGCAAGTTCCTGTTGATTTCCACAGGTTACTTGTGCAGTGGGTGAAGGCACAACCACCAATGGTGGCCAGAGGGATTTGAGCAATTGGGCATGAAATTCCGGCAATGGGGCGGGGCCCATTCTCCTGACTTGGGTCCTATTTCTATAAGCACTGAAAACCAGCAAAAGTTATTACAATGCTTCATGGATTTACTATTACACCTGGCCACAAGTTAAATACAAATTTGCTCTGTATTTATATTGTAGAATAATACCTTTTGCCAACCGTCTGAATCATTGAATTTTAAATTAATCTGGTAATCGACCTCAAACATTCTGTGGAGTTCTTCACTGAGGTTACTGTTCCAAGATATGGTCAGCTCTCCCAGGTCAGTCTCCTTCATACCAATATCTGTGGGTGCGTTAATTTCCGCTGGTTAAACGATGAAGAGAAATACAAATTAATTCAAAAATATATTGTCAATAACAACAACAAAATTACATTTGTATAGCATCTTTCACATCAGGAGGATGTCCCAGGGTGCTGGACATCAGGGTTTCGGACACAAGCTGGGGTCGGGATTGGGGAGGGTGGAGGGAAGAGAGGATGAAGGGGGTGACCGATGACACGGGTGAAGGGGATAGTCTTTAGACAGGGCTTGAAGGAGGCCAGGGAGGAGGTGAGGCAGAGGGATTCCAGGATTGGAATTGCAGAGGTTAGTGGCAGAATGGCTGAAAGTTCGCCGCTGATGGTAGAGCGGTGGGTCAGGTGACATACAGCAGGCCAGAGCCCACTGAGCGGAGGGAGCAGACAGAATGGTAGGGTTTTAGGAGGTTGCAGAGGTAGGGTGAGGACATGGAGGGCTTTAAAGGTGAAGACCAGGATCTTGAATTAACTTCTGTGAGAAATGGTAAGCCAGTGGAGTCAGGCGGGAAAGGGGAGATGGGGTCACAGTGCTTGGTGCGTGAGAGGACATGGGTTGGATGATCTGCAGCCTATGGAGGGAGGTGCTAGGAAGGCCAAAGGGAGTTGACGTGGTCGAGCCTGGACTTGATGAAGGCATGAATAAGAGTTTCAGCGGCCTGAGGGGTAGGGTAATAGCGAAGTCGGGCAATGTTGCAGAGGTGAAGGAATGCAGAGCGGATCATGGCATGAATGTGCGGGAGAAAAGACGGTTGAGAATTGAACAAGACACCTAGGTTACAACAACTTGTATTGATCTGTGGCTCTTCACATGGGATCTTGGAGCACCGAACAGTGTCACGGTTGGACTCCGAGCAAGGGCGAAGTGGGAGGGGGAGAGTGAGGTTCAAGAGCTGAGTCCTGAGGTGTGATTTAATGATTGATACAAAACATGTTCATACAGCACCAGTTTTGCCACGAGGACACCTCAAAGTGTTGACAAAGCTAGATGGAAACCCGAGTTGGCGCTGGGAGTCGAGAGGTATTTGGGGAGGGGAAAGATTACCACAAGTGGGGTAAGTTTTGAATATGGGTTTGAACAAGGGGAAGGTGGAGGTAAAAAAGTCAAAGGACTTTGGATAGAGTTCCCAGAGAGTGGGACAGAATGTCTGAAAGCTCACCTGTCTATAGTGGGATAGATAGGCTGGGAAGGGAAGTGCCCGGTGAGTGTGGCTAGAGGAAGTTACAGAAGGGAGATGGGGTGTGCGGGAAGCATGGAGGGAAATAAACATGGCCAGTCTTGCACAGAATGCATGGATACACAAGATAATACTTACAGAGATCAGTGAGGTTCTTCATCAAGCTGTCAGCACTGAGCACATTTGACAACACAATAGTCAATATCCGGAAATATACAAACAGCAACATAATGGAGATCCTCAGGGAGAAACAGCGGCGAGGGAAACAAGTGGCTTCTCAGTGAACAGCCTAATACCTAAGGCAAAATAAATTAATAATAAAACCACATTATTTCATTGGCAATGATTTATAAACATAAGACAGATCCATAGTCCTGTTGATAGGTCAGTGAGCCTGGCTCATTGGCAGGAATTGGGAGGAGCAGCCAGTCACTGGGGGGATAGAAGCAGGGAATCTCCCCACTCAGTGCAAAGCCTTAAGGACTATGTAGGGAGGTTCAGTTTCTGTTGCTGAAAACTGGAAGTAGGGTGGTTGCCCAGTTGAAAAACTTACCAGACAGTCAACGAAAACTCCTGCCTCAGATTCCTCCAAGCTAGTTCCAACAATCCATCCACCAAGACATTGTGTTTTCTATTGTTGATTGCAAGTGGATCACTCTTACATAATAGTTAACCTAAATAAAGTCCTGACTGTTTCAATTTAGGGAACTTGTTTCATAGATTTTCCACTGGCTCGCTAAGATACTGTTTCTTATACCTCCTGATGTGAACAACACTCTATAAATGTAATTTTGTACTGTATACTATCACAAAACAGATTATCACGGTCTACATTAACCAATCCCTTTAGAATCATAGAACCAGCAATCATAGAACCTCTCAATCTTCTCTTCTCCAGGGTGAACCAGCCCAGTTTTTGTAGTTGCTTCAATTTATTGTCAATCGTGATTCTCTCCTTGATTCTCAGCAACATCAGTGAAGGAGTCCGTCATTGATATTTTGTCAAATGGCTTTTAGTAATCTTGACGCACCTCTGCGTCATATGATTTCCACAGTCAATTTGTGGTGTCACTTCCTCAAAATAGTCTGGTCAGACAAAATCTGCTGCTTCCAAACATATGCTGGTCATTGTTACTCTGTTGTCTATTCTGTAGGCAAACATGGCAACCAATTTGTGCACAGGAACACGGCAATGTCCCACAAACATTTATGAAGTGAATGCCCAATTTGATTTGGAGTATAGTTGGTCAGAAAACTAGGAGAAAGTCTCTTCTCTTTTCAAATAGTTCCATAATAATAATGTTTGCATTTGATATAGCACTTTCCACATCTTCTAGACGTCTCAAAGCGATTCACAGAATATACTATAAAAAAAAATTTGGGGGGGACAGATTGTTATTAGGCGTGTGTATGGAGTAAGGAAACTTGCCCAAGGTTTCGACCTGACCTGCCTTGATTTGAAACACAGGTCTCATGCTTGTAAGGCGAGTGCGCTAACCACTGAGCTACAGGAGTCCACATGGGATCTTTAACATCCATTTGAACAGCCATAGATGCGACCTTGATTTAACACCCGAAGGACGGTAACTCCAACAATGTAGCACATCCCTAGTGATACATATTGCTTTAAGGACATAAGCAGCAATTGAATATGGATGACGCAAGTATAAAAAGATTACGGGAAAATGACTGTGCAGATTTTGAAGGAAGTTAATTTGTAAAGTTGAAATTAAAGGACAGTGGGAATCTACAATATGTTTTGGATTAAATAACACGAGGTGGTGTCAGAGGTGAAAACGGAACCAGGAGAGAAGCTGACTATGATATTGATTTAATAGGGACTCGTAATTGACTGAAAAGCAAAATGCAGTGATAAAAACAATCAAATCTGTGGCTGTACAAAGCTGTGGGTAAATACCAAGACAACTGAAGTTATTTGGAAGTTTAAGGCACAATTAGCAACAGTTTGAAAGAAACAGGTAGACTTCACTTAACGTTGCTTTGGTCAACGTTGTTTCATTATTACATCGCTGATACATAGGGGAACATATATTCCTTTAACATTGCGATGTTCGCTATTATGTCATTCGCGCAGGTGGAAACAAATTACTTTTGGTAGCATAGACGCTGAATGTCCAGTATTCTTGCGCAGGTTCGCTTAACGTCACACTTTTCGCGAACAGAACTACGATGTTAATTAAGCGAGGACTAAGTGTACTTTAATAATTTTGGACTAACAACAGACATAATGAAACTGCCACATTGTGAATTGGGATTGTAGCTGGTGAGGAAGCAAGGGAATATTTTATAAACCTAGAAAGCGAGGGGGATGTAGCAGTGAATGAGATGATGAATATTAAGAGGGAAAGATGTTTGGAAAAAAATAAGGTGATAATTGACTGATTTAAGTTTGGAACAAGAAAGCAGGACCCACAGAATCATTGAATCAGTACTGTGCAGTACTGAGACCTATAAGTAAAAATTGTAACTACGGAACATTAAGAGACAAAATGATTCATGACCAGATCGTGGTTGGCATAAAAGACACTAAGTTAAGAGGAAAGCTGTTGAAAAAAAAGGAAACCTGGCATTAGAATCAGCCATGGAGATAATAAGGATTGAAGAGGTGACAAAAATAAATATGAGAGATGGAGAAAGAAACAGAAATGGAAATACATGAAAATGAACAATTTATTATTAGTTTGCTTTGGATGGATTATTATTAGGCTTGTGTAGTAAAGAAACTTGCCCAAGGTTTCACCCTCATCTGCATGGATTCGAAATACAGGTCTCACACTTGCAAGACGAGTACTCTAACCACTGAGCTACAGGACTTTCTCAAATTGACCAATGATGGTATGTGTTTAACAACATTTATGACACAGTATGGGAGGTATTGGTTCCAAAGAATGCATCAAGTCTGGGCACGAGGTGCGTAAAATACAATTGTCACAAATATTGGAAGAAATACCCATTACTGTATATGGTAAATCATACAAAGAATGTGATGAAATGTTGGAGAGAGCAAGGAGTGGCAGAAACTGTGAGAACAACCAGATGAGATAGAGAAGTAAAAAATATCACAAACAATGGCAAAACACAATTGAAAAATAGACTGAAAAAAAGGAAGATGTGGTATATTGCTTCATGGACATATTAAATACGGATGATGCAAGGATAAAAGAATTCTGAGAAAATGACTAGGAGGATTTTGAAACAAGTTAGAACATAAGAACATAAGAACTAGGAGCAGGAATAGGCCATTCAGCCCATCGAGCATGCCCCGCCATTCAATCACGGCTGATATTCTACTCTAACTCCAGCTCCCTGCCATATCTCCATACCCCTTAATCCCTTTATAAATGAGAAATCTATCTAACTCTGTCTTGAATATGTTCAAGTACTGAGCATCAACAGCCCTTTGGGGTAAAGAATTCCATACATTCACCACCCTCTGAGTGAAGAAGTTTTTTCTCAACTCAGTGTGAAAGGGCTGACCCCTAACTTTAACCCCCTGGTTTTAGTTTCTCCAACCAGGGAAATCAATCTCCCACTATCTACTTTGTTGAGCCCCTAATAATCTTAAAGGTTTCTTAAGATCCCCTCTAATTCTTCTATATTCCAGAGAACACAGTCCCAAATTAATCAATCTATCGTCATAACTCATCCACCTCATTCCAGGCTAACCTAGTAAATCTACGCTGCACTCCCTCCAAGGCAAGTACATCCTTTCTTAAATAAGGAGACTAAAACTGCACACAGTATTCCAGATGTGGTCTTAGCAGGGTTCCATATAGCTGCAGCAACACTTCCCTACTCTTATGCTCCAACCCTTTCATAATGAAAGCTAACATACCGTTAGCCTTCCTAACTGCCTGCTGCATACTAACTTTAAAATGAATGGACCAAGTGAATCTAGATTGTGTTATGGATTAAATAATATTGTACTCAGCACTGCACTAGACTGTCAGTTTAGACCATTTGCAATGCAATAGAAATGTGTAAAGTCATTTCACGTTGGGAGGACGTCCCAAGGTGCTGAAGAGTCAGGGATTAGGATCCGAGCAAGATGGAGGGAGGTTGGGATCATGGAGGGTGGAGGACAGAGAGAGTAGGAGGGTGGCTGAAGGTACGGTCAAAGAGGAGGAATGCCTTGAAGGCGGCAAGGCAGTGACACACATGTAAGGAATGTGGAATGGAATGCTAGAGAGGGATACAACAAGAACAAAACAAGAACAAAATTACATTTATAGAACGCCTTTCATGTCGGGAGGGGCGGGAAAGAGTTAGGAGGGGAGAGAGAGAGTTGGGAGGGCAGCAGAAGGCATGGTCGAAGAGGAGGGTCTTGAGACCGGCCTTGAAAGAGGCGAGGCAGGGAGCGAGGTGAAGGGACTGTAGGATGGAGTTCCAGAGTGTGGGGTCAGAGAGGTTGAAAGCCCGTCCACTGATGGTAGGGCATGTCGGGCGGGAACATGGAGCAGGTCGGAGCCCGCTGATATGTGGGATATGAGTCTAAAGTCCCAACATGAGGCTCGAACTCTGATTCAGAAGTGAGAGTGCTACCAAACTGAGCCAGGGTGACACATGTCTCGGCATCTCAAACGAAGAGGTCAGGAGGTTAGAATTCTGCTTCACAAATGACGTGAAACATTCTGGACGATTGGAAGGAGGACAATCTGCTACTGAGCGGAATCTCAAATCTGTAAACCAGATATTGACCTTCCGTATTAAGCGTTCCTCTGCAGCCTGAGGTCACTTTGCCTTTCCTCTTTTGTCTTCTCCTCCTTCTGGCCAGTGAACCACATCCAGAGAGATAGACAATATACAATACAAATTCACATTTATACAGCGCCCTTCACGTCGGGAGAAATTCTCCAGGCGCTTGAGTTTGATTCCAGGCAGGACGAAACCTTGGGCAAGTTTTCTTATACCACACACGCCTGATAATAATCCCTCACAAAAAATACAATAATAACTTGGTCATTTCAAACCATAACTGTTTGTGGGCTGTGCGCAATTGGCTGCTGCGTTCTCCCACAAATATACAGTCGATTCACTTTACAGTGTATTTCATGAAGAGATTTGAGACATCCAGAGGTCGTGAAAAGCGTTCTATCAAATGCAAGGATTATTATTAGTGGTATTATTATAGTCCTAGTTTGACTCCCAAGATGGGGGTGTGCGCCAAAGTGGTGTGGGGGAGGTAAATGGTTGAAGACAGGATCAACGAGGAGGGTCTTGAGATGGACCTTAAAAATGGTGGGGGACGGAACGCGTCTTATATGTCTCATCTGTAAAACGGCGTCTTGGACAATGCAATGGGTTACCCACAAGCACAACCTCAACTGCAGGAGACCGAAAAGACTTGAACCCACAACTTTCTGACTCACAGGCAAGAGTAAATATTGCCAGTGGGAAAAAAGTATGATTAACCTAGATTTACAAAGATTGCAATAATAGTAATTCTTGCATTTGCATAATGTTTTATCACTTCATTCAGATGTCTCAGTGATTAGATCACTTGCCTTGCAACTGAGAGACCTGGGTTTGATTCTCAGCCCAGGTCGAAATGTTGTGCAAGTTTCCTTCCTGCACACACCTCCCATACCTAGCAATAGAGAGGAACTCAGTTATTACTCAATTGGTAGATTGCTTTTCCAGGGGTAATAATTTATTTTTTTAAAAATTGGTTACTTCAATCTACAACTGTTTATGTAATTGACTGCTGCATTTCGCTCACAAAATATACAGACAATTCACTTTACGGTATATTCTATATAGTGCTTTGAGATGTTTTGAAGATAATAATAAAAATAGTCCTTGCATTTGATTTAGAATATATTGTAAAGTGAATTGACTGTATATTTGTGGGTGAATAGCGGCAGCCAATTGTGAATAGCAGTGTCCCCACAAACAGTCGTGGATGGAAATGACCATTTTATTCTTGTGGACAGATTTTTGGAGGACGGATTATTATTAGGCTAATGGAGTACAGAAACTTGCCCAAGGTTTCATCCTTCCTGGATTCGAAAACAGGTCTCACACTTGTAAGGCGAGTGCTATAACCACTGAGCTAGAGGACTTCAAAGATGTGATAAAGCGCTACACAACTGCAAGTATTATTATTATTGTTGATTATAATGTATATAGATTGTACAACATAGAAACAGACCATTTGATCGAATTAGTTTGTGTCAGTGATTACTGTATAGTCTATATGAATTTCCACCCATTCCAGACTCCCACCCACACCCCTCTATTCCCCTCTCCCTCATGTGTATATTGAGCTTCCTCTGAAATCCACCTGTGCTATTTGATCCAACCTCCATAACAGGAATCATTCAAAGGGGGAATATTTAAGGAAATATAAGGAAAGATGGGAAAGGACTGGAGACTGACATTAATACAATAAACCACTTGGAATAATAATAATAATAATCCTTGCATTTGATATAACGCTTTTCACGTCTTATCGACATCTCAAAGGGCTTCACAGAATATACTATCAAGTGAATTGACTGTATATTTGTGGGGGAACGCAGCATGATTATTCACAGCAGTGTCCCGACAAACAGTCGTGGGTTGAAATGACCAATTTATTATTGTGTATTTTTTGGACGGATTATTATTAGGTGTGTGGAGTAAGGAAACTTGCCCAAGGTTTTGCCCTGACCTGCCTGGATTCAAACACAGGTCTCACGCTTGTAAGGCGAGTGCTCTAACCACTGAGCCACAGGACTCCGCTGGAATGTAGTAAAGAGCAGAGATTCCGACAAGACAAGAACCAATTTCCCCCCAAATTGCTTAGGTTTCGAGTTTGAGAAGGACATTGGAGAGGCTGGCAGCAAAAAACAGTTTCAAACCCTTCCATTTGATATAACATCTTGTTATATCTCAGAGCGCTTCACAGTATTTTTCCTGCTCAGTGTGGTGACTGTGTATTTTTGCTGGTGAATGTCGCAGCCAATTTACGCAGAGTAGATGTCCAGCAAACAGCCATGAAGGGAACAACCAATTTTGTCTATCGTTTTACTATGTGAAAAGTTTGTGATGGGACAGATGGGCAGCCTGCCAGTCCTGAGCGAGACCCACTCGCTGGGGTAAGGGAATTTCAGAGAAGCTACTTTTGGTTCTTCCAGGAAAGCAGTAGTTTGTTCAACTTCTGCCCGTCCCCTTCCCCCTGGTTCCCCCTCCTCCCCTCCAAACATCTCCACTGCCCCTGTCCCCCTCTCTCCCCCACACAACCACCCCCCACACCATTTCTAAAAAACCGTTGTATCTTCCAACGGTTTCTCCTCAAACCCCCGCACAGTTTCTCATGGCGTCCTCCAGGGCTGTGTCCTCAGCCCCCTCCTTTTCACCATTTACACGCAACCTCTGGGCGATGTCATCCGCAAACATGGGGTAAACTTCCACATGTATGCGGACGACACCCAACTGTACCTTTCTGCCTCATCCCTCAACCCCCAGACCATCGATGTTCTGACAGCATGTCTGTCCAACATTGAGTCCTGGACGAGGGACAACTTCCTCCAATTGAACGTGAGCAAGACCGAGGCCCTCCTGATTGGCTCAAGCCAGCGCCTCCGCACATTGGGCGCTGCCAGCCTCAACATCCAAGGCTGTACTCTCCACCTCACAAAGCCAGTCAGGAACCTCGGCATCACGTTCGACCATAAACTCTCCTTCCTCCCCCACATCCGTGCCTTGACCGGCACCGCCTATTTCCACCTGCGCAACATTGCCAGGCTCCGCAACTATCTTACCCCCCGCGCTGCCGAAACACTCGTGCATGCATACATCACCTCACGGCTGGACTACGGAAACTCTCTCCTCGTCGGCCTCCCCAGTTCCTCCATTCACAGGCTGCAGGTCATCCAAAACTCTGCAGCCCGTGTATTATCCCGCACCCGCCTCCGCGACCACATAACCCCCACCCTCGCCCGTCTCCACTGGCTCCCCATCCTCCAGAGGATCGAGTTCAAGATCCTCGTCCTCACCTTCAAGGCCTTACACGGCCTTGCCCCGCCCTATTTAACCGATTTACTCTCCCCCTATAAGCCCACCCGGACCCTCTGTTCAGCAGGACTTGGCCTGCTCCAAGCCCCCCGCCCGAACCGCCCTACCATCGGAGGCCGGGCCTTCAGTTTCTCCGCTCCCACCCTGTGGAATTCCATCCCCCAATCCCTCCGCCTTGTTTCCTCCCTTTCCTCTTTCAAGGCCAGTTTGAAGACTTTCCTCTTCGACTGGGCGTTTTGTTCCCCCCAGAATTTTTCAACCTCCCCTACGTGTTTCACCCCTTCCCGAACACTCCCCTCCCAGCTCGGGACACACGCCTCCTGTGCAGCGCCTTAGGACGTCCTCCTGACGTGAAAGGCGCTTTATAAGTTTAAATTGTTGTTGTTGTTGAAAAAAGACATGTCTCAGCTGTTAGTACAACTTGAAAACTTCATTTTGGAAAAGCTCCAAATATGGCAAATCTTTCAAGGTTTGTAATTCATGTGACACTTGTTGGGGAGGTGGGGTGGGTGTGGGGTAGGGTTGGGTGGTGGTGTGTGCAGTAAGGAGCACTGCCTTGTCACAGGTTAAAGATTCCCTGGAGCCACTAGAAAAGAGAAGGGAATTTCTTCTCGTGTCCTGGCCGACAATTCCTCACACACATTCCCTCCCCCACCCGCCCACCAATCCAACTCATCCACATCACGGCTACAGGACCTTACTTAGAAAATACAATCTCTACACTTAATAGCCATAACCTGTAATAGTTAGAATAGTAGCAATTCTTACATTTCAGCACAGCGCCTTTTCTCATTGTTTCAGAAGAATTACTGTAAAGTGTGGTGATTGTGTGGTTTGTGGTCAAACAGCTGATGCGCTTTGAGATGAGGATTGAGAAATGCCATCAGTATTGTTATTACACATTGTCATTCATAAAGAAACTGACGAGTAGGCGGGGGCAGAACAGCGATTTGGGGAAGATCAGTGCAGTTCACTTTGCAATCCTTTTTGGAAACTTTTTGATTTGAAGTTTTTTTGGCCGTTTCTAATTCTTTTTTTTCTGCTCCTGGCCTGACCTCCTCTCACTGAGGTGACACCCACTCCTCCCCACACCAGAGTGCAATAGAGTTCCCATCCCTACCTATTTAGTTAGACCATAAGATCCTGTGGCACAGCTTGCTCATTGTTAGAGCACTCGCCTAAGAAGCGTGAGACCTGTGTTCGAATCCAGGCAGAACAGGGCGAAACCTTGGGCAAGTTTCCTTACTCCACATGCCTAATAATAATCCGTCCAAAAAGTACACAATAATAAATTGGTCATTTCAACCCACGACTGTTTGTGGGGACGCTGCTGTGCACAATCGGCTGCTGCGTTCTCCCACAAATATAGTCAATTCACTTGATAGTATATTCTGTGAAGCGCTTTGAGACATCGGTAAGACATGAAAAGCACTATATCAAATGCAAGGATTATTATTATTATTCCAAATGGTTTATTGGATTAATGTCAGTCTCCAGTGCTTTTCCCATCTTTCTTTATATTTCTTTAAATATTCCCCCTTTGAATGATTCCTGTTATGGAGGTTGGATCAAATAGCACAGGTGGATTTCCAAGGAACCTCAATATAAACATGAGGGAGAGGGGAATAGAGGGGTGTGGGTGCGAGTCTGGACTGGGTGGAAATACATATAGACTATACAGTAATCACTGACACAAACTAATTCAATCAAATGGTCTGTTTCTGTGTTCTACAATCTATATACAGTATAATCAACAATAATAATAATCCCTGCATTTGATGTAGCGCTTTATCACATCTTTGAAGTCCTGTAGCTCTGTAGCTCAGTGGTTATAGCACTCGCCTTACAAGCGTGAGACCTGTTTTTGAATCCAGGAAGGATGAAACCTTGGGCAAGTTTCCTTACTCCACACACACGCCTAGTAATAATCCATCCGAAAAACCCCACAATAATACAAATTGGTCATGTTAATCTACGACTGTTTGTGGAGATGCTGCTGTGCACAATAGGCTGCCCCGTTTCGCCCGCAAACATACAGTCAATTCATTTTACAGTATATTCTGTGAAGCACTTTGAGAAGTTGATAAGATGTGAAAAGCGCTAGATCAAATGCAAGGATTATTGTTGTTATTATTATTATCATAAGAGAAGAGGGGTTCTCCCGGTAAACAATCCCCCAGATAAAATTGGTCATTCACTTTATGGCTGTGTGTGTAGGACATCCCTGTGCCCTGTGCACAAATTTGGCTGCTGTGTTGACGTCAAGCGCCACCGTTTTTTAACATCTCATCTGAAGGACAACACCTCCTACATTACAGCTTGCCCCCAACACTATGTTTGAGTGTCAGCCTAGACTGAGAGTTCAAAATCCTGACTAACACAATCTCCTGACGAACGAGCCGATGGCCACAAGGTGAATCAAGCTGAGAATTCAAGATCTCAAGTCACGTTAGTGTGGGATTCCCCAAAGTTTAGCTCTTACTAATCTGCACCTGACACTTTCCAGAATTTAGCTAAACCGGTTGCGTCCCTCTTGAGAGAGAGAGAGAGGGAGAGAGAGACATAGAGAGCTATAATAACTGTCCAAAAAGTTAGAGAGATAATCTCCCTGTTTTACCATAGTAAGCCTGGATGTCTTATATAAAAAAGTACCAGCCACTTTAGGAGACAAAATAAATAAAATGTTTGGCAATCTTTGTACAAAGGTATAAACCGCTTGGTGGGGGGGGTGGTGTAATCGGGTTAGGCATCATTCAGCAACACTTGCTGTGGTTAGGAAGCAGAATAAAGCAATGCTCTTCACTCTCTGTTTCTCTCTCCAACAGATACGTTACAATTCAACCCTCTTTTTCCAATCTATTAAATATGCAGATAAAATAAACACAAATACATTAATGAAATAACTTACCCTGTTCAGAGCGTGAAATAGATATAGTTGAAGTTTAAGAGGTCTTCTATTCCCTAGCCGTGTCTTAGGGGCTTGTGGAAAAAAAAGGGCAAGACACTGAGAGATAAGATATTGAGAGAGAGAGAGATAGAGAGAGAGAGAAAAAGTCAGCCTACGAACAGCCTGTTTTTGTGCTTGCCTCTTCACGTTTTTCAAAACTATTTTCTTTGGCTCCACAAAGGACGGAGAATGGAAGTTCCCTCTCCAAGCCAAACACTTTCCGCTTGAGTGCCTGTGAGTGGCGAAATCTCTCTGCGGTGGCTGCCTGGCTAAGCTGCAGCAGTAACAAAGCTTCCTGTTCTGTCTGAATCATAGCCTCTTCGGTTAGAGCTCGGGCACTTCCACCCAGCCCAGCACTGCACGAGCTACGGTTGCGTTACAGTCAGACTGTGACTGACTATCGTTTCATATTTCCTGTTATTATTAATATTAATTCTTGCATTTGACATGAAGTTGTGATGATTATAATTACTGTCGTTATTGCATTTATTCCAACGTGTCCCACTTTGTGTCTTGTGCAAGCAGGAACCAGTACCCACTTGTTAATCACTCTTTGCATTTAATACAGCGCCTTATTATATACCGAGACCCTCCTCACAGTGCTTCACAGGCCATACTGCAAAGTGCAGTGTGTTTGCGGACAGGCGGACTGGCTTAGATGGGAAATTCAGAGTAGCCCGAGTGCCCCAGTTAATATTTCTCGATTTTTACCATCCCGAGTCTGACATCTGTGTGAGTGACAAGTCAGACCTGCCAATCATCCCCCAGAGCCCACCCTCCCTCGTGAATGACAGCTACAATAGCCAATGAGCGGTCGGGTCCCGCCCTCTTGTTTAAGTTGTGGCTGAGTTTTTAGGGGGGTTTTATCTGGAAACGCCACAAAAATAAAATCAATTATGAATAATAATAATTCATAATACTAATAAGAATCTTAATAATAATATGAATGATAAAAACTATAATAAATTGGTCATTTCTATCCATCACTGTTCGTGGGACACTGCTGTGCGCAATTGGCTGCCGCATTTCGCCTACATATATACAGTCAATTCACTTTACGGTATATTCTGTGAAGCGCTTTGAGACATCTAGAAGGTGTGAAAGGTGCGGTATCAAATGCAAGGATTATTACTATTATAAGAGAAGAGTGTTTCTCCTGGTCAACAATTTACCAGATTAAAATTAGTCATTCACTTTATGGCTTTATTAGATAATCTCTGTTCCCTGTGCGCAAATTTGGCTGCTGTGTTGGTCCCTCCACTCCTCTGCACCCCCCTACCTCTCTGACCTCCTCTCTCCTCACAACAGTACCTGTTGCCTTTGCTCTACCGGGTCTGGCTTCCTCCTTGTCCCCCGAATCCTCCACTCCACCATCGGTGGCCATGTCACTACGACCCAAGGCTCTGGAATTCCCTCCCTCACTCCTTTCGCCCCCCCCCCCCCCCACCCCCCCCTTCCTATTTTCATGTCTCGGCTAAACACCATTCTTTTCGACTGCGCTTTCGATCACCTTTTTCCCCCATCCCCTGGCTCAGTCCCGGGATGTGTTATTGCAAAGCGCTCTGAGACTACCCCTGGTGTGGAGTGAGGGTGCTGTAGAAATTTAAGTTGTTGTTGTTTTGTAGAACACCTGATCAGGTGCTATATCACTTTTCATATCAAATGCAAGGATTATTATTAAGTAATCCTGATCTTCGCTTTTACTAACTAATTTAAATAATGTTAACTCGGCACTGAACTCACCGACCAGAGGAAATTATGTCTTTGCATCGACTCTTATCAAAATTGATACCAACAGTATATATCCTGTGAAGCTCATTGAGATGTTCCGATGATAATGTGGGTGATGATATGATAAGGCACTGTAGCAAACTCAAACTACAACAGAAAAGCGACCGCAGATGTGTTATATAAACTCTGTGAATGACGCAACTGGTCGCCAAAATCTGAGATAAACATTTCAAACCACGCACAAAATTGCTTGATGATCCACTAAGTGTGAGTGTTGACCCAATTTGTGATTAACCACTACCAGGTCGCCCTCGCCAACCTCCACATTCCCACTGACCAACCTCCTGTCCTCCACGCCACCACCAACCTCAACGCCAAAGGGTCTCTCACTAACCCCCTCATTAATCTTCTCACTAAACCCCTCAGTGACCCCCTAACCTCCTTGTTGCATATTAACTTTAACAACAAGTGATAATTAAGTATGGTGTGTTGCATATTTGAATTAACAACATAAGTGGCAATTAAGTATGGGACAAGTACATAAAGATTCTGGGGAATAATGAGAGGGAAAGAAGGTATTGGAGAGGAGCTGGATTGTAAAGTTGCAATAAAGATTAGATTGAATCAACATTGTGTATTGTGTTTTAAAGAACATTACACTCCCCACTAAACCCCTCACTAACCAGTACCTGATGGAGCAGTGGATAGAGCTACAGGTTATGGACCAGGAGCTCGCTGGTTCGAAACCTAGGTCCTTGCTGTGTTGGTCGATGCACAGGGTGGCTGAATCCATCCATGGTCCTACAAGGGTTGGGGAGGAGAACATCTGCCAGGTTTCCTGCTCCCTCTACAGCAACCTCTGGTGGTTGTGTGCACATAATAATAATAAGCCTTCCATTAATATAGTGCCTTTCACATCTTATCGACGTCTCAAAGCGCTTCACAGAATATACTGTAAAGTGATTTAACTGTATATTTGTGGGCGAAACGCGGCAGCCAATTGCGCGCAGCAGCGTCCCCACAAACAGTCGTGGATTGAAAATTACCAAGTTTTATTATTGTGGTTTTTTGGGAGACGGATTATTATTAGGGTGTGGAGTAAGGAAACTTGCCCAAGGTTTCACTCTGACCTGCCTGGATTTGAACACAGGTCTCACACTTGTAAGGTGAGTGCTCTTCACAGTATATTCTGTGAGGCATTTTTAGACATCGATAAGATGTGAAGGTCAAATTGCTTTCATTCTATGCTATGAAGCTCTGTGTTTCTGTGGTTGTGAACCAGGGCATTGCAGTTCACAGCATTTTGCTCAGCCTTGGCGATATATTAGCTTAGCCTTTCAGGAAACATTGTTCTCACACATCCACACAACACTGTGTCAGGAACAACAACAAAATTACATTTGTATAACGCCAAGACAAACAACTTGGAAACAAATGCAGGAACAAGGCAATACAGTTTACAGGAAATTCAAAAAACGGCTGCAGAAAGAAATTTGGAACTGCAGGCAAAATGCATCAGGTGAAATTCGTTGCAGTAACGTGAAACAAAAATGAGCAATGGGGCTTACTGGTGTCTAACACCTACTCTACCTCTTGAACCTCTACAAACTGCACTTTTATGGCTCAGTGGGCACTGGCTTGCTCCATGTCCACCACTACCCATCCCACCACTGGCTTAAGGTATCCAGCCTATCTAGCATCACCCCACCCCCAAATAGTATCGGCTGAAGCTTGTATTCGCATAAGTGAACCCTTTTACACCTCCTTAATTGGGGTTGTTATTCCTGTTCTCCCATCCATAGCTCATCATAACTAATTGATCACTTGGACATTATCCAGATGTCCACATCACTCCCACCCTCACCCATCTCCACTGGGTCCCCATCCCCCGGAGGATCGAATTCAAGATTCTCATCCTCACTTTCAAGGCCATTCACTGCCTTGCCCCCGCCTATCTCTGCTGTCTCCCCATCATTCTGCCTGTTCTTCCTCTTTGACTGTGCCTTCGGCTCCCCCCCTAACTCTTCCCCTACTCCGACCCTCGCCGCTCTGCTCGGATCCTGAACTAACTCTTCAATGCCTTGGGACATCCCCCCGACGTGAAAGGTGCTATACAAGTGTAATTTTATTGCTGATGTTGTCAGCGCCTTGGGATGTCCTCTCGATGTGAAAAGCGCTATATAAATGTAAGTTTTAATTGATTAATTGTCAAGAAATAGACAATCTGAAGGCCAGGGTTGTAGGGAGTTGTTATTCAACTCCTCCTGTTATCGTATACACCTCAGCTTGCCCTCAATGTGCTCTCTTGCTTTCTTTTCATCCATACTTAGCGCCTTTCACGTCGGGAGGACGTCCCAAAGCACTGAACAGTCTGGTCGGGACCCTAGTGGGATGAGTGGGGGGAGGAGTGGATGGGGGGTGCGAGGGTAGGGAGGAGGGGAAGGAGAGTGGGAGAGGGGGAAGAGTTAGTGGGGCAGTCGAAGGCACGGTTGAAGAGGAAGGTCTTGAGACCGGCCTTGAAGGAGGAAAGGGAGGAAGCAAGGCAGAGGGGCTGCGGGATGGAGTTCCACAGTGTGGGAGCAGAGAGGCTGAAAGCCTGGCCGCTGATGGTTGGGCGGTTAGGGTGGAGCAGGCCTGAGTCTGCTGAACGGAGGGTGCGGGCAGGCTAATAGGGAGACAGTAGGTTAGAGAGATAGGCGGGGGCAAGGCCGTGAATGGCATTGAAAGTGAGGACAAGGATCTTGAATTTGATCCTCTGGGTGGCTTTATAAAGCTACTTTCTAAAGCTAATATGTTTTCTAATTATATTGCTAAGCATCTATTACAACAAGACCCAAGGCTTGGGGTGTGGTTTGGGATAGCTGCTGGAGTCTAACCAAATGCATAACTTGCCATTGATATCACTGTCTGGTAAATTTTCTTGCTGCTTGTCCAGCTCGGAGCATCCAGCCCAACACCTCTTCTCACCAATTTTGTTGCAATTCCCCCCTTTGCTTCACAACATTAACACTTCTTTAAACGATCCATCTCCTGCCCTCTATCCCATTTTCTCCCTTTTCTTCTTTGTCCTGCCTCCCCCTCTCTGCTAATCCTTAAAAGGCGTCTCCCTCCCAACATGCCCCAGTTCTGACGAAGAGTCGTGGGCTCACTTTTTTGACTCACATTTCCTTTCTCCATAGATGCTGCCTGACCTGCTGAGTGTTCGCAGAGACGCCTGTTTTTGTTTCAGATTTCCAGCATCTGCAGTATTTTGCGTTTTCATTCGGTCTAACTTGTCTATGCCGGGTTTTATATTTCACAGAGTCCCCATT
This sequence comes from Hydrolagus colliei, assembly GCA_035084275.1. Taxonomy (NCBI): domain Eukaryota; kingdom Metazoa; phylum Chordata; class Chondrichthyes; order Chimaeriformes; family Chimaeridae; genus Hydrolagus; species Hydrolagus colliei. Next base: position 28,965,027 of record CM068745.1, read on the forward strand.
TCTTATTCCGTTCCCCTCAGCACCAAATGCAAAGCACTCTGACACTATTCCCCAGGGGCTGTATAAGTGAAAGTTTTTGTTATTGTTGTAGACACTACATACCACCTGTGAAGGGCACAACATTAATGCAAGTTATAATATAATAATAATCCTTGCATTTGATATAGCGCTTTCCACGTCTTCTAGAGAAGAACAAAATTACACTTGTAATAGTGCCTTTCACATCAGGAGGATGTCCCAAGGTGCTGGACAGTTACTGCTTCAAACCTGAGCTGAGGATAGGGGGAGGGGAAGAGGCGAGACTTGGAGGAGGCCAGGGAGGGGGCGAGGCGAAGGGACTGGGGGATGGAGTTCCAGAGTAGGGGGCAGAACGGCTGAAGGCTCATCCGCCAATGGTTGGACGGGTGGGTTGGGGGTCGTGGAGCAGACCAGAGCCTGCTGAACGGAGGGGGCGGGTAGGTTGGTAAAGGAATAGTAGGTCACGGATGTAGGGTGGGGCGAGGTTGCGGAGGGCTTTAAATGTGAGGACCAGGATCTTGAATAGATCTTCTGGATGATGGGGAGCCAATGGAATTGGGCAAGGATGGGGGAGATGGGGTCACGGAGTTTGGAACACTAAAGGTCACGGGTCGCAGAGTTCTGGATTATCTGCAGCCTGTGGAGGGAGGAATTGGGAAGGCAGAACAGCAGGGCGTTTGTATAATCGAGCCGGGATGTAATGAAGGTGTGGATAAGGGTTTCAGCGGCTTTGGTGGTGAGGTAGTGGCGGAGTCGGTCAATGTTGAGGAGATGGGGAAAGGCAGAGAGAGTAATTGTTTGGATGTGGAGGAGGAAACACAGTTGAGGGTGGAACAAGACAGCTAGGTTCCTGACTGGCTTAGTGAGGTTGAGTGTGCAACCATGGTTGATGCCACCAGTGCCTGATGCCAATCAGTAAGGTCTCCTTCAAAACGTCTCATAGAGCTTCATAGGATATACTGTAAAGTGAATTGACCATATATTTGTGGGCGAAACTATTACAACAACAGTTGTTGCTGTTGTTGCATGGGACTTCTATTCTTATACATGTTGGGATTACTTCAGTGAGGTTCCATTTTGTGTCAACATGTTCCTCCTAAACTCCCTTTTAGATCTGCTGCCTCATATTTGTGATGGGTGGAAGTAGTTCCACTTAGTTCAGATTCTCAGAAACTTATTATTGCTCTCGCCAGGCAATACCTCGAATCCTGCACAGAGCTCCAGTCTCTGTCAAGTAAAGTGGGGGCCAATCAGGCCATAGAGGCAAAGACACACTGAGCAACAGGGATCAAAATAATAATAATCCTTCCATTTGATATAGTAACAATCTGAAATAATGACAGTCCAGCTCCTTAGGACATCCTCCTGACGTGAAAGGCGCTATACAAGTGTAACTTTGTTGTTATTGATTAGGTACTACTACCACAACAACAACAACAACAAAATTAGTGCCAGGAGGATGTCCCAGGGCGTTAATCATGCATTTGAGACTTCTCAAAGTGCTTTGCAGAATATACTATAAAGTGAATTGACTCCGAATTGAAAGTGAATTCAGGATGGATCACCAGAAATGTTCTTTCTTTTTATTAGAAGAAGAATCCTTACATTTAATGTAGGGCTTTTCACATCTTCTAGATGCCTCAAAGCGCATCACAGAATATACTGTGAAGTGAATTGACTGTATATTTGTGGGTGAAACGTAGCAACAAAAACAACAACAACAAATTACACTTATAGAGCGCCTTTCACGTCGGTAGGATGTCCCAAGGTGCTGCACAGGAGGCGTGTGACCCGAACTGGGAGGGGAGTGTTCGGGAAGGGGTGAGACACGTAGGGGAGGTCGAAAAATTTGGGGTGGAACAAAAGGCGCGGTCGAAGAGGAAAGTCTTCAAACTGGCCTTGAAAGAGGAAAGGGAAGAAACAAAACGGAGGGATTGGGGGATGGTATTCTATAGGGTGGGAGCGGAGAAACTGAAAGCCCGGCCTCCGATGGTGGGGCGGTTCGGACGGGGGGCTTGGAGCAGGCCAAGTCCTGTTGAACGGAGGGTCCGGGTGGGCTTGTAGGGTGAAAGTAGATTGGTTAAATAGGGCGGGGCAAGGCCATGTAAGGCCTTGAAGGTGAGGACGAGGATCTTGAACTCGATCCTCTGGAGAATGGGGAGCCAGTGGAGACGGGCGAGGGTGGGGGTTATATGGTCGCGGAGGCGGGTGCGGGATAATACACGGGCTGCAGAGTTTTGAATGACCTGCAGCCTGTGAATGGAGGAACTGGGGAGGCCGGCGAGGAGAGAGTTTCCATAGTCCAGCCTCGAGGTGATGTACGCATGCACGAGTGTTTCAGCAGCGCGGGGGGTAAGATAGTTGCGGAGCCTGGCAATGTTGCACAGGTGGAAATAATCAGTGCCGGTCAAGGTACGGATGTGGGGGAGGAAGGAGAGTTTTTGATCGAACATGATGCCGAGGTTCCTGATTGGCTTTGTGAGGTGGAGAGTGCAGCCTTGGATGTTGAGGCTGGCAGCACCCGATGTGCGAAGGCGCTGGCTTGAGCCGATCAGGAGGGCCTCGGTCTTACTCACGTTCAATTGCAGGAAGTTGTCCCTCGTCCAGGACTCAATGTCGGACAGACATGCTGTCAGAACATCGATGGTCTGGGGGTTGAGGGATGAGGCAGAAAGGTACAGCTGGGTGTCGTCCGCAAACATGTGGAAATTTACCCCATGTTTGCGGATGACAACACCCAGAGGGAGTGTGTAAAGGGTGAAAAGGAGGGGGCCGAGGACAGAGCCCTGAGGGACGCCATGAGAAACTGTGCGGGGGTTTGAGGAAAAACCGTTGGAAGAAACAAAGTGTAAACGGTGGATCAGGTAGGAATAGCAGCCAATTGTGCACAGCAGTGTCTGCACAAACAGTCGTGGATTGAAATGACCGATTTATTATAGGTTTTTTTTTGGGGGGGACAAATTATTATTAGGCATGTGGAGTAAGGAAACATGCCCAATGTTTCGCCCTGATCTGCCTGGATTCGAAACACAGTTCTAACACATGCAAGGCAAGTTTTCTAACCACTGAGCTACAGGGGTTATTAAAGAGTGGACGGGGTAACAGAAATGGCAGTTGAGGCCAGGACACTTCGATTCATCAAGAAACAGCTCGATACTGGGATGGGAGGTTGGTAAGGGTGGAATAATCTGGATGTTGCTGTTTTGTCTCTCTGAGTCAAAGAGAAGACATTTTTACTCTCATCTATCTCCTTCCTGCCACAGAGGAGCCTCCTGCAAGATAAAACATGAAATAAAATAGCCACTTGCCTCTGAATCAAAACCAATAGCAGATACAGGGTTCTGGAATAGAAGGAATTAGAAGGGGTAATACCATATAGTGTCATATTAGACATGTCAAAGCACTTCACCGAACATACTATAAGGTGAATTAACTGCAAACATGTGGGCAAAACGTGGCAGCCATTTGCTCACAGCAGTGTCCCACAAACAGTCGTGGATTGAAATGACCAATTTTTAAAACATTTTTATTTGGGGAGGTGGGAGGGATTATTTAATAATAATCCATTAGGTGTGTGGAGTAAGGAAACTTGTCAAGGTTTCGCCCTGCCTGGAATTGAACCCAGGTCCCTTGCTTGTAAGGCGAGTGTAAGGGGCTGGATGAGAACAAATTTCTTGCAGCTGAATGTTGACAAGACGGAGGCCATACTCCTTGGCTCTCGTCAACGTCTCCATTCGCACGGCTCTCACCTCCTCCACCTTCCCGGCCTGCCCCTAAAACTCACCGAACCTGTGCGCAACCTTGGCATCAGGTTCGACCCCCAAGTGTCCTTCCTCCCCCACATCCGGTCCGTCACCAGCACTGCCTTCTACCACCTCCGACGGATCGCCAGTCTCCAGCAATACCTCACCTTAAAAGCCGCCGAAACCGTGGTCCACGCCTTTGTCACCTCTCGGCTGGACTACTGCAACACCCTCCTCACCGGTCTCCCCTCCACCACTATCCACAAAAAACAGCTTATCCAGAACTCTGCTGCCCGCATACTCACCCGTTCTAAGCTTCGCTCCCCCATTACCCCAGTCCTTGCCAGACTTCACTGGCTCCCTGTCCCAGAGAGGATCGACTTCAAGATCCTCACCCTTGTTTTTAAATCCCTCCACACCTCTGCACCCCCCTATCTCACTGATCTCCTCTCCCCACAACCCAGCACCCGCTGCCTTCGTTCCTCCGGGTCTGGCCTCCTCCATGTCCCCTGAGTCCTCCGCTCCACCCTCGGCGGCCGTGCCTTTAGCCACTACGCCCCGAGGCTCTGGAACTCCCTTCCTCACTCGCTTCGCCTCGCCCCCTCTCTTCCCAGTTTCAGGTCACTGTTGAAGACCTTTCTCTTCGACCGAGCTTTTCGTCACCTTCCTGCCCCTGCTCCTGGCTCAGTCCCGGGACCCGTAACTATGAAGCGCTCTGAGACGCCTTCTGGCGTGGAGGGCACTATATAAATCGAAGTTGTTGTTGTTGCAGTGTTCTAACCACTGAGCTACAGGACTCCACATTAAGCCCTTGTATTTGGTATTATGCTTTATTACATTAAGAAGGTGTCTCTGTTAGTCCTTAAAAACCTCTCCCAACCAACGTGCCCCAGTTCTGCTGAAGAGTTGACTCTGTTGACTTGTTTTCCTTTCTCCATAGATGCTGCCTGACCTGCTAAGACTTCCCAGCGATTTCTGTTTTTGTTCCATAGATACTGTTCCTGATATTGAAATGCTGTCAATTACCCAACCAAGTTTTCAAACCACCCAGTTCGAATGTTTCCACACAAACAAATAGTGAAGCTTGAAATTTCGGACCATAACAGCTCACCTTCCCCCTTCCCCTCTTTTGCGAGCAGTACCACATCATCCGGGTCCCAGACACACCTTTTCTCTCTCTGATCTGCCTGTTCTGTTACAATTCCCCTGCTCTTTGTTTCACATTAATAATGCCTCTTCTCTCTCTGTTTTGTTACAAACACTTTGTTTTGCACCATTAGCACCTCAAGTCAAGATCCCAGTCCTCACATTTAAAGCCCTCCACAACCTCGCCCCACTCTGCACCCGTGATCTCCTATCCCCTTACCGACCTACCCGCCCCCACTGCTCAGCAGACTCTGGCCTGCTTCATGTCCCACCCACCCAACCATTGGCAGGCGAGCCTTCAGCCATTCTCTCCTCACCTCTGGAACTCCATCCTGAAGTCCCTCCACCTCGATCCCTCCCTGGCCTCCTTCAAGTCTCGCCTCTTCCCCTCCCCCTGTCCTCAGCTTGAGTCCGAAGCAGTAACTGTCCATAGATGCTGCGTGACCTGCTGATTTCTGTTTTTGTTTGAGTCAAAGTTTAACTTGGCAGCCAATAATTTCGGTAACAGCAAGTGGGTTGTGGTGTTAAGAGTTGAGCGATTGTTCATCTGGTTTCTTCTAAGTGACAGCCAGGTGACTAAAACGTTCTGGTACCATTACAATGTCTAATACATTTTAATGTACTGATTATAGATGATAATAATTCTTGCATTTGATATCGCACCTAATTACATATTCGAGTCTTGAAGAGCAGAATTTTCTTTGGATAAATAGGGTAGTTATCACGACTTTTTGGTCACCCAGTAATAATAATAACCCTGCATTTTATATAATGCTTTTCACATTTTATTGATGTCTCAAAGCACTTCACAGAATATACTGTAAAGTGAATTGACTGTATGTTTGTGGACGAAACACGGCAGCCAATTGTGTACAACAGTGTCCCACAAACAGTCGTGGATTGAAATTACCAATTTTTTTTTTTAGGGGGCTTATTATTAGGCATGTGGAGTAAGGAAACTTGCCCAAGGTTTCACCCTGCCAGGAATATAAATGCAATTTTGTTGTTGTTGTTGTTGCCGGGAATCAATCTCAGATCTCTTGTTTGAATTGCAAGTGCTCTAACCATTGAGCCACATGGATTCAAAGACTCCATAGGGTTTTGAAGAGGAAATAATAGGAATGAAAAGTGAGAAGCTGGGACATGATGACCGGTTCTAGGGCCTTGCAAATCTAACACAACAACATGCATTTATTTCATGCTCTTCAAGTGGGAAAGTGATCTGGAGCGCTTTGCGGTGGCGGAGTCTGACTACGAGCCAGCAAGATGGAGCTGGGGGAGGGAACGAGGGAGGGCGGAGGCGACCATAAACACGACCAAAAAGGAAGGTCTTTACGTGGCATTTGAAGGTGGGGAGGGGTAAGGCGGAGGGATGAACGGAGAGAGTTCCAGAGTTTGGGGGCGTATAAAATGAGAGAAAAATGTTGTTAGTAATCTTACTTACATAGAACTATACAGAACAATATGGCACGTCAACAGGCAATCCAACCAGCTCAGGGTGGGAGCCAAGGGGAGCAGGGAAGGATGACCAAAATCCTGGTCAAAGATGTAAAACTTGAGATGGATGTTGAAAGAGATAAGTCAGATGGACTCCAGAATGGCTGAAAGCCCAACGGCTGATTGTGTGTTGGACAGGCAGTGGGGACAATGCAACAGGGCAGTGTTCTGTGAACATAGGGCATGACTGGGTCTGTGTGGTTGAAGGAGGTTACAGAGCTAGGGTGGAGGCAAGATCATGGAGGGCATTGGTGTGTGAGAACAAGGGTCATGATCTCAGGCTGGTGGGGATGGGAGCCATTGGACCCGAGCGAGGATGGAGCTATATTGTTGTATTTATAAATCTGTTGTGTTTTGCCACAAGCACAGTTTCCAGCAGTGAGTGAGTTGCACATTCTCACCACCCTCTGTGGGTAGAGGTTCTTTGTAAACTCCCTATAATGTCTACTTTCAGTATAAAGTGAAGTTCTGTAGTTTAGCTGTGAGAGCACTTTGAGGAGATGGAAGAATTATCCCAAGGGAGTTAGTAACCTCTGAAGAATACATCTGTACATGAAGCATGCTGAGGAATGGAGAAAGTAAAAAGAGAAAAAAAAGATAGAATTGTGGGAGAATGGTCCTGTAGAGCATTGGTTAGAGCACTGGCCTCGCAAGCTAGAGAACCTGGATTCAATTCCCGGGAAGGGTGATATGGTGGGCAACAACAACAACAACAACAAAATTGTAATTGTACAGCACTTTTCACGTCCCAAGGCGTTGAAAGTTTCCTTAAGCCACACAACGCTGTTCAGCTAGCAGTAAGTAGGAATCTGGTTTTAGTCAATTGGGCAGATCGCTTTATTAAACCCTTGAAAAAATTAATAATAATTTGGTCACTCAATCCATTATAGTTACTCCTGTGTGCAATTGGCTGCCGCGGTTTGCTCACAATATATTCAGTCAATTCACTTGACAGTAGGGTCCGGTGATATATCGATATATCGCTAAAACCCAATATAGTTTTCATATCGATACGCCGATATAGACATTTCAAAAATATCGATATATCGAAAAATCGATATATCGAGGTAAAAAATCAGAATGCGCGCACACTGAACTACAAGACCCAGAATGCTCATCTCTATACACAATGCACAGACCGAGGTGCAAAGCCGCCATATTGTATTCATAGTCCTCGAATACAATATACAGGTATGCACGGAGTGGGGGGCGAGAGAAGGCTGGGGTGGGGGGTGAGGGGGAGAGAGAAGGCTGGGGGGGTGAGGGGGAGAGAGGGCTGCGGGGGGGGTGAGGAAGAGAGAGACGGCTGGAGGGGGTGAGGGGGAGAGAGACGGCTGGGGGGGGGGGTGGGGAGAGAGACGGCGGGGGGGGGGGGTGGGAGAGAGAGATGGCGGGGGGGAGGCTGGGGGGGAGAGAGAGACAGCTGGTGTGGGGGGAAGGGGTAAGAGATGGCTGGGGTAAGAGACGGCTGGGGGGGGTGGGAGAGAGACGGCAGCGGGGGGAGGGAGAGAGAGATGGCTGGGGGGTGTGGGGGGGAGACGGACGGTGGGGGGGGGTGGGGGGAGAGAGACGGCTGGGGGGGGTGTGAGACAGCGCGGGGGGTGGGGGGGGGAGAGACGGGGTGGATGTGATAATATACAGATAGATAGAGATGGGGGGGATGTGAGAGAGACACAGAGACACAGACAGAAAAACACAGAGATGGAGAGAGTGAGAGACACAGAGAAAGATATTTACCTCCTGAGGAGATAGGCCCCGAATGCGCGCGCACCCGGAATGTGCGCACTCCGAATTCGCATGCCGAGCACGCATGCGCAGTACGAAAAAGTCAAAAATATCGATATTTCGGTATATCTCGATATGAGCCAATCGATATATCTAAATCGGAAAATTTCCATATCGACGGACCCTACTTGACAGTGTATTCGGTGAAGTGCTTTGAGACATCCCAAAGATGTGATTCTGTGCTATAATTAATGCAAGAATTATTATATTATTATTTACTAGCTGTACCCATTGCAACTTTGCTTGCAACCAAAGGATCCAATATTGAATATAAATTGACATGCAGACAGACACACACAGACATTTTGTTTAGACATTACACTCAGCTGCGAGGACTCAGTGGGAGGGATGCTTTAATATATTTTGTTTCACAAACTCTGTCTCTCTCTCACTCTTTCTCTCAATGTTGCTCAATCTCTCTTAGTGTCTCTCTCAGCCTCACTCCCAGTCTCTCTCTGTAAGTCTCTTTCACTCACAATCTGTCTCCCTCATATTCTCAGTCTGTCTCTGTTTCTTTATCTATCTTAGGTCTCTCTCTCAGTCTCTGTCTCTCTTGGTCTCTCTCTCTGAGTCTGTCTCTCTTGGTCTCTCTCCAAGTCTCCCACTATCTCAGTCTTTCTCTCTTTCATTGTTCCTCCCTCTCTCCCAGTCTCTCTCTCGATCCCTCTAACTCAATCTCTCAATCTCACTCTCTCCAACCCAATCTTTCACTCTTACTCTCTCTCCCTATCTCAGTGTCTCTCAGTCTATTTCTGTTTGTCTTTGTTAGTCCCACCCTCTAAGACTCTCTCACTATCTCAGTCTCTCTATTTCTCTCCCTCTCTCTCTGTGTTTCTCAAACTCTCTTTCCCGCTTTCTCTCTTCCAGAATCTCTTTCTCAGTCTCTGTTTGCTTCTGACTCTCAGTCTGCCCATCTGTCTTTCTCTATCTCCCCCATCGTCTCTCTCGCTCTCTCTCACTCTCACTCAGTCTCTCTCTCTGTCAATCTCTCTCCTCTTAGTCTCTCTATCTGTCTTTCGCTCAGTATCTCCATCTGTCCCCCAGGATGACAATCATAACAACCAAAAACGAGTGCCATAATAATAATTGTTGCATTTGATATAGTGTTTTTCACGTCTTCTAGACGTCCAAAAGCGCTTCACAGAATATACTGTAAAGTAAATTGACTGCATCTGTGCCACATATTTGCCCTGGCCAACAAGAGAAAACTTGGTCTAGTGCTTCATGGCAGTTTGTTGGACATTGCTGCTCTCAAATGCTGCTTGCCACATCAGCCTGCAAAATCATCACACATTGCTCTCCATCAGATCCTGTGAAGCGCTTAGAGGAATTTCCTCACTGTGATAGGATCCTGCATCAAATGGTCATATTTATGTTTGCGTTCAAGTGTGATGCGACTGATAAAAAAATCCAAAAAATGACGACTCCCATCGGATACATTGGATGATTGGATGAGTTTCAACAAAGCCGGGAAACGTTTAGTGCTTACATTGAGTGATTGGAGATGTTTTTTGCTGCCAATAATATTGTTGAAATTGAAGCTTCTGAAGATAACGCTGCAAGTGTAAATACAGCAGTGCAAGAAAGAATGAGAGCAATCTTTCTGACAGAAGTGGGTCCCGATGTGTATGAAACAGTGAAGAATTTGTTAACCCCAGCTAAGCCTAAGGACACACCATTGAAGGACATCCATGAAAAGCTTACAGAACACTATGACCCAAAGCCATTAGAGATTGCAGAAAGTTACTGATTTGGTACCAGATGTGAATTACCAGAGGAAAACATTGGCAGTTTTATTGTAGCATTGAAAAAGCTGTCGATACACTGCAATTTGGGGGATTTCCAGGACTGTGCATTATGAGATCGGTTTGTGTGCGGACTGAAGAGCGACCATATCCGAAGCAAATTAATGACAATGTCACAGCTAACATTTGATTTAGCATGTAAAACTGCCTTATCTATGGACATGGCTGAGAGAGATTCAAAAGAAGTTCGAGCAAGCTATTGCCTAACAGTGGGGGAGGTAGACAAGCTGCAGGTGTGCAAACCGAAATTCAAAGCACCTGTGAGTCGACCTCTAGGGAAGAGAAGCTGGAATAATGCAAAGTCATGCTATCGATGTCTGGGTTCTCATCCAGCACAATCTTGCCCTTTCACGAAAGCGGAGTGTTATTCGTGCTGTAAGACTGGGCATCTTGCGAAGGCTTGTTTCAAGACCAAGGGGACAAATGCGGTCAAGAAAAATTGTCAGTTTCTGCATACGGTTGAGCGACATCAGGAGAGCAAGGACTCTGAGGAGCTAGTGGAGATCAACATGATCTACAACCCAAAAGCGTCCAGTAGCAAGTCGCATGGCATCAAGGTCCAAGTAACATTGGATGGAGTTCCAGTAATCATGGAAGTTGATACTGGAGCAGCAGTCAGTGTGGTGTCTGAAACACTGTACCAAGAAAAGCTGAGCAAGAATAAGCTACAAACAGCAAGGGTCGAGCTGCGTAGCTATGGAGGAGAGCTCATCCCAGTTGTGGGTAGAGTGTGTGTTCCTGTTAAATACAAGAATCAATGTGCAGATTTGCCAATTCTTGTGGTGAAGGTAGAAAAACCAGCATTACTTGGTAGAAATTGGATGAAATCGATGAAATTAGATTGGCAAGAAATCTTCCATGTGCAAATCTCGTTCACAACACAGGAAGAGGTGATAAAGAAGCATCCGACGGTGTTCAATGAATCCAGTGTACCCATCAGCGGATACAAAGCGAGTGTAGGAGTGCAAGGTGAAGCAAGGCCAGTGCACTATAAGCCATGCCCAGTGCCATACGCAATGAGAGAAAAAGTAGAAAAAGAACTGAAAAGACTGGAAAAATAGAACATTATCAGTAAAGTACAACAAAGTAATTGGGCAACTCCCATTGTTGTAGTTCCAAAATCTGACGGTAGTATCAGAATCTGTGGGGACTACAAGGTAACAGTGAATCGAGTTCTTGAGTGTAGTCCACCTGACACATTACCAAATGTAGAAGATTTGTTCAACACATTGGTAGGTGGTAAAGTATTTTCTAAAATGGACTTGTCAAACGCTTATTTACAGTTAGAGTTAGATGAGAAGTCAAAGGTGTACTTGACTATCAACACTCATATGGGCCTGTACTAATACAATAGGCTACCATTTGACATTGCGTCAAGCCCAGGAATTTTCCAAGGGGTCATGACTCAGATTCTAGAGGGAATGGATGGGGTAATATGCTACCTTGATGACATACTCATCTCTGCGCCAAATAGGCAGGTTCATGATGTAAGGCTACACATGGTGTTACAAAGGTTAGAGAAACACCAAGTACGTGTCAAGGCTCACAAATGTGAGATGTTTAAAGAGTCGGTAGAGTACCTAGGGCACAAGGTAGACAAAGATGGATTGCACCCAACCCAGAGTAAGGTTGAGATGGTCAGGAACGCGCCCATTCCGAGAAACACATCTGAGCTATCTTGGGATCATTCTTGGGATTGTTGCATTATCATGGAAAATTCATTCCAAATTTGGCAACCTTTATACACCCCTTGAATGAGCTTTTGATGAAAGATGTACCATGGAAATGGACACCTGAATGTGACCAGGCTTTCAAGTCATGTAAAAAACAGCTAGTAGATGGTACAATGCTGGTACACTATGATGTCACAAAGACAATCAAGCTAGCGTGTGATGCCTCCCCATACGAGGTTGGTGTGGTTATCTCTCATGTGTTAGAAACAGGGGAAGAGAGACCGATAGCTTTCGCTTCTAGAACCCTGAGTAGTAGTGAGAAAAACTACACCCAAATAGAGAGAGAAGCTTTGGCCTTGATTTTTGGAGTTAGGAGATTCCACAAAAACTTGTATGGTCGCAAGTTCATCATTGAAACAGACCATAAACCTTTGACGGCCATCCTAAATCCAAAATCATGGGAACCTACTCTAGCAGCTGCCAGAATGCAAAGATGGTCATTGATTTTGTCAGCATACTAGTATGACATGCAATATCGTAGGTCAGCAGACCATGGTAATGCCGATGCAATGTCGAGGTTACCCTTAGCATCAGAAATGAAACCCAACAGGGAAGATGTGTTCTATTTTTCCTATATTGAAGAGCTGCCAGTCACATCAAGTGACATCAGCAAGGCAACTCGTAGGGACAGGGTTTTATCCAAGGTGCACCCGAGAACAAGATTTTCATTGTTAAAACCCAACTTAGCACAAACGGTAGAAGGAAAAGAGGAGAGACAGAGAGAGAACCATGATAGAGGTAAAAGACAGAAAGCTAGAGTTAAACCAAAAAGTTAAAGTGAAGAACCATCATTACAAATGAGTAAAGTGGGTACCAGGAAAAGTAGTGAAAATATGTGGACTGCGCACCTATTTGGTCAGGATGTTTAAAAGTGGCAAACTCAGATTTGTTCATATTGATCATATCTTACCTATACAAGTACAGGAAGAGTGGAGAGGAATGGATAAATCTAATGAACCGAATAGTTTTAGACCAACAAATGAGTCAGTAAAGGTAACAGAGGGCCCAACAGAAAACCACAATTCAAGTTTGAATGAAGGTGAGAGTTTAGTTCCAGGTGATAGTCAACAGAGCCTGACTGAGGAACTGGAGACTAGGAGTGAAAGTCAAGATGAATACCAGATTCGACACATGGCGAGTCTGAGTGCTACCATGAGTCCTAAAAGTCCGAGTGCTACCATGAGTCCTAAAACTTTTGGACACACTGCTTCCACCCTCGTCCGGCTCCATTGGCTTCCCATCCCCCAGAGGATCAAATTTGTGATCCTTATCTTCACCTGCTGTCCTCCTATGAAACCCCGTTCAGTGGGCTCCGGTCTATTCCATGTCCCTCGTCCGACCCACTCTACCATCGATGGCTGGGCTTTCAGCCTCTATGCCCCCACACTCTGGAACTCCATCCCACAGTCCCTTCACCTCGCTTCCTCCCTTGCGTCCTTCAAGGCAGGTTTCAAGACCTCCTCTTCAATCGTGTCTTCAGTCACCCTCCCAACTCTCTTCCTTCCTGCCCCTCCACACCCATCCTGCCCCTCCCCCTTGCTCAGGTCCTCCTAACATGAAAGGTGGGAGGACCTGAAATGTAAATGTTGTTGTTTTGTTAGTTTGTTGTTGTTGTATTGTGTTCTGCCCTGAGTGTTCCAACTCAAATAACATTGCTCTTTGCATTCTTCATTCTCAGAGAAGTTCAACCCACCGATAAACATTCACCTTGTGAATCACACTGTGAAGTGGGACATACCTGACAATTCTGTAGTTACCAATCCAGCATGCTTTGCTTATTTACTGAATATCAAAGTTTGTACCGACAACACTGAAGAGGTAACATTTATATAGTATTTGAAAAGAGGAGCCTTTGGTCAGGTGTCAGAAGGGGCTAGAATCCAAGCCTAAATTGCATGGAAAGGTAGCAGAATGGATTGAAGGTTGGCTAGAAGCACAAAATAAAGACAGGGTCAAAGACAATGAGTATTGGTATGAGTATTGGAATGGATTCAAAGTAAAACATATATATATATTGTTGACTCTGGGTCAGAAAGTTGTGTGTTGAAGCACCAAATCCAGAATTTGATCTCACATTCCAAAGCAGAGCTGAATCATCAACAGCGCTTTCCTTCTGATGAGATGTCAAAGCGAGGACTTGTTTGCATATTAACTGGATGTTAAACATGATATGGCACTTGAAGAGAGAAGGGAGTTTCTCCTGGTGTCTTGGTCAACATTTCCATTGTTAAAACATATCATTCATTTCACAGCTGTTTGTGAGACCATGCTGTGTGGAAATTGGCAGCCACACTCACCTTAAAAATACATTGCCTACATTGGAGTCCCGAATATGAACTACAACTTTTTGAAGCAGAGGCGAGAGTGCCACTGATTGAACTTGGCCGAACTGAACACATGCTGTAATCCACCCACACACAAAAAGTTCATTCAACTTTTATCTCATTGGTCATCTCTTCATTAAATTTACAGAATATCAATGTCAATGAAAAAGCAGAATACAAGCTTATCAACTACAATCCGTCAAAACTCTATTCAGTGAAAGTTCGCTGAGCATTAAAGTTTTGTGAAGCTTCTAAATTCTGGAGTGACTGGAGCAATGAAGTGATTATGGTAAGAGTTGTTCATGTTATAATAAGCACAGCTTTAAAAATGTAGGATGTAACTTTAGGAAGTTAAATGTAATTAAGAAAGAAACCAATGAAATACAGACTAGAAGTGTCTTGTGTAGTCCTGTAGCTTTGTGGTTAGAGCACTTGCCTTGAATGCAAGTAAGGCAAGTTCAATTCCCAGCCTGGGCAACTTTCCTTATTCCACATGTTTGTGGGTCACTACTGTGGGCAATTGGCTGCTGTATTTTGCCCATAATATATACAGTCAAATCACTTTACAGTATATTCTGTGAAACACTTTGAGACAACGATAAGATGTGAAAAGCTCTTTATCAAATGCAAAGATTATTATTTATTATTATTACATGACACTGGAAGTGGGACAAATGCGTGTAGTAATGGTTTGTGGATTGGGGTGTAGTTGCTGAGCTGGGGAAGGGGGACCCGATTTGGGGGGGAAAAAATGGGAAGAGGACACACGAGTGGGAAAGACTAAGGGAAGGAACTTGTGATGGATTGACAACCGAGCTGCTGCCGGTTATTATTATTAATAATAATAATATTATTATTCATCCATTCACAAGTGACTCCAGGCCAATCATCTCAGAGCATCTCTTAATTGGTCCCCTTCCCACTCATTGGGAAGGGCAATAGAAGAGAGGAGCCAAACATAGGTCACTGTATATTTTACTGAATTGTGTGAGTATTATGATTTTAACTGGAGCAGGAATGGTATTTCAGTTAATATCAGACACCTTTTGAGCCGGACAAAATGGCTGACTACAATATATCTGTCTTAACTAGCTTCCAGTTCATTACTATTATTATTATTTGATGACCTTTTCCGAATACATCACTATGAAAGTAAAGAAATTTACCAACACACCCATTCTTCAGATTGAATTTCTCCCAGTCTTCTGGCCAACAATCTCAAAATAAAATTCGGTCATTAACTTGATGGCTGTATGGGGGACATTGCTGTGTGAAAACTGGCTGCCACTTGATTCCTTCTTTTCCAGAATCCAGCATCTACCATCTGTTTTGATTTGTTGTTTTTGGGTGACTCTTTTATTTCCTCTTTTGTCTTTGTAGAAAGATCCTCCGTGGAAGGAAGAAGATAGATGAGAGGACAAAGCATTCCTTTCACTGACGTCATATCTCAGCAACATCAATATCACAAGAGATGTTCACTTGCAGAATTCCCTTTACCTCATTTTATACGGCGCTCCCAGATTAACCCACCCTCCTATCCCATCACATTGGCCAGCTGCTTTTCCAAATGAGTCCTAGTGTAGAACAACAACAACAACTATGATTTATATACCGCCCTCCACGCCCAACGGCGTCTCAGAGCACTTCACAGTAGCGGATCCCGGGACTGAGCCAAGGGCAGGGGTAGAAAGGTGACCAAAAGTTTGGTCGAAGAGAAAGGTCTTCAACTGTGACCTAAAACTGGGAAGAGAGGGGATGAGGTGAAGGGAGTGAGGAAGGGAGTTCCAGAGCCTCAGGAAGTAGTGGCTAAAGGCACGGCCGCCGAGAGTGGAGCGGAGGATTCGGGGGACATGGAGGAGGCCAGACCCAGGGGAGCAAAGGCAGCGGGTGCTGGGTTGGGGGGAGAGGAGATCAGAGAGATAGGGGGGTGCAGAGGAGTGGAGAGATTTGAAAACAAGGGTGAGGATCTTGAAGTTGATCCTCTCTGGGATAGAGAGCCAGTGAAGTCTGGCAAGGACTGGGGTAATGGGGGAGCGAAGCTTAGAGCGGGTGAGTATGCGGGTGGCAGAGTTTTGGATAAACTGGATTTTGTGGATTGTGGTGGAGGGGAGACCGGTGAGGAGGGCGTTGCAATAGTGCAGCCGAGAGGTGACAAAGGCGTTGACCAAGGTTTCGGCGGCTTTTAAGGTGAGGTATTGCCGGAGACGGGTGATCCATTGGAGGTGATAGAAGGCAGTGCTGGTGACAGACCAGATGTGGGGGAGGAAGAACAGTTGGGGGTCGAACCTGATGCCAAGGTTGCGGACAGGTTCAGAGAGTTTTAGGGGCAGGCCAGGAAGGTGGAGGAGGTGAGAGCCGTGCGAATGGAGACGTTGACGAGAACCAAGGAGCATGGCCTCCGTCTTGTCAACATTCAGCTGCAAGAAATTTGTGCTCATCCAGCCCCTGATGTCTGAAAGGCAGGCTGATAGAACATCGGGGGACTGGGGGTCATAAAGTGAAGTGGAGAGATAGAGTTGGGTGTCATCCAACTGGCCTCAACCAGCAATTCTGTATCCCCTTAACTCTTTAATTCAAAAGTAGAACATTTCTGGTGTCCCACAGTGCTTGACAATGGCAGAGCATGACTCTGAGCCGAGGAGAGGGATAAGCAACTTTAGGCACAATTGTATGGGAAGGTCTTCAGGCCCGATCTGAACATGGGGAAGGAAGGGACAAGGTGAAGGGATAGAAAGTTTTCCAGAATTTTGTGGGGTAGTTCGTTTTGTTCTCACATTGCCTCCACTTCATCTCCACAAACATTTTCTCCTCTAGCCCACACACCACATTCCTCAGGACTACGTCCTTGGTCCCCTTCTCTTTAATATCTTTATTTTCCCTCTTGGCGTCATCATGTGCAGACATGGGGTCAACTTCCACATATACATGGATGAGACCCAACTGTATCTCTCTGCCTCCACCCTTGAATCCAGGACCACTGCTGTCTTGGCACAATGTCTGTCAGACATCAAGTCCTGGATGAGAGCTAACTTTCTTCAGTTGAACACTATCTCTCACCAAGCCAAACCGGAACCTTGGCATTTTGCTTGACCCTCAACTATCCTTTCTACCCCTCATCTGTGCCATAAGCTGCTCAGCCTTTGCCCACCTCCTCCACCATACAACATCATCTGACTCTGCCACTGTCTCACACCACTAACCGACGAAACTCTGATAGATTCATTCATCACATCTAAGCTGGACTAGACACATTCCTTGTTGGCCTCCCCAATTTTCCCTCTACTTTGCCTGGAAAGGAGTCCGCATTCCCTCTCTCCCCAAGATAGTTACTCCGTTTGCATAATTCCAGAGAGATTTAGACACAGGTTGGCAAAAGGTGAGGCATATTGTGGCCCCTTGAGTGTGGTTCAGAGGGCAATGGGGGGAGGGAGTAACTGCTGGAGTAACAAAACCACAAACCAGTTTTGCTAACTAACAAAAGTTCAGTATTCATTGTAACAGGAAAAGAGGAAATAACAACACAGTATTAATAATTCTGGTGCAAATCTTGGGGGCATTTTATAATATATTTCTTGTGATTAATAACATAAGGAAGTGTTACTAACTAGAAGCTATTATTGAAGAGTGTTTCTCAGTTATGAACCACACTCAAAATATACTGTACTTGGAATTAAATAAAGTATAGTTGTATCCAACTATTTTTCTAATTTTCTCCCCAGTGGTGTCCAGCAATGTTTGTACAACCTTGTCTTAGTGGGTGCAGTTCTAGGACGTTGCTTACTCTCTGGTTACCTCCGCTCCCATGCTAGATACCCATTGTCCTGCAACTCAGTGGTTAGAGCACCCGTCTGTTTACCTAGCAGTAAGTACGAACCTTGTTACTGGTTGAATGGTGGACGGCTTTTCCAGGGTTCCCTCTGCCTCCTTATCCTACTGGATCTTCCTGCCGTGTTCAACACAGTTGACCACTCACCCTTCCTCCACTATCTCTCTTCCCTTATCGGGACATCCTCCTGACGTGAAAGGCGCTATACAAGTGTAATTTTGTTGTTGTTCTTATCTTTATTGGGACCTCACTCACAGGGTCTGTAGCTGAACATGGAGAAGACGGAATTCATACTCCTTGGCCCCCATCAATGTCTTCATTCTCATGGATCTAAACTTCTCAAATTTCCTGGGCTCTCCCTCCATCTCTTTAAACCATCTAGGCGTCCAGTTTGACCTTCCTATCACTCATCTGGTCAGTAACCAGGACCATTTTCTCCCACCTCCACCACATTGCTGGCTCCAACCGCACCTTCCCCCAAATACAACTGAAACCCTCGTACATGCTTTTGTCACCTCCCGCTTGGATTACTGCAACAAATAATTAATTACTATAACAAATATTTAATTCTTCATTTCAACCCACGACTGTTTTGGGGATGCTGCAATGCACAATTGGCTGCCACGTTTCACCCACAAAATATACAGTCAATTCACTTTACAGTGTATTCCGTGAAGCACTTTGAGACATCTAGAGGACGTGAAAAGCACTATATCAAATGCAAGGATTATTATTAACACACTCCTCACCACTCTCCCCAAGTTCACTATTCAAAAAATCTAGTTGATTCAAAATGTGGCCACCCACATACTGACCCAGTCCAAATTCTGTATCCATATCTCACCAGTTCTAGCTCCACTGGCTCCCCATCATTGAATAGATTAACTTTAAGATCCTCACACTCATGTTCAAATCTCTTCACTCTCTGGCACCTCCCTCCCTCCCTCCCTCCCTCCCTCCCTCCTTCCCTCTCCAACATTCTCACTCCTCAATCCATAACCTGGCACCTCCGTTCAACTGATCCTGGGCTCCTGCTCATCCCTCGCATCCTCCGCCCCACCATTGGAGGTTGTACTTCCAGCCACTACACCCTAACATTCTGGAATACTCTCCCTCAATTCCTTCTCTTTGCCCAGTCTCTCCCCTTTTTTAAACCCACCTGAAAAATGTTCCAAATCCACTTCACAGAATTTACCATAAAGTGAGTTGACTGTGGGCGAAACGCGGCAGCCAATTGCACATAGCAGTGTCCCACGAGCAGTTGTGGATCAAGTGAATAAATTATTTTTTTAAAAAATTTTTGAAGGGATTATTACTCCTAGAAAAGCGGGTTCCCACTTACTGGTAGATAAACCGAGGTATATGGAGTAAGGACACTTGCTCAACATTTAACCCTGCCTGGTAAACAAACCCAGATACCCTCACTTGCGAGGGATGTACTCTGACCACTAAGCCATAGGAGTCCACTTGTTTCCACTTATTAATGCCCAAAGCAACAAACAGCAGCAAAATTACATTGGTATAGAGCCTTTTATGTCGGAAGGATGTCCCAAGGCGCTGGACAGTCAATGTTTCAGATCCAAGCTGGCAGTCAGGATTTGGGCAAATGGAGGGCAGGGGGGGCAAGGAGGGTGAACAAAGGGATTTATGAAGATGAGGGTCTTGAGATGGTTCTTGAAGTGAAGCAAGGGAGGGGGAAATACAGAGGGATTGTGAGATGGAATTTCAGAAGGTTGGGGCATAGTAGCTGAAGGCTCGCCAGCCAATGTGGGGTGAGTGGGCAAGATGGGGGTCGCGAAGCAGGCCAGATCCCACTGAGCGGAGGAAGTGGGCAGGTTGGTAGGGTGTTAGGGGGTTACAGATGTATGGGGGAGCTAGGCCATGGAGGGCTTTGAAGGCAAAGACCAGGATCTTGAACCGTATCCTCTGTGTGATGGGTGTGATGACACTGGAGTAAGGCAAGGATAGGGATAGGTAATAGGGTCATGGTGCCTGTTGCGAAAGAAGACATGAGTTGCAGAGCCCTGGATGGTCTGAGGCCTATGGAGGGAGGAGTTGGTGAGGCCAACAAGCAGGGAGTTTGTCTAGAATAGTTATGAATGCATGTATGAGGGTCTCGGTGGCCTACCTAAAACAAGAGGGTATAAGTAAAAGCTAGATTCACACATCTAATAGGATGAATAAGAGGAACTACTTCATGTGTAGAGTGGTGAGAATGTATTACTTGCAGCTAGATGCTGTGGAAGAAGCCAAAAACGTCAGTGTGTTTACTCGGAAACTTGGTGTGTACATGAGGGAGAAAATAAGAACCCACTTTTCAATTGATTAATGGATTGTTTTCTGAGGTAATAATTTGTGCAAATCAATCAACCAATAAATAATAGGGTCTCTCAATCCATCACTATTTGATGGACACTTCTGTGCATAATTGGCTGTTATGTTTCAACCACAAAATACACAGCAAATTCACTTTACAATATATTCTGTGAAGCACTTTGAGACATCTCAATGAGAAGTGCAATATTTAATGCAAGGATTATTATTACTTTGAGCAAGTGTCCTTACTCCACACGCCTAATAATAATTCCTCCCCCAAAAAAATTGGTCATTTCAATCCACGACTGTTTGTGGGGACACTGCTCTGCGCCATTAGCTGCTGCGTTTCACCTACAAGTATACAGGCAATTCACTTTACAGTATATTCTGTGAAGCGCTTTGAGATGTCTAGAAGACGTTAAAAGTGCTATGTTGAATGCAAAGATTATTATTATCTAGCCAGTCCACCCCTGCCCACAAACACACTGCACCTTACAGGACATCATGTGAATCACTTTCAGAGGTGCTATATCAAATTCAAGAGTTCCTGCTTGGGGCTGCATTGAACAAAGTGGGACATCGGCATAAGTGACTGTAGCAAATACAACAAGCTAAATTTCAGAGCATAGCCATAGCAGTAGTAGTAACCCTCGACACAAAATGCACAGGCACTACTCTTTGCAGTTCATCTTGTGAAGCGTTTTGAGACATCTCAAAGACGTGATCAGGCGCTGCATCAAATGATAGACTCAAAAGGTAAAATTGGCTGCAGAATTCGCCAACACACAGTCAGTGTATACCCTGACATGAACAGCACTCGGCCGAACGTAAGAATTATTCTTATTAATAATAACAGGAAATATGAAACAGTAGTCAGTCACAGTCTGACTGTAGCGGGGCTGTAACTCGTGCAGTGCTGGGCTGGGTGGAAGGGCCCGAGCTCTAACCGAAGAGGCTATGATTCAGACAGAACAGGAAGCTTTGCTATTGCTGCTGTTTAGCTAGGCAGCCACCGCAGTGAGATAGCGAGCTGCTCACAGGCACACAAACAGAAAGTGTTTGGCTTGGAGAAGGAACTTCCTTTTTCCGTCCATTTGGAGCAAATGAAAATGTTTATCTCGAAAAATGTGAAGAGGCAAGTACGCAAACATAAGTTGTTGATTGGCCCACTCTCTTTCTCTCTGTCTTTATCTCTCAATCTCATGTTCATTTTTTTTCACAAGCTGCTAAGACACAAGGCATAAGAAAAGCTACATCACCTCAATCCTATTTCTCTCTCACCCTCTGAATGTGGTAAGTTATTTCAGTTGTGTATTTTGTAATATTTTAACTTAACGATAGCAATCTAAATGTAACACCTGGAAAAACAATGGCTCTTTCTGAATCTAAATTTTAAATTTGTATCTGATAATCAGAGAAGGCATAAGTCTAGGAATTTTGTTATCGACTTTGTGGTATATTCTTCAAAGCACTTTGAGATGTCTCAAATATGTGGTAAGCTACCTCAAATGCAAGGATTATTATTATTATTCAATTTCTAGTTTAAGGGCTGACCATAGATTGTGGTTATTTAAGAATTTGTAGTGACGAGAGGAAGCGGGGAGTTTTCTAAAGTAATTGTAACTGGTGATGTGTTTATAAGTCTCTCAATGCCGAGTCCCAAGAGAAACAGAGCAATGCTCAGTTGCTAGACTTTCATCTTCAATGGAAAAATTATTTATAGATAACTTTGAACTCAAACTCACATTGTCTTGGCTTTAAGGGGCTAATAATTACTTCAAAAAAAAATGTGGTCACTCAATCCACAACTGTTTGTGGGACATTGCCATGTGCAATTGACTGCTGTGTTTTCCCACAAAATATAAAGTCAGTCCACTTCACAGTATATCCTGTGAAACACTTTTGAGACGTTTTGAAGACGTAACAAAGTGCTGCATTACTATAATTATTTCATTAGTATTGTATTATTATAATTATATAATATAAATAATCATATTATAATCAATTATTATTATTATTATAAAAATGTACAGTAATATAGTATAATAATCCCTAAAACAAATTGGTCATCTCAATCCAGGACTGTTTGAAGGACACTGCTGTGCCAGTTGGCTGCTTTTTTTCACCCACTAAACACAGTCACTACACTTTACAGTATATTTTTGTGAAGCGCTTTGAAGTGTCTAGAAGATGTGAAAAGCGCCGTATCAAATGCAGGGATGATTATTATTATTAACATTATTATTATTACTACACTCCAATTCAGTGCTGGGGGAAGTTGAATCGGATGAGCTCTTACAAATCCCGAACAGGTGGATATTAAAGATCTTGCGCAATGTTCGTAAAAGAGAAGAGAGTTTCTCTTAGTGTTCTGGCCAACAATTCTCCTGATAAAATCAGTCATTTGCTTCACAGATGTTTATATGAGATACTGATGCATTGCAAATTAACTGCCACATAAGCCTACAAAATACGCTTCACAATAAAATCCTGTGAAGAGTTTTGAGACATCAAAAGGACTTGATAAGGCGCTGTACCAAATGCAGGAATTGTTGTTGGAAAAGAGGGTTTGATTGTAATGTATTTGCTGGAGGGAAAAAAAGAGAGTGAAGAGCAGTCTTTTATTCTTGTTCCTAACCACAGCAAGTGCTGCTGACTGACTCCTAACCTGATTATATCTCCCAAGTGGTTTATATCTTGGCATAAAGATTGCCAAACACCGTTTTTTTTCATCTCCCAAAGTGACTCCTACCTTTACTTTCATAAGACACAACCTGATTACTGAAATTCGGGAAAGTATTAGGTACAGGTTGGTAAGGGCTAAAGGTATAGGGACTAACTAAGAATAGTCATAATAATCCTTGAAGTTGATATAGGACTTTTCACATCTTCTAAATGTCTCAAAGCGCTTCACAGTATATACTGCAAAAGTGAATTGACTGTATATTTGTAGGCGAAACACGGCAGCCAATTGTGCACAGCAGTGTCCCACAAACAGTCGTGGATTGAAATAACCAATTTTATTATTGTGGTTGTTTTGGTGGGATTATTAGTACCAGGCATGTGGAGTGAGGAAACTTGCCCAAGGTTTCAGCACCTTGGGACATCCTCCCAACATGAAAGGCACTCTATAAATGTAATATTGTTGTTGTTGTTCCGTCCTGACCTGGCTGGATTCGAACACAGATCTCAAGCTTGTAAGGCGAATGCTCTAATCACTGAGCTACAGGACTCTACTGCTGGAGTTTAACCAGCTAAAACCTCGTACCTTTAAGAGCACTATCTGGTGTAAGGTTCGAATACATTTGTGACATTGCAGTGAAGTATGAACTGACGCAAATTTAATTTTAAACATGAAAATTTAATCAAAGATTAGTCCAGGTTATACGTATCAAAGTTATATGTTTCATCAAATCAAATTAATGCTTACGATGGGTTGGTAATCAAATTAATAATAACCATCCTTGCATTTGATTTAGCGCATTATCAAATCTTTGAGACGTATCAAAGTGCTTCACAGAATATACTATAAAATCAATTTATTGTATATTACATGGGAGAAATGCGGCAGCCAATTGTGCACAACAGTGTCCCACAAACAGTCATTGATTCAATTTATTAATGAATTATTACCCCCGATTTGCTATGCTAACAGTCGGGTTCCTACTTACTCCCTAGATAAGCCCTCCCCACCACACTTCCCCTCTCCCTTGTTCGGGTCCTGACCGTTCGGCACCTTGGGATGTCCTCCCGACGTGAAAGGCACTCTATAAATGTAATTTTGTTACTCTTGTTGTTGTTGTAAACAAACATTTGCTCCAACATTTTGCCTGGTGCGAGTGATCTAACCACTGGGCTTCAGGACTCCAAAGGACTTACGAGATTTAGTAATGTACACACCAATGGGTTGATCGGATCAATATAGTCCATGTTAATATGGCTTGTTAATATGGCTCGATCTGTGCTCATTATGGCACAATTACAGTATATACTTTTTCACTCGAGATTGATTGAGGTTAACTGCAAATTGCTTCACTTCAAAAGTGTCCTGATCGAGGTCTTTAAAATGATGAAAGGTTTTGATAGCGTAGGCATAGGGAAGATGTTTCCACTTGTGGGGGAGACCAAAACCAGGAGCCGTCAATATAAAATAATCACAAATAGATCAAATAGGGAATTCAGAATAAATTTATTTACGCATAATGGGAATGTGGAACTTGCTACCACAAAGGGTGTTGAGGCAAACAGCATTGATGTATTTAAGGGGAAACTAGATAGGTACATGCAAGAGAAAGGAATAGAAGGTTTTGCTTGTGGGCTTAGTTGACGAGACGTAGGAGGAAGCTCATATGGAGCATAAATGCCTGCATAGACCAGCTGGGCCGAATGGCCTACTTCTGTGCTGTATATTCTTAGGTATTCTCATACATGTGGAGCTCCTGTAGCTCAGTGGTTAAAGGTCTCAGAGGGGTGGATTAGGAGGTGCTGATGGGTCCAAACCTTGGGCAAGTTTCCTTACTCCACATGTACGCCTGATAATAATTTGTCCCCAAAAAAACACAATAATAAAAAAAATGGTTCATTTCAATTCACGACTGTTTGTGGGACACTGCTGTGCACAATTGGCTGCCGCGTTTCGCCCATAAATGTACAGTCAAGTGTAGTGATGGTGAACTTGTAGGTCAACTCGGTAGCTGATTTACACATTGTAGTATCCCACAAACAGCCATGAAGTGAATGACCAATTTTATTTGGAGGATTGTTAGCGAGGACATCAGGAGCAAAACCTCCTTCTCTTTCCGTAGGCTACCAATGGATCTTTGAAGCTCCTGTAGCTCAATAGTTAGAGCATTCGCTTTACACGCATGAGACCTGTAAAGTATTCAAATCCAAGCAGAAACCTTGTGCAAGTTTCTTTACTTCACACGCCTAATAATAATTCCTCCAAAAAAAACCTACAATAATAAAATTGATCATTTCAATCCATGACTGTTTGTGGGACACTGCTGTGCGCAATTGGCTGCCGCGTTTTGCTCACAAATATACATTCAAATTCACTTCACAGAGACGCTTTGAGATGTCGATAAGATGTGAAAGGCGCTATATCAAATGCAAGGATTATTATCATTATTATTATTAAAATATCACCCGTACAAGTACAACACAATTTGACATTTATCATTTACCTTAACATCCACCTGAATACATAGCAGGGATTGGGGGGGGTGCCTCAATCTAACAACGGCATCTCTGTCAGTGGGGTCTGTAGCTCAGTCGTTAGAGCACTCGCCTCACAAGTGATAGATCTGTTGTGAACACTGAGAACTTACTGGTGGTTTGGTTTCAGTGGGCTCGAAGGCACTCCCCAACTCACACTTTATTTGACCTCTCAGTTCTCAGCTTGAGGCAATAATTGCAATGCTAGGAAAATTTAACTTAAAAAGTTCAATTAAAACGGTGTACCCTAGGGAACTGCACTGTTCTTCCCCAAATCGCTGTTCTGCCACCATCCAGCCATCCCCTCCCCACCCACCCCACCAACGCCCCCCCCCCCCCCCCACCGCCTACAACAACATTTAATAATAATATTGATGACATTTCAATCCTCGCCCATAACATCTCAACATCTCAAAGTCCATTCATTACATGTTTGCCCACATAACACACAGTCAGCATACTTTTTCAGTAAATCCTGTGAATCACTGAGTTGCTATTACAGGTTAGTAACATGTTAATAACAGTATTTTATCAGTAAGGTCCAGTAGACAGCTGTGATGTGAATGAGTTGGATTGGTTGGGGAATGGCGGGTGGTGGGGGAAGGAATCTGTGTGAGGGTTTGTCGGCTAGGACACAAGGAGAAATTCCCTTCTCTTTTCCAGTAGTGATAGGGGATCTTTAACCTCTGAAAAAGCAGTGCTCCCCATTTCCCTCCCACCAACCACCCCCCACCCCCAACATGTGTTGCATTAATTATAGACATTGTAAAATCGCTGTATTTGGGGCTTTTCAAAAACAACTCGAGTTGTACTAACAGCTGAGAGAATGTGTTTTTCAGAAATGGTGCGGCAGGGAGTGGGGAGGGGGAGGGAGGGGAGATTTTGGAGGGGAGGAGGGGGACCAGGGGGAAGGGGATGGGGCAGAAGTTCAACAAACTACTGCTTTCCTGGAAGAACCAAAAGTAGCTTCTCTGAAATCCCCTGACCCCAGTGAGTGGGTCTCGCTCAAGACTGGCAGGCTGCCCATCTGTCCTGTCGTAAACTCTTCACATAGCAAAACGATAGACAAAATTGATTGTTCCCTTCATGGCTGTTTGCTGGGGCATTTACTCTGTGTAAATTGGCTGCCACATTCATCAGCAAAAATACACAGTTACCACGCTTAGCAGTAAATATCATGCAAAGCGCTTTCAGATGTTATAATAATAATCCTTGCATTTGATATAGCGCTTTTCACATCTTATCAATGTCTCAAAGCGCTTCACAGAATATACTGTAAAGTGAATTGATTATATATTTGTGGGCGAGACATGGCAGCCAATTGCTCACAGCAGTGTTCCACAAACGGTCATGGATTGAAATGATCAATTTTTATTATTATGGATTTTTGGGGATGGATTATTATTAAGCATGTGGAGTAAGGAAACCTGCCTAAGGTTACGCCCTGATCTGCCTGGATTCGAACACCGATCTCACACTTGTAAGCCGAGTGCTCTAACCATTGAGCTATCAGAGCATTGTTATATCAAATGGAAGAATTATCAACTTTTTTTGGCGTGGGTGGGGGCTGGGCAGGGGTGTGTTCCCAGTCTCTCAACTGTTCTTCTCAAAAATAAAAGCTTAGAAATTATTTGAGGAATGGAAATTGTCACCATTTGTTTCTTCTCTGAGTTTCTGGTCTTGCTTCCTGACTGTTCAGCACCTTGGGACAGCCTCCCGACATGAAATGCGTTTTAGAAATGTAATTTTGTTTTGTTTTTTCCCATCTTTCTTAATACAGTATTTCCTTTAATATTCCCCTTTTGAATGATTATTTTTATGGAAGTTGGATAAAATAGCACAGGTGGATTTCAGAGGAAGCTCAATATATACATAATAATAATAATCCCTACATTTTTGATATAGCACTTTTCACATCTTCTAGATGTCTCAAAGCACTTCACAGAATGCACTGTTAAGTGAATTGGCTGTATATTAGTGGGTGAAACACGTTAGCCAATTGCGCACAACAGCGTCCCCACAAACAGTCGTGGATTAAAATGACCAATTTTATTATTGTGGGTTTTTTTGGATTATTATTGTAGAGTAAGGAAACTTACCAAAGATTTCGCTCCGACCTGCCTGGATTCAAACATAGGTCTCATGCTTGTAAGGCGACTGCTCCAATCACTGAGCTACAGGACTCCCCATGAGAGAGAAGGGAATAGAAGTGTTTGAGCGGGAGTCTGGAGTGGGTTGAAATTCATCTGGAGTATAATCACTGACATGGACTCGTTTGGTCAAATGGCCTGTTTCTGTGTTGAAAACTCTATGTACAAGCTATGCAAATCAATCTTAATCTAATTGTTTCCCCACTGGTAATTTTTAGCCTGGCTCAGTCACCTCATACAGTCTCGACTGTGAGTCAGAAAGTTGTAGGTTCAAGTCTCACATCGAGCCTTTGATCCCCTGCACTGGCTGACAAAGTAGGCTGTGCGTGGGGTGGGGGAGCTTTGCATGGGGTGGGAGGTAGGCTGTGCCAAGAGAGGGGAGGCTATGCCTGGGGGAGCCTATGCAGGGTACTTGTTTCTCGAAAAGAGAAGGGAGTTTCTCTCTCCTGGTGTCCTGGCCAACAGTCCCCCAAATAAAACATTTTGACCCCTTTTTCCCACCCAGATAATAACTTGATGACTGTTTCTGGGACGTTACTGTGTAGGGATTTGCTGCCACATTTACCTGCACAAAATACACAGTCACTTCACGGTGGAATGTAACCTTCCTGCCCCTGGTCTGGTCGCAGTAGGATGATACCCTGTGTGAGGGGGTGCTGTATAAATGCAAGTTGTTGTTAATAATAATAATAATAATAATCCTTGCATTTGATAAAGCACTTTTCATATCTTCTAGATGTCTCAAAGTGCTTTACAGAATATACTGTAGATTGAATTGACTGTATATTTGTGCGTAAAAAAACGCAGCTAATTGCGCACAGTATGGTCTCACAAACAGCGGTAGATTGAAATGACTAATTTATTAAAAAATTGTTTTTTTTGGACGGATTATTATTAGGCATGTAGAGTAAGGAAACTTGCCCATGGTTTCGCCTTGACCTGCCTGGATTCGAAACATTGGTCTCACGCTTGCAAGACGAGTGCTCCGACCACTGAGTTACTTTACAGGACTGTTGGTGGTGGTGGTGATGGTGAAGGTTCTTTCAGATTAAGAGACTTTTACCTTTTGTGACTAAATACCATTTAATATTCCATAATATTAAAAACACTCATAATAATAATCCTTGCATTTGATATAGCACCTTATCACATCTTCAAGATGTTTCAAACCCTGTACTGTAAAGTCAATCGACTCTATTGCAAAACACAGCAGCCAGTGATGCACAGTAGTGCCCCACAAATAGTCGTGGATTGACTGAGATCAAATGATTGTTTTTTAAAGGGATTCATAAAAGTGATCCACCAATTGTCTAACAATAGGGTTTCTATTTACAACCAGGTAAACAAATACAGGTAGTGTGAGAAAACTTGTCCTACATTTCACTCTGTTCAGGAATCAAACCTCACCTGTGAGCTGAGTACTCTACAGGACTCCACAGATTCAATCAAAATCAATCAAAACTTACATTTATATAGCGCCTTTCATGTCGAGAGGACGTCCCAAGGCGCTGTACAGTCAGGTAGGGACAAGAGCAGTGGGGGAGGGGGAGGGGCAGGATGAAGGAGAGTAGGAAAATTGGCTGTATATTTGTGGGTGAAACACAGCAGCCAAATTGCGCACAGCAGTGTCCCACAAACAGTCGTGGAAGTGGGATTAGGAGAGAAAGGGGAAAAATGGGGCAAGGAGGGAGAGCTGGCAAAGGGAGGGGTTGGTGAACCTAACAAATGATTATTATCCTGTCTGGACAAATTACTTGAAGTGACATCTCAAATTAATTGACTGCGGGAAGTCATATGATACAGTGGTGTGTCGAGATTTTCCAAAAGCCACTTGATAAACTATTACATTAGAGACTCCTTCACAAACTGTTGTTACTGAGTACCCATAACAGGCCTGGGAACAGGAATCCCCCTATCCCGCAACCACTCCTTTTCCAACATTCTGTAAAATAATATGCTTTATGCTTGTCATTTGACCTTTGATTTATTTTGTCTTAGGTGTTGAAACTGTTCACTGAGCAGTCAATTGTTTCCCTGGCTGCTGTTTCTCGCTGAGAATCTCTATTATGTTACTGTTAGTATGTTTCCGGATGTTGACCGTTCTGTTGCCAAATGTTCTCAGTGCTGACAGCTTGATGGAACCCACTGATATCTGTAAGTATCTCCTTGTGTATCCACCCACTCTGGTCATGTCTCAATCTTAAATCGCTCCCCCTCAGTTGACTGCATCTTTGTTAATCTTTCCCCTCCCAAAACACCCATCGCCTCCCAGCACCAATTCAGGTGTCTGTCTAGCTTTGTCAACACTTTAAGATGGCCTCCTGACACAAAAGGTGCTGTATGAACATGTGTTGTACAGTATTGTATTTATCATTAAATCACACCTCGGAACTCACCTCTTGAACCTTGCAAACTCTCCCCTTCCCACTTCTCCCTTGCTTGGTATTCAACCATGACACTGACACAGTGCTCCGAGATTCTATCCCATATGAAGAGCCACAGATCAATGCAAATTGTTGTTGCGTTAGAATATACAGGACAGAAACAGGCCATTTGGCCCAACTTGTCTACACGGCTCCACATGAGCCTCCTCCTCCCACTCCATCCACCCACTCAACTAAGCCCACAAGCATAACCATTTATTCAGTTCTCTCTCATGTACCTATCTAGTTTCCTCTTAAATACATCTATGTTGTTTGCCTCAACAACTTTTTGTGGTAGCTAGTTCCGTATTCCTACTACTAGTTGTGCAAATAAGTTTCTTCTAACTTCCCTGGGATGTCCTCCTGACAAGAGAGGCGCTATGCAAGTGTAATTTTGTGGTTGTTGTTTCATCTATTTGTGACTATTTTATATTGATGACCCCTGGTTTTTGTCTCCATCACAAGCGGAAACATGTTTTCTATGTCTACCCTAATAAAACCCTTCATCATTTTAAAGACCTCGATCAGGACACCTCTTACTCTCCTCTTTTCAAGAGAAAAGAGTCCAACCTTGTTCACCCTTTTCTGGGATCATCCTTGTGTATCTCCTTTGCACCTTCTCTGTGACCTGCTATCCCAATATGCCTGCCCCCTCCGCTCAGCAGGCGTTCCGCGTCCCCCGACTGTTCCACGTCCCCCAACCCACCCGCCCACCATTGGCAGATGAACCTTCAGCCACTCTGCCCCCAACCTCTGGAACTCCATCCTGCAGTCCCTCCACCTTGTCCCCTCCATGGCCTCCTTCAAGTCTCGCCTCAAGACTCTCCTCTTCCATAGACCCATCGGCAACTCCTAATAGCCCCCATTTGCTCTCCTCTCCTGTCCTCAGCTCGAGTCTGAAGCAGTAGCTGTCCAGCACCTTGGGACATCCTCCTGATGTGAAAGGTGCTATACAAGTGTAATTTTTTGTTGTTGTTGCCTCTATCCTTTCTATAATGTGGGCACCAGAACTGCACACAGTATTCTAAGTGTGGTCTAACCAAGTTTCTAGATAAGTTTACCATAACTATCCCATTAGAAATGAACCCCCATCACCTGGTGAGCCTGTTTTATTACCTTATTAACCTGTGTTGCTAACAATGTCTCTTTGAATACATTTATATTTCTTTTTATTGTTTAACCAGTGGAAATTAACGCACCCACAAACGTTGAAATGAAGGAGACTGAGCTTGGAGAGCTGTACATATCTTGGAACAGTAACCTCAGTGAAGACTTCCACACCATGTTCGAGATTTTTTACCAGTTTAAGTTAAAATATACTGATTCAAAGATTTGGCAACAGGTAACTTTTTATTTCTTATTTAATTCATCGAGCCACTTAATAATTTAATCATTATTAAATTTAACAATTTAAACAATAATAAAAATTGGGCATTTCAATCCACAATTGGCTGCCGTGTTTCGCCCACAATTGTACACTTTACACTTTATTCTGTGAAGCGCTTTGAGATGCCTAGAAGATGTGAAAAGCGCGATATTAAATGCAAGGATTACTATTATTGCTACTAACAACAACTTGCATTTATACAACACCTCCTCATGTAGTGTATCATCCCACATCGACCAGACCAGGGGCAGGAAGGTTACATTCCACCGTGAAGTCACTGCATATTTCAAAGTTGGTGTCGGACACAGAGGAGAAGAGAGGAGGGGGATAAAGTGGGAAGTGGACACAGGCCACTTTCGAAAGATAAAGCTATCTTTCGAAGAGATAGCTTTAGAGACAGGAATGGGATGGGGAGACGGAGAGCAATTTCCTACGATAGTTTGAATATTTACTAAACTGACACAAAATGTTAAGAGTTGGGAGTTATATAAATCTGCATTACGCAAGTGATAATGATACCAAACATCAGGTAAAAGCCTCTGACCTGGCTTGCCTGTGGACCTCAAATAACTATTTTATGGCTAACACTGGGATTTGGAAATTATGTTGTAGGTCGCCAGAATAACAGATCCGGAATATGAAGACAATTTTGAGTTGCACAGAGGAGTACAATTCCAAGTGAAGAACGTACTGATAAAGAAAAGCAATAGTTTAAAGTCCAGAGAAGTTGAAAGCAACTGGACTAAAACGCTTTACCTGCCTGCCTCAGGTAAGATGGCGAGGCAGGAGTGGGAGGTGGGGAGCAATTATCAGCAATTATCTTCAGGTGCTATTTAAAGATGGGCAGAGAGGGGGAAAGACAGAGTGATTGAGGTAGTGCGAGGAATTGGAGTGGTTGAATGACAATCTAGTTGAACATAACCCGCTGAATTTAAGCCTTTTTTTGCACAAAGTTCTGCAATCTGTTGCTTGGCTGTGAATCAGTGTGGGTTCTAACTCCACTTTGAGACTTTGAGCTTAATGTGGTGCTGCAAAAAATTATATATTTCCTGAGCTGCCATCCTTTGGAAATCAAGGCCCTGTCTATGCCTCAAAAGGTCCCGTGGGAATGTTAAGAGAGAAGGGGGTTTCTGCTAGTGTCCTGGCTGATAATTCCCCCAAGATAAAATTGCTCAATCACCTCACATGTAAAATGAGACTGTTTTAATCTTTCCAGCTCTGGATATGGTAATGACCCTTGACAAAAACAACATTTAATAAATTGGTCATTTCAATCCATGACTGTTTGTGTGGACGCCGCAGTGCACAATTGACTGCCGCATGCCAAGATTCACTCCCAATTTGCTGCCGTGCCTTCAGCCACTATGCCCCGAAGTTCTGGAACTCCCTTCCTCACTCCCTTCCTCAGTCCCTTCGTCCCTCTTCTTAATTTCAGGTCTCGGCTAAAGACCTTTCCCTTGAACTGCCCCTTCGGTCACCTTTTTCTCCCTCCCACTGCCCAGGATCCGTCATTGTGAAGCGCTCTGAGACGCTGTCCGACATAGAGAGCGTTATATAAATCAAAGTTGTTGTTTAATACCCATCCCCAGTTATCCTGACTAGATGGTGATAGAGGTTTATTTTCTCTTCAAACTACAGTGACCATTGGGGCAATGCTGCTACCTCAATGCTTTGGGATTGACGAATTTCAGAGTCACTGGGGGCAAGGATTCTTCCCCCTCAGCTCTTGTTAACCCTACAAGCTAATAACACAAACTGATAGTGTGGTAATAATAATAATCATATTCACAATCCTACCATTTGATATAACGCATTTCTAGACATCTCAAAGCACTTCACAGAATATACTGCAAACATAATCGACTGTATATTTGTGGGCAAAACGCGGCAGCCAAATGCACACAGCGGCGTCCCTACAAACAGTCCTGAATTGTATTTTTTGAGGGATTATTATTATTATTACTGTTGTACCTGGACATTAAGAGGCAAACTCGACAGACAGTGCTCTCAATGGAAAGTTATGCATGTTTAATCAAGCTCCAGCAGTTAGCCCCAATACTTTCTGGGACTGCGCAAGTCCCTTGGAAGATAGAGTGCACATTCCATACCAATACAGAGAAATTTCCACATGAAGATGGCATATATGGGACTCGCAGTTTGGTTTGGATCCTCTTGAATGTGGTGATAGGTTTCTGCATGTGGAGCTCCTGTAGCTCAGTGGTTGGAACATTCGCCTTGCAAGCATGAGACCTGTGTTCGAATCCAGGCAGATCAAGGCGAAACCTTGGGCAAATTTCCTTACTCCACATGTCTAATAATAATCCCTCCAAAAAACTCACAATAATAAAATTGGTCATTTCAATCCACGACTGTTTGTGGGACGCTGCTGTGCACAATTAGCTGCTACGTTTCCCCCACAAATATACAGTCAATTCACTTTACAGTATATTATGTGAAGCACTTTGACACGTCAATAACCTGTGAAAAGCGCCATATCAAATGCAAGGATTATTTTATTATTTATTACCTGGCTGACCATAAGGAAAATACTTTTTATCTGAGTGAGGATGAATGTATTCACTCAGTCTAATTTTACGAATGAAATGTATAATTTCTTGGAATCTATGTAGGAGATCCAGACACAGCAGCTGCCAGCATTGCATGCATAGTGTATAATAATTCATTCATGAATTGTTCCTGGCAAATTGGAATAAAGGCCCCAGAAGACATCATGTACTTCCTATACTACAGGTAAGTTCCTGCAACAGACAGACAAACAAACAAATGAATGGAAGGATAGATGGACAAAGACTCTACTCTTACCAATCGACACTTAAAGGTCTCCAGAATTTGGTTTGAATACTCTTTAGCACAGTGATGGGTTTCCACGTGGCTGAACAACTTTGGAATATGTGGAAACCCATTACTGCACTTAAGATTATCCAAACCAAACTGGGAGTTCCATGCATCCCTCCTACACATGGAAATTCCTTTGTATTGAAACAGAAGGTGCACTGTCCCCCTACAGGGATTCATTCCGAGTAGCTAATTCTGGAGGTAGGTTAAATGTACAGTATCATGGTTCTGTCCTATGCTCTCCAAATTAATGGCACAAGTATATGTTTCAAGACAGACTGATGAGACCAGAACTTGCACTGAATATATTAAGGATGAACGAGGAAGGCATATTGGCTGCCATATTGGCCACAATGGGGTTGACACTGAAGAAGAAACTGTGATTCTACTCGTCAATGGATCAAGTCACCACAATGCGATTCAGCCATTTTACAAGATTTTTAAACCACTGAGTTTTGGTATGAAGCTAGTTTCCCTTGCATGTTTTAATCTGTGTCAGATCCCAGCTGCAGTCTGTGTACACATGTATAGTCAAGGCTAACATTCCGTGCCATCCCTGGTTGAGGGTAAGGGGAGCTCTGCGTTGTCAGAAGTGCTATCGTTCAGGTGAGGCATTAAAACTGAGATCCCTTCTTCCCGTTCAGGAGGACTTTAATGATCTTGCCGCACTCCTCGAAAACTAAAGTGAGTTTCACCTCAGTATCTCGGCTAACAGTCCTGTCAAGTGCTTTGAAATGTCTCGCTGGTTTGATAAGATGCTATTTCAACTGCGAGGATTATTATTATAATTTAAGATTTACCCAGATAAGTGCCAGCCTGGTTCAATCGGTAGCATTCTCGACCTGCCTTTAGACAGTGGCCCTCCCGCAGGGTAGCATTTGTGATCGCTTGACAAAGGTGCTTTGGATGAGTTGTTAAACCAACACCCATTCTGAGTGTTCAAGTGGATGGGAAAGATAACGCACGGCTCTGCCCTGCGCATTCCAATTCACATAGCATTGCTCATGCTATGTTCTTTGTGTTCTTCATTCTCAGAGAAGTTCAACCCTCCGATAAATGTTCAAGTGGTGAATCGTACTGTGAAGTGGGACATACCTGACAATCCTGCAATTGAGAATCCAGAATGCTTTGCTTATTTACTGAATTTGAAAGATTGGACCGACAATACTGAACAGGTAAGAGCTCCTGTAGCTCAGTGGTTAGCGCACTCGCCTTAGAAGCCTGAGACTTGTGTTCGAATCCAGGCAGATCAGAGCAAACCCTTGGGCAAGTTTCCTTACTCCACACACACACCTAATAATAATTCCTCCAAAAATAAACACAATAATTTTTAAAAATCGTCGGTCATTTCAATGCATGACTGTTTGTGAGGACGCCGCTGTGCCCAAATGGCTGCCGCCTTTCGGCCACAAATATACAGTCAATTGCCTTTACAGTATATTCTGTGAAGTGCTTTGAAGCGCTTTCACGTCATAAGATGTGAAAAGTGCTATATCAAATGCAAGGATTATTATTATTATTATTAGTTACATGATGTTTGAACAGAGAGGCTTTTGGTCAGGTGTTGGAAGGGGCTAGAATCAAAGCCTATAGAGTCATGGAGAGGTAGCAGAATGGATTGAGAGATGGCTGGAAACACAAATCAAAGATTAGGAGTAAAGGACGGCTTCGCAGATTGTCAAATGTAGGAAATGGCATTCCCAAGGATCCCTACAAAGGCTATGTACATCAAGCATTTGATCTCAGATATAGGGGGTTTAGTATCGAAATTATCAATAGGGTTGGGGGCTGAGTGGAAATAGCAAATCGAGGCAAGGACATTACCGACTGAGCCTGGCAGATGTCAGAACGTGCTTTAATACACTCAGATAAAAACTGATTTAGTGTTTTATCTTGCTTATTAACTCTTCATTGATTTTCCAGAACATTAATGTCACTAAAATGACAGTGTACAAACTTCCAAACTACATCCCGTCAAAACGCTATTCAGTGAAAGTCAGCCTAGCATTAAAGTTTTGTGGTGCCTCTGAATTCTGGAGTGACTGGAGCAATGAAGTGTTCATTGGTAAGCTTTGTTGAAGCTATAATTTCAGTGCCAACGTCATCAACAAATTACACTTATACAGCGCCTTTCACGTTAGGAGGAATTCCCAAGGCGTTGGACAGTCAATGCTTCAGACCTGAGCTGGGGTTGGTATCGGGGAGCGTGGATGTAAAGGAAGGCATTTGGGCTGACCGATGAGACCGTCGAAGAGGAAGGTCTTGAGGCGGGACTTGAAGGAGACTAGGGAGGGGAAAGGCAGAGGGACTTCAGGATGTAATTCTGGAAGTTAGGGGCAGAATGGCTAAAGGCTCACTCTCCGATGATGGGGAAGGTGGATTGGGGGACATGGAGCAGGCCGGAGCCTGCTGAGCATAGGGAGCAGGCAGGTTGGTAGGTGGTTAGGAGGGCAGCGGTAGGGTGGGGCAAGTCCATGGAGGTCTTTAAAGGTGAGGACCAGGATCTTGAATCTAATCCTCCAAAGAAACATGCATTCAACAACAATAACTTGCATTGATACAGCCATTAAGCCAGTAGTCATCTCAGAATGCTTAATAATGGCCTCAGAAATGACCATGAGAACGGTCAAAGAGGAACATCTTCAATCATGGTCTAAAAGAGAAGGAGGGACCAAGTTTCAAGGTGGTGAGTTCCAGAGAGAGATGCAAAGTGTCTGAAGGCTCACTCATATAAACTGGGACAAAGCAGACAGGCAGTGGAGCCCAGGGATTAATCTGTAATATTACATGGGGATCAGTGCCAGGCAAAAGAACTATGGCTTTGAGAAGAGAAGGGAGTTTCTCTCTTCCGATATCCTGGCCAATAATTCTCCCAATAAAATACGTCACTCAGTCCATGGCTGTTTGTTTACAAAATACATAGACAATAAACAATTTACAATAAATACTTTAATAAGGGCAAGATGTTGAGGTCAATGTGCCAAGATCACGGAACTTTCTGTTTCAATCCTCTCCACCAGGACCACTCATTCAGATCCCACATCAAAGCATTCCTCTCCAGCATTTCCCACAGTCACCTGCCTTCCTCCCTCCCTCCCTTCTTTGCTCACAATCAACCTCCACCACTGTCAGTTACTCCAAGGGACTATCTCATGTGAAGAGCACTACATAAGTGTACATTTTTGTCGTTGTCTCAATGAGGTGATAAAATAGGATTTTTTGGTAGATCAAGGTATTAAGATATTATATATAAGATTATGTAAGATGGTGGTAGACTGAGCAGCCCCAGGCTGCTCTAAGCGCCTGGGGCCAACCTGTGTCTACCCCAGGTGACGGGTTTAGTGATGAACTATTGGCTTCGAGCCCTCCCGTCGTCTGAAGAGTCGGCCATTGCAAAATAGGAAACCTATAACAACAATAAAATTACATTTATAGAGTGCCTTTAATGTCGGGAGGACGTCCCAAGATGCTTAACAGTTAGGTTGGGACCCGAGCAGGTGGTGGGAGGGTCATGTTAGGGGTAGGGGTAGGGGCAGGGGAAGGGGGTCAGAGAGTTGGAAAGGGGGGAAGAGTTAGGAGAGCAACAGAAGGCATGGCCGAAGAGGAAAGTCTTGATGGTGCGGACGGGGGACATGGATCAGGCCAGAGCGTGCTGAATGGAGGGGACGGGCAAACTGATAGGGAGACAGCAGGTCGGAGAGATAGGCAGGGGAAATCAATGTCCTCCTGATGTGAAAGCCGCGATACAAGCATAATTTGAGTGTTCTTCTTATTGTTGTTAAGGGGTATGGGGAGAAAGTGGGGAATTGGAAGCAACAGTTGAAATGCAGACCAGCCATGATCTAATTAAATGACAGAACAAGCTCGAAGGGATCAATGGCCTAATCCTGTTCCTATGTTCCTGTGTTCCTATAACATGGTATAGCTGACTCAAGGATTAGTATTATTTGAATATTATGTTGGTATTGATTGACTGGGTTGTGACTATTTTTGACATGAGTCAACAATACTCTCTGTGTTTTCAGAAGCGGAATATACAGAAAGATCTTTCTTTCTTCAGACGCACATTCTAGCCTTGGTGATTCTGATCCCGGCTATGCTAATCGTGATATACATGGGGAAAAGGTAATTTACTGATTATATACGTGTGTGCTTTTCTTGCATTTTCCTGTGGGGTGACGTGTAAACATGAGACAAGTGGACAGGATCTCCTTGACATATGTGTGTCAGGCTGGCTTAGTTGGTAGCGCTCTCGCCTGAGTCAGACAGTTACAGGTTTAACAACAACAACAACAAAATTACAATTGTAAAGCTCCTTTCACGTCAGAAGGACGTCCCAAGGTGCTGGATAGTCACTGCTTCAGACCCGAGCTGAGGACAGGGGAGGAGAGGGAAGGGGGAGTTGCTGAGGAGAGTCTTGAGGCGAGACTCGAAGGAGGCCAGGGAGGGGGCAAGGTGAAGGAACTGCAGGATGAAGCTCCAGAGGTTGGGGGTAGAGTGGTAGTTAAAGGCTCACCCGCCAATGATGGGGCAGATGGATTGGAGGACATGGAGCAGGCCAGAACCTATTGAACGGAGAGGGTGGGCAGGTTGGTAAGGGAATAGGAGGTCACGGATATAAGTTGGGGCGAAGTTGTGGGGGCTTTAAATGTGAGGACCATTATCTTGAATTGAATCCTCTGGATGATGGGGAGCCAATGGAGTCGGGCGAAGATGGGGTCACGGAGTTTGGAATGGTAGAGGACAGAGTGCTGGATTATCTGCTACCTATGCAGGGAGGAA
Source organism: Hydrolagus colliei (assembly GCA_035084275.1). Lineage (NCBI taxonomy): Eukaryota > Metazoa > Chordata > Chondrichthyes > Chimaeriformes > Chimaeridae > Hydrolagus > Hydrolagus colliei. Next base: position 29,004,035 of record CM068745.1, read on the forward strand.
TTAGGAAAGCCGATCATTATGGCATTTGCATATTTGACCTGAGATGTATGAAGGCATGAATGAGGCTTTCAGCGAATTTGGGGGTGAGGTACTGGCAGAGACAGACAATGTTGCGGAGATGGCGAAAGGCAATGTGAGTCATTGTTTGGATGTGGGGGAGCAAAGACAGTTGAGGGTCGAACAAGACACCTAGGTTCCTAACGGGCTTGGTGCAGTTGATTGTGCAACCATAGAGGTTGATGCTTCAAGCGCCTGATGCATGAAGGCGCTGTCGCGAGCCAATCAGTAGGAACTCATATAATCTAAGTTGAGATTCCAATGCAGTGGTTGGGATAGGGTAATTGCTGGAGTTTAACAAGATAAATCTGATTAGATTGCCATTGAGAACAATGTCCAGCTACATCCAATCTCTGCACCCCTACGTGCCTCTCCAAGTCCTACTGATGAGCCAGGGTGGGCTGTGCTGTCATCACCGATGCCCTGAAGCACTGCAGACCCACCTGGCTCACTAAACAGACTATGGATAGAGACTGGTTTACACACAGAGGGTAGAGAAGAACAGTATACTATAGTGATACAACCATCTTAACCCTTTGTTGTAACCTGGTGACATAAGTTAGGAAAGATGTTCTGTTGAACTAATTTGTTGATCATTATTTTATGAGATGCAGTTGATTTTAATTAGCACTACTGTCCCTTTAATTCACTCTAGGATGGCAAAAAAAATGTGTGTTCCGATTCCTGATCCGAAGAGAAACTTCAAAGAGTTGTTTGATGTCTACAACGGTGACTTTAAGGTGGGCTTACCGGATATCCTATCTGCTTCATATGTGAATTCATGCCCATTGCTGGGAGCACAGATTCTACCCAAACTAAGTCTGAAAGTTTAAGCATTAACAACAACAACAACAATAACAATTTACATTTATATAGCGCCTTTCACGTCGGGAGGACGTCCCAAGGCGCTATTAACCCAAGTTTGTGCCCTTAGCAAATGCTAAGAAAAATATCTGCATTTAGATAGCATTGGACTGAGATGCTAACTGACTGAGACTCCGTCCGGCGTGGAAGGCGCTATATAAATCGAATTTGTTATTGGAATTTCTCCTCCTGGCCAAAAATTGACAATGGAACAAACAGCCTAATTTTAGTTTGTGGTTAAATTGTTCTTCTGTGTGTGTGTGTGTGTGCGCGCGTGTGTGCGTGTGTCCTTCAAGGCTCACCTCAAGGCCTTCCTCTTCGACTGTGCTTTTGATGAACTTCCTTTCTCTCCTGCCCCCATGTCCATCCCTCTAACCCTAAATCTATCCCTCCCTCCAGCTTGGGTCTGAAATACTGTCTGTCCCGCACCTTGGGACGTCCACCTGATGTGAAAGTTGCTGTACAGATGCAGTTTGCCAGGGATTTAAAGGACAGACGAGTGACTGGGAGTAGGCAGGCTTCTCACTCAGCTTCTATTAACTCTGCTACCAAAGATTTAAAGGGTAGACCTGATAATCTATATCCTCACCCAGCTTCACTGGCTCCCTGAGAAATTGAGTTTGAGAGGCTGTGCCATGACCTGCTATTGTTTGGGGTGTGAGGTGGGCAGTGTGGCTTAGGTCTTGGTCAGGGTCCAAATGTGAGCAAGTCAACATTCTACCTAATGAGGTCAACTTCCAATCTGTGGGTTTGAACGGCCTCTACATTACAGGCAGCTCTGGCCTTTACCTATTACCTTGCTTACACACAGTGGAGTCAGACCACAGAACAGGAAACAGAAAGCAAAAATCAGGGAACTGAGAACACTAAACATGGATAGTGAATCAGCATTGGTGAATGTTACTGTTACTTTCATTACATCCAGGCTTGACTACACTGACTCCCTGCTCACTGGGCTTCCCAGCTCCTCCCTCCATAAGACTCAGATTATTCAGAGTTGAGTCTGAAGCTTGTGTCCTCTCCCACACTAAACTCAGTGAACTGCACCCCCGCCTCCCCCCATCCAAAATTGCTGTTCAGCAATAACATTTAGAAATACTTTAGTAATAATACCTTGTATTTGATATGGCACTTTTCATGTCTTCTAGACGTCTCAAAGTGCTTCACAGAATATACTGTAAAGTGAATTGACTACCGTAAATGCCCGCGTATAAGGCGCACTCGCGTATAAGGCGCACCCCCCACTTTTGACCTTTTCTTGGTGAAAAAAGAGGAAGCATTTTCGATGATATTGCCGACAAAAGGGAGGGAGGCAGGAGAGACAGGTAGGGAGGGAGAGAGGGAGGCAGGCAGGACAGGCAGGCAGGAAGGGAGGCAGGCAAGCAGGGAGGCAGGCAAGCAGGGAGAGAGGGAGGCAGGCAGGACAGGAAGGGAGTGAGGGAGAGAGAGGGAGGGAGGGAGAGGGAGAGAGGCAGGCAGGTAGGGAGGGACGGAGAGGGAGAGAGAGGCTGGCAGGCAGGGAGGGAGGGAGAGAGACAGGGAGAGAGGCAGGCAGACAGGGAGGGAGGGAGGGAGAGAGAGAGGGAGAGAGGCAGTCAGGGAAGGAGGGAGGGAGGGAGGGAGGGAGGGAGAGAGAGGGAGGGAGGCAGGCAGCCAGGGAGCGAGGGAGAGAGGGAGGCAGGCGGGGAGGGAGAGAGAGAGGGAGGCAGGCAGGGAGGGAGGGAGGGAGGGAGGCAGGCAGACTGGGTTTGGCAGAAGGCAGGCAGCAGGCACAGCACTGAATTCCGCTGCTGCTGCCGCTGCCCGGGCAGCCGAGGCCGAAGCACCTTCACCCGCTCCCCCCAACCACCGCCGGACACAGTGTCTAAACGCCGCCTGACAGCGCACCGGCCGCCCCTCCTGTTTACTGTATTTCCGAGGCTCAAAATTTCTTGTATCTGCGTATAGTGCGCACCGCCAACTTTCGAGATCTTCCCACGTGAAAAAAAGTGCGCCTTATACACGGGTATTTACGGTATATATTTATGGGCGAAACATGGCAGCCAATTGCACATGGCAGTGTCCCACAAACAGTCGTGGATTGAAATGACCAATTTATTATAGGAAATGTAAAAAGTGCTATATCAAATGCGATTTGATATATTATTAGATTTCCAGACCCATTTCTGGACTTGGAGCTGATTCTGATGCTCCAAGGCAGAGCTTGGAGTGTGCTGCACTGCCAGATGTCTTTGGCTATCATCCTAATCTCACCCTCCCAACTGTTAGCCCAATCTCAGCAACCAAATCCCTCATTGTCCAATGCCTTGGGATGTCTTCCCGGTGTGATAGGTGCTATAAAAATGTAAGTTGTTGTTTTCTGTTCAGGTGGATGTTAAAGGTCCTATAGTTCTTCTAGAAAAGAGAAGATAATTTTTCCTGGCCAATTTTCCTCAAGTAAAATAGATTTCTCACATAGACAGACAGGTAATATGGTCAGACAAGTGGCAGATGACATTTAATGTGGATGAATGTGAAGTAATACATTTTGGGAGGAAGAATGAGGAGAGGCAGTATACGCTGGTGGTAGAATCTTAAAGGGATGAAGGAACATAGAGATCTGGGGGTTCATATAAATAAATATTTGCAGGTGGCCGATAAAGTAGTAAAAAAAAGTATACAGGATACTTGGATTTATAAATAGGAGGACATGGAATGCAAAAATCAGGAAGTTATGAGGAACCTTCATATAAAACACTGGTTAGGCCTCAACTGGAGATTTTGTTCAGTTCTGTGCACCACACATTAGGAAGGATGTCAAGGCATTGGAAAGGGTGGAAAGGAGATTTAGCAGGATGGTACCTGCATCTCTATCCTCTCCTGATAACTGAAGTCCCTCATTCCAATGAGGGACTTCAGTTATCAGGAGAGGATAGAGAAGCTAGGATTTTTCTCCTTGGAGCAACAAAGGTTAAGAACAGACTTAATAGAGGTTTTCAAAATTCTGAGGGGATTCGGTAGGATGAACAAGGAGAAACAATTTTGACTGGCGAGTGGGTCGGTTACCTGAGGACACCAACTTAAAATAGTTGTTGAAAGAAACAGAGGGGAGGTGAGGAGAAATTTGTTCATGTAGCAAGTTGTTGGGATCTGGAATGCATTGCTTGAGTGTGTGGTGGAAGCCAATTTGATAGCAACTTTTAAGAGAGAAGTGGATAGTTATTTGGAGAAAACGTTTGCAGAATTATGGGGAAAGTGTGTGGGAGGGGAATTGATATGGACAGTAATTTTTAAAGAGCCATCCCAGACACAATGGGCCAAATGGCTTTCTTTGGCTCTATAATCTTATAATTCTATGATCTGTGATTCATAGCAGTGTGTGTCATTAGCTGCCAATAAGTACACAGCGATAGCATTTTACAATAAGATGCTATGAAGCGCTTTCCAATGCTTTGATGATTTATACCTGGACAATGGCGTGTATTGACTGGAATGAAATGCACACTCTCATTTTCTCCAGAGAGATGCACACTGTTTATCTAATTCCAGAGAGTACTATTTGCAGGTTGGTGAGAGTCAAAGCTTTGGAGCTCATAGGTTGTATTTGAGCAACTGCTGGAGTTTAATCCTCTCCCTTATAACATATGTACTGAGCAGGTATTTCACTGAAATGCCCCCAAAAAGTCATTTTGTATCATGGCCATAAGAGAGGTTGGATGAAGAAAGTCCTTTGCCCCCATTTGATCTCACCCTCTGCTCCGTGTACAAACTTCCTTCTCCCTAGTCTCCGCTGTATGAAGAATTGCCTGTATCCCATTCTTGCTCTGAATCACTGACATTATGCCTTAAACCACAAAGCAACTCTAGTCACGTTAGCCCGATAAAAACGCATGTCATCTTTTTTCCCTTCCCCTCTCTTTCTTCTTCCAATAGATGTGGCTCGATCACAAGGAACAGATCTGGATAACGGATAATATCATACCAAATAATACCGAAGAAAACTAAAGTGACTCAACAACAATAACTTTGATTTGTATAGCGCCCTCCAGACTGTTCAGGGTCTCAGAGCGCTTCACAATAATGGACCCAATGTGAAGCCCCTTAGCCTGAGGTCACTGTATGGCACGAAGAGCACTGTGTAAATACAAGTTGTTGTTGTTGAGGTCATGGTGTAGGGCCCCAAATTACAGCATCCAATAGAGCCCCTACCCCATCCCTTAGCCCACCCAGCAATCCAGAAATAGAGGTTCCATATTCCACAAACAAAGTTGCATTCAGCCAGGAATCCAGGTCAGTGGTTTAACAGCAGAAACCAACTGGGTGCATGTGCTATTACAGATTAGAGACAGAGAAAGAGGGAGCAAGGGAAACAGAGACGCACTGAGAGATACACGCATACACACATTCACCATTTGTGTCAGAGAGATAGAAAGAGAAAGAGACACACTCACAGAGGGACAGAGCAACACACATACACACCTACAGAGTCAGAGCCACATATACACGTATAGACGCACACAAAGTATTAAAGAGGCATAGAGAGAGAGACACGCATAAACATACTCACAAAAGGAAAGCAACACACACACATAGAAGCAGAGGAACACACAGACATACACATAAAAGTAAAGTACTGTATCACGCATGGTATAATAATAATAACAATAATAATCCTTACGTTTGATATAGCGCTTTTCACATCTTCTAGACATCTCAAAACGCTTCACAGAATATACTGTAAAGTGAATTGACTGTCTATTTGTGGGTGAAACGCAGCAGCCAATTGCGCACTGCAGCGACCCCACAAACAGTCATGGTTTGAATTGACCAATTTGTTTTTGAGGAATTATTATGAGGCGTGTGGATTAAGGAAACTTACACAAGGTTTCGTCCTGACCTGCCTGGATTCGAACACAGGTCTCACGCTTGTAAGACGAGTGCTCTAACCATTGAGCTACAGGGTTCCACACATCTGTGGGAATTAAGGACAAGTGACAGACAGACTGAAACCAAACCTTGCTCTAAATTGGAATGTTGGGGTCTAGTTTGCGGTATTTCTTGAAGCAATTTCTTAATAAAGGGTCAGAAGTGAGAAGAAATCTGAAAGGTCTTTGACTTCAGACAATTTAAATCTTTTTTTAAAAAATGCACCATTGGCGAGCGAGCCTTTAGCCACTCTGCCTCCATCTTATGGAACTCAATCCCGCCGTCCCTCCGCCTCGCTGGCCTTCTTCAAGTCTCGCTGCAAGACTCTCCTCTTTGATGGACCCATTGGCATTCCTAATCTCCCCCTTCCCTCCCTGTCTTCAGATCAGGTCTGAAGCACTGACTATCCAGCGTTTTGGGACATCCTCCTGATGTGAAAGGTGCTATAAAAGGATAATTTTGGTGTTGTGTTGTTGTGGGTTTGTCACCTTAATGTGACCAAATGCCTAGAAGCATGAACTTCCAAAGTCATTTGGGACTTGGTTTTCTTGTTAAGAAATTTCCCCTCGAAATATCGCATATATAGCACCGTAGCACCCTCTCCCCACTATCACATCTCACAATTTGCATTCCTCTCATGTATTTTTTGTACTTTTGTATTGTTTGTATACATTGTATTTTTTGTATTTTTGTATAGTTGTATTTCTTGCATGATTTGTACTGATGAAAGATTGTACCTTTTTTTCCAAAGCTATGATATAAAGTTCTCAAAATTTAATCACCGTATTGTGTGTAACTGTGTAAGAATGTTAAACCAAAATCCTGCTTCTGCCTGTTCAGCTGGACGTTAAAAGATCCTACTTTGCTATTTGAAAAGAGAAGGGTGTTTCTCTCCTGGTGGCCTGATTTAAGATATAGTAGGTCATTTATGGCTGTTTTCTAGGACACTTCCATGCACAAATTGTCTGCAGTGTTTAGCTACAAAATACAGTAAAAACATTAAGATTTACCTTGTGGGTAAATCAAATGTAAGGATGTGATCATCATCATAACTTGGAGCTTTAGTCTGTGACCTTCTGGCTCAATGCCAAGGCAGCAACTAATTTACAAATATCTGTTCCTCCTTTGTATGATCTCATATTCCTTTCTAGACAGGGGGAAATTTCCATGTATAGGTGACAATACAGATGTGGAACTCTCAGTCTTTGGATCCTCTTAAACATAACGATGGCTTACAATACAGTACAAACTTACATTGATACATTGCGCCTTTCACATCAGGAGAACAGTCTAGAGTTTGTACCCGAGCTGAGGATGGGGGGAAGTGGGGGGGTAGGGGAGGGGGTGCGAAGGGTATTGGAGGGGAGGAGGGATCGTTGAAAGCGTAGTCACAGAGAAAGGTCTTGAGATGGACCTTGAGGGAGGCGAAAGATGGGACAAGTGCAAGGGGCTTTGGGATGGAGTTCTAGAGATTGGGGGCAGATATGCTGAGAATCCCCCCGCTGGTGATGGAGCAAGTGGGGCAGGGACATGAAGCAGCCCAATGGTACTACCATGGTACTACCAGCATTACCATGGTACTTTTTACAAGGGCATGTTTGACGAAGGTGCGGAGTTGGATTAGGACAAGGCCATGGAGGGATTTAAAGGTTAAGACAAGGATCTTCAATTTGATCCACTGGTGGACAGGGAGCTAGTGGAGCCGGGCGAGGGTGAGGGTTTGACAGGATCAAGGAGACTGATGCCCAGCTGGCTGACCCCCCAAAAATCTTGCTTAGTACAGAAACAAAGGAAAATACTGTACACAAATGTGTAGAGGAAGAGAGAGAGAGTTAAAACTCAATGTTAAACCAGCGTCTTGTGACGTCCTCCCAACGTGGCAGGTGCTATACAAATGTCATTTTGTTGTGGTGGTTGAAAACATTTATCCTGTAATAAAAATTTGTTCTCCTTCCAGCTGATTTCTCAGGGTGCTGTAAGAGAATCAATTGTAACAGGAAATAGAACCCTCAGCCACTGAGAGGAAAAGATATCACATCCTCATTAATTTCAAAACAGTGTTAGTCAATTTTCCCACACAGCAAATGCCAATAAACTTTGTGGACACAGTGAGGTTGTTGATGTGTTTAAGTTTACCTCCCCTTTCTCCCCAGGGGGTATTATCTCTATCACTGTTAACCTCACCAAAATTACATTTATAGAGCGACTTTCATGTCGTGAGGACAAGGCGCTGAACAATCAAGGGTTGGGACCTGATCACGGGTGACGGGCAGGGTAGGGGGAGGGTAGGGAGAGAGGTGGGAGGGCGGCAGAAAGCACGGTTGAAAAGGGGGGTCTTGAGACCGGACTTGAAAGGGGAAAGGGAGGAAGCAAGGCAAATGGACTGAAAGGTGAAGGGAAGGGATATGGGGTTAAGCACCCTACATGAAAGGCTCTATAAAAATTCACCAACCAGCCAGTGGGGGTAGAATGGTTAAATGGTCGCACATCAAGGGTGAGGTAAGTAGAGAGTGGGTTGGACTTAAACAGGTCTGGGTTGCTTTGGAAATGGAGTGCTAGGAGGTAACAATGGGACAAGGCTGTGGAGGGATTTGAAGGTGAGGATAAGGATTTTGAACTTGATCCCCTGGAGGGATGGAGAGTTAAGTGGAGCCAAGCAAGGCCAGGGCAGGGTGGGAGGGGACGTGGGTGGCAACCACAAGTTTCCTTTATGTTGTAATATTCTTAGTGTCTTGGACAATGTCCAAGGTTCTGATCACGGATGAGAAGTTCCAACAGAAGTCCATCTTCACAGGATTCTTCAATGGATAGAGCACTCACTTGATTCCCGGACAGGGAGAAACATTAATTTCATTACTCCACATGCTTCTGTTTACCTAGCAGTCAGGCAGGAGCACCTGCTTGCTGGTTGATTCACTTTTCCGGGGGTAATATTCAATTAAAAAAAATAATAAAACAAAATAAATTGGTCACTCAATCTACGACTGTTTGTGGGATACAAATTGTATGCAATTGGCTGCGATTGTTTCGCCAAGAAAATGTACCGTCAATACACTTTACAATATATTCTGTGAAGTGCTTTGAGATGACTCAAAGATGTGATAAGGCGCTGTGTCACATCTCTGAGAAGTTTCAAAGAGCTTCACAGAATGTACTGTAATGTGAACTGACTGCATATTTGTGGGAGAAACTCAGCAGCCAATTGCGCACAGGAACGTCCCACAACTAGCCGTGAATTGAGTGAACAAATCATTATTTTATCTTATTTCTTGAGGGATTATCAGGTGTGTTGAGTAAGGAAACTTGCCTAAGGTTTCGCCCAGCCAGGAATCAAACCTAGGCCTCTCACTGGCAAAGTGAGTGCTCTAACCATCGAGCTGCAGGACTTTGATGGGCCAAATGGGCTCGTTCGGTGCTATAAATCTATGTGCATGATATACATATGCAGAACTCTCCGTCTGGTTTCAATACTAGCAATGGGTTTCTATTCATGCCTGATGTTTGGATGATATCTAGAGCAGGGTCTCCAACCACTCGATCACTACTAATTGCCCTCTCACACAACAGGAAAGACAAGCGGAAGGAGCCATATTTACAGCAGTAAATTTGACAGCAATAAAGTTAATAGGTTTATTTCTACGTAAAGTGTTTCAAGCAACTTATTGAATAGTAGTTAATAAATCAGGACCAGTTGACTTTGACAATGAAAGAGAATCAGTATGTAGTGAAAGCAGAAAGTACTGGGAGAGAGTTTGGTGATAGTTTGATTTTTGTAACTGGTGAGCTGAGAGCATAAACAACTCAGAATAACAATATCAATCTGATTGTGTCAACTGTGGTTACTCTCACTCACACCTAATCTAGAGGAATCAAAAGCGAAAGCAACTTTCACAGAGAATTTCAGCCCTCAATCTGTGGTCACACTCTGTTCATGTATCAGTATTTATTCTTGTGTGAAAAAACACACAAAATAATGCAGAGGCTGGAAATCTGAAACAAATACAGAAATGGCTGGGAACACTCAGCAGATCAGGCAGCATCTATGGAGAAAATAAAATAATAATAATAATCCCTCCAAAAAAAACCACAATAATAAAATTGGTCATTTCCATTCACGACTGTTTGTGGGACACTGCTGTGCGTAATTGGCTGCCACGATTCGCCCACAAATATATACAGTCAATTCACTTTACAGTATATTCTGTGAAGCGCTTTGGGACGTTGATAAGATGTGAAAAGCGCTATATCAAATGCAAGGATTATTATTATAATAAAAGTGAGTCAACGTTTCGGGTCCATGACCCTTCGCCAGTTCTCACTCATTTTTCCTTTAAGGCGAGTGCTCTAAACACTGAATTATAAGACTCCACATTATGCCAAAGCTGGCAAAGTTACCTTTCTCAGGATAAAATTGATAATTTAGACCTTGTTTTGCTGCCCATAAGGATTTAAAGAGACTTTAAATCCTAATAAAATAATAATAATAATCCCTTAAAGAGACTTTAAATCCTACTTTAAGACAACAACAACAACAAAATTACACTTGTATAATGCCTTTCATGTCAGGAGGACATCCCAAGGTGCTGGACAGTTACTATTTCAGACCCGAGCTGGGGATAGGGAAGTAAGGAATGGGGTGGGATTAGGAGTTGCTGATGGGACCATTGAAGAGGAGAGTCTGTCAGGACAGTAATAGTCCTGGAGGCGAGGGTAGAGGCAGAAAGATAGAATTGGGACCTACCTCTACAACATGACAAATGGTCAATTCCCACTCTCCTTTCTCCTTTCCTCAGTGTCCGACCCCGCCACTGTGCAGCGCTCTGGGATGCTATCCTGTGTGAAGGGTGCTATATAAATCCAAGTTGTTGTTGTCATGTAGACACATGCAGTTATTGTTGCAGTCTTCGCTTTTAAGGGTTTTTTGTTTTTCAAATGTAACATTGCCTCTGAACTGCAGAAAACTGCTGGGGCCCCTGGGACTCAGTGGGTTTTGGAGCAAGATTGCACTCAACAACAACAACAGCAATTTACATTTATAGAGCGCCTTTCACGTCGGGAGGACGTCCCAAGGCGCTGAACAAGAGGCGTGTGACCCGAGCTGGGAGGGGAGTGTTTGGGAAGGGGTGAAACACGAAGGGGAGGTAAAAGAGTTCGGGGTGGAACAAAAGGCACGATCGAAGAGGAAAGTCTTCAAGCCGGCCTTGAAAGAGGAAAGGGAAGAGGCGAAACGGAGGGATTGAGGGATGGCATTCCATAAGGTGGAAGCGGAGAAACTGAAGGCCCGGCCTCCGATGGTGGGGCGGCTCGGGCGGGGGGCTTGGAGCAGGCCAAGTCCTGTTGAACGGAGGGTCCGGGTGGGTGTGTAGGGGGAGAGTAGATCAGTTAGGTAGGATGGGGCAAGGCCGCGTAAGGCCTTGTAGGTGAGGGCGAGGATGTTAAACTCGATCCTCTGGAGGATGGGGAGCCAGTGGATACGGGCGAGGGTGGGGGTTATGTGGTCGCGGAGGCGGGTGCGGGATAGTACACCGGCTGCAGAGTTTTGGATGGCCTGCAGCCTATGAATGGAGGAACTGGGGAGGCCGAATAGGAGAGAATTTCCGTAGTCCAACTCAGTGGTTTCCTCTCTGGTCACCAGCTTGTTGTTAACATGTGTTTTTCCATTCTATACATTTACGGAAGTTCAGAAATCGTCCACAAAATGCACTTCACAGTGTATTGTGGAGCTCCTGTAGCACAGTGGCTAGAGCACTCACCTTACAAACATGAGACCTGTGTTCGAATCTAGGCAGGTCAGGGCGAAACCTTGGGCAAGTTTCCTTACTCCTCATGCCTAATAATCATAAACCCTCCAAAAAACAACACAATAATAAAAATTGGTCATTTTCAATCCACGACTGTTTGTGGGACGCTGCTGTGCGCAATTGGCTGCCGCGTTTCGCCCATGAATATACTGTATAGTCAATTCACTTTACAATACATTCTGTGAAGCACCTTGAGAGAAGATGACAATGAACGAGAGAATGAAAGAGGGAGAATTAAGACAGAATTATTTAAAGATTTGATAATAATAATAATTCTTCATTTGATATAGTGCGTTGTCACATCTTCTAGATGTTTCAAAGGTGCTTCACAGAATGTACTGTAAAATGAATTGACTATGTATTTACGGGCAAACACGGCAGCCAATTACCCACAGCAGCATCCCCACAAACAGTTGTGGATTGAAATGACCAATTATTTTTTAACGATGATTAAATTATTAAATTAGTCTGTTGTGCACACACACGCCACATAACAAATCACTTAAGCAAACGTGATTCAGATTTTGTGGGTATAATTGAGGATGTTTCAGTCAGTGACAGTGAGAGGTAGACCTGATCAACTCCAGCTGCCTGCTGCTCTCCTGATTAATGATATGGGTAACCAATCAATACTTTATTCTCTGAAACTGGTTGCTAATAATATTGGGTCTCATAACAGTGGTATACATTCTATAAATATGGAGCTTTTAACTGTTCAACTGTTAAAGGAATACAGGAAAAGGAAAGACCATTCAGCCCGTCAACAACAACAAAATTACATTTGTAAAGCGCCTTCCACATCGAGAGGATGTCCCAAGGTGCAAAACAGTCAGGGATCAGGACCTGAGCTTGGGGCTTAGATTTAATTTGGGGTGAGGGAGAGCAGAGGGGGTAGGAGGGCGGCTGAAGTAATGGTTGAATAGGAGGGTATTCTTTTTAGGTTCACTTAGACTCTCTCAAACCTGTTCTGCCATTCTACTAGATTGTATTTTGTGGGTAAATCCAGCAGGCAAGTTAGAGCAAATGAACCGATAATAAAGAAAGCAATTGTTTAACTTCCAAATTTAATAATAGTATTAATAATCCTTGCATCTGATATAGTGCTTTACATGTCTTCTAGACGTCTCAAAACGCTTCACATAATATACTGTAAAATGAATTGATTGTATATTAGTGGGCGAAACGTGGCAGTCAAAGGACTGGCCAGGGCTGGCCTCACCCGCCTGGACAGGCCGGGGCTGGCCGCACCCGCCGGGACGGGCCGGGGCTGGCCGCACGGGCCGGCCTGGACTGGCCAGGGCTGGTCTCACCAGCCTAGACCGGGCAGGCCTGGCCTGGCCTCACCAGCCTGGGCCGGGCAGGGCAGGCCTGGCCTCACCAGCCTGGATTGGGTAGGCCTGGCCTTACCAGCCTGGACTGGGCAGACGTGGCCTCACCGGCCTCGCCTGACTTGACTGGCCTGACTGGACTGGCCTGGCTTGACTAGCTGGCAGGCAGCCTGACTGGCTGGCTGGCAGGCCAGAGTGGCTGCCTGGCAGGCCTGACTGACCGGCAGGCCTGACTGGCAGGCCTCTTATTTCCTTGACATTCACGCCCTACGGCCATAAAATGGATTAGATTACAGTGGAAGCTGCAAACTCTGATTCTCCCCCTCCCACTTTCATTGATATTGTTAGAGGACCTGGTCACAGGAATAACATTTATTGTTAAATTATCATCAATATTTTGTCTCCATCCCCCCCCCCACCCCCCCCCCACCCCATCACCATCACCCCCATCCATCCAGGGATGCTGTCTGAGGTCATATAAGTTGTTGTTGTGAGGGCAGGTGTGAGTGGGGGGATATAGCTAACAGGTTAACTCCTTAATGGTGAGAGCGCTTGCCTTACAAGCGAGAGAACCTGGGTTCGAATGCAAGGCAGGTCAGGAGGAAACCTTGGGCAAATTTTCTTACTCCACACACACACACATACACACCTTATAATAATACATCTAAAAAAAAAAAAAAATTTGTCATTTCAACCCATGACTGTTTGTGGGGGGGACGCTGCTGTGCGCAATTGGCTGCCGCGTTTCGCCCGCAAATATTTGCAGTCAATTCACTTTGCAGTCTATTCTGTGAAGCGCTTTGAGACGTCGATACAACGCAAAAAGCCACGATATCAAATGCAAGGATTATTATTATTATTATGTTACACCACATTGTACACAACTGTGCACTAACGCTGCTCACTGCACGAGGCTTCACAAAGTGGGGGGTGGGTGGTTGCTGAGAGACACACCAGGCAAACCACACAGTGAGGGGGATGCTCATCAACCATCTGACTGCACAGGTGCAGAACCTTGACTTGCTGATTCTTCAACATAGCACAGCTGGGAAGTCACACTCATTACCACAAGGAAAGGAAAGCAAAGAAGCAAAGCACAAAGCAAGTCAATCCAGGCAGGTAGGCAGGTCAGGCCAGGCCTCACCGGCCTGGACTGGCCAGGCCTGGCCTCACCGGCCTCCTGCAAACAGTCGTGAATTTAAATAATCAATTTATTATACTTTTTTGATGGATTATTATTAATATTATAATAAATAAAGTACAAGGTTTGCTTATACCTTCTCCTCACCCCTTTAAGGTCCATCTAGTGCCTGCACTTTTGGCCACCTGAAGTTAGTACTTTGATTAATTAGGCAGAGACTTGGAAAGATAGTTAGATATTTAGGTAGATAGATTTAGTCAAACAGGAGGGTGGCATCCAGACAGGCAGAAAGTTGTATGGATAAATCATAACATAGTAAATAGATTTTGTGTAGGATTATTTTTTCATGTTGGGAGAATATCTCAGAGCACTTCACAGGATTTATTACAAAGGCAAAGTAATGTGTCTACACATCCCAGCTTTACTGAGGATGGAGAGCAAGCAGGTTAACTATCAACAGGGCCTTTGATCATTGGAGACTTGGTGGCTTGTTACGTTGCAATCAGCTAAACCACAGAGAGAACCTGTGTACGCTAACCTTTCAATTAGATCATGGCTGATCTGTACCTCTACTAATCCTTTCAATTTCCGGCTCTCTCCCCATGTCCTTTAATCCCCTGACCTACCAAAAATTTATCAACCTCACTCTTGAAAGTGTGGATAGATCCAGCATCCACATCCTTTTAGGGGAGGGAATTGTGGATTTCTACCAACCCTTTAAGTGAAGAAATGCTTCTTGATTTCACTCTTAAATGGCCTGGTTCTAATGTTAACACCATGTCCCCTTCTTTTGAAGGAGTGTTCTGGCCTTTAAGCGCTCTGAGACGCCGTTTGGCGTGGAGGGCGCTATATAAATCGAAGTTGTTGTTGTTGTTGTTGGCCTACAATTCCCCCAGTGAATCGATCATGCACCTCATCACTGTTAATAGATAATTGCTTTGCGCAAAATTGACCGCCGAGTTTACGCACAAAGCAACATCACTTTACACTATATCCTGTGAAGCACTTTGAGATATCTCGACAATATGAGAAGGCAATATGATATCAAATACAAGAATTATCTTTATTACTGTGTTGGCTTTCAGATAAGAGGTTGCACTCACAGCACATTTGATCTGAGCATCATTCTGGAGATCCCCTTGATCAGTGTCTGAGTCTCTCTTTCCTGTGAGACTATTTTGAGAGAGCTTCTGCTTCTGACAGGTATATCTCTTCTAGGTTCTCTGGGGTATATTAATAGTAAGTCACGGGTCCACGTGCAGCCCTTTGAGAGTGTTTTCTGTAGCAGAAGAAGAAGAGGGCAGAAGGTTGAAGGAGTGTCAAGAGCAATTACCCACAGAGGACACAAAGTTTCTTTAGCCGGAGGGTAATTCATTTATCCAGTTCAAATCCTTGCTGTATGGATGCTTCCCCTCATGCGACCTTATCTGGTACAAAGCCTTTTTCTCAGTATTCCTAAACTGCTATCTTCCAATAATAAGTTAGTCATTCTGCTACCCTTCGGCCCATATTGTTCCTTGCCCTGTCTCCCATTAGTCCTTTCCTTATCACTGGGGCCAGAGTGGTTCTCAAAACATTCCTATCATCCCATGGTATCCTGTTGTGATCACCACCCTATTCTTTGAATCCTCCAGGCCCGTTTTTCTCTCTGTGCTTGCTTACCCCGTGACTTCTTGCCCTTGGGAAGACAAATAGTAGCTATATTGATGTCTTTAACGGTTTTCTATTAACTGTCCTTCAAACGTATCACATCTGTTTGGACTGGTACCAACTTGGCAGCATTCCGTTGTCTTGCCTTAGAGAGTACCCCAGCTGAACCAATTTCTGCAAGTTCTTAAACATTTTTAACATACTAAGTAGGACTAAATGACTGTACTCTATGCATGCCGTAAACCCATGTAACACAAAGAAAATGAATTTCTTTATATGTATATAAAGAAAACAAAATGTTGACTCACTTTTCTTTCTCCATAGATGTTCCATAGTGGAAGCTCTATAGCTCAGTGGTTAGAGCACTCACCTTACAAGCGAAAGACCTGGGTTCGATTCCCATCAGGGGGTGAAACCTTGGGCAAGTTTCCTTACTCCACATATCCAATAATAGTCCCTCAAGAAAAAATAATAACAAATTGGTCATTTCAATCCACCACTGTTGGTGGGACACTGCTGTGAGTAATTGGCTGCCACATTTCACCCTCAAATATACAGTTAATTCACTTTACAGTATATCCTGTGAAGTGCTTTGAGATATCTAGAAGACATGTGAAGTGCTATATTAAATGCAAGGATTATTATTATTTATACAGCACCCTTCACACCAAGAGAATGTCCCAAGATGCTGGAGAGTCATGGGATTGCACCTAAAATGGGATATGGAATAAAGAGAAGTGGAGGGCAAGGGGGTGTGGGAGGACGACAGAAAGTATGGTCAATAAGGAAGGTCTTGAGACAGGTTTTGTAAGAGACATGGGAGAGGACAAGGTATGAAGATTCGATGATGGTGTTCTAGAGGTGAGGGCAGAGAGAGCGATGGCCTAACTACAGATGTAGGAGGGGGCAGAGCGGAGAACATGGAGGAGGTTAGTGCCCGCTAAGTGGAGGAAGCGCACAGGTAATTAAATGTTTAGTTGGGTGCAGAGGTAGTGAAAAGCAAGACTGTGGAAGTCTTTCACAATGGATGAGAATCTTAAAGTCGATCCTATGGAGGTTGCGTCAGTGAAGCCGGGCAAGAGCGGGAGAGGACACAAGCTACAGATTTGGGGCTTGAAATATCAAATATGAATGAGCAAGTAAATCAGGTAGGTTCACAGGTCTTAATGTAGGAAAGGACAAAAACTGCAGATTCAACTCTGAATAATCTGAGTCTCATGGAGGGAGGAGCTGGGAAGCCCAGTGATAGGGATTAAATAAACAGTAAATTTGCTTTACAGTATATTCTGTGAAACACTTTGAGACATGCAGAAGACGTGAAAAGTGCTATATCAAAATGCAAGAGTTGTTATTATGGTTATTATATTTGCAAGTTGAATTTTGGGAGTGGAATGGTAGCTTTTACTGAAGAAAGTGAGACAGCACTGACTTTATGTTAGTGTTGTAAAGCATTATAAAATCCCTATGATGTCCTGCATTCCCAAATATTCTCCATCATTTCTCTCTTGGGTGCCCGCTGCAGTATGCAGTGTTCGAGGGAACTAAACTTTAATTCTGGAGGCTCAGGACAATCTGGGAAGATTGGCCACCCTATAGGCAGGGACGTCCCTCCATGGATGGATGGATGGATGGATGGATGGATGGAGGGAGGGAGGGAGGGAGGGAGGGAGGGAGGGAGGGAGGGAGGGAGGGAGGGAGGGAGGGAGGGAGGGAGGGAGGGAGGGAGGGAGGGAGGGAGGGAGGGAGGGAGGGAGGGAGGGAGGGAGGGAGGGAGGGAAGGAGGGACGGACGGACGGACGGACGGACGGACGGACGGACGGAGAGAGAGAGAGAAACTCCAGGCTTTGGATACGCTGTGGAGTTCTGTAGCTGAGTGGTTAGAGCACTCGCCTTACAAGGGTGAGACCTATGTTTGAATCCAGGCAGGTCAGGGTGAAACCTTGAGCAAGTTTCCTTACTCTACACGCCTAATAATAATCCGTCTAAAAAAAACCACAATAATAAAACTTGGTCATTTAAATCTACGATTGTTTTTGGGATGCTGCTTTGCACAATTGGCTGCACGTTTTGCCCACATATATATGCAGTCAATTCACTTTACAGTATATTCTGTGAAGTGCTTTGAGACGACTAGAGGACATGAAAAGTGCCATATCAAATGCAAGAATTATTTATTGTTATTATTATATTCTTGAGCCCAATCAATAGTTTCCACATGTGTCAAACAGACGATCACAGCGATGGGCTTTCGTGTATATGAGACACCGGGTGCCAAGAGAATGTGGCTGATCATATTGATGGGTTTCTATGTATGTCAGACATCTATCGGATTCCGTTGATGTGTTTCCGTGTGTGTCAAATACCCGGCTGATACACTGACACATTTCTGTGTGAGTCAGACACATAGCTGATCACGGTGATGGGTTTCTGTGTGAGTCAGACACCCGGCTGACCTGAAAAACCCTGCAAACACTAGCACACTTATACTCTATCAGTACAGGATAATAATAATAATAAATTGGCCACTCAATCCACAACTGTTTGTGGAATATTGCTGTGCGCAATTGGCTGCCGTGTTTTGCTCACAAAATATGCAGTCAACTCACTTTACAGTGTATCCTGCGAAGTGCTATGAGTCAAAGGAAGATGTGCTAAGGCGCTACATGAAATGCAAGGATTATTATATAAAATGCAAGGAGTATTATTATTAGTGCGCAATGATAGGAGCGCCCTCCACTGTCCATGAGAACTAACAATCCTTCGCTACCAGAGGCAAAGTTGTTTCTTTGCATTAAGCAACTTTTGGCGAGGGACTCCCTCTGCTGTTCAACATGCAAACTCACGATACTTCCATCCTGGAGCTCCTGGAGCTCAGTAGTTAGAGCACTCGCATTACAAGTGTGAGACCTGTGTTCGAATCCAGGCAGGTCAGGGCAAAACCTTGGTGAAGTTTCCTTACACCACATGCCTAATAATAATCCTTCCAAAAAATAAAACTAAAATAAAATTGGTCATTTCAATCTGCAGGTGTTTGTGGGGACGCTGCTGTGCGCAATTGGCTGCTGCGTTTTGCCCACAATTATACAGTCAATTAACTTTACAGTATATTCTGAAAAGCGCTTTTAGACATCGATAAGATGTGAAAAGCGCTATATCAAATGCAAGCATTATTATTATTATTATCCTGTAGCACAATGGTTAAAGCATTTGCCTTACAAGCATTAGACTTGTGTTCGAATCCAAGCAGATCAGGGTGAAACCTTGGGCAAGTTTCCTTACTCCACATGCCTAATAATCATAAATCCTCCCCAAAAAAACACATTAATAAAAATTGGTCATTTCAATCCATGACCATTTGTGCGACACTGCTGTGACCAATTGGCTGTCACATTTTGCCCACAAATATACAGTCAATTCACTTTGCAGTATATTCTATAAAGCGCTTTGAGACATCGATAAGATGTGAAAAGCACAATATCAAATGCAAGGATTATTTTTATTATTCTCCTATTCCTCAAACAATTTTAATAATAATAATAGTAACCTTAAATTAGGTATAGTTCCTTTTCCTTGAGAAAGAAGTCCCAAAGCGCTTCACAGGATATACTGTAAATTGGAGAGACCGTGTGTTTGGTTTGGAGAAAGTGCCTGCCAATTGGCGTTCTCCCACAAACTGCCATGAAGCTAATGACTAATTTTATCAGGGAGTTTGTTGGTCAGGACAGCGGGAGAGAAACTCCGTCGCATTTCAAGAAAAAGCCACGGGATTTTTAACGCAACGCAAAACATACTAAAGATGCTGGAAATCTGAAACAAAAACAGGAGTCGCTAGGAACAACAACAGTAACAAAATGACACTTGTATAGCATCTTTCACGTCAGGAGGATGTCCCAAAGCGCTGGAGACACATAGCATGTCAGGCATCAATGTTTTGGGTCCATGACCTTTCATCAGGGCATGTTGGGAGGGAGAAGCTTTTAAGGAGGGGAGAGGGAAGACAAAGGAGAACATGGGATAGAGGGCAGGAGATGATGAGTTAAAGGGGTGTTACTAGTGCAAAACAAAAAGAGAGTTTGCCAGAAAATTGGAGAAAAGAGGTGTTAATAATGCAAAGCATAGGGTGGGGAGAATTGCAACAAAACAGGCAGAACAGAGAGAGAAAGGATATTTCTGGCACTCAGATAATAATAATAATTATCATCAAAATCATAATAATCCTTTCCCCTGACAAACATGAAAACCCCCACCGTGATCAGCCGGTTATCTGATATACATGAAAGCCCATTGCTGTGATCTTTGCAGCCTGCCTGGAATTGGACCCAGGTCTCTCGCTTGAAAGGCGATTGCTCTAACCACTAAGCTACAGGACTCCACAACTAACCAACCAACTGGTTGATTGTTGGTGGATTGGAAGATTGCTTTTCCGGATGTAATAAACCCTTCAATATAAATACAAATTAATTGCTCACTCAATCCTTGAATATTTGTGGGATATTGCTGTGTGCAGTTGGCTGCCGTGTTTCACCTCAAAACTATACAAACAATGCACATTAAAGTATATTCGGTGAAGTGTTTTGTGATGTGATACGATAAGGCGCTATATCAAATGCAAAATTATTATGATTGTTATTGAAAAAAGGGATTCCTAACTGATCCCCAAAAATCGTGGAGTCCTTCAGCTTAGGGGTTGGAGCATTCACCTCACAAGCGAGAGGACCTGGGTTTGATTCTTAGGCAGGACAAAAACGTAGTCACGTTTCCTTACTCCATACCCCTCTGTTCACTTCGCTGTACATAGGAACCAGATTATTAGTTGATTGGTGGTTCGTGTTTCAAGGGGTAATGACCCCATAAGAAAAATCCCACCCTGCCCTCACTAACCCTGCCAGCCAAAGCCCTAATGGTTCTAGCTGCTTTTGCAATGGCACAATGGCAAGCTTTTCAGTTTTTGCTGATTGGTCTGACCCCGATGACTTAGCAATACAGTATAGCCCAACTTCCTGTTTGCCTTGTTTATTGCTGTCTCAAACTGTTTGACATAATCAACGATAAATTCAACTCACACCCCAAGATCTCTATCAGCTTCCCCCTTGACAAGTTGTGTGGTAGTATATATGGTTTCCTCTGCTTAACGGATCAATTTGCCAGTTAGCAATACCACTTGCTTCTACTTACTCCAAAAATATAAAGGAAAATTATAACCATCTGGATTGAGAAGATAAAGAAGATGATCCGAATAGCATTTGGGTTACTGCTGCTGCTAACTACAAGAGATGCAACTTACCACACTATGACTTGGACAGATAGCATCCTGTCCAGGATGAGTTAAGAATTTTTACCACGTAGTTTTACTATAGCAGATAAATGTCAGAACAGGTCAAAGATGGTGGGATCGAGCTTCAAGTTCCCTTCCCAGTCACTCACCATTTCAGACTTAGCCACACTTTATTGTTGCTGCTTCTTCAACTCTGGGATAAAACCTGGGAATGTCTCATGCAGTGCCATGGCATAGGTGAGAGGTGAATAGAGGGGCAAAGGGAGAGGGGACGAGACAACAACAACAATATTACAATGCCTTTCACATCGGGAGGATGTCCCAAGGCGTTGAACAGTCAGGGGTTGGGATCTGAGCAAGGGAGAGGGGCAGGGAAGGGAGGAAGAGGTGGGAGAGAGTTATGAGGGGAGGCAGAGAGGTGGGAGGGCAGCAAAAGGCACGAGCGAACAGGAGGGGTTTGAGACCTGCCTTGAAGGAGTGAGGGAGTTAGTGAGGTGAAGGGACTGTGGGATGGAGTTCCAGAATTTGGGGATCAGAGAGGCTGAAAGCCCGACCACCAATGGTAGGGAGGGTCAGTCTAGAGACATGAAGAAGACCAGAGCCCGCTGAACGGAGTGGGTGGGGAGGTTGATAGAGAAAGTGGAGGCTTGTGCTCTGTATAAACTGGCATGGACTAGTTGGGACAAATGGCCTGTTTCCGTAGTCTGGTTACCCACCTATGCCTCTGAATCTCTTACGTCCTGCTCCACCATTCGCTGCATCTGCCCGGCTGACTCTGGCCCCCTGATTGTTCCTGATCCCCTCTGCTCCACCACCCAGGCTTTGCACCATCCACCGCTGTCCATGATTTCAGGCTCTATACCCCCAAACTGTGTAACCGTGCCTTGTCCGCTCCTCTCCTGGTTTCAAATCACGTCTGATGTGCCCGCTTATCTTCATCTAACCTCACCAACCTCCCCCCCCCACCCCCACAGCTCAGCATCAGGCCCATCACTGTTAAGCGCTCCGACATACTGTTGAGGAAGAAGGTAGTTATCACTATCCTACCTCCCTCAGCCCATATCTGCTCGTGTCATTTACAAAGCATAGTAAGGTGCTGTGCATGTTGAACAAATACACAGAGAAGTGAAAAAGTAACCACAACTATTTAATATGTTAACATAATGTAAGCCTTTACACCAATCGTCTCGCTGACAGCAGTTACAACCAGGTGGAAACTGCTGTGTGCAATTGGCTCTCGCGTTTTACCCATAAAATATACAGTGAATCCCCTTCACAGTATATTCTGTGAAGTGCTTTGAGATGTCTCGAAGATGTGATAATGAGCTACAAGTAAACACAATACAGGGAATATTATTATTATGTACATATCCGTTCACTGAAAATTTGCAAAGGTTCCTTGAAGGTGGTTTGTCATTTACACAATGATTACAACACAATAACATTCGCAACATAGACAAACAGTTAACGTGAAGTATGTCTGACTTTGCTTTAAAATCAACAAAGTTATATTAATAATCATTATAATACAGGATAATAATATGTTGATAATAATATAATATCATATATTTGAATTTTAATACATAACATATAATATATAATATCATATAATATTACTATCCCTTGAATGAAATTTAAATTAATTAATTATCAATTTACAAAAACAACAACAACTTGGATTTATATAGCGCCCTCCACATGTCTCAGAGCGCTTCACAATAACGGATCCTGTGGCCGAGCCAGTGGGAGGGGGATTAGTATTAAACAGAAAGTAAAATAAATTTTCAGTAAATTTCTATCCCCAAATAAACTGCATGGCTGTAAAACAACAAAAGAACACTTAACAAAGTTTCACCAGTTCACAGTAATCACAAATACATTTCATATGTTTTATGATGGCAAAGTTTAGGAATAATGTACATATGCATCACACTTATACTGGGATTAACCCACTCAAAATGGCTCATTGAATATTCACTTTGCGATGGCTCGCTGGACATTGCTGTCTCCTAAAGGTCTTGACAGAGTAGACAGTGGGAGATTGTTTCCCCGGTTGGAAAATCTAAAAACTAGCGGTCATAGTCTCAGGATCAAGGGTCAGCCTTTTGACCTGAGCTGAAAAAACATTTCTTCACTCAGAGGGTAGCAAACATTTCTGTACCCCAGATGGTTTTGGATGATATATACCGTAAAGTGGGTTGACTGCATTTTGGTGGTGAAGAGCAACAGTCAGCGAAATGCGATCAGAAAGTAAAGAAATGTGATCCACCATTACAACCAGATTCCTACTTACTGCTGGGTAAAAACATAGGCGTGTGGAGTGAGGCAACATGACTAAGGTTTCTCCCTGCCCTGGGAATCAAACCTGGGTCCTCTTGCTTCTGAGGCGAGAGCTCCAATCACTAAACTACAGGACTCCACAGGGGTAATGGTTTGGAGTGTTTATATGTCTCTCTGCAAGCAGTTCTTGATGATCCCTGGTAGCCACTACGAGGGCTTCTGAGAATGCCAATCCTGTGCACAGCGAAAGAACAACAAACGCGAAAAATGGTTAGTGTGTGAAGAGAAAATAATAAGAAGAATAATCCTTGCATTTGACATAGCGCTTTTCACATCTTATCATCATCTCAAAGCGCTTTACAGAATATACTATACTATAAAGTGAATTGACTGTATATTTGTGGGCAAAATGCAGCCGCCAATTGCGCACAGCGCGTTCCACAAACAAATGTGGATTGAAATTACAAATTTTTCTTTATTATTGTGAGAGGGTTTTTGGATAGATTATTATTAGGTGTATGTGTGGAGTAAGGGAACTTGCCCAAGGTTTCGCCCTGATTTGTGCGATTAACAGTGGATGTAATTTTGTTGTTGTTGTTTCACCAAGTTAAGAGGCACAGTACATTGTGTGGATGGGAGCAGTAAGTTACAAAGGGATTTAGACAGATTAAGCGAGTTGGCGAAGATGTGGCTGGTGGAATTTAAGGTGGTGAACTGTGAGCTCATCCTCTATGGATCCCAAACCAACAAAACAAATATTTTCTAAATGGTGAGAAACTAAGTGCTGCAGATGAGCCAAGGAGCGCACGTGGGAAGGGTTGGGAGAGCAACCAATTTCGGTTTCACTCAACTTTTTCTGCCCTCTTTTCAATTTCTAAATCCTTGCTTTTGATATAGCAGCTTATCATGTCATTGAGACATCTCAAAGCGATTAACAGAATACAGTTAACCCTCGCTGAATGCGGGGATTAAGTTCCTGGAAAACTGCGCACTCAGTATTACCAATCCTGTTTGGTAAGCTTAACAAGTAATGGGAAAAGAGGGGTTAGGGGAATCCAGCCACAGGCTACTCACCTCAAGCCTCCAGGCACATCCACACCCGACCAATACAAAGTACATACTGAGGCGGGCTAAAGCCAGCTGGCCCACTCTCCCTGCTCTCCACCCTCTCCCTGTTCTGGTCGCTCTCCCCGCTCTCCCCCTGCTCTCGTCTCCTTCAACACCCAAGAATTGGGGAGAGGACAGTTGGAGAGGGGAGAGGTCAGCCGGAGAGGGGAGACAGCAGAAAGCCACTGGGGAGAGAAGATAGTAATTGGGGAAGGGAGAGGGCCAGAGAGCAACCAGGGAGGGGAGGGAGCAGGCGGGGAGGGGACAGGAGAGGGCAGAAAGCAACCGGGAAGAGGGCAGCTGGAGACGGGAGAGGGCAGGCGGGGAGTGGACGGGAGAAGGGCAGAGAGGGGAGCGGACAGGGCAGGGATTCGCCGGGAAGGGGAGAGAGGGCACAGAGCTGCCAGGGAGGGGAGAGGAGAGGGCACAGAGTCACCGGGGAGGGGAGAGGAGAGGGCAGAGAGCTGCCGCCGTTGCCCTGTAAAGCCGCTTCAGCCCGTCAGGCAACCGCCCAGGGAGACGACGGAGCGGCGACACCAGACCTCCCGCGGTGGCTGCCACTGTGAACAGATTCATCAATCAATCAATCAATCAATCAATCAATCAATCAATCCTTACATTTATATAGCACCTTTCACGTCGAGAGGATGTCCCAAGGCGCTGTACAGTTAGGTAGGGACAAGAGCAAGAGGGGAAGCGTCGGGGCAGGATGGAAAATAGTAGGAAAATTGACTGTATATTTGTGGGCGAAACATGGCAGCCAAATTGTGCATGGCAGTGTCACACAAACATTGTGGAAGTGGGATTAGGGGAGAAAGGGGGGAAAATATGTCAAGGGGAGGGGTTGGGGCAGGGGGAAGGAGAGCAAGAAAGCCAACCGCATACTTGTGGGCAAAACGCGGCAGCCAAATTGTGCACAGCAGAGTCCCACAAACAGTCACAGAAATGGGGCCAGGGGAGAAAGGGGAAAAGAGGGGGAAGGAGGGAGAGGGAGGGAAAGGTGGTGCAGAGCAAGGTCAGGGAGGAAGAGGGGGGAGAAAGGGGAGGCAAAGGAGAGAGGGAGGGAAAGGTGGGTGGGGGCAAAATCAGGGAGAAAGGGGGCAACAGGGAAGAGGGAGAGAAACGGAAAAGGGGGAAGAGAAAGTGGGGAAAGCGAATGAGGGAAGAAGAAGAGGGGGGGGAAAGGCCAGGGGGCAAGGGGGGGGAATCAAACAACAACAATCAACAACAAAATCAACAACAATAAACAACAAACGCAATAATATTGACAATAAAAGCGATAACAATCACCAACCAACAATAGTCCAGCAACCGCTCCTTCTCTCCGCTGCCCTCCCAGACAAGTGGCTGTACAAACCCAAGGTAAGTTTAATGATAGACACAGATAGCTTTCCCCCCACCAGGGCACTGGGGAGTGGGGTCATTGCTCTCCCTGCTCTCGTCACTCTCCCCGCTCTCATATCAGTCCGAGGCCGAGAAATCATCGGCCTCTAACTCCATCAAAGTGGATGCTTGGGGAGAGGCAGAAGTGGATGGTCGAGAAGATGCAGCAGCAGCAGGTAAGTTTTCATTGGATGACCGCTGAGACAAACTGGCAGGTTGAAAGAAGCAAGCGATTTGCAAGCTTGACTTCCCAAGTGTGCATCGCATGGAGCCGGCATCCTCGCACCTGCGCATGTGCGCAAGTATACGCCAGCGCGAACATGCAAGTTTTACGGGTGTTATGCAGAAAATGACGGATTCGACGACATGAAAGCCACTGAAGAAATATAATTTTGTTGTTGTTGTTGTTGTATTCTGAGGGTAGGAGATTGGAAAGGGCCAAACCAATCTTGTGATCAAGCTCCCACCACCTTCCAAGCCAAGACTGTTAAGCGTCTTCTTGGGATATCCTCCTGACATCAGTTTCACTGTATTAATGTATATTTGTACTGTAAGAATAAATGATCGAACGACTATCATTGTTTTCAGTTTGTTTGATGATATTGTATGACATAATCTGCTTTATTACCTGAAAATCTCCCTTGTGATCCTCAAACAGCCCAACAAACATTTTCTTGGGATCAGTGATTGGTTGGAACAGTTTGGCCCATAATCTGTATCTGAAAAATAATTTAAAATTTTGTTTTTATTTCAAAGATTGACACTGATTTACATTGACACTCCGACAACTGGCCATTTGGTCCAATCAGTCCATCATGGTACAGCAATTCGACACAATCTTATCTCAACACATTCCTGTGCATTCTGTAGGTGAATGAGGTTAACCCTTCTGTAAACAGCAATGTCCCACAAACAATCATTATGGGTACAGCCAATATTAATCATCATAATAATAATCCTTGCATTTGATATAGCGCTTTTCATGTCTTCTGGGCGTCTCAAAGCGCTTCACAGAATATACTGTAAAGGAATTGATTTGTATATTACAAGCGTCAATGTCAACAAGATGAAGGCCTTCCTGATTGGCTCACATCAGTGCCTACACACCTCAGGCGCTGACAACATCAGGGTTCAAGGCTACTCTCTCCACCTCTCAAAGCCAATTAGGAATCTGGGTGGCTTGTTCAAACCCGAACTATCCTTCCTCCCCCACATCAACTCCATGACTGGCACAGCCTTCCACCACCTCTGGAATATTGCCAGACTCCGCCACTATCTCACCCCCCCATGCCACCGAAACTCTCATCCATACCTTTATCACTTCCAGACTCGACAACGGGAACTTTCTCCTCGTCGACCTTCCTAGATCCTCCCTTCACAGGCTGCAGATCATTCAGAATTCTGCAGCTCATATATACTTCCGTACCAGGCTTCGCGACCAAATCACTCCCACCCTCGCCCGTCTCCACTGATTTCCCATCCTCCAGAGGATCGAATTCAAGATCTTCATCCTCACTTTCAAGGCCATTCACGGCCCTGTTCCCGCCTATCTCTCTGACCTACTGTCTCCCCATCAGCCTGCCCACACCCTCCGTTCAGCAGACTAAGGCCTGCTCTGCATCCACCGCCCTAACCGCCCAACCATTGGTGGCCAGGCTTTCAGCCTCTCTGCTATCACACTGTGGAACTCCATCCCGCAATCCCTCCACCTTGCCTCCTCCCTTTCCTCCTTCAAGGCCGGTCTCAAGACTTTCCTCTTTGACCGCATCATCGGCTCCCCCACTAACTCTTTCCATTCTCCCACTCTCCTTCCCCTTTTAATCAAAAGTTCTCTATATGCCTTATCATGATATACGTGTACATTTTTTCTTGCAGATATGGATATGCAAACATGTGTGGGCAAGATGTGAAGGGAGCAACTTCCTGGACAAGGAAACCTCATATTTCTGAAGAATCTTAGGTGTTTTTGTGGCCCCCGTTTGCTTATTACCTGTACTTGGAAATTGAAACAAGAACTGGAATGTAAACATGGCTCTTTGCCAATCTCAATAATAATCCTTACATCTGGTTACATCACCTATCACGACAGGATGTTCAATAAAGGGCCAGTGTCTGCGTGTTTTGTGGGTTTAATTCGGCAGTCAATTTGTACCCAACAATGTCCCATACAAAGCCAAGAATCCAAGAGAGAAACACTCTTTTCTTTTTGAGCAGTGTCACGGAAACGTCCACCTGAACAGGCCTGGACAGGACCTCCAAAGATGTCGTCCTGTGTCAGTTCAAAGTCTCGACGTGTGGATTTCAACCCATAGCATTCTGACCAGGAGATAAGAGCATCTGAGAGACAGTGAGTGAGAAAGAAGGAGCGAGTCTTTCAGCAATAATAATAATAATCCTTGCATTTGATGTAGTGCTTTTCACATCTTATCGACATCTCAAAGCGCTTCACAGAATATACTATAAAGTGAATTAACTGTATATTTGTGGGCAAAACATGGCAGCCAATTACGCAAAGCAGTGTCCCCACAAACAGTTGTGGATTGAAAATGACCTGTTTTTATTATTGTGGTCTTTTTTGGACGGATTATTATTAGGCGTGTATGTGGAGTAAGGAAACTCGCACAAGGTTTCGCCTTGATCTAGCTGGATTTAAACACAGGCCTCATGCTTGTAAGGCGAGTGCTCTAACCGCTGAGCTACAGGAGCTCCACAGCAATCCACAGCCATCAGTCAGATGAGAATAATGGATTGAGAAAGGTAGAGAGAAACATTAGCAGACAGCTTGTTCAGTCTGAAGCAATTAATCCTTACCTGTAATATAATGCAAACTGCTGATTCCCACTAATATCCCACTAATATCCCAAATGCAGTTCATATAGATTTTCTCATAAAATAGGCAGGAATTTTTTTGAATCCAGGACTTGTTTGGAATCTGGTCACCTATATGAATGGAAAAAAAAGCACACACAACACTGAAGGTCTTTCTTTGGAAAGGATGAGAGGAGAAGAAGATGTCACAAAGGGTTACATAGAACATTAGAGAACAGTAATAGACCATTCAGCCCATCTAGTCGCTGTTGGTGATTATGCTCACACAAGCCTCTTATTTCCCTTTTTTCTGCTTTTCTGTCATCTCTCCCTCAATCTGACACTTTCTGTTCCGCACATGGCTTCTGGCAGCGAATTTAAAAGTGCTTAGATTTGCAATTCTTTAATATTGAGAACTTCTCAAATTTCTTCACAAAGTTTCTGTAGAGTGTAGTGATTAACTATGGTCAAGCACTTGGAGACATTATTTCCAGCATAAAAGGGGTAGAAAAATGTAAATTGTATTGTATTGGCGAACACAGCAGCCAATTTGCACAAATCAATGTCCCACAAAACAGCCACGTAGTGAGCAACAGATTTGATTTCTGGGATTCACAGCCAGGACACGAGAAATGTGGCTAAGGAGTTGTGGATTGAAGATGGGCAAGAGGGGGCAATGCGGAAGAAATGTGATTGCAAGTTCAAGAGGTTTAAGGTTCAAAGCATAGCCACTGCCGGTAGAACAGAGGGGAGGAGAGACTACAGAAGCCCCAAGCCAGCTGAGCGAAGGAGGGAGAGGAGTGGGATGTGAGCTGGTCAGAAATACTTGTTGAGTCCAGTAACTGAGTGGTTAGAGCACTCACCTTACAAGCGTGAGACCTGTATTCGAATCCAGGCAGGTCAGGGCAAAATCTTGGGCAAAAAAAGCACAATAATAAAATTGGTCATTTCAATCCACGGCTGTGTGTGGGACACTGCTGTGCGGAATTGGCTGCCACATTTCGTCTGCAAACAAATACAGTCAAATTCATTTTACAGTATATTCTGTGAAGCAATTTGTGATGTCTAGAAGAAGTGAAAAGCGCTATATGCATCTCAAGGATTATTATTATAATAATGCTTATTATTATACAGAATTGTGCCAGTGCATGAAATGATTTGCAGAGGAGTGTGAGGATCTTGAAACCAATCTGTGATCGGCAGCTCATTGAGTATGGCAAACACAACAACAACAAAATTACATTTAGAGAGTGCCTTTCACGTCAGGAGGACAACCCAAGGTAACAGTGATGGGAGCGAAGGTTGATGGGAGCGAGGTAAGTATACTGATGGCAGTTTTCAATCAGTTGAATTTTACAAATGGCGGAATTGGAGAGATTGAAATTGGAGAAATCGAGGCTTGAGATGAAGGGGGCATGGAGTAGGATATCAGCGGTTTCAAATGTCAACCAAACTACAGATGACACTGTTTCATATGTTACATTTGCCTATGACTTTTGTGGTTTGATTCTTCTCAGAACAGCTGTTGTGAGGTAATTTGCACATGATTGACCACACTCATACACTCATGTACAGTATTTGGTTAGAAGGGAAAGTGAGTTAGATAGATGCTAAATGAATGTTCCACTACTGTTTTAATTTTGGATTTGTAGCCTTTGGACTTTTTTGACTTTTATGTTTATTTTTGCCCAGCTGAAAATTCCAAGCATCCTATCTACATATGGAAATACCAGAGATAGATTGTTGGAAGGGAATCACCGCCTCACTCTCCCTGGAGATAAATTGAAGTTGTTGTTGATGCATCCATCTTATTTCTGGGAAGTATTAGCTGCAGGTTGGCAAGAGCCAAGGCTTGTGGGGGAGCCCAAAATGTGTGCTGT
Source organism: Hydrolagus colliei (assembly GCA_035084275.1). Lineage (NCBI taxonomy): Eukaryota > Metazoa > Chordata > Chondrichthyes > Chimaeriformes > Chimaeridae > Hydrolagus > Hydrolagus colliei. Next base: position 29,034,514 of record CM068745.1, read on the forward strand.
GGTAACTGCCGGGGTCTAACAAGCTAAAACTGCACAGCATGGCACATTTTCCTGCTGCTGTGTTCAGTTCTGATCACCACACTTTAGGAAGGGTGTTAAGGCATTGGAAAGGGTGTAGAGGAGATTTACCAGGAAGGTACCAGGAAAGAGGGACTTCAGTTATGAGGAAAGGTTAGAGAGGCTAGGATAATTCTCATTGGAGCAGAGGAGCTTACAAGGAGACCTAATAGAGGTTTTCAAGATCACAAAGGGATTCAATAGGGTAAACAGAGAAAAACTGTTTCCACTGGTGTGTGTGTCAGTGACCCGAGGTCACAGATTTAAAATAGTTTCTAAAAGAAGCAGAGGGGAGGTGAGGAGAATTTTTTCACTCAGTGAGTTGTTTGAATCTGGAATGCATTGCCTGAAAAGGTGGTGGAGGCTGATTTGAATACCAACTTTTAAAAGAGAGGTAGGCGTTTATTTATGGGTTTGCGCGATTATTGAGAGACAGCTGGGGAGTGGGATTGAGTTGCGCTTTTCAAAGAGCTGGCACAAACTCATTGGGGCGACTGGCCTCCTTTTACACCGTAAGATTCTATGATTCTATGATTGTCCATCTAGGACCACCCTATCCGATAGGACGTGGATTTGCAGTGTTAACAGGAGCTGAGTGGGAGGATTCCCTGCCCCCAGTGATTAATCTGTCCTTCCAAGTCATGTAGGTGAGCCAGACTGAAGGGAGCTGAACTGGTGTGTTCTTGTCTGAGGGACCTGCTTTCCTGCCAAATGGGAATGTCCAAGTACAGAAAGTCTGCATTAACACTGCAGATTTGGTCACACAGATGCAGAAGTGGTCACACAGTAGTGGGTTAGCGAGGTAGGAAACCACCTATTAATCTATAGCAGAGCAGGGGAGAGGGGAAGGGAAGGCAAAAAGGGAATGGAGCAAGGGACAGGAAAAGAAGGAACCCATAAAAATCTGACTGTACACGACATGAAATGCAGAATGTGAATCGAACAACAGAGAAACACTGTTCTCCCAGATGTGGGGAAGTGAAGTCTGTAGCCTAGTGGTTAGAGCACTTGCCTCTCAGTTTAGCCAGCAGTAATTCGGTTGTTAGTGCATGGGTGGATTGCTTTTCCAGGGGTAATAATTTCTTTTAAAAAATCATAATAACAATAATTTGGTCACTCAATCCATGACTGTTTGTGGGATACTGCTGTGTGGAATTGGCTGCCATGTTTCCCCAGAAAAGATACAGTCAATTCATTTCACAATGTATTCGATGAAATGCTTTGAGACATCTCAAATACTTCATAAGGTGCTATATCAATGCAAATATTATTATTAATATGATTATGTGGGAACGACAATGAGAAGCATCGATTATGGCCCAGCCCATTACACCTTGTGGCTGATCTCAGTAACAGGCACTGACATTATTGCGACTCGCTTAAATTAAACAAAAATAAAACAAAAAATGTAATTAAATTAAAACTAAATTAAAACTAAAATTTCATTAAAATGTAAAGCGCTTTGAGACATCTAGAAGACGTGAAAAGTGCTAAATCCCCAGCGAGGAACAAATGAGCAACGAGATCTTACTGGTGACTAATATCAATCCAAGCATTCAATACAGTGCATTCTAGTGCCTTGGGACGTCCTCCTGACGTGAAAGGCGCTTTACAAGTGTCATTTTGTTATTGTTTCACGTTAGGAGGATTATGAACCAAAAGGACAGATCACATTTTTGAAACCTCTTTATTTTAATATATAAAACCCCAGCATCCAGGTTATAATAGACAAGTTTCCTTACTCTATCTGGGCAATCATAATCCATCCCCAAATTGTTTTTAACTGGTTATTTTTAATCTACGATTGTTTGTGGGGATGCTGCTGTGAGCAATTGGCTACCATATTTCACCCGCAAATATGCAGTCAATTATACTTTATTCTGTGAAGTACTTTGAGACATCTAGAAGATGTGAAAAGCGCTGTGTCGAATGCAAGAATTATTATTATTGTAATAAACCAGCTGCTAAGCCTCAGGGTGAAGTCGGCAAAAGTGGCCAGAAACAAAATAGCAACAGGACAAACCACAGCCACATCAAGTCAAACACTTGCCATACTCACTTCAGAGAGATAGTGAGTGTTTTTACACAGGCAGGCAGGCAGGCAGACAGGCAAACTGTGAGATCACCCCTTACTCAATGAGCTTGCTATCCCCAAACAATCTTGTTACCTCAGTCCCTCCGCTGTTCCTGTGCGAGTCTGTATTGTGGACTCGAGGCTGTGTTACCAACATAACAGAGTAGATGTCACTTCTCCTTTAACCAGGAAACTGAGCTTCATTCCACCCTCTCTCCTTGCCTCCAGCTTTGACTCACTTGTTCCCCTCCCACCCGAAACACATGGTAATGTTGGCTGAGATTTGAGGGGAGATGTGGGTGGAATGTATTAGGTTTGGGGTTTTCAGGTATGATTTGAAATAAAAGTGAGTTGTGGGGGTGGGGGGCAGTGGGGGTTAGTGTGGAGGTATTCAGGTAGAGTGTTCCAGAGTCTTGCCCACCATTGGCGAGCGAGCCTTCAGCCACTCTGCCCCTAATCTCTGAAACTCCATCCCGCAGTCCCCCCTGCCTCATCCCCGAGCTGACCTCCTCAGGTCTCGCCTCTACAAGGATTTGTAGAGGTGCAGATCAGCCAAGATCTAATTAAACGGCGGAACAGGCTTGAACGGCTGTTCATTGAGCAACTGAAATCCATCACCTCCTCTGAGCACCCCATCAATAACCCTCAATCCTAACATCAAACGCCAGGTACCTAGAGGTCTTGGATTTCTTTATCTTAAAGATAGATAGATATCTATTTTTGCAGTATCTGTAGCTGTTCCTGCGTTCCTATCCTCCTATGTTCCTACTGCTGTGGGTTTGGTGATAAGAATTTTGCATGATTTCAAAATCGCTCCACACGATTGTACTTAGTGGAGCGTGAATTCCTGACAGTGTGACACATAACAAGAGCATGTTTGCTGAACTCCTTGCAGGAAATTAATCTGCTTCATTTGCACTTTTGAGTTACATAAATAAGAAACTGTTGGCCACCGTTATTGGAAGAGAATACTCACTTGTATCTCTAAAGGGACGCGACCGTCTTATCTAAATGAAGAGCGTATTGGATGTGGGTTAACATGAGCCAAGGCTTGTAGAGCCCAGAGTGTGAGTTGGGGTAACTGCTGGAGTCTAACCAGCTAAAACTGCATCGCTTGCCATTGGTAAACTTTCCGCTGCTTATCCAAATGGAAGAACTAGATGCCAAAGCCTTCAAAATAAAGCTGATTGAAACGCAAATATTATGCAAGGGCATGTATTTTATATTACAGCATTTCCCCATAAGCAGCTATGAAACTGACTTATTTTATTTCGGGGCAACGGAGGAGTCCTGTAGCTCATTGGTTAGAACACTCGCCTTACAAGCGTGAGACTTGTGTTTCGAATCCAGGGACGTCAGGGCAAAACCTTGGGCAAGTTTCCATACACCTAATAATAATTTGTCTTAAAGCACTTCATGGAATATTCTGCAAAGTGAATTGACGGTATATATTTGCGGGCAAAACACTGCATTCCGCACAGCAGTGTCTCACAAACAGTCGTGGATTGAAGTGACCAATTTCTTTTTTTTCTTTTTGAAGGATTATTATTAGGCGTGTGGACTAAGGATACTTGCCCAAGGTTTCGCCTGCCTGGAATTGTACCCAGGTCTCTCGCTTGCATATAGACGTCTGGACCTATAAACCCCTCAGGCTATCAAAACACTAGTCCACGCATTTCGTCACATCAAGGCTCGACTATGGAAACTGCCTCCTCGTCGAACTTCCTGGTTCTTCCCTTCACAAGCTGCAAATCATCCAGAACTCTACAGCATGTCCTCACATGTATCAAGTGACCACATCACTCCCACCCTTGCCCGGCTCCATTGGCTCCCCATCCCCCAGAGGATCGAATTCAAGATCCTCATCATCATTTTCAAGGCCATTCACGGCCTTGCTGCCCCCTACCTCTCTAACCTGCTGTCCCCCTATGAACTTCCCCACTCCGTCCGTTCAGTGGTCTCGGCCTGCTGCATGCCCTCCACCCGAGCCCTACAATCGGTGGACGGGCTTTCAGCCTCTCTGTCTACACACTCTGAAACTGCATTCCACAGTCTCTTCACCTCGCTCCTTCCCTCGCCTCCTTCAAGACCAGTTTCAAGACTCTCCTCTTCGATCGTGCCTTCTGCTGTGCCTCCCAACATTCTCCCTCCCCCTCCTAACTCTCTTCTGCCCCTCCCCCCTACCCTGCCCTCTCCCTTGCTCGGGGCTTGACCTGACTTGTTGTTGTTGTTGTTGTTGTTGTTGTAGAAGATGTGAGAAGTGCTATATGAAATATATTATTATATTTATTATTAATAATCCTTGTACTTTATAGTTGAGATGTCTCAAAAGCGCTTCACAGAATATCCTGTAACTTGAATTGATAGTACATTTTGTGGGTGAAATGCTGGAGCCAAATGCACACAGAAGTGTCCCACAAGTAACCAAATAATTTTTAATTGTTCTGTCTTTTTGAAGCAATTATTATCCCAGAAAAGCGAATCACCAATTGACTAGCAACTGGGTTACTATTTACTGCTCGGTTCACTTCGGGAAACTTGTCTATGGTTTAGTCTGGATAGGCTAAAGTACAATAATTGGGTGCCAGACGCCCAGAAGACTGAAAAACAAACACAGACATCTTCCAAAACTAGACTGTCTGCAAATGCAGCAGATCAATTTCCAGTCAGGAGTTGAGGAAAACATGCTCCTGGCATGTATCATATACAACAACAAACTAACATTGTTAGAGTGATTTTCACCTCGGGAGGACGGCCCAAGGCGTTGGAATTCACGCTCCAATGTTAACAATTACTGGTACATGCAGTGATTTTGAAATACGTCTGTGCTGCCAATTCTTTCAAATTCAGATTCCTAGAAGTCAAACAGAATTCCTGGCAACAAACCCACAGGATTCCTAGAACTCAGTGTACTATCCCGCACCCGCCTCCGTGACCACATAACCCCCACCCTCGCCCGTCTCCACTGGCTCCCCATCCTCCAGAGGATCGAGTTTAAGATCCTCGTCCTCACCTACAAGGCCTTACACGGCCTTGCCCCATCCTACCTAACCGTTCTACTCTCCCCCTACACGCCCACCCGGACCCTCCGTTCAACAGGACTTGGCCTGCTCCAAGCCCCCCGCCCGAACCGCCCCACCATCGGAGGCCGGGCCTTCAGTTTCTCCGCTCCCACCTTATGGAATGCCATCCCTCAATCCCTCCGTTTCGCCTCTTCCCTTTCCTCTTTCAAGGCCGATTTGAAGACTTTCCTCTTTGATCGTACCTTTTGTTCCACCCCAAACTCTTTTACCTCCCCTTCGTGTTTCACCCATTCCCAAACACTCCCCTCCCAGCCCGGGTCAAACGCCTCTTGTTCAGCGCCTTGGGACGTCCTCCCGACGTGAAAGGCGCTCTATAAATGTAAATTGTTGTTGTTGTTGTTGTTGTTGTTATTGTTGTTGTTAGAGCTTTCACCTCGCAAGGAGAGCACCAGGTTTCAATTCCCGGGCAGGGCGACATATTTCCTTACTCAACACACTTCCTAGCAGTAAGTAGGAATGCAGTTGTTAGTCGATTGTCGGATATCTTTCCAGGGATAATCCCACCAAACTAAAAATATGTATGGATATATGTAGGCGAAACGCAGCAGCCAATTGCACACTGCAGGCTCCCCACAAACAGTTGTGGATGGAAATGGCCAATTAATTTTTTTTTGAGGGATTATTATCAGGCACCTGGAGTAAAGAAACTTGCCCTAGGTTTTGCCCTGACTTGCCTGGAATCAAACCCAGGCCTCTCGCGTGTAAGGCGAGTGCTCTAACCACTGAGCTACAGGACTCCACATGACACACAAATCTACTTCGCCTCTTCCAGTACCTACTCAAAGTGCTCTGAGACGCCATCCAGCGTGGAGGGCGCTAAATAAATCAAAGTTGTTGTTGTACTCCAAATCAGGCGATGTTCAGCTTATCTGGCAGACGTCAGGGCATTGGATGAGTGCAAACTTACTGCAGCTGAATATGGACAAGACAGAAGACATGCTACTTGGTTTCCATCAAAATCTTCACTCTCTCCCTCATGGTCTCCATAAAACAGTGCACAATCTAGGCATCCAGTTCGACCCCCAGCTGTCTTACCTTCCTCCCCCACATCCAGTCTCTGACCAGCACCATCTTCCTCCACCTCCACATTACCTGCCTCTAACCAAACCTTATGCCAAAACGCTCATGCTTGTGTTTGCCCCCTCCCACTTGGATTACTCCAACCCACGCCTCGCTGGTCTCCCCAGCTCCACTATTCAAAAGATCCAGCTGATTCAGATTCTGCCACCCAGATACTGATTTGGATCAAACTCAGATCTCACATCTCAGCAGTTCTGGCTCCACTGGCTCCCCATCACCGAACGGATCAACTTCAAGATCTTCACACTTGTGTTCAATTCTCTTTACTCCCTGGCACTTCCCTCCTCCCTCCCTGCCACTCTCACTCCCTCTCCGACCCCCTCACTCCCCAATCCACCACCCGGCGCTTCCACTCAACTGGCATTGGCCTCGTGCTCGTCCCTCGAGCCCTATACTTCCCCATCAGAGGTTGCGCTTTCAGCCACTACGTCCCGACACTCTGGAACACTTGCTCTCAAGCCCTCCACTTCCCCCTACCTACACTTTTTCAAATTGCCCCCAACAGTATCGCAAAAACTGAATTGAGTGACCACATTTTTTTGACAGGAGGGATGAGTGGGAGGGGCGTGTGCTGTTGTCAGCGATCCAGCAATCAACCAACAGCCAGGTTTCTTCTTCCTGTTAGGTAAACAGAGGCCAGTTGAATAAGGACTAAGGAAACTTGCATTAGGTTTCGCCCTGTCTGGAAATCAAACCCAGGTCCTCTTTCTTGTGAGGCGACCGCTCTAACCAATACTCTTTGGGAGCATTCTTCCACAATTCTACCTCTCTTTCTCTTTTTACCTTCTCTGTTTCACAATATGTTTCATGTATATTCATCAGGAATTTACTAACTCCCGTGGGACAATTCTTGTATCTTCTCAATAGATTATTCCTGTGTGTTGATATAATAATAATTATTATAATATTCCTTGAATTTGATATAGTGCTTTTCACGTCTTCTAGAAGTCTCAAAGAGCTTCACAGGATATACTGTAAAGTGAATTGACTGTATATTTGTGGGATGTTTGTGGGACATTCAGAGTGTTGAGCTGTGGAGACTTGAAGACATACCAAGCTCATTAATTGCACTGCCAGAGGTGTTGTTTTCCACACACACTGTGAGAAAATTCCAAGTAAGAAAGATCCCTTTGTGCATTAGATCTCCTTCCAGAAATCCCCGACAACCACTAGCAGCATGGCACACAGCTGGAGAAACTTTAGCAGTAAGTCAGTGAAACTGTTGCTCTCAGCTCACTGTCTGAGATAGGGCAAGTTTCCTTGCTCCACATACCTAATAATAATCCATCCAAAAAAAACACAATAATAAAATTGGTCATTTCAATCCTCGACTGTTTGTGGGACATTGCTGTGCGCAATTGGCTGGCGTGTTTCGCCCATAAATCTACAGTAAATTTACTTCACAGTATATTCTGTGAAGTGCTTTGAGACATCAATAAGATGTGAAAAACGCTATATCAGCAAGGATTATTATTATTATCCCACTGACTCCAGTCACTCAAGATGTGGTCAGATACTGGATTTATTTCCATTTTTACTGAACTACAAACACATCCCAATAGGGAGTTGATCAAGAGACGTTGGGGCCAAACAACGCTGAAGTCATATCCTGCTGACTCAGTTCACTTTGGGGAATTTGAGAAAGTGGAAGAAGGACAATTAGTGAACTATCTGTGGGGGGAACCGTAGCAGCCAATATATATGTGGGGGAAATTCAGCATCCAAATGCATGCAGCGATGTCCTATAAACAGTCATGGATTGAGATGACTAATTTATTTATATTAAACAAAAACAAAAGTTGCTGGGGAAACTCAGCAGGCCAAGCAGCATCCATGGAGAAAGGAAAAAGAGTCAACGTTTTGGGACTACAACTCTTCGTCAGAACTCCATGGATGCTGCCTGACCTGCTGAGTTTCCCCAGCAACTTTTGTTTTTGTTAATTGAAAATAAATTGGTCATCTCAATCCACAGCTGTTTATGGGACACTACTGCGTGTATTTGGATGCTGAGTTTCCCCCGCATATATATTGTGGGGCTTGCCCCTAGTTCTGATGAAGGGTTGTGGACCCGAAACGTTGACCCTTTTTCCTATCTCCATGGATGCTGTTTGACTTGCTGAGTTTTTCCAGCAACTTTTATTTTTGTTTCAGATTCCCAGCATCTGTAGTATTTGTGTTTAATTTATTTTTATTGTTTTTTTGAGGGATTATTATCAGGCTTTTAGTGTAAGGAAACTTGCCTAAGGTTTTGTCCTGCCTGGAATTGAACCCAGGTCTCTTGCTGGTAAGGCGAGTGCTCTAACCACTGGGCTACAGGAATCCATATATATTTGAGTGTGGTGCCCAGAACTGAACATAGTTCAGTTCTGGGCACCACAGTTGAGGCCTAACCTGCATTGGCCTAACTAGCTGAGGCCTAACCAGCATTTTATATAACTTCCTGATTTTTGTACTCTATGCCCCTATTTATAAAGCCTAGTATTCTATATGCTTTTTTAGCAGCCTTATCTACCTGTCCTGCCAATATTTCAAAAGATTTCAAACATTTACTTACATTACCCCCTAGGTCTCTCTGTTGTTGTTGTAATCTAATTTGCCCACTATTTCTCTATTCATCTGAAAAGGTCCTCGTTCTCCATTTCAATTAACAACTTCCGTCACCAAAAAATCTGGAAAATTCTAAATAACAACAAGAACTAGCATTTATATGGTGCCCTCCATGCCGGTCGGCATCTCAGAGCACCTCACAATAGCAGAGCCCGAGGCTGAGCCAGGAGGAGGGGGAAGAAGGTGACCCTAGGCACGGTCCAAGAGAAAGGTCTTGAGTAGCGACCTCAAGATGGGAAAGGAGAGGGTGAGGCGAACTGGTTGAGGGAGGGAGTAACAACGCTTGAGGGCATAGTGGCTAAAAGCATGACCACCGATGGTGGAGTAGATGGTTTGGCATACAAAGAGGAAGCAAGATCCATTAGCGCCTTGGGACGTCCTCTCGACGTGAAAGGCGCTTTATAAGTTTAAAAGTTTAAGTTTAAGATTGGAGGCAGTGGGTACTATTTTGAGGAGAGAGGAGGTTAGAGAGGTGGATGGATACAAAGGACTGGAGGGGATTAAACTTGAGAGTGAGCAGTTTGAAGGCAATTAGCTCTGTTCCAATACACAGGAATTTCCTTAATAATCCTTGCATTTGATATAGTGCCTCATCACGTCATCAGGGTGTCTCAAAGCAGGTATATCATTGAGGTGTATCAAAGAGTCAAGGTGTACCTAGAAAAATGTAGTGACTGCATGTCCTGTGTGCAAAATGCAGCCAACTGCATTGAGCCTTGTCCCACAAATAGTCATAGATTGAGTTACCAAGAAATTATTATCTTGCTACGTAATTGAAAGAGGCCATTTAAACAGAATAATTATACCCCAAATTTTCAACATGGCAAAACATGTTTCTTGTATAGCTAATACTGATGGAAAAATGCTCTGTTTGTACTTGCCTAGGGTGATTCTGAAATGTGTCCGCATTCTACAAATTGTACAATTCCCACAAGCAGTGGTGGATTGAAATGACCGATATTTTTTATTGATTTTTCTTTTTTGACGGATTATTATTAGGCGTGTGGACCAAAGAAATTTGCCCAAGTTTTCACCCTGATCTGCCTGGATTCGAATACAAATCTCACACTTGTACGGCGAGTGCTGTAACCCACTGAGCTACAGGAGCTCCAATTGGATGGACTCCAGGAATGGAGCTCCAGAGAGCAAGGGCAAAATCGTACCGGTGGGGTGCGGGGAATACAAAGCAAATGGGAGTTTGCTGGTGGAAGGGATATGCCAGGTAGGGAGTTCACAGAGGTAGCGCAGGGAGGTCAAATGCTAGGTGTGAAGAGGTCATGGATTTCTTTATGTCGAAGATAGGTAACATCCGCCTTGCCACCTCCTCCTCCTGCCCCATGTCTCTACCCTCATTCCATCGCCATCACTCTCTCCTCCTCCCACGATCACTACTACCATGAGCTCTATATTTATGTGCCCCATTTCTCTTTCCTCCCTCTCTTCCTCCATCACCTGGATGAAATCCACCCATGCTGCTTGAACACCTCCTCATCCAGTTGCTGTTCGCTCAATTGCCCCTCCTCCACTCACTGCTGGCAGGCAGGATAAATCAGTCCCCTTCTCCTCAAATAATAATAATAATTATCCTTGCATTTGATATCGGGCTTTTCCTGTCTCCTAAACGTCTCAAAGCGCTTCAAAGAATATACTGTAAAGTGAATTGACTGTATCTTTGTGGGCACACCACGGCAGCCAATTGTGCACAGCAGCGTCCCCGCAAACAGCCGTGGATTGAAATGCCAAATTTTGCTCTAGCCCCTGCCTAGTCACCTGCAGAGGTTCCCCAGGGCTCCATCCTTGACCCCCTTCTTTTCCTCATCTACTTGCTCCCTCTCGATGACGTGATCCTCAGACATAGGGTCAACTTCCACATCTATGTGGATGACACGTAAATCTACCTCTCCTCCTCCAGCTACAACTCCCAATCCACTGATATCCTGTCAACTTGCTTGACAGACATCAAGGTCTGGATGAGTGCAAATTTCCTGCAAATGTCCTCTCCCTCTGGCTTATCCCCAGACTGCACCACTGTGAAGCTCTCCGGGACACTACACGCGTGAAGGGAGTTATGTAAATGCAAATTGTTGTTATCCCCAATAGGTTGTGAAACATGGGAAGACTAGGACCTAGAATGAAACAACCAATTTCCAAGAGAGGATATATCTGCCACCTATTAGTCCATGGTGTAATGTCACCTCAGTCCAATTGGCTCAATCCATCATCGAGACAGAAGCACTTTGCAGACTGTAAAATGTAGTGACTGTGACAATGTCTCATCTTTAGGACATCCAACAGTGTAACTGCACCCTCTCCCCCCCACCCACAATTGAGCCAATGAGCAATTTGCGACGTCCTTCCAACGTGAAAGACGCTGTACAAATGTAGTTTTGTATTGTATTATATCTGGACTATTTTTGAAATGTATGGGAAAGGTTCTTCAGAAGTGTATAGAGTCCCGCAGCATATTGGTTAGCTGGTTTGTCTCTCAAGCGATAGGAACACGGTTGAACTCCCAGGTGGGACGAAACATTAGGCAGATTTCCTTACTCTACACACCTGTTTACTCAGCAGGCAGTAGGAACATGTTAGTTAGTGGTTGTCAGATCGCTTTCAGTGGGTAATAATCCCCTCCCCCCCACACAAAAAAAGTGATCAGTCAATCCACGACTGTTAGTGAGGCATTGCTGTGCACAACTGGCTGCTACATTTTCCCCACAGTTAATTCACTTTACCGTATATTCTGTGAAGCGCTTTGAGATAATAATAATAATAATAATAATCCTTGCGTTTGATATAGCACATCTTATCAACGTCCCAAAGCGCTTCACAGAATATACTGTAAAGTGAATTCACTGTATATATTTGTGGGCAAATCGTGGCAGCCAATGGCGCACAGCAGTGTCCCACACACAGTCGTGGATTGAAATGACCAATTTTTTTATTATTGTGGGGGTTTTTTTGGAGGGATTATTATTAGGCGTGTGGAGTAAGGAAACTTGCCCAAGGTTTCGCCCTGACCTGCCTGGATTCGAACACAGGTCTCCCCAGCTTGGTTTCCCCAGCTTGCAAGACAAGTGCTCTAACCACTGAGCCACAGGAGCTCCACTTATCCATTTGATAAGGTGTCTTATCAAATGCAAGGATTGTTACCAATTTTCGTGTGTCACGTTGTTGAGACATCTTTGTGTCTCTTCCAATAGCACCATTTGATCAGGCAGCCGGCAGACTGGATTAACATCTCATCCTAAGGGTAAATGGCATCTTTAACACCGCAGGAATTCCACTCCTCACCCACCTCAACTCCATTAGCTAATGTAATTTTGTTGTTGTTGTTGATTACCTCCATCTCGTTTAGTTTTATTCATTCTGAAAATGTGGAGTCCTGTACCTCAGTGTTCAGAGCACTCGCCTTGCAAGTGAAAGACCTGGGTTCAATTCCAGGCAGGGTGAAACCTTGGGCAAGTTACCTTACTTTCCTTTCCTTAGAAAAAAACCCAATAATAATTTGGTCACTCAATCCACGACTGTTTATGGGACACTGCTGTGCGCAATTGGCTGGTATACATTCAATTTACTTTTCAGTACATTCTATGAAGCACTTTGAGACACCTAGAATACATGAAAAGTGCTATATAAAATGCAAGGATTATTATTATTATAATTATTATCTACCACCAAAACAGGATGCTATGTCATAGCAATTCATTTATTAATAATATTATTATTGTTTATTATTGTGGAGCTCCTGTGGCTTAGTGATTAGAGCACTTGTCTTCCAAGCTGGGGAGACCAAGCTGGGGAGACCAAGATGGGGAGACCTGTGTTCGAATCCAGGCAGGCCAAGGCGAAACCATGGGCAAGTTTTCTTACTCCACACGTCTAATAATAATCTGTCCCAAAACATTATTTTTTTTTTAAATTGGTCATTTCAATCCATGACTGTTTGTGGGACACTGCTGTGCACAATTGGCTGCCGCAATTCGCCCACAAATATAGAGTCAATTCACTTCACAGTATATTCTGTGAAGCGCTTTGAGACGTCGATAAGATGTGAGAAGCGCTATATCAAATGCAAGGATTATAGTATTATTATTACAGTGACTAATTTGTTTTAAAAGATGCACGCATAATAATAATAATCCTTGCATTTTGATATAGCGCTCTTCACATCTTATCGACATCTCAAAGGGCTTCACAGAATATAACTGTAAAGTGAATTGACTGCATATTTGTGGGCAAAATGTGGCAGCCAATTGGGCACAGCAGTGTCCTACAAACAGTCATGGCTTGAAATTACCAATTTTATTATTGTGGTTTTTTTGGAGGATTTATTATTAGGCATGTGGAGTAAGGAAACTTGCCGAAGGTTTCGCCCTGATCTGTCTGGATTCGAACACAGGTCTCACGCTTGTAAGGCGAGTGCTCTAACCACTGAGATACAGGAGCTCCACCCATTATGCTCCACATTTTATCTAATTCCAGAGAGACTGCTGGGTGCAGGGCTGGAGAGATGAGCCTTGAGGTGGGGAAGACAGACTTCCAAATGAATTCCTCTTCTCTCCTCAAATCCCAGCCAACAATACCATGTGTTTTGAAATGGGAGGAGAATGAGTGAGTCACAGCTGGAGGCAAGCAGAGAAGGGAGTCACCTCAGTTTCCTGCTTAAAAAACCAGTGACGCCCTCGCTCGTTATGTTAGTACTATAGCCTCAAATCTATAATACAGACTCATAAAAGAATAGCGGAGGAACTGAAGGCTTGACAAGATTGTTTGGGGATAGCAAGCTCAGTGAGTAAGGGGTTAGCTCATACTCTGTGTGTCTGTCTTGTCTTTCTGTGAAGTGAGAGTGGCCAGCGTTTGATGTGATATGTCTGTGTTCTATTCTGTTGCTGTTTTGTTTCTGGCCACTTCACCCTGAGTGTAGCAGACAGTATATTATAGTAATAATACAATAGTAATAATAATCATTGTCTCTGATATACTGTGTACCTTTTCACGTCTTCCAGATGTCTCAAAGCGCATCATAGCGTATATGTAACGTTCATTATAACCTGGAAGCTGGGGTTTTATATAATAAAATGAAGAGGCTTCACAAAAAGTGATCTTTCCTTTTCGTATTATAATAATAATAATCCTTGCATTTGTTACAGTGCCGTATCCTCCCAATGTGAAAGGCTATAAATGTCATTTTGTTGTTCTTGTTGTAATCATCAATTCATCCCCCTAATAATAATAATAATCCTTGCATTCGATATACCTTATCATGTCTTCTAGAAGTCTCAAAGAGCTTCTCAGGATATACTGTAAAGTGAATTGACTGTATATTTGTGGAATGTTTGTGGGACATTCAGAGTGTTGAGCTGTGGAGACTTGAAGACATACCAAGCTCATTAATTGCACTGCCAGAGGTGTTGTTTTGCACACACACTTTGAGAAGATCCCGAGTAAGAAAGATCCCTTTGTGCATTAGATCTCCTTCCAGAAAGGCCCGACAACTACTAGTAGCATGGCACACAGCTGGAGAAACTTTAGCAGTAAGTCAGTGAAACTGTTACTGTCTCATTGCCTTCAGTCACTCAATATGCAGTCAGATATTGGATTCATTCCCAATGTTACTGAACCACAAACACTCCCCAACAGAGTTGAGCAACAGTTGTTGGGATCCAACGATTACTGAAGTCACATCCTGCTGACAAAGTTAACTTTTGGGAGTTTGAGAAAATGGGCGATTGTTACTGACAATCAGCTGGACTCAATTGGTAGGACTGGATTATGTCCAATTGAACACAGCAGTGTCTCCAGACTCCCCACAAACAGTCGTGGATTGAAATGAGCCATGTTATCATTGTTTTTTTTTGAGGAATTATTATCAGGTGTGTGGAGTAAGGAAACTTGCTCAAGGTTTTGCCCTGCCTGGAATTGAACCCTGGTCTCTCGCTTGTAAGGCGAGTGCTCTAGCCACTGAGCTGCAGGATTCCACATACTATATAAGTACATACTATAATATGTAAATGAAATCATAATACAAGAATAATTTGAATGAGCTTTATGAAAATCTGGCTTCTAAATACTAGATGAGAAATTAAGATAACTGAACAAGAATTTATCCCAACACTGTAGGATGTTATGAACTGCAGAGAAACATTTAAAACTTTTTTTTAATTAGGCTGGTATAACTTAGAAATCTAGGACTTCATTTGATGGTGATAAAGGCCTGCATAGGTCATAAAACAAAAAGCTCTGCTTTTCCCACAAACATATTATTCCCTTGGTGCTAAACAGGTTGCAGAAAAAGTTTTAAAAATTTCCATTATACTGTAACTTGTTTATGTAATTTTGCTGGTTGCTATATTTACAGTATTTGAATTGATGAATGTAAACAGGCAAGCAACATTTAAAATTAAAAAAAATCTCTGGCAGGTTACATATGCACTCAACAACAACAACTTGGATTTATATAGTGCCCTCACTCCAAGCCGGAAGATGTCTCAGAGTGCTTTACAATAACGGATCCTGGGGGCCAAACCAGGGGGAGGGGAAAAAAGTGACCGAAAGCGCGGTCTTTAGCTGAGACCTGAAAGTAAGAAGATAGCAAGGCGAGGCGAAGGGAGTGAGAAAGGGAGTTCCAGAGCCTCAGGGTGTAGTGGCTGAAGGCACGGCCGCCGATGGTGGAGCGGAGGATTCGGGGGAGAACGAGGTACACTTGTATAGCACCTTTCATGTCAGGAGGACATCCCAAGGCACTAGAAGATGGCAATAGGAATCATTTGAGTAATTAAGTAATATCGTAATTACGAGTAATTACGATATTACGATCTCCAACTCAAAATGAATAGGCCATCTTGGTATAGATTTGCAGTGAACTTTGATTATGGAACAATTAGTTAAAACTATGATACATTACAATGCAAAATTACATTTGGAAAGCGCCTTTCACATTGGGAGGACGTTCCGCGGCCCTAAAACAGTCAGGGATTGGGACTCATGCAGGGTCAGAGTTGGGTTCATGGAGTTTGGAGGGTAATGAGGGCAAGAGTGGCCAAAGGCAAGGTCGAAGAGGAGTATCTTGAGGCATGCCTTGAAGCAGGCAAGTGAGGGAGAGCACCGGTGGTGGGGTGGCCGGGGAGAGAGGCGTAGAGCAGGCCGGAGCCTGCTGAATGGAGGGCTTGGACTGGTTGGTAGGCAGATCAGAGAGGTAGAAGAGAGCAAGGCCATTTGGGTCTTAAAGCTGAGGAGGAGAATTTTGAACTTGATTCTCTGAGGGCTGGGGAGCCAGTGGAGCTTGGAGAGGGTCGGTGTGACGGGGTCATGGTACCTGGAGAGAACATGAGTTGCAGAGTTCTGGATGATCCGCAGCTTGTGGAATTATTGGGAAAGCCATCAAGCAGAGGGTTAGTATGTCGAGCCTGGTTGTAATGAAGGCATGTAGGAGGGTTTCGAAGAGGTTAGGCAGTGGTTGAGCCACAGAGGTGGAGGAAGGCAGAACAAGTCATGGTGTGGATGTGGGAGAAAAGTACAGTTGCGGGTGGACTGAGAACAGAGCCCTGAGGAATATTGCACAAGACAGTGTGGGTGTTGAAGGAGAAGCCATTTGAGAAGCCAAATGCGAGGGATAGGACCTGAACAGTTCAAGAACAGAACCCTCAAGGCTGAGATAAGAAGAGAGGCAGTGGAGGAGGATAGAGTGGTCAAAGGCAGCAGAACGGTTGAGGAGGAAGAGGAGAAAGAGGGAGTTCTGGTCACAGGTGGACAGAATGTCATTTGTCACCTTTGTGGACAGCATGTAAACCCAATTGGAGGGGATTGTAAAGCGAGTGGCAGGAGAGGAAGGTGTGAACCTGGGAAGCAACAACTCTTTCAAGGACGTTGGAAAGGAAAGAGAAGTTGGAGATGGGGCACTAGTTAGTGAGCATGGATGGGTCAAAGGATTTTTTTTAGGATAGGGTGATCACAGCTTTTTTAGGGAGGGTGAGAACAGTGCCTGTAGACAGAGAGAGGTTGACGAGGTAACGGGGAGGGGAGGTGGAGCTAGGAGATAAGGAGGTGGAATTGCCATGTTGGCTACGATAAGGAGACATTCAGAACACAATACGAAAATTGGTCATTTCAATCCACGACTGTTTGTAGGGACACCGCTGTGCGCAATTGGCTGCCACATTTCACCCATAATCTACAATCAATTCACTTTACAGTATATTCTGTGAAGCGCTTTGGGACATCTAGAGGATGCCCCCAGGAAGGTTGCTCAGATGTCAGCTTGGTTTGATCTCTGAGTCACACGAACTTTGGAACTCACACCAACACCAACAATGTTGCGCTGAGGGGAGTGCTGAATTATCACTGATTTCATTCACAAAATCTACAGGCAATTGACTTGACAGTATATTTATTGAAGCGCTATATCAGGTGCAATGATTATTATTATGATTTTTACTTGGTCAGGCAGACGTTAAAAATTGTGGAGCGCCGCATCAAAAAGGAGGAGGGTGTTTCTCTACCTGTCCACTGGCCAACCGATCTCTCAGATAACATCGGTCAAGTCACTTTGTGGGCTGTTTAAGGGCACAACCTTGTTTGCATAATTTGCTTGGAAAATGCAGAGTTGCTACAACTAATACATGTAGCGTTTAGAGAAATCCTCCTATTGTGAAACAACACCAAAATTACTCTCGTAAAGCGCCTTTCATGTCTGGAGGATGTCCCAAGGCGCTGGAACGAGCTATTATCGAACATTAGGATTGATATTAGTCACCAGTAATATCTCGCTGCTCGTTTGTTCCTCGCAGGTTTACTGCTCGGGTCGGATAGTTACTTTGCTCTGTCGCTCACTGAGCAACCAACATGCAGCTTGGTCCATTCTCTATCCTAGCCGCTACGGTCTGGCAAAGGATGGTGATTGCAGTCGCCAACTCCACCATATCACCACCAGGAATGCGTAAGTGTGCTACCCCACCTCGTGGTATTTTAATAATAATAATAATAATAATACTTGAATTTTACATAGCACTTTTCACATCTTCTAGACATCTCAAAGATCTTCACATTTTTATTTAATTTAATTTATATTTTTATGAATTTAAGCAAGTTGTATTGATGTTACTCAGATCAGCCACAAGGTTTCATAGTGTTTAGCAGGCTGGGGCCATAATCAATGCTTCTCATTGTTGTTCCCTAACAATAATATAATCCATGTATTAATATAATAATAATAATAATCCTTGCATTTGATATAGCGCTCTTCACATCTTATCGATGTCTCAACGCACTTCACAGAATAAATTGACTGTATATTTGTGGGCAAAACACAGCAATCAGTTGCGCACAGCAGTGTCCCACAAACAATCATGAAATGACCAATTTTATTATTGTGGTTTGGTATAACACCTTATCACGTATTTGAGACATCTTAAAGTACTTCACAGATTGTCAACTGAATTGACTATATATTTCATCGGGAAACATGGCAGCCAATTGTCACAGCAGTGCCCCACAAACCGTAATGGTCCGAGTGACAAAATTATTACTATTACCATTATTTTTTACGAAGGATTTATTGAATTGTTAGCACTGGAACAATCTGCAATCTGCCAATCAACTAACAACTGGATTCTAATTACTGCTGGGTAAACTGCGAGATAAGTGCTCTAACTACTAGGCTACAGACTCCACTTCCCCACATCTGTTGTTCGATTCACATTCCGCGTTTCATGTCATGTGCAGTCAGATTTTTCTGGGTTCCTTCCTTTCCCATCCCTTGCTTCATTCCCTTTCCACCTTCCCTTCCCCTCCCGCCGCAAAAACTCACCTGTCTCTCTCTCTCTCTCCCTCTCCCCTGCTCTGCTATAGATTTGTTGGTGGTTTCCACTAACCCACCACTGTGTAACCACTTCTGCATCAGTGTGATCAAATCCACAGCATTAATGCCGTCTTTCTGTGGTTGGACATCCCCATCTGGCAGGAAAGTGACACCCTTTCAGCTCCCTTCACTCTGGCTCATCTACATGACTTGGAGGGACAGACCAGTCACTGGAGGCAGGGAATTCTCCTACTCAGCTTCTGTAAACCCTGCAAATCCACCCCCTATCATCAGATGGTCCTAGATGGACAAGCAACAGGAAAACTTGCCATACAGTAATGTCAATGGCTAGACACTGGTTAGACTAATTAGACTCCGGCAGTTAACACAACACACATTCTGGACTCCTCCACAAGCCTTGGTTCTTGCCAACCTGCGCTTAATATTTCCCAGAATTAAGTAAACTGGATGCATCACTCCAGGGAGAGTGAGATGGAGAAAGAGAGAGAGCGTGCATTCCATTCCAACAATCTACCTCTGGGATTTCCTTGTGCACATTGGATGCTTGCAATTCTCAGCTGAGTGAAAATAAACATAAAAGGCAAAAAAAGTCCAGCAGCTACAAATCCAAAATAAAAACAGTAGTGGAACATTCAGAATGTCAGACAGAATATCTAACTCACTTTCCCCTCAAACAATATAGATGTGTGTGGTCAATCATATGCAAATTACCTTACAACAGCTGCCCTGAGAGAAATTAAACCACAAAAGTGATAGTCAAATGTAACATATGAAATATCTGTAATTTAGTTGACATTTGAAACCACTGATATCCTCCTCCATGCTTCCTGCATATCACGCCTCGATTTCTCCAATGCTAATCTCCCCAACTCCACCATTCGTAAAATCCAACTAATGGAAACTTCTGCCATTCGTAACCTTACGTCTATCAACCTTCACTCCCATCAGTGTTTGCCACACTCAATGAGCTGCCAATCACAGATTGGTCACCCTAACAGCAAACAAATAACAACAAAATTACATTTCAAATTACCAATTAGGAATCTCTTCAGTTGATGGTTGTTAAATTGAAAATTGGTCATTTCAATCCACAACTGTTTGTGGTGATGCTGCTGTGCACAATTGGCTGCCGCATTTCACCAACAAATATACAATCAATGTACTTTACAGTATACAGTATTCTGTGAAGCGCTTTGAGACATCTAGAAGACGTGAAAAGGGCTATATCAAATGCAAGGATTATTATTATTATTATAGAGCGCCTTTCACATCGAGAGGATGTTCCATTGTACTGAAAAGTCAGGGGCTTGGACCCAAGCATGGGGAAAGGAGGGATAGGGTTGAGGTGAGAGGTTATTACTAACACACACTCTTTCTGCATGTGTCAGATTTCCAGCTGCGCCAAATAAATATATAAAAGGCAAAGTAGTCCAAAATATTATAATAATAATAATAATGCTTGCATTTGATATAGTGCTTTTCACGTCTTCTAGACATCTCAAAGCGCTTCACAGAATACACTGTAAAGTAAATTGACTTAATATATGTGGGCGAAACGCGGCAGTCAATTGCATACAGCAGTGTCCACAAACAATCGTGGATTGAAATGACCAATTTATTATTGCTGTATTGTGAATTTTTTGGAAGGATTTTTATTAGTCAAACTTAAACATTCCAATTTTTTAAATATATACACAAACATATATTAAGAAAAATAAGAAAAAAATGTTTTTTCCATTCTCTGTTGAATGAAGCTGCATTGCAGTTTTAACAGTGCAGTTTCATATTGTTTTAGGGCTTACGCCATCCAGCATTACTGCATCAAATCCAAAGTAAAAACAGTGGTGGAAAATTCAAGCAGCATCTATCTAACTCACTTTCCCTTCAAACAAAACAAAAACATGAGTGTGGTCAATCATGTGCAAATTACCTCACAACTGCTGTTCTGAGAAGAAACAAACCACAAAAGTCAAAGGCAAATGTAACATATGAAATAGTGTCATATGTAGTTTGGTTGACATTTGAAACCACTGATATCCTCCTCCATGCCCCCTTCATCTCAAGCCTCGATTTCTCCAATTTGAATCTCTCCAATTCCGCCATTCGTAAATTCCAATTGATTGAAAACTCTCCCATCAGTAACCTTACCTCTATCAATCTTCATTCCCATCAGTGTTGCCATGGGATGTCCTCATGACGTGAAAGGCGCTCTATAAATGTAATTTTGTTGTTGTTGTGTTTGCCACACTCAGTGAGTTTGGTTGACTGTAGTTTGGTTGACATTTGAAACCATCGATGTCCTCCTCCATGCTTCCTTCATCTCACATCTCGATTTGTCCAATTTCAATCTCCCCAACTCCGCCATTCGTAAAATCGAACTAATTGAAAACTGAGGAGCATAAACATGAGCACGGACTAGATACTCTACTGTGATGTAACCATTGGTAACATCTCTCACCCTTAATAATATAAGAATAATAATAATCCTTGAATTTGATTTAGCACACATCACATCCTCTAAACGTCTCAAAGCACTTCACAGGATACACAGTAAAGTGAATTCACTGTATATTTTTGGGTGAAACATGGCAGTCAATTGCGCAGGTGTGTCCCACAAACAGTCATGGATTGAAATGACCAATTTTATTATTGTGGAATTTTTTGTGGGAGAGCGTTGGAAACTTGCCCAAGGTTTCGCCCTGATCTGCCTGGATTCGAACACAGGTCTCACGCTATTAAGGCGAGTGCTCCAACCAACAACAACAACAACTTCAATTTATATAGTGTCCTCCACGCCAGACGGCGTCTCAGAGCGCTTAAAGCACTGAGCTACAGGAGCTCCATAGGAATCCTTTGCAAAGGAAGACTTTCAATGTTGTGTGTGCTTTTTTTCCATTCATGCAGGTGACCAGATTCCAAACAAGTCCGTGATTCAAAACCTTTCCTGCCTATTTTATGACAACATCAACATGAACTGCACTTGGGATATTAATGGGAGGACAGCACGGAATCAGCAGTTTCCATTATATTACAGGTAAGGATGAACTGCTTCAGGCTGAACAGCTGTCTGCTAATGTTTCTCTCCAACTCTTTCAATCCATCATTCTGCTGCGAGGAGAGATAGGGAGGGTGCAGAGGAGTGGTGGGATTTGTTTAGTCGGATATTAAATATCCTGTGGCCCTGCTCAAAAAAGGGTGATTTCTCTTCTGGTGTCCTTGGTTGAGAATCTCACAAATAATATCTGTCATGTACTTCATGCTGAGTCACTCACAGAATATCTTGCAAAACCCTTTGGAAGCTTACTCAATTTCCAAATAATAAAGAACCTTTGCCACAAACACCTCAGTTTTTTTCAGAAATATGAGGCTTTCTTTTCTAGGAAGCTTCACACTTCAATCCTCTCCCAGACATGTTTATGTATGAAACAACCAGAACAACTTACATTAATGCAGTGGAGCTCCTGTAGCTCAGTGGTTAGACCACTCGCCTTACAAGCGTGATACCTGTGCTCGAATCCAAGCAGATCAGAGCGAAACTTTGGGCAAGTTTCCTAACTCCACACACTCTCCTGATGATAATCCGTCCAAAAAAAAAACACTATAATAAAATTGGTCGTTTCAATCCACAACTGTTTGTGGGACACTGCTGTGCGCAATTGGGTGACGTGTTTTTTGCACAAATATGCAACAATAACTTTGATTTATATAGTGCCCTCCATGCTAGGCAGCATCTCAGAGCGCTTCAAAATAACGGATTCCTGAGCTAGTGGGAGGGTGTAAAAGAAGGCGTAGTCAAAAAAAAAGGTCTTCAGCTGAGACCTGAAACTAGGAAGACAGGGAGCGAGGCAAATGGAGTGAGGAAGGGAGTTCCAGAGCTTCAGGGCATAGTGGCTGAAGGCATGGTCGCCGATAGTGGAGCGGAGGATTCGGTGGACAAGGAGGAGATCAGAACCATAGGAGCGAAGGCAACAGGTATTGTGTTGGGGACAGAGGAGGTCAGAGAGGTAGGGGGATGCACACGATTGGAGAGATTTGAAAACAAGAGCGAGGATCTTGAAATCGTTCCTCTCCGGGACAGGGAGCCAGTGAAGTCTGGCAAGGTCTGGGGTAATACAGTCAATTCACTTTATAGTATATTCTGTGAATCGCTTTGAGACCTCCACAATATTGCCAGACTCCGCCATTACCTCAGGTGCCACGTTTCGTGCACAAATATGCAACAACAACTTTGATTTATATAGCGCCCGCCATGCCAGGCAGCGTCTCAGAGCGCTTCAAAATAACGGATCCCGAGCCATGCCGCCAAAACTCTCATCCACGCCTTTATCACCTCCAGGCTCAACTACAGGAACTCTCTCCTCATCGGTCTTCCTAGCTGCTCCCTTCACAGGCTGCAGATCATTCAGAACTCTGCAGTTCATGTACTCTCCCGCAACAGGCACCATGACCAGATCACGCCCATCCACGTCCGTCTCCACTGGCTCCCCATCCCCCAGAGGATTGAATTCAAGAACCTCATCCTCACCTTCAAGGCCATTCACGGCCTGGCCCTCCCCATCCCTCCGACCTGCTGTCTCCCTACAACCCGCCCATCCCCTCCACTCAGCAGTCTCTGGCCTGCTCCGCGTCCACCGCCCTACCATTGGTGGCCATGCTTTCAGCCTCTCTGCTCCCACACTGTGAAACTCCATCCTGCAATCCCTTCGCCTCACTTCCTCTCTTTCCTCCTTCAGGGCCGGCCTCAAGAACTTCCTGTTCAAACATGCCTTCTGCTCCCCTCCTAACTCCTCCACCTCTCCTACTCTCCTTCTCCTTTCCCCTACCCCGACCCTTTCCCCCCGTGCTCGGGTTCCGATCTGACTGTTCAGTGCTTTGGGACATCCTCCTGACGTGAAAGGCGCTCTATAAATGTAATTTTGTTGTTGTCTAGAAGATTTATGCTTATTATTGTCTAAGGAAATTCACGTCTTACATGTGTTTTTTCTCTCCTAGAAATCACAATAAGCCTTTTGCAGAGTGTGAGTCCAAGAGTAGGAGTGACCAAGGACATGCCTCTTGCCATCTTCAAGGAGTAACCAGTTATTTTAATCCATTAAGTCTCCGCTTCAATGCATCAGAAACCATTCTGTTTGAAAAACAAATTGAACCGCTGATGAAATTCTGTGAGTCATTGTTTCATTTACAGCACCTGCTCTTTCCTCTGGCTCTTTGTCATCCCCTTTGCATTAGTACAGGGCCTTTCATAGAGGAAAGGCGTCTCACAGCGCTTTGACGGATTTACCATTAAGTGTAGTGACTGTGTGTACTGTCGGTGAATGTACCATTGTGTACCAGTGCCCCGCTGTTGTCCTGGCAAGTTGTTGGTGTTGCTGGTGGCCGAGGTGCTGGTCGATAAACCTCCAGACACGTTGGGTCATTCACATAATGCTGATGACATTGGCCAGTTGGCAGGAGTTGGAGGGCAAACCATTTGGTGACGGAAACCCTGCAAATTAAAGCCCCAATGGGTGGCGTGGTCCTAGCTGAACAAGCAGCGGGAAGCTTGACAGACAGTGCTCTCAATGACAAGCTGTGTGGTTTTAGTTGTTTAAACTCAGCACTTACCCCCAAAGCACACTCCAGGGTCCTTGAGCCTTCGCTATTGCCACCCTGTGCCTAATACTGCATTAGGTAAACAGTGTGCGTCCCTCCAGGGAGAGAAAGGGTGCATTGCATTCCAAACATTTCAAGGTGCGAAAATTTCAATGACGAATGGGATGTATATGTGGAACTCTCAGTCTAGTTCGGAGACTTTTGAACAACCGCTAACGGTTTGGACAGCTCCTCTGAAAGAGGCGACATAGACACGATGCGCTGAATGCTTAATGGCCAACTGTATAATTCTATGATTCCATATTTCTATGATTCTATGGACATGCATTTATTTTGTGGCCTTTACTCCAGATGGCATCTCGGAGCACTAAGCAAAGGTACAGCCCGATGCTGAGCCAGAGAGAGGGGGAATGTGACGGTAGGCACGGTCGAAGGGGAGAACATGGCTTTTGTGTTTCCACGTGTATCCCGTCTCCCATCTCCCGCATCCATCTTCCCCGACTCCATTGGCTCCGCACCATCCAGAGGATCCAATTCAAGATCCTAGTCCTCACATTTAAAGCCCTCCACAATCTAGCCCCACTCTACATCCGTGACCTCCTATCCCCTTATCAACTTGCCCACCCCCTCCACTCAGCAGGCTCCGGCCTGCTCCACGTCCTCTGCCCCACCCGCCCCATACAAATATAATTTTGTTGTTGTTATTGTTGTATCGGATACCCAGCTTGACAGTGAGTTCAGGGTTTCTCTCCGTCATTAAAATACACGTCAGCCGAGGGGAGCATATGTCGTGTGTCTGAGATTAACTGTTTAAAGACGTTATACTCCAGCTGTTTCTGGTTGCTATGTTGACATTGGAAGGGAACATGGATGTTAAACCAATCTCTCAATGGTTACAGATAAGTACAATCCGCCAGTCAACGTAACCGTGTTCAAGAACAATAGCATCACTTGGGAACATATTAAAAATAATGATTTAACATATCAACTGAACTTCATCACCAGCGATGGATCATTTCTAAAGGTATGTGTGTGTTTGGTGAATATGTATGTGCACATGTGCGTGTGTTTGTGCATGTGTATATATTTGTGCATATTTATTTGTGTATGTGAATTTGTGTATGTGTGTGTATTGTTGAATCCGATATTTGTGTAGTATTATTTCTCTATCTATTAGAAAACAACACTTCAAACAGATAATTAGAATGCGCTTTATTAATACGATACTAGTAAAGGAGAGGAGAATATGCGTCTCTCAATGGGAGTCGCTCTTGTCCTCTGAGTTTGGAACAGTCCAACTCCTCCTTTTATACACTTAAAACAATACACAATGTATTAGTTGAATTACAGAGGGAATGGACAGAAATGAATGCTATCTTGACACACATAATTACTTATCAAGGTCACATGGAGATAGGTATAGCAGCTGGCGTCAGTGGTACCACCCGGCTCAAGGACGCCTGTCTGTTCCCGTGAGAAATTAGTGTTGACCAGACCTTCTTTGAATACCAAGATACTGAGAGTTCTTTTAGTTCAATTATCGCAATGTTAGTTCTAATTGTAATATAGTTTGATCACACATGGGTATATGTTTAATTATACTTCCACAGTATGTCCCTATAGGTGTGGTGTGTGTATGTGTATGTGCACGCGCGTCTGTGTGTGTCTTTCAGTGGTGTTACTGCAATGATATGCTGCGTGCCTGACCGATAGCTGAATAAGTGAAGACCAAGTTTGAACCTGAAAGGATTGAGGGGAACAGTGTGCTGTTTGTGACAACAGGTTTGCTCAGCGGCTCCTGTGTCAGGTTGACACCATTTCACTGAAAGAGCAACAGCAGCAGCGATGCCTGCCCTGAAAGGCGCTATACAAAGGCAATTTTGTTGGTGATGGGTTCCGAATCGGTAAATTGTTTGCGGGGTGAGGGTGGGATGTTTGAAGTGAGCATATCATCACTCTGTACCATCTGTAGCGGTCTCTCTCGGTATCACTAAGCCAGGCAGGTTAGCAGTCTACTCCAGGCTACTGCTGGTGATAGATAGTCCAGCCTGGCTTATCAGTAGATACTAAACTCTGTACCCCCATCACACCAATTCTAGCCGGCCTCCACTGGCTCAGCTCCCCATCACTGAACGCTCAAGATCCTCATGCTCGTTTTGAAATACCTTCATGTTCTAGTACCTCCCTACCTCTCCGACCAGTGCCTTTGGATGTCTTCCTGACGTGAAAGGCACTCTATCAATGTAATTTTCGTTGTTACTCCCATCTCACAACCCGATGCCTCCATTTGACTGGCCTCATCCTCATTACAAGTGTAATTTTGTTGTTGTTTGCGCTTTAGGACGCTACCTGCGGAAAGGCCTCTATATAAATGCAATGTCTTGTTGTTACATGTTCCTTGTGCCCTCTATGCCAGCCCAAAAAGGAGTCCTGTAAGTCAGTGGTTAGAGCACTCGCCTTACAATCATGAGACCTGTGTTTCGAATCCAGGCAGGTCAGGGTGAAACCTTGGGCAAATTTTCTTACTCCATTCACCTAATAATAATCTGTCGCAAAAAAACACCTATAATAAATTGGTCATTTCAATCCATGACTGTTTGTGGGACACTGCTGTGCGCAATTGGCTGCCACGTTTCATCCACAAATATAGTCATTTCACTTTACAGTATATTCTGTGAAACGCTCTGAGAAGTCTAGAAAACATGAAAAGCGCTATATCAAATGCAATGATTATAAACATTCAAAACTTTGGAACCTCTTCCTCTATCCCACCACCTCGCTCCTTCGTTCCCCATCCTTAGACCATGCCTGAAGACCATCCTATATTCATTTTCCCCTTAGCCCTGGCCTAGAGGCTTGCTCCACCACTATCAAGGGATCCAGGACACATCCCTGGAATACATTGGTGGAACTCCCAGTCTGGTTTGGGTAACCTAAAGCGCATCTTGTGTTTCCGCATGGGTCAGACATGTCATTTTGTGTCTATTTTCTCTTCTCAGGAATCAAGAAGCAATCGTTACCAGTTAGAAATGGAACTGGACAAATATGCAGTGAAAGTAAGGGCTTGTTCTAATATCGATCTGATTCCATCGAATATATTATGGAGCGACTGGAGTGCAAGTGTCCAAGTAGAAAAAGGTAATACAATTACTCTGCTCTAACAATAACAACTTGCTTTCATAGAGCGTTCTTTAAGCGAGTTGCTGTGTTTGAGCTCTTATTAGTTATATTATGATCATTTCGTGCAAGATCCTATCGGGTGTAGAAGTGCCTCTAAGCACTTCACACGATTTGACGGAGAGCGATGTGTGATGATTTTGCAGGCTGACGTGGCAGGCGGCATTTGAGAGCAGCAATGTCCCCAAAACTGCCTTGAAGCAGTTGCCCAAATTTTCTCTTGTTGGCCGAGGCGAATGTGTGGCACAGATACAGTCAATTCACTTTACAGTATATTCTGTGAAGCGCTTTCGGACGTCTAGAAGACGTTAAAAGCACAATATCAAATGCAAGGATTATTATTATGGCACTCTTTTTTGGTTGTCATGATTGTCATCTGTGGGACAGATGGAGAGACTGAGCGAAGGACAGAGAGAGGCTGAGAGAGAGGCAGAAAAAGAGAGAGATTGAGATAATGAGGGAGACTAAGTGAGTGAGAGAGACGGAGAGACAAAGAAAGACAGAGGGCCAGACTGAGAGAGAAAAGCAAACAGACTGAGGGAGGGTCTGGGCGAGAGAAAGTTGGAAAGAGAGTTTGACAAACACAGACAGAGAGAGGGAGGGAGAGAAATAGAGAGAGAGACTGAGATAGTGAGAGAAACTTAGAGGGCGGGACTAAGAGAGACTGAGAAAGAGACAGACTGAGACACTGAGACAGGGAGAGAGACCAAGAATGAGAGTGAGAGATTGTGTTGGAGGGATTGAGAGAGAGTGTGGGAGAGGGAGAAACACTGAGAGAGAGAGAGAGAGAGAGAAAGACTGAGATAGTGAGAGACTTGGAGAGAGTCTGAGATAGACAAACTGAGAGAGAGAGAGACCAACAGAGACAGACTCAGAGAGAGACTCAGATAGATAAGAAACAGAGACAGACTGAGAGCGTGAGGGAAACAGATTGAGCGTGAGGGAAACAGATTGAGAGTGAAAGAGACTTACAGAGAAAGACTGGGAGTGAGACTGAGAGAGACACTGAGAGAGATAGAGCCACATGGAGAGAAAGAGTGAGAGAGAGACAGAGTTTGTGAAAGAAAATATATTAAAGTAACCCTCCTTCTGAGTCCTCGCAGCTGAGTGTAATGTCCTAAGAAAATGTCTGTGAATCCTTTGGTTGTAAGCAAAGTTGCAATGGATACAGCCAGTAAATAATAATATAATCATTGCATTCGTTATAGCACCTAATCACATTTTTGAGATGTCTCAAAGCCCATCAACTCACTGTTAATGGATTGAGTGACCAAATTATTATATATTTTTGAAGGGATTACTACTAGTGATTTACCAATCCACCAACAACCAAATTCCTACTTACTGCTAGCTGAAAAGGGTCATGTGGCATAAGGAAACTTTCAGCACCTTGGGACTGTACAATTGTAATTTTGTTGTTGTTGTTGCCCAACATTTCGCCTGCTCAGGAATTGAACCCAGGTTCTCTAGCTTGCGAGTCCAGTCCTCTAACCAATGCTCTGCAGGACCTTTCTCCCACAATTCTACCTCTTTTTTCTCTTTTAACTTTCTCCGTTCCTCAGCATGCTTCATGTACTCATGTATTTCTTCAGAGTTTACTAACTCCCATAAGATAATTATTCTATCTCCTCAAAGTGCTCTAACCACTAAGCTACACGACTTCACTTTATATTGAAAGCAGACATTATAGGGAGTTTACACAGAGCCTCTACCCACAGAGGGTGGTGAGAATGTGCAACTCACTCACTACTGGAAACTGTGGTTGTGTTTCAACACAACAGATTTAAAAATACAACAACATAGCTCCATCTTCATTTGGGTCCAATGGCTTCCATCCCCACCAGTCTTGCTCCCTCCCACTGGCTCCATCTTGCTGGCTCGTTGTCAGACTCTACCACCGCGAAGCGCTCCAGATCACTATTCCCCCAAGTGAAGAGCACAAACTAAATGCAAGTTATTGTTGTTGTTATTGTATTTGCAGAGCCTGAACCAAATAACTTTGCTCTATGGGTGATAGCGATATCGGCTGTTGTTTGTGTCAGTTTGATTGTGTTGCTGGTGGGAATCTGCATCCAAAGGTAAGTCACTCACAGGAAGATGGGAGCACGAGGAGACTATCCTGTTGCAGTAGTCTCGGCTGCTCCTTCAGTTGTGTGAAGTGCAGTCCTGCAGAGCACACATTAACCCAATGTCCTGCTGGTTTAACTGTGGTAGCCAGGAAGTGAAGGGAGTTTCCTTTCTTTGTCTCCAAATGTCCTATCCAGCAATCCTCTGGATAATAAGTAAGTAGAGTCCTGGGGCTCGGTGGTTCAAGCATTTGCACTTGCCCTAACAAGCGAGAGATCTGGGTTCAATTCCCGGCAAGTCAGGGCAAAACCTTGGGCAAGTTTCCTTATTCGACATGCCTGATAATAGGGAACGGCGATATATCAGTATATCGCTAAAACCCGATATGATTTTCATATCGATATGCCGATATAGACATTTTAAAAATACCGATATATCGAAAAACGATATATCGAGGTAAACAATCGGGATCCGAGCACAATCAACTACAAGACCCAGAATACTCATCTCTATACACAATGCACAGACCGAGGTGCAAAGCCGCCATCTTGCATTCATAGTCCTCGAATACAATATACAGGTATACAACGGGTGGGGGGGAGAGAGACGGCTGTGGGTGGGTGGGGTGAGGGGGAGAGAGACTGCTGGGGGGGGGGGGGGGGGGTGAGTGGGAGAGAGACGGCTGGAGGGGGGTGAGGGGGAGAGAGATGGCTGGGGGGAGGGGGAGATAGACGGCTGGGGGGGGGAGAGGGGAGAGAGACGGCTGGGGGGGGGAGAGGGGGAGAGAGACGGCTGGGGGGGGAGGGAGGAGAGGGGGAGAGACGGCTGGGGGGGGGGGAGGAGAGGGGGAGAGAGACGGCTGGGGGGAGGAGGAGAGGGGGAGGGAGACGGCTGGTGTGAGGGGGAGGTAGACGGCTGGGGGGGGGGAGAGGGGAGAGAGACGGCTTGGGGGTAGAGGGGGAGAGAGACGGCTGGGGGGGGGAGAGGGGGAGAGAGACGGCTGGGGGGGAGAGGGGGAGAGAGATGGCTGGGTGGGAGAGGGGGAGAGAGATGGCTGGGGGAGAGAGGGAGAGAGGGAGAGAGACGGCTGGGTGGGGGAGAGGGGGAGAGAGACGGCTGGGGGGGAGAGGGGGAGAGAGACGGCTGGGGGGGAGAGGGGGAGAGAGATGGCTGGGGGGGAGAGGGGGAGAGAGACGGCTGGGTGGGGGAGAGGGGGAGAGAGACGGCTGGGGGGAGGGAGAGAGAGACGGCTGGGGTGGGAGGGAGAGAGAGACGGCGGGGGGGGGGGGGGGGAGGAGAGGGGGAGAGAGACGGCTGGGGGGGAGGGGGAGAGAGACGGCTGGGGGGGGAGGGAGAGAGAGACGGCGGGGGGGGGGAGGAGAGGGGGAGAGAGACAGCTGGGGGGGAGGGGGAGAGAGACGGCTGGGGGGGAGGGAGAGAGAGACGGCGGGGGGGGGGAGGGAGAAAGAGATGGCTGGAGGGGTGGTGGGGGAGAGAGACGACGGGGGTGGGGGGTGCGAGAGAGACACGGCGGAGGGGGGGGGTGGGGGGGAACGGCGGGGGGGGGGGTTGAGACGGGGTGGATGTAATGATATACAGATAGATAGAGATGGGGGGGATGTGAGAGAGGAGAGAGGGAGAGAGACATAGAGAGACATAGAGAGACACAGACAGAAAAACACAGAGATGGAGAGAGTGAGATACACAGAGAGAGAAAGATATTTACCTCCTGAGAAGATAGGCAACGAATGCGCGCGCACCTGGAATGCGCGCGCACTCCGATGCGCGCGCATGCGCAGTACGAATAAACTTAAAATATCGGTATTTCGGTATATCTCGATATGAGCCAACCGATATATCCATATCCGGAAAATTCCCATATCGCCGTTCCCTACCTGATAATAATCCCTAGAATAAAGTGGAATTGAATTTGAATCAACAACTGTTTGTGGGGATGCTGCTGTGTGCAAAATGGCTGCTGCATTTCACTCACAAATATATAGTCAATTCACTTTACAGTATATTCTGTGAAGCGCTTTGGGACGTCTAGAAGATGTGAAAAGTGCTATATCAAATGCAAGGGTTATTATTATGATGATGATTAATATTGTCCATGCCCATAATGTTGTTTGTGGGACATTGCTGTCTACAGAAGGATTAGCCTCATTCGCCTACAGAATACACAAGAATGTGTTGAGATAAAATTCTGTAGAACTAACATGATGAACTGATTGGGCCAAATGGCTGGTTTTCCTACAGTCAATGTAAATCAGTGTCAATCTTTGAAATAAAAACAAAGTGTTAAATTATTTTTCAGATACAGATTATGGGCCAAACTGTTCCAACCGATCCCTGGTCCCAACAAGATGTTTGTTGAACTGTTTGAGGATCACAAGGGAGATTTTCAGGTAATAAAGCAGATTATGTCATACAAATATCATCAAACAAACTGAAAACAATGATTGTTGCTCGATCATTCATTCTTACAGAACAAATATATATTAATACAGTGAAACTGATATCAAGAGGACATCCCAAGACGCTTAACAGTCTTGGCTTGGAAGGTGGTGGGAGCTTGATCACAAGATTGGTTTGGCCTTTCCAATCTCCTACCTCCAGAAAACAACAACAAAATTACATTTGTACAGTGCCTTTCACGTCATCGATTCTATGTGGAATTGGTTACTGCGGTTTGTCCGCAAATTAGTCAATTCACAATATTCTGTTAATCGCTTTGAGATGTCTCAATGACATGGTAAGGCGCAATATCAAATGCAAGAATTATTATTATTATGCTCCCATTCTCTCATCACTGTATGTATCAAGCTGCTTTATAGATAAGTCTTGTATCTTGGCCTGTTCCACCTCTCCTGGCAACCTGTCCAAGGCTTTCATTACCATTCACAATTCTAAGCTTGTGTTCTGTTCTGTTCTGCTGTCTTGATACATCCTAAAGCATTCATCTGCATTTAAACTTACAATCCCACTTCAAAGTTTATACATGATGACTGATGGGATAGGTCTAGAAACAGAACTTGACCCAGGTGAGGGAGGGAGTGACTCAGGAAAGACTCAAGGATGGAGTTCCAGAAAGTGAACAGAAAGGCTGATGGTGAGACAGGCAGGGCAGGTGGGAGATGTAAACTAGGCCTTGTTTACTGAATGAACAGAACAACCAGGTCACCTGAGTTTGAGGAGGACACAGAGGCAGTGTGGGCCAAGGCTGTGGAAAGCTTTATTTAACCATGTTGTAATGTTATAATTATTCCTTTCCTTTTTAACA
Organism: Hydrolagus colliei; assembly: GCA_035084275.1. Classification (NCBI taxonomy): domain Eukaryota; kingdom Metazoa; phylum Chordata; class Chondrichthyes; order Chimaeriformes; family Chimaeridae; genus Hydrolagus; species Hydrolagus colliei. Next base: position 29,067,351 of record CM068745.1, read on the forward strand.
AAAACCTAAGAAGTTCATTGGAAAAAAATCTATGAGCATCAAGAAGTTAGAAATTGAAAAGAAAGTGGAGAAGGGTTGGGTGGAGACTGAATTTGGTTGCTCTCCCATCCCTCCCCACGTGCACCCTCCCCACGTGCACCCTCCCCATTTGTTTCAATTGTTTCTTAATATAAAAATGGCCGAATTTTAGGTCACACGCTCTCAAGGTCATTGAAACAGGAGGAGGCCATTCAGCCCCTCATTCAATAAGATCATGGCTAATCCGTATCTCAACTTCAATAACCTGCCTTTGCCCCATATCCCTTGATCCACCTCAGCCTTGAAAATGTGAATGAATCCAGCATCCACAGCATTTTGGGTGGAGAGAGCTCTAGATTTGCACAATCTTGAAAAACTGCTTCCCGATTTCACTCCTAAATAGCTCTAATTTTAAAATTGTGCCCCCTTGTTCTACATTCTTCCACCAGAGGAAATAATTTATTTGTATCTATCCTATTAAATCCCTTTATTATTTTAAACACCCCCAATCAAATCCCCGCTCAACCTTCTCAACTCGAGGGAATAGAGACCATGTTTATGAAGTCTGACCTGATAATTTAACCCTTTACGCCCTGGCATCGTTCTGATGAATCTGGGCTGCACGGAGCCCAAAACTGAACAGAGTCTCCAGATGGAGTCTGACCAAAGCTCTGTATAGTTGAAGCATCATTTCCTTTCCTTTATATTCCAGCCCCCATTACATAAAGGCCCACATCCCATTAGCCTGTTTGATAACCTTTTGTATCTGTGAGCTTGTTTTTAGTGATGTGTGTATGTGGATGCCCAAATCTCCTTTGCTCCTCTTCAGCACTTAGTTTCTCACTAATTAGAAAATATTCTGTTTTGCTTTTTTTGGATCCATAGAGGATGAGCTCACAGTTCACCACCTTAAATTCCACCAGCCACATCTTCGCCAATTCGCTCTATCTGTCCAAATCCCTTTGTAACTTCCTCCCCCCATCCACACAATGTACTGTGCTCCTAATTTGGTGTCATCTGCAAATTTGGATATAAAACCGTCTATTGTCCTAGTCATTTATATCTGAATATACGATGAATAGTTTAGGCCCCAGTACAGATCCCATGGCAACACCACCTGTCATGTCCCAACAATCAGAGAACATTCCTTTCAACCCTAATCTCTTTCTCCTGAATCCCAATAAATTATCAAACCACGTCACAAGGTTGGCTCCGATTCCATGTTTATTAACTCGTAGTTGTCCAAATAGACAGGCAAAACCGTATTAAGTGGGTATTGTTTTGTTTTATTGTCATGTAGTTTGTTTAGCGATAGAAAGTTACTGAACATTTGTATTGCTGTTTGATTAATACTACTTAATCTATCAATTGATAATCTATTAATTTAATTATTAATTATGGGATAGTAATATTATTATGTAATACAATTCAAAATATGCACTTGCCTCACAGGTGAGAGACCTGAGTTCAAATCCCGACAGGGCAAACCCTTGGGCAAATTTCCTTACTCCACACGCCTGATAATAATCTCAAGAAAAGAAGCAATAATCACTTAGTTAATTCAATCCACAACTGTTTGTTGTTCACTGCTGTGCGCGATTTGCTGCCCTGTTTCACCCTCAAGTATACAATCAATTTACTTTATAGTATATTCTCCAAAACGCTTTAAGATATCTAGAAGACACGAAAAGCACTATATCGCTTCAAAGACTTCATGTATGAGGAAAGGCTAGAAAGATTAGGTTTATTCTCATTGGAGCAGGGAAGGTTACGAGGAGTCCTAATAGAGGTTTTTAAGATCATGAGGGATTCGATAGAATAAACAGGGAAAAACTGTTTCCACTGGTGGGTGTGACAGTGACTCGAGGTCACAGATTTAAAACAGTTTCTAAAAGAAGCAGAGGGAAGGTGAGGAGAAATGTTTTCACTCAGCGAGTTGTTCGAATCTGGAATGCATTGCCTGAAAGGTAGTGGAGGCCGATTCGATAACAACTTTTAAAAGAAAAGTAGGCATTTATTTGGGGAGGACGGGTTTGCACGGTTATGGGAAGAGAGCTGGGGAGTGGGATTGAATTGCTCTTTTCAAAGGCACAGATTCGATGGACCGAATAGCCTCCTTTTGTGCAGTAATATTCTATGATTCTATGATATCAAATGCAAATATTATTACTATGTTGTCCTGTATTATTGTAATCATTACTAACATGATTAATGTTTTTTTTAAATGAAGTTGTTAGTTGATTGACTGATCGCTTTCAAGCAGTAACAAAAAGAAAAAAATGAATAATAATAATAAGGTAATGAGTGACTGTCCCTGCAATAGGATCAGACTGTTTAAAGATAAAAGGGTGTTGTTTCCTCCAGCTCGGATCCCAGGCTGGGAATGTTAAGTGCTTTGTGATGAAATCTTGATGTAAAAATCTCTGTGTAAATATTGCATTATAAATTTGCATTATAATTTGTATTCTTTTAAATCCTTGAACAGAGTTGGGTCAAATCTAGCATTCCGGTAGCTGAAGAGAGGGAGGCATACCATCCCATCACTTCTGAAGGCGAGAATTGAGGCTCTAAACTGTAGTGATCATTGCGTGTGTTGAGCTACCGAGCTCACAGCCATGTTATAAGGAAACTTGCAATATGCCATGTATGTGTACCTTTATTTCATTGCGTTATTTTCTCTTCATGCACCAAACATTTTTTGTGTTTGATTTTCTTCCTCCCCCCACATCCAGTCCCTCCCCAGCACTGCTTACTTCAATCTCCGATGTATCGGCCATCTCCACCAATATCTCATCCCAAAAGCCGCCAAAACCTTGGTCTGTGCCTTTATTACCTCTCGGCTGGACTATTCAAACACCTTCCTTGCCCGTCTCCCTTCCACTACCATTCATAAAATCCAGGTTATCCAGAATTCTGCACCCGCATTCTTACCCGTACCAAACCCCACTCCCCAATTACCCCAGTCCTTGCCAGACTGCACTGGCTCCCTGTCCCAGAGAGGATCAATTTCAAGATCCTCACTCTTGTTTTCAAATCTCTCCACTCCTCTGCACCCTCTACCTCTCTGATCTCCTCTCTCCTCAAAACAGCACCCATTGCCTTCACTCCACTGGGTCTGGCCTCCTTCTTGTTCCCCCAAATGCTCCGCTCTACCATCGGCGGCTGTGACTTCAGCCACTATGCCCCGAGGTTCTGGAACTCCCTTCCTCACTCCCTTTGCCTAGCCACTTTCTTCCTACCTTCAGGTCTCAGCTAAAGACCTTTCTTTTCGACCGCGCTTTCGGTCATCTTTTTCCCCCTTGGCTCGACCCTGGGATCCATTATTGTGAAGCGTTCTGAGACGCTGTCCGGCATGCTATTTAAATCCAAGTTGTTGTTGTTCTTTCACTGTACAAAGCATTCACATTCTCAGAAGTTCTGCAGAGAGATGTTTAAGCACTCCAAACCATTACCTCTGTGGAGTCCTGTAGTTTAATGATTAGAGCGCTCACCTTGCAAGCGAGAGGACCCAGGTTTGTTTCCCAGGCAGGGAGAAACCTTAGTCATGTTGCCTCACTCCACACTCCTATGTTTACCCAGCAGTAAGTAGAAATCCGGTTGTTATTCGAATGGTGGATCACATTTCTGGAGGTAATAATCCTTAAAAACAATTTGGGTCACACAACTCACTAAAACTGCCTACAAAATAGCGCATATTTTGTGAAGCACTTTAAACATCTCGAAGGCATGAATATGCTCCATATCAAATGCAAGGATTATTACTATTATTACCCCACGGGAAGGGTGATATGATTATTAATATAATGATTATACTGTGAAGGGGATTCATTGTATATTTTATGGGTGAAATGTGAGAGCCAATTGCACACAGCAGTTTCCATCTGGTTGTAACTGCTGTCAGCGAGAGGATTGGTGTAAAGGCTTACATTATGTTAACATATTAAATAGTTGTGGTTACTTTTTCACTTCTCTGTGTATTTTTTCAACATGCACGCAACACTTTACTATGCTTTGTAAGTGACACGAGCAGATATGGACTGAGGGAGGTAGGATAGTGATAACTACCTTCTTCCTCAACAGTATCTCGGAGCGCTGAACAGTGATGGGGCCTGATGCTGAGCTGTGGAGGCGGGAGTGGGGTGGGCGGTGGGCAGGTTGGGGGAGCGGGAGGTTGGTGAGGTTAGATGACGATAAGCGGGGACATCACACAGGATTTGAAAGAGGGAGAGGAAGTGACAAAGCGCGGTTCCACAGTTTGAGGGTGTAGAGCCTGAAAGCATGGACAACAACAACCACAACTGGGATTTACATAGCACCCTCACTCCATGCCAGACGGTGTCTCAGAGCGCTTCACAATAACGGATCTCGGGCCCAAGTGGGCAGGAGGAAAAAGATGACTGGATTGACTGGATATTTGTGGGCAAATTGTGGTAGCCAATTGTGCACAGCAGTGTCCCACAAACAGTAGTGGATTGAATTGACCAATTCAAGGCCGGTCTCAAACCCCTCCTGTTCGCTCGTGCCTTTTGCTGCCCTCCCACCTCTCTCCCTACCCTCATAACTCTCTCCCACCTCTTCCTCGTGCCCCTGCTCCTCTCCCATGCTCGGATCCCAACCACTGACTGTTCAACGCCTTGGGACATCCTCCCGATGTGAAAGGCACTCTATCATTGTAATATTGTTGTTGTTGTCTCGTCCCCTCTCCCTTTGCTCCTCTATTCACCTCTCACCTATGCCATGGGGCTGCATGAGACATTCCCAGGTTTTATCCCAGAGTTGAAGAAGCAGCAACAATGAAGTGTGGCTAAGTCTGAAATGGTGAGTGACTGGGAAGGGAACTTGGAGCTCGATCCCACCATCTTTGACCTTTTCTGACATTTATTTGCTGATAAAACTATGTGGTAAAAATTCTTAACTCATCCTGGACAGGATGCTATCTGTCCAAGTCATAGTGTGGTAAGTTGCATCTTTCGTAATTAGCAGCAGCATTAACCCAAGTGCTATTCGGCTCATCTTCTTTATCTTCTCAAACCAGATGGTTCTAATTTTCCTTTATATTTTTGGAGGAATTAGAAGCAAGTGATGTTGGTAACTGGCAAATGGATCCGTTAAGCAGAGGAAACCATATGTACTACCAGTAGGGCATTGAACTTGTCAAGAGGGAAGATGATAGAGATCTCAGAGCACAAGTTGAATTTATCGTTCATTATGTCAAACAGTCTGAAACAGCAATAACCAAAGCAAACAGGAAGTTGGGCTATATTGCTAAGTCATTGCGGTCAGAACTCTTGACATTATTCTCAAGCTTTAAAGTGATCTGGTTATTCCATAACAACAACAACTAAATAACAACAAAATTACACTTGTATAGTGCCTTTCACTTCAGGAGGACGTCCCAAGGTGATGGACAGTTACTGTTTCAGACCTGAGCTAAGGACGGGGGGGATGGGGAAAGAACAATAACAACAAAATTACATTTAGAAAGCGCCTTTCACATCAGGAGGACGTCCCAAGGTTGTGGGTCGATTGCCAGATCACTTTTTACCAGAGGTGAAATTCCTTCAATATAAATAAAAGTAATTTGCTCACTCAATCCATGACTGTTTGTGGAAACTGCAATGTGCAGTTTTGTGAGCAAAACGCCTACCTCGTTTTGCTCACAAAATGTATAGTCAATTCACTTAAAAATATTCTGTGAAGCGCTTTGAGATGTGATCAGGCACTATTATCAAATACAAAGATTATTATTAATATCCACAAAAGCATTCCTCAGTTGTTTGGAGTACTCGCCTTACAAGCGAGAGACCTGGGTTCAATTCCAGGCAGGGCAAAACCTTGGGCAAGTTTCCATACTCCACACCTGATAATAATCCCTCAAAAAAACAATAATAAATTAGTCATTTTAATCCATGACTGTTTGTGGGACACTACTATGCATAATTGGCTGCCACGTTTCGCCCATAAATATACAGTCCATTCACTTTACAGTATATTCTTTGAAGCACTTTGAGACATCCAGAAGATGTGAAAATGGCTAAATCAAATGCAAGGATTATTATTATTTGTTTGATCAGGTGAATGTCGTTTATCACAGTCTTGTCTATATAGGAATGATTTGTTAAGAATATCAGCCTAATCAGATTGAAACAGAATCACAGCGTTTATGAATAAGTGATTCAGTGTCAGTGAAAATTCCCCAAATAAATTGTGTCATTCAATTAATGGCTGTTTGCAAGGACATTGCTGGGTGCAAAATTCACTGTCATGTTTACCTACAAAACACAGTCACTGAACTATGCAATAAATCCTGGGAAGCACTTATTCGCTCACCTCGCCCTTCAAGGTTCTGTCCTTGAATAGTTCAGGTCTTATCTCTCACATTGTCCCCAATTTGTCTCCACCAACAGTTTCTCTTTCAGCCCCCGCACAGTCTCATGCAGTGCTCCTCAGAGCTTTGTCCTCTTCAACCTTTACATGCTCCCCTTTGGTGACATCATCCTCAGACATGCGTTCAGCATTGTATGCGAATGATACCCAACTCTATCTCTCTGGCTCCACTCTCAATTCCAGGACAACTGGCGTCTTGACAGACTGCTTTCGAGTCATAAAGTCCTGGTTTAGCAACAACAATCTGCAGCTGAACATCAGCAAAATTGAGGCCCTCCCGATTGGCTCACCCCAGCACCTCAACGTTTTGTACATTCCCCCTCATCAAACCAGTGAAGAACCTGGAGGACTTTTTCGACCCTGAACTGTCCTTTCTCCCATTTCTCTTTACCAGGACCAGATTTGCCTTCCGGCCCATCTCCGCTACATCAGACTCCGCTACATCAGACCATCCAGGACTCATGCACTCCGCACCACACTCCGTGACCCCATCACACCCACCCTCACCTTCACTCCTTAAAATCCTTGTCCGCACCTTCAAGGCCCTCCATGGCCTTGCCCCCCCCCCACCTCTCTGACCTACTGACCCCCTATCAAACAGTCCGCTACCTCCGTTCAACAGGCTCCGGCCTGCTCTGTGTCCTCCCTCCCACCATTGTTACCAGGCTTTTATCTTCTCTGCCCCCACCCTTTGGAACTCCATCTTACAATCGTTTTACATTGCTGCCACTATTTCTTCCTTCTAGGCCCGACTCAAGATCCTCCTTTTGACCGTGCCTTCAGCCTCCCACAATGTTATTAAGAATATTAAGCAGTAACGTAGCTTATGGGTGTTGAACGTGAGTTCCCTTTCATCTCAACCCCTGGATTTGCCCAAAGCAAGGTATAGCAAGGTGCGAAGCAAAGTGGAGTCCTGCAGCTCAGTGGTTAGAGGACTTGCCTTACAAGCAAGAGGTCTCGATTCTAGGCAGGTCAGGACGAAACTTTGGGCAAGTTTTCCTTACTCCACACACATGCCAATAATAATAATCCCTCCAAAAAAACACAATAATTAAATTGGTCATTTCAATCCACAACTGGTTGTGGGCACACTGCTGTGCGCAATTGGCTACCGCGTTTCGCCCACAAATATACAGTCAATTCACTTTACAATATATTCTGTGAAGAACTTAGTCGACTGGAAGATGTGAAAAAGTGCTATGTCAAAACGCAAGGATTATTATATTTTATTATAGAGTAGTGACCACTCTAACAGCCGAGTGAGCGAGTTCCTTTTGCCTCATGCTCTCAAATTGATATCACAAATGGGAGCTGTTAAATGCCTGTCAAAATTCTTTGAGATCTTCTCAAGTTGGGATTGTTCTCACTGGGTCAAAGAAGGTTAAGGGGAGACTCAATAGAGTTCCAAAAATACGAGGGGTTTTGAAAGCATAACTAAGGAGAAAATCAGTGAGAGTGTGTTCGCCTACAAAAATAGTCATTGCAATACGCAATAAATCCTGCAAGGCCCTTTGAGATGCTTCCCAATGTGAAAAGTGTTATTTGAATGCAAGGATTATTATTATTAATTTTGCGTGGCTGGGGCTAGAATTTGCAGCAAAATTTTATTTATCGTCAAAATAAGGTGTGCCCATCAGGTGGCAGCACTGCCCTCCATACAAGAGTGCAATCCTGTAGCTCAGTGGTTAGAGCACTCGCCTTACAAACGAGAGACCTGGGTTCGAGTCCATGGGCAAGTTTCTTTACACCGCACGCCTGATAATAATCCCTCCAAAAACAATTGGTCATTTCAATCCACATCTGTTTGCTACAGGACTCCACTATGGAGCAACTATGGAGAAAGAAAAGTGAGTCAAAGTTTCAGGTACACAGCCCTCCCCCACCAATTCCTGTTTGTGTTTCTATCTTTCTGCCTCCATCCTTGATTCCAACAATTTGTGTTAGGCAGCAAATACTCTTGCCCTCAATCCTAGCCACTGTTATTATTTGATACCATGTTATAGGAGCTGAATGAGGCAGTGAGGCGAGAGTGTGAACTTCAGTTTCCTGGTTGAAGGAGATATGCCGTTATGTTAGTAACACAGTCCTGCCTCCACAATAGAGACTCACACAGCAAAGGGACAGAGCACTTGACAAGAGTGTTTGGGAACGTAGATAGCAAGCTCAGTGAGTAAGAGGTGATCTCATGCTTTGCCTGTCTGTCTATCTGTGCAAACGTGCTCGCTCCCTCTCTGCAGTGAGTGTGGCCAACTTTTCGTATGATGTCTGTGGTCTGTTCCGTGGCAGTTTTGTTTCTGGACACTTCATGCTAAGGTTTAGCAGATGGTTTAATACAATAATATTAATACGTGCATTTTGATACAGCGCTTTCCACATCTTATCGACATCTCAAAGCGCTTCACAGAATATACTGTAAAGTTAATTGACTAAATTTGTGAGCAAAATATAAACATAATATATTAATTATACTGGAAGAAGGGTGACCAAAAAGGTCATTATAGCATTAAAATATCTGATAAGCCTTAAAGAAATTTTTATAATTATTAGTTCATTATTATTAAAATAATTAGTATCACAACTTGTTTGACACTCTGTAGCTTAGTGTTTCACCCACTTACATGCAGTCAATTCACTTTGCAGTATATTCTGTGACATAGAAGGCGCTATATAAATCGAAGTTGTTGTTGTTGAAATGCTTTGAGACGTCTAGAAGACGTGAAAAGCACTATATCAATACAAGGATTATTATTATTCTTTGTGATTCGAATAGTTGCCTCGCAAATACAAGGACCTGGGTTCAATTCTCAGTCATTGCTTGTGTGTGAGGGAGGAAAGACATTTGAGGGTCGAACAAGACACCAAGGTTCCTGACTGACTGGGTGAGGTTGAGTGTGCACCTATGGAGGTTGATGCAGCCAGTGCCTCAGCGATTATTGTTTTTGTTTAATGTCTAATCAAAACTAGTTTAGTTTCGGGAGTATTACTAACATGGGGAATACTGTACTGTAAAGTGAAAGAAAACTAGAAGTTGCTGGGAAAACTATTATTAGGCGTGTGTGTGTGGAGTAAGAAAACTTGTCCAAGGTTTCGTCCTGATCTGCCTGGATTCAAATAGAGGTCTCATGCTTGTAAAGCGAGTGCTCTAACGACTGAGCTACAGGAGCTTCACAAGCATTTAGGGAGAAAGGAAAGCAAAGGCAAAGGTCAGGCAGCATCCATGGAGAAATGAAAGTGAGTCAACGTTTCGGGTCAATGACCCTTCATCAGAACTGGGGCATGTTGGAAGGCAGAGGTTTTTAAGGACAAATTAGGGAGGGGGAGGCAGGACAAGGAAGATAAAGGAGACAAAGAAGACTGAAAAGAAGACAAAGGAAAAATGGGTTCCAATGAAGGGTTGTAGACCCGAAACGTTGACTCTTTTTCCTTTCTCCATGGATGCTGCCTGACCTGCTGAGTTTCCCCAACAACTTCTATTTTTGTTTCAGATTCCCAGCATCTGTAGTATTTTGTGTTTTGTAAAGGAAAAAATGTGTTAATTGATGGTGATAGCGGTGTGAAACAAAAAGGGGTGGGTTTAAACAAAACTGAGGAGAAGATATGTTAATGTTAAAGAACAGACAAAACACCAGAGAGGCAAGGGGTGTCTGGAGTGATGATTGTAATGGGGGAGGGGGAGCTTCTATGGTCTGAAGTGGCTGAAATCAATGTTGATGCCAGAGGGCTGTAGGATCTCCCGTAGATAGATAAGGTTCTGTTCTTCAAGTTTTTGCTGTGGGTCACTGGAACAGCGCAGGAGACCATGGATGGAGAGAACAGCCTCTGAATGTGCGTGTGAATTGAAATGGAGGAAGACCGGAAGATCAGAGTTGACCTTGCGTACAGAATGAAGGTGCTCTGCAAATCGGTCTCCCAATCTGTCCTTAGTCTCCCTAATATAAAGGAGACCACAATGTGAGCAGCAGATACAGTACACTCCAGTACATTGGTGGTAGTACATGTGAACCGCTGTTTTACATGGAAGCTGTGTTTGGGTCCTTGGAGAGTGGTCTGGGTAGAGGTGAAAGGGCAGGTATTACATCTTCTGCGCTGGCACGGGAAGGTTTTGCCCTGGTCTGCCTAGATTCGAATACAGGTCTCACATTTGTATGGTGAGTGTTCTAACTGTGCTTTTACAAACAGCCGTGGAAGTGGGGTTAGGGGAGAAAGAGGGGAAAGAGGGTAAGGGGAAGGGTAGGGGGAAGGAGAGCAGGAAAACCAAATTGCACACAACAGTGTCCCACAAACAGTCGTGGAAGTGGGGCCAGCGGAGAAAGTTGGAAAATGAGTCACCATTTCGGGTCCACGGCCCTTCGTCAGAACAGACCCAGTTTGTGGACCCGAAATATTGACTCCGTTTCCTTTCTCCATGGATGCTGCCTGACCTGCTGAGTTTTCCCAGCAACTTCTGCTTTTGTTTCAGATTTCCAGCATCTGTAGTATTTTGTGTTTTGTATACCCCGTTATTTGTTTGTTCCTCGCAGGTTACGGCTGGGATCGCACAGTTACTTTACTCTGTCGCTCACTGAGCTGCCAAAATGCAATTTGGTCCATTCTCTATCCTAGCCGCTACGGTCTGGCTAAGGACGGTGATTGCAGTCGACAAAACCACCATATCACCACCAGGAATGGGTAAGTATGTGTTGCCCCCCACCCCTCCCCAGCATATTGTTCACCTCAGAACAGCCCTGAGATAAAATGAAGTAACACCAGCTTGTGTGGAACGTTTAGTGACTGGTGTTAATGTCAATGCCTATTGATGAGATCAGCCATGGGAGCTCCTGTAGCTCAGTGGTTAGAGCCTTACAAGCATGAGACCTGTGTTTCGAATCCATGCAGATCAGGGCGAAACCTTGGGCACGTTTCCTTACTCCACACACATGCCTATTAATAGTTTTCCCAACCACTTCTGCTAATAATAATCCGTCCCCAAAAAAAACACAGTAATGGTAAATTGGTCATTTTCAATCCACGACTGTTTGTGGGGATTTTGCTGTGCACAATTGGCTGCTGCATTTCGCCCACAAATATACAGTCAATTCACTTCACAGTATATTCTGTGAAGTGCTTTGAGACGTCAATAAGATGCAAAAAGGGCTATATCAAATGCAAGAATTATTATTATGGGGTTTAACAATGTTAACTGGCTGGAACCATGACCACTGCTTCTGCATTGTCTCTCCTGCATCAATGTCTAGGTGCCCTCCAAGCCTCTCATCCCTTGCCCCCATTCTTCCTCCCTACCTCCATCCCTCCACACCCTTTTACTTTCCCCTTCCCCTCCCCAATCCCCCTTCCCCCATTACATCACTTTCACGTTGCCCCTAAACACCCTCCCTCCCTCTCTCCTGCTCTGCTGTAGATCAGTAGGTGAATTCCCACCACACTCTCTCCCACCTCTGTATAACCACTTCTCCATCTGTGTGATCAAATCAGCAGCGTTAACACAGTCCATCTGTGGATGGAATTCCCCTCTAGCAGGAAAGTGAGTCCCTCGGGCAAGAACACACCCTTTCAGCTCCTTCAACCATTGTCCCCCCTCCACCTTTTGCCTTCTGCCTTCACAAACCAGCTGTCCCAAGATCAGGAGATTGCCTTGGCCAATTTAATCTCAGTTTAGCCTCCCAGGACACCCACTACAATGCCAGCCCATAAAAGGCATGATAAGGTGATACATCAAATTCAACAACAACAAAATTTCACTTGTATAGTGTCTTTCATATCAGGAGGACGTCCCAAGGCGCTGGACAGTCACTGTGTTGGACCCGAGCTGCGGACAGCGGGAAGAAGGGAAAGGGAAGATTAGGAGTTGCTTATGGGACCATCAAAGAGGAGAGTCCTACAAACAGTCATGGATTGAAATGACCACATTTGTTTAGGCATTATTATCAGGCATATGGAGTAAGGAAACTTGCCCAAGGATTTGCCCTGCCTGGAATCGAACCCAGGTCTTTCGCTTGTAAGACAAGTGCTCTATCCACTAAGCTGCAGGACTCCTCCGTATGTATGTGTGGGTGTATGTGTGTGAGATTGGGTGAGTGTGTGTGTGATTGAGTGCATATGTTTTAAAATGCGATCGAATGGAGCAAAGAGCTTCCTTCATTCAGACCACTCTTATAATTTTAACACAATGCATGAAAGATAATTGGGAACTGATGAATATCGTACAGGTTCTAGATATACTAAGCATTTAACTCACTGGGCAACCGAACAACAGGTGGGAGATTTGTGGAGTTGGAAAGATAACCAAAAGCACAGACAAATAATAATGATAATAATATTAATAATAATCATCATCCTTGAATCATCCCATTCTAGAGGATCCAATGACAACATGTTCTGATCAATTTCATGTTGGACATCAGATGCTGGAAGATTCCCCATTATTATTGGAAATTAGCTGTTAGCAATGAATGGGGTTCTTCATTCTTGAAACAGGGGGATTTGGTAAAGTTGGTAATTGGCTGCCACATTTCACCCACCAATATACAGTTAATTCACTTTACAGTAAGGTATATTCTGTGAAGCACTTTGCGACTTCTAGAAGATGTGAAAAGCGCTATATCAAATGCATGAATTAATATTATTAGTATCATTAGTATTATTATAACAACGTGTATTTTTGGTTAATGAGTCCCAATGTCCAAGCTTCAACTACCCTGGCAATCAGTTTCAGTTGTTAATTACTCTCTTGGTAAACCACTTTTTCTGCGTTTTGGTGCATCAAAGAATTGTTACCAGGCTTGTGTGGAGCATAAACACCAGCACTGACTAGATGGGAAAGTTTCCCTACTCCACACACATGCCTAATAATAATCCTTCCCCCAAAAAACACAATAATAAAATTGGTCATTTCAATCAACGACTGTTTGTGGGGACGCTGCTGTGTGCAATTGGCTGCTGTGTTTCATCCACAAATTTACAGTTAATTCACTTCACAGTATATCCTATGAAGCACTTTAAGACATCCAGAAGATGTGAAAAACGCTATATCAAAAGCAAGGATTATTATTATTATGGGCTGAATGGCCCGTTATTGTTCTCTAATGTTCTATGTAACCCTTTGTGACATCTTCTCCTCTCATCCTTTCCAAAGAAAGACCTTCAGTGTTGTGTGTGCTTTTTTAACCATTCATATAGGTGACCAGATTCCAAACAAGTCCTGGATTCAAAACTTTTCCTGCCTATTTTATGACAAAATCTATATGAACTGCACTTGGGATATTAGTGGGAAAACAGCATGGAATCAGCAGTTTGCATTGTATTACAGGTAAGGATAAACTGCTTCAGAATGAACCTCTGTCTGCTAATGTTTCTCTCTGATCTGTTTCAATCCATCATTATCATCTGCCAGATTGCTGTGGATTGCTGAAAGTCGTGAAAAGCGCTATATCAAATATAAGAGTTATTATTATTGTTGACATCCTGTAAAACACTTTGCGTCATCCTCCTGACGTGATAGCCAATGTTTCTTCAGAAATATGAGGCTTCCTTGTCCAACATGTTGCACCCTTCATGTCTCACCCAAACATGTTTTCATATCCATATTTCCAAGAAGCATTTACAGGCATATTATGATAAGACATACAGATAACTTTTATTTAAGTGATGTTAATCTTTGCGGACTGCGCTTGTAGGGTTTGGAGGCTGATACAGCTGGAAATCACTTCATGCATGTGCTTTTTCTCTCCTAGAAATCGCAATAAGCCTTTTGCAGAGTGTGAGTCCAAGAGTAGGGGTGACCAAGGACATGCCTCCTGCCATCTTCAAGGAGTAACCAGTTATTTTAATCCATTAAGTCTCCGCTTCAATGCATCAGAAACCATTCTGTTTGAAAAACAAATTGAACCGCTGATGAAATTCTGTGAGTCATTGTTTCATTTACAGCACCTGCTCTTTCCTCTGGCTCTTTGTCATCCCCTTTGCATTAGTACAGGGCCTTTCATAGAGGAAAGGCGTCTCACAGCGCTTTGACGGATTTACCGTTAAGTGTAGTGACTGTGTGTACTGTCGGTGAATGTACCATTGTGTACCAGTGCCCCGCTGTTGTCCTGGCAAGTTGTTGGTGTTGCTGGTGGCCGAGGTGCTGGTCGATAAACCTCCAGACACATTGGGTCATTCACATAATGCTGATGACATTGGCCAGTTGGCAGGAGTTGGAGGGCAAACCATTTGGTGACGGAAACCCTGCAAATCAAAGCCCCAATGGGTGGCGTGGTCCTAGCTGAACAAGCAGCGGGAAGCTTGACAGACAGTGAAGCTTGACTCTCAATGACAAGCTGTGTGGTTTTAGTTGTTTAAACTCAGCACTTACCCCCAAAGGACACTCCAGGATCCCTAAGTCTTGGCTATTGCCACCCTGTGCTTAATACTGTTCAGTATTAGGTAAACAGCGTGTGTCCCTCCAGGAAGAGAGAGTGTGCATTGCCTTTCAAGGCACGCTTGTCTGTCTATCTGTGTCTATCTCTATTTATGGAGCTCCTGTAGCTCAGTGGTTAGAGCACCCACCTTACAACCGTGAGACTTGTGTTCGAATCCAGGCAGATCAGGGCAAAACCTTGGGCAAGTTTGCTTACTTCACACACGCCTAATAATAATCCATCAAAGAAAAACACTATAATAAAAATTGGTCATTTAAATTCACAGTCAATATCCTTGCATTTGTGATAGCACTTTTCATATCTTATCGACATCTCAAAGCGCTTCACAGAACATACTGTAAAGTGAATTGACTGTATATTTGTGAAACATGACAGCCAATTGCGCACAGCAGTGTCCCACAAACAGTCTTGGATTGAAATTTTTTATTATTGTGGGTTTTTTTTGGACGGATTATTATTAGTCGTGCGGAGTAAGGAAACTTTCACCCAAGGTTTTGCGCTGACCTGCCTGGATTCGAACGCAGGTCTCACGCTTGGGGGAGGTGGTACTGTATATCTTAAACTTTTTCACTTCTCTGCAGTATTTCGGAAAGATTTGCCAGTGAGCGTGCATGAGTCATGCTGTTTGCATTGTATTGTGTGTGTGTGGAGGGTAGAGGTAATTAGAGATCCTTGGCTCATCGTTATATCCACAATAATAAAATTAGTCATTTCCATCCATGACACTGTTTGTGTGGGAAGCTCCTGTGCACGATTGGCTGCCGCGATTAGCCCACAAATATACAGTCAATTCACTTTACAGTATATTCTACGAAGCGCTTTGAGATGTTGATAAGATGTGAAAAGCGCTATATCAAATGCAAGGATTATTATTATTACCATAAGGCGAGTGCTCTAACCACTGAGCTACAGGAGCTCCACATGCTGTGTCTGTGATTATCTGTTAAAATATGTTGTACTCCAGCTGTTTTTGCTTGCTGTGATGATGCTGAAATTGAATGTGGATGTTAAACCAATCTCTCCATGATTGTAGATAAGTTGAGGCCACCCATCAACCTAACAGTGTTGAACAACAGTAAGATCACTTGGGAAAACTTTCCTGTAAGCTTCAGGAAGCATTGTTTTATTTACCAACTGAACTTCACAACCAGGAATAGATCATTTGTAAAGGTAAGTGTGTGTATGTGTGTGTGCTTAGTGATTGTATATGGGTTAACAACAATAATAATAATCCTTGCATTTGAATGTGCTGTCAATTACATTTACTGCATATTTTTGGAGTCGTATGCGACAGCCAATTGTGCTTAGCATTGTCCCACAAGGCATCATCAATGGAGTAACCAAATTATTATTATTTTTAAATTAATGCAAGTATTAAACCGAGAAAAATAATACAGCAATTAATTGACAATCGGGTTCCTTCTTACTAGGTAAACATAGGCATGTAGAGTAATAAATCTTGACTCATATTTCATCTTGCCTTGGAATCAAACTCAAGTGCGCTTGCTTACGAGGTGTGTGCTCTACGTGGGTGGAAAGGTTTGGATTTGTGCAATAATGATACGTCAATGAATGTATTTGAAAGGTCTCATGACTCTTCTGAGAAACAACAATAGTTCTGACTAACACAATGTTATTGTAGTTCTTTTTACCGTAAGGTGCGTGTGCTAAATAACAAGAAATGCAAAGCATGAAGCTGATGAAAAACCACAACTGGTTTGACCTGCAAGTGATACCTTGTGCTCCTTGGAAAGTGTGATGGGGGGTAGGGGGCAAAGTGAGGGTACACTCGACCAAATAATAATAATAATAATCCATGCATTTGTTGTAGCGCTTTTCACGTCTTCTAGATGTCTCAAAGAGCTTAACACAATATACTGTAAAGTGAATTGACTGTATACTTGTGGGCGAAACGCGGCAGTGAATTGCATACAGCAGTGTCCCACAAACAGTTGTGGATTGAAATGACCAATTTATTATTGTGTTTTTTTGAGACGGTTTATTATCAGGCATGTAAAGTAAGGAAACATGCCCAAAGTTTCGCCCTGATCTGCCTGGATTCCAACACAGATCTCACGCTTGTAAGGCAAGTGCACTAACCACTGAGCTACAGGACTCCACATGTGGTTAGCTTGGCAATGGATTGAGTCCAACCTTCCGTTGTAGTATCTCTTGGTACTCTCGCAGGTCTATAGTATCTAGGATATTGCTGATGACTGCCAAGCCTAGTCTAGCTCATCATTATGACAACAACAATAACAAAATTACATTTATGAAGCATCTTTCAGGTCAGGAGGATGTCCCAAGGCACTGAAATTAGGTAGTACTTGGAGGGCAAGACAACAACAACCACTTGCATTTATATTAAATTGGTCAGGTCTCTCCTCTTCAATGGAACCATCGGCAACTCCTTATCCCTCCCGTCTGTCCTCAGCTCGGGTCTGAAGCCATAACTGTCCAGCACCTTGAGACTTCTTCCTCACGTGAAAGGCGCTATACAAATGTAATTTTGTTGTTCTTGTTATCATTTTCAATCCATGACTGTTTGCAGGGACGCTGCTGTGCACAACTAGCTGCCACGTTTCACACACAAATATACAGTCAATTCACTTCAACAGTATATTATGTGAAGCGCTTGGAGACGTCCGGAAGACTGAAAAGCGCTGTATGAAATGCAAGGATTTGCAGTCGTAGTAACAGGTAGGTAAGCAGGCTGCGTCCCTGTAGGGAGAGATTATACACATTCTATTCCAAAAACGAGTTTGGAAGTTCAGGAATACTTGTGTGGAACTCCCAGTCTGGTGAGGGCAATCTTAAGCACATGATGGGTTTCCGCACGGGGTCAGACACCTGGTTCTTTGAGAAGAATAATGGCTAATTTCTCTGTTTAGACATCAGACATGAGTCATTACAACTTAGAAATGGAACTGAACAAATATACAGTGAAAGTGAGGTCTCGTGTCAATTTGCGCTGTGGAGACAGTGAACCATGGAGCGAATGGAGTGAAAGTATCCATGTAGAAAAAGGTAATACAATTACTTTATCCTAATAACATCTTGCATTTATATAGCGCCTTTCACGTAGCGTGTTGCCTCGGAGCTTGTTTTACCAATAATAATCTGAACATTTGATGCAGGATTCTAATATAGAGGGGAAATAATAATATAAATGATAAATCCTTGCATTTGATGTGGCACTTTTCAAGTCTTCTAGATATCGTGAAGCACTTTGCAGAATATACTGCAAAGTGAATTGACTATATTTGGGGGCAAAACACGGCAGCCAATTGCGCACAGCATTGTTGCAGAAATGGTCATGGATTGAAGTGACCAATTTTATCTTTGTTTTTTTTTCCTTCTGAAGGGATTAGTTGAGAGAAATATCTGACAGGATTTTACTGGGAGCGAAGCATGATGCGTTTATAGGTTGACATGGCAGCCAGTATTTGATCGAAGTGATGTCCTACAAACAGCCATGAAGTGAAAATGCCCAATTTTTCTCATATTCACCAGATCTCCAAGAGGAACTCCCTTTTCTTTTCCAATAAGGTCACCTTTTCTTTTCCAATAAGACGGGGCCTTCGGTTAGTAACTCATCAAACGGACAGCATCTTTATGTATTTGAGTGTCAGCACTATATGATTTCAATAACCCAACATCAGGCTTCAGTTCACTACATTCTGACTCAAAGGATGGAGAGTGCTACCAATTGAGCCAGGCTGTCAGCTCTTTGCTATGTACTAAATGTTGCGCATAATAATAATCCTTGCATTTGATATAGCACTTTTCACATCTTATTGACATCTCAAAGCGCTTCACAGAATATACTGTAAAGTGAATTGACTGTATATTTGTGGGCAAAACGCAGCAGCCAATTGCACTCAGCAGCGTCCCCACAAACAGTCATGGATTGAAGTGTGTGTGTGTGTGTGTGCGTGCGTGCGTGCATGCGTGCGTGCGTGCGTGTGCGTGTGTGTGGAGTAAGGAAACTTGCCCAAGGTTCTGACCTGCCTGGATTCAAACACATGTCGCATGCTTGTAAGGCGAATGCTCTAACTACTGAGCTACAGGACTCCACAAATAGTGGGATCTAACATGCAATATTTCTTGATAAAGAAATGCTTCCCTGGTTGCGGAATTGTTAATTTTTAAAAAATTATCTGTGCAGCTCCTGTATCGTAATGCTTCACTCGCCTAACAAGCGAGATTCCCAGAAGGGGTGAATTGTTAGATGAGCTTCTTTATGAGTCGACTGTTAATAATCCCTTCAAAAACTAAATGAATAATATAATAATTATATTATATTGTGGTGTCCTGTAGCTCAGTGCTTAAAGCCCTCGCAATTGTCTTGCAATTGAAACACCTGGGTTCAATTCCCGGCAGGGCGAAACCTTCAGCAAGGTTCCTTACTCCACATGGATGATAATGGTTCATCAAAAAAAAGCGATAATATATTGGTCATTTCAAGCCACGACTGTTCATTTCGACCACAAAATATACAGTCAATTTGCTTTCCAGTATATTCTGTGAAGCTCTTTAAGTCGTCTAGAAGACATGAAAAGCACTGTATCAAATGCAAGGATTATTATTATTAACTGTTACCGCATTCCCTGGGATGTTGGGGAAAATCGATTATTACTTGAGAAATACAGTACTTTAGAAATAATGTAGATTAGCAGAGTTAGTCACGCTGACACACAAATATTTTCTTCACAGTTGAATGGAGAATGATAGATATAAGAAGTTAGGAACCTTGAACCATCCTGTAAGCTATTCATTCAAGTTATGGAGTTTGGAACGGTAGAGGACACGGGCCGCAGGGTTCTGGATTATCTGCAGCCTGTGGAGGGAGAAATTGGGAAGGCTGACCAGCAGGGCGTTTGCATAATTGAGCCGGGATGTAATGAAGGCATCTTTCATATTGAAAGTACACCTCAAAACGCTCGAAAGGAGATAGAATCGAGAATTTAGAAGCAACCTATTCCTGCAGAGAGTAAGTACAGTAGTAAGACTGTAGAACTCACTGCTGGAAACGGATTGTGATTGTGGCAAAATGCATCAACAGATTTAAAAGAAAATTGAAGCATAAATGCAATCCTCGCTCAGGTTCACTGGCACCCAAATCCAGTAGCCTGAGTTCATGATCCTTGTTCTCACATTCCAATCCCTCCAAGATCTTGCCTCCACCCAACCCCTGCAACCTTCAACCACAGAGACCCGGTCACCCCCTTCTCTCAGAGAACACTGTCTTGTTCCATTTCTCCCTGCCTGTCCAACATATCAATGGACTTTCAGCAAAAATGTATCATTTCAATCCACGACTTTGTGGGGACGCTGCTGTGCGCAATTGGTTGCTACGTTTCACCTACAAGCATACAGTCAATTCACTTTGCAGTATATTCTGTGAAGCATTTTCAGATGTCCAGAAGACGTAAAAAGCGCTATATCAAATGCAAGGATTATTATTATTATTATTATTATTCTGTCCCCCACTCTCCGGAACTCTATTCCAGAGTCCAACTGACTTCCCGGTCAACCCCTTCACCTTTTCCACTTTGCATTAGCTCCCATCCCTCGTACAGTTCTATGTAACTAAGATTATTCACCACTCTTTCTGTTCTTGTTTGCAGAGCCTCAACCAAAGAAATTTAAACCATGGTTAATGGTGATACTAGTCACTGGTTCTGTCAGTTTGATTGTGTTTCTGGTGAGAATCTTTATCCAAAGGTAAGTCACTCAAAAGCACGGGTAGTCTATTCAGTCCATCCATCCTGTTTTGGCAGGTTTGCTACATCTTGGGCAGTCTATTAATTGTGTGAGGTGGTACCCTTCAGGACAACAACAGCAATAAAATTACATTTATAGAGCGTGTTTCACTTCGGGAGGACGTCCCAAGACAGATGTTAAGCCATTAATATTCTGTGTGCCTGTTAAGCTATTTGAGGAGAGATATTCTATTTTTCTAGCAATCTTCTGGATAAAATTGTCGATTCACTTCATGACTGTTTATGGGACATTGTTGACACATTGCTGTATACAGATTGGCTGCCGTGTTTGCCTACAACATACATAGGAGTGTGGAGAGACATGTGTGGAGTATAACACCCACTGTGGACTAGTTGAGCCAAGTTACCAGTATCATACAGCCTGGGGAAATCAGTGTAAATCTTTTCAATAATAAAAAATTATAGAATAATAATCCCTGCATTCGATATAGCGCTGTTCACGTTTTCTAGACATCCCAAAAGCTTCATAGAATATACTGTAAAGTGAATTGACTGCATATTTGTGGGCGAATCGCCGCAGCCAATTGCGCACAGCAGTGTCCCCACAAACAGTTGTGGATCAAAATTACCAATTTATTATCGTTATTTGGGGGGGATTATTATTAGGAGTGTGAAGTATGGAAACTTGCCCAATGTTTTGCCCTGACCTGCCTGGAATTGAACGCTGTTCTAACACTTGTAAGGCAATTATTCGAACTAATGAACTACAGGACTCCACAGACATGAGATAAATTTCCACTTGTATGCAGATAACAGCCAACTTTTATCTCTCTGCCTCCACCATCAAGTCCAGGACAACTGCTGTCCTGACAGATAGCCCATCAGACATCAAGTCCTGGATGAGAGACAACTTTCTACAACTGAAAAAAAACAAGTAATAAAAAAAATTGGTGATTGTCCCCACAAACAGTCGTGGATTGCAATGTTGTGCGCAATCGGCTGCCGCATTTCATCCACAAATATAGTCAATTCACCTTACAATATATTCTATGAAGTGCTTTGAGATATCTAGAAGATGTGAAAAGTGCTATATCAAATGCAAGGATTATTAACATTATTATTATAACATCAGCAAGACCGAGGCCCTCCTGATTGGCTCACACCAGTATTTCCGCACCTAAGTCGATGGCAGCATCAGCATCCATTATGCACACTCCTCCTCACCAAGCCAGTCAGGAATCTGGGTGTCCTGTTTGACCCTGTACTGTCCTTTCTTCCCCATATCCATACCATGACCAGCAAAAAATATTGGTCATTGAAATCCACGACTGGCCGGTGGACAAACTTTCAACCCCACACTTTGGAACACCATCCCACAATCCCTTTGCCTCACTCCCTCCCTTGCCTCCTGCAAGGCCAGTCTCAAAACCCTCCTTTTTGATTATGCCTTCAACTGCCCTCCTACCATCTCTGCCCTTCCTCATCACAACACTGCCCCACCTCACCGCACCCCCTCCCCCATGGTTGGGTCCTGACCTCTGCCTTGGGAGATGCTCTCCACGTGAAAGCCTCTCTACATACGTAATTTTGTTGTTGTCTTTAAAACTGTTTTTCCAGATCCAGATTATGGGCTCAACTATGCCAACCAATCCCTGATCCCAAGAAGCCTTTCAAAGGACTGTTTGAGGATCACA
Source organism: Hydrolagus colliei (assembly GCA_035084275.1). Lineage (NCBI taxonomy): Eukaryota > Metazoa > Chordata > Chondrichthyes > Chimaeriformes > Chimaeridae > Hydrolagus > Hydrolagus colliei. The sequence goes on from CM068745.1 coordinate 29,089,593, forward strand.
ATGGTGACTTTCAGGTAATAAAGTGGATGATTCAATAAAGAAAAAGCAACAGCAAAAATATGAAAATAATGATAGTCCCTTGAGTATTCATTCTGTGGAGTCCTGTAGCTCAGTGGTGAGAGCACTCGCCTTACAAGCGTGATACCTGTATTCGATCCAGGCAGATCAAGGCAAAATCTTGGGCAAGTTTCCTTACTCCACACACATGCCTAATAATAATCCGTCCCAAAAAACAACACAATAATAAAATTGGTCATCTCAATCCACGACTGTTTATGGGGGCACCGCTGTGCGCAATTGGCTGCCGCGTTTCGCCCACAAATATACAGTCAATTCACTTTACAGTATATTCTGTGAAGCGCTTTCAGACGTCGATAAGATGTGAAAAGCACTATATCAAATGCAAGGATTATTATTATTACAGTACAAGTATACATGAATGCAGTGCAATTCATGCCAGGGGGACGTCATAGGGTGCTTAATAGTCCAGTCTCAAATCCCAAGCTGGTACTGATAGCATGGGAAGGGGAAAGATTACTCTGGTTGAAGATAGCCTATTTGAACCATCCAATCTCATCCTTTTATAACACCCACTCTACTGTCCCACCATCATATAATCCAGCTGCTTTATAAAAGAGTCCAGTGTCCTGGTCTCAACCATCGTTCCCGGCATTCTGTGCCAGTAACCGCTTAACCCCCTGTTTAAATACTTATTGGTGTCTGTCTTTAAATTAACTCTGACAACTCTAAGCTGTGTCCTCTTGCATCCTAAAGTGTGTTTCTGGGTTCACGTTTTCAATCCCACTTAAAATTTTATGCGTGATGACAAAACGTGCGAAGAGATCATAGAGGTAAAGTATGCGAGTTGGTAATAGATTACATTTACTCCTGTTGCGATGTGATAATTATTCCTGTGAAGCGCTTCACAGAATATACTGTAAAGTGAATTGACTGTATTTGTGGGTGAAATGAGGCAGCCAATTTGCTCACAGCAGCGTCCCCACAAACAGTCATGGATTAAAATGACCAATTATTGTGGGGGTGTTTTTTGGAGGGATTATTATTAGGTGTGTGTGGAGTAAGGAAACTTGCCCAAGGTTTCGCCCTGATCTGCCTGGATTCAAACACAGGTCTCACGCTTGTAAAGCAAATGTTCTAACCACTGAGCTACAGGACTGCACTATTTCTGTTATGATAGTCTTAATCTTGTCAAAGTATATATTCAAAGCAGGCAGAGAAGGGTGGGTACACATTGGGATGTACTCCTCATGTGAAAGACATTGTATAAATATCAGTTTGCATTGTAATTAGAATATTTTCCGGGGGTAATAATCCCTTCCAAAAATAATGAAAAATAAATCATAATAATTTGGGTACTTAATCCACGACTGTTTGTGGGACGCTGCCTTGCGCAATTGGCTGCTGTGTTTCGCCCACAATATACAGTCAATTCACTTTACTATTGCAGTATATTCTGTGAAGTACTTTGAGATGTCTAGATGACATGAAAAGCGCTATATCAAATGCAAGGATTATTAATATCTTGAAGACGTGATAAGGTGCTGTATAAAATGCAAGATTTTTGTTTTTTCTTCCATGAACAGCTTTGGGTCAAATCAAACCAGATATTTCCTGAAACAAGCGAGGAATACCATTGCATCTCTGTTGAGGACTGCTACCCTCCCAACTCTCTCCCTCCCCTCCTAACTCTCTCCCTTCCCTCCCCCCTACCCTGCCCCTCTCCCTTGCTCGGGTCCCGACTTGTCTGTTCAGTGCCCTGGGACATCCTCCCGACGTGAAAGGCGCTCTATAAATGTAATTTTGTTGTTGCTGTTGTTTTACTGCTATGTACAGTAGTTTGTTATGTTGTATAAAGTCATCGAACACTTTTATTACTCTACCTTTAATACCTGTACCTGTTCTTATTTAACCTTCAAATGTATTTTTGCTGATTGTACTTTGTAACTATTGCAACCTTACTAAGAAGGACCAATATAAATAAGGACCAGTGTCTGTCTTTTCTCTAACTATTGACCTGGGCCTGCTATGCTTTCAAATGAGGGTGTATTGACAATTTTGTTACATTTCTCAATATGGATATTTATCAGCCCTTCCTTGCTTTGATGTCCTCCTCCCGATGTGGCTCTGAAACTCCCTTCCTCACTCCCTTCGCCTCATGCCACCTCTCTTCCTACTTTCAGCTCGGCTAAAGACCTTTCTTTTTGACCGTGCTTTCGGTCACCTTTTTCCATCTTTCCCTGACTCGGCCCCGGGATCTGTTATTGGGAAGCACACTGAGACGCCATCCAGCGTGGAGTGAGGGCGCTATAAAAATCCAAGTTGTTGTTTTTGTTGTTGTTTTTGTTGTTGACAAGAAAGGCTCTAGACAAATGTAATGTTGTTGTTGCTGTTATTGGTATCTTTTCCTTCCTGAGTTGGGTACATTCATGGGGAGAAGAAGTGCATCCAAAGATAGTCCATGACTTGGACGAGAAGTGAAACAAGGAAAAAGTGAATCATTGTGTAAATGACAAAGTGTCTTCAAAGAATCTTTGCTGATTTCCAGTCTATTTATTTGTATGTCGTTTGCTACCGCTGGCAGCAAGTTAAGGCTTCTATTATTTTCATTCATTAAATGTTTGTTGTCAATTTTTCAAATCTCTGTATTTGTTTAACATGCTGACTATGGTTTAGAAGTAACATAGGTAGATGTAGATGGAGGGGATAAGCTGGAGATAATTACATTACATGAAATAATAGTAATAGTAACAATTCTTGCATTTGGTTTTGAGTCTTTCACGTCAGGAGGATAGCCTAAGGAATTTTCACAGATTATACTACATACTAGCTGCAGCAAATTTGTTGAAACCAAGCAAGTGGAAGGGATTGAGGGAGAAAATTCCTAATTTGTGGGGGCATTGTGGTTGATAATGTAAATTTGTGTTAAATTTTTAATTTTTACTGAACACGTTAAGTAATGCCACCGATTTGTTATTTAACTTAGTACTTGTCGGCCTTCCCAATTCCTCCCTCCACAGGTTGCAGATGATCCAGAACTCTGTGGCCTGTGTCCTCTACAGTTCCAAACTCCGTGAACCCATCTCCCCCTTCCTCGCCCGACTCCATTGGCTCCCCATCATCCAGAGGATCCAATTCAAGATCCTGATCCTCACATTTAAAGCACTCTACAACCTCTCCCCACCCTTCATCTGTGATCTCCTATCCCCTTACCAACCTACCCACCCCCTCCGCTCAGCAGGCTCTGGCCTGCTCCACATCCACCGACCCACCCGCCCCACATTGGCGGGTGAGCCTTTAGCCACTCTGCCCCCAACCTCTGGAACTCCAAGTTGCAGTCCCTCCATCTCACCCCCTCCCTGGCCTCCGTCAAGTCCCGCCTCAAAACTCTCCTCTTCGATAGTCACATTGACAATACCCAATCTCCCCCCTTCCTCCCCGCCACCCATACCCAGCTCAGGTCTGACACAGTGACTGTCCAGCGCATTGGGATGTCTCTTGACGTGAAAGGCACTATACAAGTGTACTTTTGCGAATATGTTTCATCTCCTCTTTTACTGCTCCCAGTCGCTGGTAGAGAAATGACAATAATTATACTCCTTTTGTGGAGTTAGATCAATATTTCCATAGCCTTGTTTAGGATATAGGCGTGGCAAGCGATTACAGGTTGCAGAAGCCAAACTACATGAAAACTTGGTCTTTCGCCTAGCAAACTCTAATGTACATATGAACACAAATCTGTTTTCACACTATTTGTTTGGATGAAGAAAGCACTTTTGTTTGAAAAGAAAAGGGAGTTTCTCTCTCCTGGTGTCGTGTCCTACAAGATAAAATTGATCACTCATCTCTTGGCTGTTTGTGAGACCTCGCTGTGTTTAAATCGGCTGCTGAATTCGCTTACAAGAACACAGTCACTATATTTTACAGAAACTTTGTGAAGCACTTTGAGAAATTTTCAAAGTTTGTTACAGATGACTTTTCAAATGCGTTGAAACACGCAAATGTTTGTGAGGACACTGCTGTGCGTAATTGGCTGCCACGTTTCTCCCGCAAATATACAGTCAATTCACTTTACAGTGTATTCCATGAAGTGCTTTGAGACAGCTAGAAAAGATGAAAAGTGCTATATCAAATGCAAGGATTATTACTAGTACTGTAGTAGTATTGTTGTTGTTGTTATTATTATTATTATCTCACCTCTCTCCCTCCTGTAGTTTAGTGGTTAGAGTGTTCACCTCACAAGAGAGATCTAAGATCCATTCCTGAGTCAAGTTTCCTTCTTTCATACACTTCGGTTTCCTTAACAGTAAGTAGGAACCCGGTTGCTAGTAGATTGGTGGATTGCTTTTCCACAGCTAATAATTCCTTTAAAAAATAATTTGGTCACTCAATCCACTGCTGTTTGTGGGACATAGCGGTGCGCAATTGGCTGCTGCGTTTCACCCACAAAATATAAAGTAATTTCACTTTACAGTATAATCTGTGAAGCATTTTGAGGTGGTTCAAATTGATAAGGCACTATGTTAAATGCAAAGATTATTATTATTACCCCACTGCACTGCTCTCCTTAGCATCCCCCCACCACCCACTGCCGATGATAGGGAGCAGACTGTGCCCGCTGAATCTCTGATTACCACCTCCTAGTCTGGGTGTGTGCCTTTGGCAGTGTCTCCATCCCTATTAACTATCCTCCATTATGCCTACTTGGTTCTTCTTGCTTTTTGCCCCCCATGACTAATGGGACCCACAGAGCTTCCTCCTCCACCACCAAGGGAATCCCTCCATCAAGGAATCATGGCATTCAGGGAGGGATCCTGGGGTGAGTAGGTAAGCAATCAAAGCAATCAAGGCTCTTGGAGCTGAATTGGCTGTTCCTGAGACAGATAGCAGTTTCCACAGGTGTCAGGAACTCGGCTGACGAGAACAAACTCTTCATTGGAAAGCAGGTTTTCTAGTTAAGGGCTGGTGTATTGTCACCTGTGGACCTCAGCCAGTGAGAGACAACAACAACAACAAATAAATGTAATCAAAATTACATTACAAAATTAATAAATGTAACAAAATTACATTTATAGAGCACCCTTCATGTTGGCAGGACGTCCCAAGGCGCTGAACAGTCAGGATAGGACCCGAGCAAGGGAGAGGGGCAGGGTAGAGGGGAAGGGCAGGAGAGAGTTAGGAAAGGAGGGAGAGAGTTGTGAGGGCAGCAGAAGGCAAGTCGAAGGGGAGGGTCTTGAGACCGGCCTTGAAGGAGGCGAGGGAGGGAGTGAGGCAAAGGGACTGTAGGATGGAGTTCCAGAGTGTGGGGATAGAGAGGCTGAAAGCCCGTCCATCGATGGTAGAGCGAGTCCGGTGGGGGACATGGAGCAGACCAGAGCACGCTGATCATACGGGGTGGGGATGGGGGTGGCAAGGTGAGGACCAGGATCTGGCTGTTGCAGAATGGTTGCCAGCTCTGAGTAGGGTAACCCATCTGATCTCAGAGAAAGAACCTCACTCGTGTTTGTCTTGTTGATGCGGCTTTGCCTCTGTTGACAACAACAGCAATAACAATTTGGATTTATATAACACCCTCACTCCACGCCACATTGTGTCTCGGAGTGCTTCCCAATAATAAACCTGGGGCCGAGCCAAGCGGTCGAACAGAAAAATATTCCGGTGAAGGGACTGAGGGAGGGAGTTCCAGAGTTTCGGGGCACAGTGATCGAAGGCACTGCCGCCGATGGTGGAATGGAGGATTCAGGTGACAAGGAGGAGCCAGACCCAGTAGAGCGGAGACAGCGGGTACGGCTATGAGGAGAATGGAGGCTAGAGAGTGTGCAGAGGAGTGGAGTGCAGGGATTTGAAACACACCTTGGGACGTGAAAGGCACTGTAACAAATACAATTTTTGTTGTTGTGCTTGGCAAGATGAAATCATTTTACTGTTGAGTACTCTCAGCAGTTGACGCACTGATGTTGCTTCTGTTGTGAAATAACATCCTTGAGGTTGTATTCATCATTGACTGGAGTTGCCCACATAATGACGATTGATTGCCTCTCAATGTGTGTTTTTTTCACACCTTCTACAGATCTTGTGACAGTTGGTCCCACAACATTGACCTGGTTTCACACATCTTGGCTATTCATCCTCCTGATAGGTTTCCCACACTCAACAGAATTTTATTATTAACAAGTTCCAGAACGTTGACTAATTTTTTCACTGGTATTGGAGGAAGTGTGAGTGGTTGGGGGGGGTGGGGGGTGGGGAGGTGGCAGGGAGTGCAGAGTGGAAACACAGAAAGTTTGATCATTTTATGACCTCGAATAGTTTCTGGAGAATAGTCTCCTGTAGCTCAGTGGTTAGAGCACTCACCTAACAAGCTTGAGACTTGTGTTCAAATCCAGGCAGATCAGGGCCACCTCTGTCGGTAGATCTTAAAGATCCTGTGGTGCTATTCGGAAAAAGAAGGGAGTCTCTCCCGATGTCACAAAAGAAGGGACCAGCTGCTTGTGTTGGAGTCCTGTAGCTCAGTGTTGGGAACTCTCTCCTTGTCGGCCTCCCCAGCTCCTCCATTCACAGGCTGCAGATCATCCAAAATTCTGCAGCTGTCTACTATCCCGCACCCGCCTCCTCGACCACATAACCCCCACCCTCGCCCATCTCCATTGGCTCCCCATCCCCCAGAGGATCGAGTTCAAGATCCTCGTCCTCACCTTCAAGGCCTTACAGGGCCTTGCCCCGCCCTATCTTTCCGACTTACTCTCCCCCCACAAGCCCACCCGAACCCTCCGTTCAGCAGGACTTGGCCTGCTCCAAGCCGCCCTACCCGAACCGCCCCACCATCGGAGGCCGGGCCTTCAGTTTTTCCACTCCCACCCTATGGAATTCCATTCCCCAATCCCTCCACCTTGTTTCCTCCCTTTCCTCTTTCAAGGCCGGTTTGAAGACTTTCCTTTTCGACGGCGCCTTCTGTTCCCCCACTAATTCTTCGACCTCCCCTACGTTTTACCCCCTCCCGAACACTCCCCTCCCAGCTCGGGTCACACGCCTCCTGTGCAGCGCCTTGGGATGTCCTCCCGACGTAAAAGGCACTCTATAAGTGCAATTTGTTGTTGTTGTTAGAGCACTTGCCTTACAAACGTGAGACTTGTGTTTCGAGTCCAGGCAGGTCAGGGCAAAACCTTGCACAAGTCTCCACACACACATGCCTGATAATAAACAGTCCTAAAATAAAAACCGGTAATAAATTGGTCATTTTCAATCCATGACTGTTCGTGGGGGACACTGCTGTACGCAATTGGCTGCCACGTTTAGCCCATAAATATACAGCCAATTCACTTTACAGTGTATTCTACGAAGCTTTTTGAGACATTGATAAGACGTAAAAAGTCCTATTTCAACTGCAAGAATTATTATCATTATTATAACTGCAACTATGATGTTCCCTCGGGTCCACAGGAAGTTTCTGTTTCATCGATCGAGCGGAGAGAAGCATTTGTAATGGGGTTAGAATGGGGTCACAGCTGTGGTCTGTATCCGCCACTGTATCGACTCCTCACTCTCCCACCTTCCCCGATACTGCCTTAGGTTCAAGCTCCCCTCCTCCAAAGGAGGTTCAAGCTCCTCTACTCCTCCTCCAGTAGCACAAAATACAGACACCACAGCTAGGATGTGTTCACCCGCAACTCGAATAGTTTCTGGAGAATAGTCTCCTGTAGCTCAGTGGTTAGAGCACTCGCCTTACAAGCGTGAGACCTATGTTCAAATCCAGGCAGATCGGGGCCAAACCTTGGGCAAGTTTCCTTACTCCACATGCCCAATAATAATCCATCCCCCCAAAAAACACAATAATAAAAATTGGTCATTTCAATCCATGACTGTTTGTGGGGATGCCGTTGTGCGCAATTGGCTGTCGCATTTCGCCCACAAATATACAGTCAATTCACTTTACAGTATATTCTGTGAAGCGCTTTGAAATGTCCAGAAGATGTGAAAAGCACCATATCAAAATGCAAGGATTATTATTAATATTATTATCTTTATTCTTGTATTCTAATAAGAAAGACTTTACATCACAATTCTGTGCAGAACATTCAACAGGGGTTTGGTGTGCGGAGAAGATATGAGAGGTAAATGAGGTAAATTGCAATTTAAAAAAATCTATCTTCAACTGCACTCGAAGTCTCAAATTTCAACTTTGCTTAAGCTTATGAGAAACGTTTGTCTTATGTAAGATAATAATATAACAATGGACCTTTCATTTAATTTACAACAATCAGTAAGTTTTCTTACTCCATGCGCCTAATAACAATCCCTCAAAAAAATACACAATAATAAAAAAATTGTGATTTCAATCCACAACGGTTTGCGGGGTGCTGCTGTGCGCAATTGGCTGCCACATTTTGTCCGTGAGTAAGTCCACTAGATGTCTAGAAGATGTGAAAAGAGCTGTATCAAAATGCAAGGATTATTATTATATTATTATAACAACAATTAGCACTGTTATATGCTTCAAAATGCAAAATCCCAGTCCTGGTTTCAATGGTATAGCAAACAGTGATTAGCAACTGTGGTTGTGGAGAAATCATCCTTGACACCCTTGACTAGAATTCCGATGAATATACTCCATGCCCCAGGTTCTACATTCCAGCGGTCAACAGAATATTTTTATTGTTGCTTATTCCGTCTTCATTGCGTCTTCCACATTTCTGTTGCGTGTCGGGCAGAGTTCTCACAACAAGTGAGGTGAGAAAAACAAGGCGGGAGGAATTGTCCAAACCCGAGGGGCAGAGTTTGCAACGCAGATTAAAGTTCAGGTAATGGAGACACTGGGAAAATGTTTCGCTCCACACAACCAGGAATCTGCCGATTGAAGCAGTAATAAGGCATGCAGTGTTGGTGCCCTACAGTGTTACAGCATCCCTTGATACCTCATTACTCCACTCACCTGTTGACAGAACTGCGAGATGAAGCAATGCATCTCCAGCCCTTACTCTATACACACACACGTATTTCCATGTCTAAGGTAGGATGCATGGAACTCTCTGATTTGGTTTAGATCCACATATGGCAGCCACCCAACTGACAAACATAAAAGACACTGCAAAGCACAGGAAGCGACATCGACTGCAACCCGGTGACCAGGAAGTTGGCCGTTTTTATCTTCGCCTGGGAGCTTACTGGCATGAGACGTGAAATTTGATTGGAATTTTGTGGAACCCAAACTATCGCCATATACCAATGCTTCATGGTATTGCGCCCACAAAATACAGTCAATCCAATTTACATTATACCTTGTAAAGCACTTTGAGACATCTCGATGATTGATAAGGTGCTATATCAAATGCAAGGATTACTCTCATTGTTGAATCTGTATAAAGTGGGTTGTCCTTCCAGACCTGGGGTGGAATATTCATCTTCTTTGACTGTAACCGTTATGCATTCTTCATTTTTCTCCGTCATCGGAAGACTTTTAATCCATTTCTGTCCAAGGAAAGCAAACATTCCGTTAGTTGTGTCAAGTGGAAAATGTCCTCTGTTGTCAGGTTGGGAAACGTGCAGCAGATCAGTACCTGCCAAGATGGAGGGAGTGGGTAGGTTGATAAAGTGTATGTTGGTCACTGAGGTGGGAAGGAACAAGACGGTAGAGGGATTGAAAAGTGAGGATGAGGATATTGAACTCGATCCTCTGGGGGACAAGGGACTAGTGAAGCAAGGATTGGGCTGATAGGTTCACAGAGCTTGGTGTGAGAGAAGGCATGAGCAGCAGACTTAGAATATAAGAACATAAGAATAAGGAGCAGAAGTAGGCCATTCGGTGCCTCGAGTCTGCCCCGCCATTCAATAAAATGATGCCTGATCTTCTAATCTAACTCCACCTGCCCGCCTTCTCCCTATATTCCTTAATCCCTTTTGAGTAGTCTGCAGTTTGTGGAGGAAAGAGTTGTGAAGTCTGTCAAGCAGGGAATTAGCATAGTCAATCTAGGACAGGATAAAAGCATGAACAAAACACTGGATCAGTAACCTATTCATTTACTCTGAAATGTCAGCCAGTCCATTACCTGAAAGTCACCATTGTAGTTTTCATACAGGCCCTTAAACAAATGCTTTGGGTCGGGGATTGGTTGATAAAGTTTTTCCCATAATCTGTATCTAAGGAACACACACACAGAAAAATTAACAACAAAATTACACTTGTATAGCATCTTTCACGTCAGGAATCATTTCAGACCCAAGTTGGGGATAGTAGGAGGAGAGGGAAGAGGGGGATTAGGAGTTGCTGATGGGACCATCGAAGAGGAGGGTCTTGAGGCAGACTTGAAGGAGGTCATGGAGGGGCAATGCAAAGGGACTATGGGATGGAGTTCCAGAGGTTGGGAGCAGAGTGGCTGAAGGCTTGCCCGCCAATGGTGGGGCGGGTGAGTTGGGGGATGTGGAGCAGGCCAAAGCCTGCTGAGCGGAGTGGGCGGGCAGGTTGGTAAGGGAATAGGAGGTCACGGATGTAGGATGGGGCGAGGCTGTGGAGGGCTTTGAATGTGAGGACCAGGATCTTGAATTGGATTCACTGGGTGATGGGGGGCCAATGGAGCTGCGCAAGGATGGTGTCACGAAGCTTGAACAATAACATTTACATACAGGATAAACACTTGTGACCTTTCCTAATGACCTGTTCATGGTTGGAACTGGCCCAAGACCTGCCCCAAACTTTGTTGATAAAGTTAAAAAAAAACTACTATGGACTATATTAATAATGATAACTGTTCTTATAATAATAATAATAATAGTGGCATTTGATATAGCGTGTTTCATATCTTATTAATGTCTCTACCCCCACATTCTGGACTCCATCCCACAATCCCTTCGCCTCGCTTCGTCCCTTTCCTCCTTCAAGGCTGGTCTCAAGACCTTTCTCTTCGACCGTGCCTTCTGCTGGCCTCCTTACTCTCCCCACTTTCCTACTCTCCTTCCCCCTGCCCCTACGCAGACCCTTCACGCGCCCGCTCAGGTCCCAACCTAACTGTTCAGCGCCTTGGAGCGTCCTCCCGACGTGAAAGGTGCTCTATAAATGTAATTTTGTTGTTGTTGTCTCAAAGCGCTTCACAGAATATACTGTAAAGATAATTGACTGTACATTTGTGGGCAAAACGCAGCAGCCAATTTCTCACAGCAGCGTCCCCACAAACATTCGTGGATTGAAATGACCAATTTTTATTACAGGTATCCCTCCCCAACCACAGGGCATACGTTCCTGTAAACCTCCGTAGTTGGTAAAATTGCAGTTGAAAAATACAGGGCCCTATGGGAAACACGGGGATAGGGGGAGTACGTTTGCTTTGTCACGGTTGAGAAATGCAGGGCCCTATGGGAAACATGGAGATACAGGAAGTTTGCGTTTCATAGAACCAAACACAAAAAAATACATACAGTTATAATATACATAGGGATAGGGGGAGTAAATTTGGATGCATCTGCTGCAATCCATGAGGCTATCTGACTGACTGATCTACACACACACAGAGAGAGAGACACGGAGGTGGGGGGGGAGGCTGTCTGACTGACTGATCTACTCACAGACAAAGAAGAGAGAGAGAAGGTGAGAGAGAGAAGTAGGGTGGGGGGGAAGGAAGAGAAGGTGAGAGAGAGAAGAGGGGTGGGGGGAAGAAAAGGTGAAATAGAGAGAAGGTGAGAGAGAGAAAGGGGGTGGGGGAGGGGGAGGAGTTGGGGGAAGAGAAGGTGAAATAGAGAGAAGGTGAGAGAGAGACCTTTCTAAAGTCTGAGATGCACTCACAGAGAGAGAGACAGAGAGAGATCCTTCTTCAGCCTGAGATACAGAGAGAGAGACTTCTACAGCGTACGATACACTTACACATAGAGAGAGATCTGCAGATCCTGGCACCAATGCTCCCAAATCTACTAGCTAAACTGCCAAGAAGCGACAATAAATTCATGTTACTGTATTTACCTTAATCCTAAGAGAAAAGCACTGTCGCTGGTTGATTGCAACATTGCAACTGGGTCCTAGCGCTAAATGCTAGTGTTAGTGTTAAAACCCAGTGGATAAACAAGGGTTATAAGCCGTGGTTTGCGAGGATTGTCGCATTTAGCAAACCGTGGATGCGTGAGTTTTGCAGTTGCCGAGGCCGCGGTTGGGGCAGGGTACCTGTATTGTAGTTTTTTTTGAGGGATTATTATTAGGCGTGTGTGTGGAGTAGGGAAACTTGCCCAAGGTTTCGCTCTGATCTGCCTGGATTCCTGCAGCTCAGTGTTTAGAGCACTCGCTTTACAAGCGTGAGATCTGTGTTCGAATCCAGGCAGGTCAGGGCGAAACCTTCAGTAAGTTTACTTACTCCATGCACACACGGCTAATAATAATCCCTCCCAAAAAAAACACAATGATAAAAAAAAATTGGTCATTTCAATCCATAATTTTGCCCACAAATATAGTCAATTCACTTTATGGTATATTCTGTGAAGCACTTTGAGACTCTAGAAGACGTGAAAAGCGCTATATCAAATGCAAGGATTATTATTATACCCTGTCCAGCATTCAACATTCAGGCACCTCCCTCTTTAAATCTTTCTGGGGGCTCCTACCACTGTGTTACCCTTCAGACACACCTCATCAAAGCAAATTAAACAATCTCTGACCTCAGTTAATAATAAGCCTTGCATTTGATATAGCACTTCTCACATCTTCTAGACGTTTCAAAGCGCTTCACAGCATATAATGTAAAATGAATTGACTGTATATTTGTGGGCATAATATGGCAGCAAATTGCGCACAGCAGTGTCCCCACAAACAGTCATGGATTGAAATGAATAATGTATTATAGTTTTTTTGGGGACAGATTATTATTAGGCTCGTGTGTCGAGTAAGGAAACTTACCCAAGGTTTTGCACTGACCAGCCGGGATTCGGAAAACGGTCCCATGCTTTTAAGGCGAATGCTCTAATCACTGAGCTACAGGACTCCACAGTTCCACAGAGGGTGGAACATTGAAGCACTCAAATTCCCCCAAGCATATTTGTCATTCATTTCATGGATGTTTGCAGTTATATTGCTGGGTGCAAAATTATCTTCCGTGCTCACCTACAAAATGAGGTCACTACACTTCCTGGCAATAAATCTTGGGAACCACTTTGAGGTGTCCTACCAACATGAAATACACTATATGAGCTGCAATCATTAATGTTAATTATTATTACAAGTATTGGTATTATAGTCAAACAGAGCCATCTTGTGGTAGAAACAAGTGGTTGACACAAGTATGAGAATTTAGGAGACACAAGTGTTGCATATTAGATTTAACAATATAAGTGGTAATTAAGTATGGGACAAGTACATAAGGATTCTGGGAAGAATGACTTGTGAAAGTTGGAGAGAGAGTTGGAGAGAGAAGATTGGAAAGAACCTGGATTGGAAAGAACCTGGATTGGAAAGTTGCATTAAAGATTGGATAGAATCAACATTGCATTTTGTGGACTAAAGAACATTACAAGAAGTTCACGCAGAAGATAATAATAATGATCCTTGCATTTGATATACAGTAGCACTTTTCACATCTTATCAACGTCTCAAAGTGCTTCTAGAATGTACTGTAAAGTGAATTGACTGTATATTTGTGGGTAAAATGTGACAGCCAATTGAGCACAGCAGCGTCCCAAACAGTCGTGGATTGAAATGACCAATTATTTTTTACTGTATTGTGTTTTTTTGGAGGGATTATTGTTAGGCGTGTGTGTGTGGAGTAAGGAAACTTACCCAAGGTTTCACCCTGATCTTCCTGGATTCGAACACAGGTCTCATGCTTGTAAGGCGAATGCTCTAGTCACTGAGCTACAGAAGCTCCATGCCTATCATGCCTATCACGTCTTTGTGACGTCTCAAAGAGCATCATTAAATACATTGTAAAGTGAATTGACTATGTATTTTGGTTAATGTACCTCTTGAAGATGAAAGCAATGGGTAGTACCATGCCTGCGAAACAAACCACAGCTAACATCATAACTGCTGAATGGGAGAGTTCCTCTGCCTCAGGCTCTGAAATTGAGAATACAACTGGCTGTTAAATGCTTGGCAGAATTCTCAGAAATCTTCTCAAGTTGTTGTTACAGCATACAATAAGTCCTGCCCATTCTGTTTGGGAGGACATCCCAAGGCGTTGAAGAGTCAGGGGCTGGGACCCGAGAATGGGTGAGGGACAGGGTAGGGGGGAGGGGAGGGAGAGAAGTGGAAGGGTGGCTGAAGGCACGATCGAAAGGAGGGTCTTGAGAATGGCCTTGAAGGAGGCAAGGGAGGAAGCGAGCCAAAGGAACTGTGGGATGGAGTTCTAGAGTGTTGGGCGGAAAGGCTGAAAGCCCATCACTGATGGTAGGGTGTGAGACATGCAGCAGCCTGCTGCATGGAGGGTGCGGGCAGGTTGGTAGGGAGTCAGCAGGTCGGAGAGATAGGAAGCGGCAAGGCCTTGGAAGGCCTTGAAAATGAGGACATGATCTTGAATTCGATCCTCTGGGGGAGTCTGGGAGTGATGTGGTCGCGGAGTGGGAGAGGACACAAGCTGCAGAGTTCTGGATGATCTATAGCTTGTGAAGGGAAGAGCCGGGAAGGCCAATGGGGAGGCAGTTTTTGTAGTCAAGCCTTGATATGACGTACGCATGGGTGAGGTTTTTGGCAGCCTGAGGCGTGAGGCAGTGGCGGAGTCTGGCAATGTTATAGAGGTGGTGGAAGGCAGTACTGGTCATGGAGCGAATGTGGGAGGAAAGACAGTTCACAATCAAACAAGGCACCCAGGTTCCTGACTGGCTTTGAGAGGTAGAGAATGCAGCCTTGGATACTGAAGCTGCCAGCGCCTGAGGTGCGGAGGCACTGATGCAAGCCAATCTGGAGGGCCTCAGTCTTGCAGATAGTTAACTGGAGAAAGTTATCCTCGTCCAGAACTCAATGTCGGCCTGGCAGGCAGCCAGAACGCTGGTAGTCCTGGAGTTGAGGTTGGAAGTGGAGAGGTAGAGTTGGGTGTCATCCACATACATGTGGAAATTTACCCCGTGTCTGCGGATGATGTCACCAAGTGGGAGCATGTAGAGGGTGAAGAGGAGGGGACCAAGGACAGAACACTGAGGAAGATGGTCAAGGAGGATGAGGAGGCAGAGGGAGCCCTAAGTCAGAAATGGTCAGGATATCATTTGTGACCTTGACCAGAGCAGTTTCCGTGCTGTGGGCAGAACAGAAGCCCGATTGGAGGGGTTCGTGGTGGGAGTGGGATAAGAGGAAGGAGCGACGCTGGCAGGCAACAATTGTTTTAAGGACCTTGGATAGAAAAGGTAGGTTGGAGATGGGCTGGTAGTTGGAGAGCTGTGTTGCTTCAAGGGAAGGTTTCTTCAGAGTGGGGTGATAGTTGCTGTTTTGAGGGGGGTGGGAACGGTACCGAATAAAAGGGACAGGTTGATAGTGTCAGCATGTAATAATAATAATCCTTGCATTCGATATAGCGCTTTTCACATCTTATCAATGTCTCAAAGAGTTTCACAGAATATACTGTAAAGTGAATTGACTGTATATTTGTGAGTGAAATGCGGCAGCCAATTGCGCACAGCAGTGTCCCCACAAACAGTCGTGGATTGAAATGACCAATTGTTTTTTGAGGGATTATTATTAGGCATGAGGAGTAAGGAAACTTGCCCAAGGTTTTGCCCTGCCTGGAATTGAACCTAGGTCTCAACGCCCTAGGATGTCTTCCCGACGTGAAAGGCGTTCTACAAATGTGTTGTTGTTGATGTTGTTGTAAGGCAGGTGCTCTAACCACAGAGCTACAGGACTCTACAATGTAATGCGTGGAGATACCAAATAGGAATTTTAAAGTAACTGTCTTACCTCTTGTGACTGTCCGACTCCATTCACTCCAGAGAAAACTTTCAGAACACTCGAAAGTAGTTGTTGCCCTCACTCGGACTGAAAATCCTTTTGATGGGTTTGTACTTATGGCGAAGCGTGTTGAGCTTACATTTTGAACCTTAAATAATATTAATTTATTAGTCCTTGATTCTTTCCTGATACGGAGAAAAATATTTTGCTGTTTTACGAACATAGGAATAAGAGTAGGCAATGCCTGTTCTGCCATCATATTAGATCATTAGGTATTTGGAAGCTTGTGGAGTGAAGTATTGTCGTACACAGGAAATATGGCAGAGGCGGAGGAAAGTAATTTTTCTAATACAATCCAAGACAATCCAACTCTTCCACTAGCCCCATAGGACAACGGGACAAAATCCCTTCTCTATTTGAAGAGAATCCCCAGAGGATCGAATTCAAGATCTCCATCCTCACCGTCACGGCCTTGCCCCCTCACCCCTACCTGTCAAACCTGCTGTCCCCCTATGAAGCTCCAAGCCCACTCCGTTCAGCGGGCTTTGGCCTGCTCCATGTCCCTCACCCGACCCGCCCTACCATCGTCGGACAGGCTTTCAGCCTCTCTGCACCCACACTCTGTAACTCCATCCTACAATTCCATCGCCTCACTCCCTCCCTTGCCTTCTTCAAGGCTGGCCTCAAGTCCCTCTTTGACCGTGCCTTCTGCTGCCCTCACAACTCTCCCCTGCCCTTCCCCCCGTACCCTATCCCTCTGCCTTGCTTAGGTCCCGTCCTGAATGTTCAACGTCTTGGGACGTCCTCCCGATGTGAAATGCGCTCTTTAAGTGTAATTTTGTTGCTGTTATTGAAGAGAGAGAGAAAGGAAGGAAGAAAGCATGAGACAGTATGTTAAAGAGTTAAGAGAATCAATGGGAGAAGAGTGGGGGTGGGGGGGTAACATAGAACAGCAGTAACAACATCAACTTGCATTTATACAGTGCCCTCCACGTCAGGTGGCGTCTCAGTGCGCTTCACAATGCCGGAGTCCGGGGCCAAGCCAAAGGGAGGGGGAATGTGACTGTAAGCGCGATAAAATAGGACTTAGATGGGCATATAGATATTCCAATGCTAATTAAATTGCATATTGTTTACCATTGAAGTATTGTCTCTCCAGTCTATGATATTTATTTGGAAAGTGTAACAAGTCATAAGATATGTATCCTCTCCCAGCTCCCAGGTAACCAAATTTCTAGGAGATTTTATTTTAATGTTCGTTGGAGGTTTCAGTATATCTGTAACGACAAAAAGGGAATACTCAGCAGGCTCTTCACTTAACATCTAACTCCTAGTATTTAACATGGTGGGGGTGGGAAATATTTGGGCATATTTTTCAGAAAACTATTTGATGTAGTCCTGTAGTAGTTTACTGGTTAGAGCACTCGCTTCAACGAGTGAGAGGACCTGGGTTTGATTCCCGGGCAATTTTCTTTACTCCGCACGTCTCTCCTTACGAAGCAGTAAGCAAGTACCCAGATGTTCATCGATCGATGGATTGATTTTCCGGGCTAGTAATCCCTTCAAAAAAATAATAATAATAATTTGTGGAGTCCTGTAGCTCAATAGATAGAACACTCACCTTGCAAAAACAACAACAAAATTACATTTGCCTTTCACGTCAGGAGGACGTCACAAGGCACTGGACAATTATTGTTTCAGACCCGAGCTGGGGTAAGGGAGGGTGGAGGGAAAGGGAGGCATTTGGAGTGGCCAATGCAAGTAAGAGACCTGGGTTCGATTCCAGGCAGGGTGAAAGCTTGGGCAAGTTTCCTAACTACACACACGCACCTGATAATAATCCATCGGGAAAAAAAACAATAATAATAATAATAATTGGCCATTTCAATGCAATGTTTGTGAGAAACTACTGTGCGCGATTGGCCCATAAATATACAGTCAATTCACTTTACAGGATATTTCAGTTTTGAATAATAATAATGATTCTTTCATTTGATATGGCACCTTATTATGTCATTGAGACATCTCAAAGCGCTTCATGGTAAATCCTATCAAGTGAACTGATTGGGCATTTTTGCGTATGCAAAATATAGTCAATTGATAGTCTTGCTGATATTGTAATTAGGTAATTTAAACAGTAATTCTCAATAATATTCAGTAATATTGAAGAAGGCACTAATCTTGTCTATAATCTGATTTACTTTAAAATATTTTCACTTCACTCAATATTTTGGCAAAAATAAAAGTGGGCTCGCAAAGCCCAGCATTTTCCCAATTACACGTACCTCCTTATTCTGTCTACACATCTCCGATCTGACTAGTCTTATCTTATTAATAAATCTGTTAATTTGCCAAAGGTGTTCAATTTGTGGAGTCCTGTATCTCAGTGCTTAGAGCACTCGCCTTACAAGCGAGACACCTGGATTTGATTCCAGGCAGGTCAGGGCGAAATCTTATGCAAGTTTCCTTACTCCACACACCTAAAAAGAATCCCTTATATATTTTAAAAATTGGTCATTTCAATCCATGACCGTTTGTGGGATATTGCTGTGCGCAATTGGCTGCCGTGTTTCACCCACAAGTAAACAGTCAATTCACTTTACAGTATATTCTGTGAGGCGCTTTGAGATGTCTAGAAGACGTGAAAAGCGCTGTATCAAATGCAAGGATTATTATTATTATTATTACCTCCACCCATCCACTCCAATCCCAACCAGCTCACCCCATGCTTACAGAAGGAGCGTGGAGTGATCTCTCTACAAAGGGGATAAGCCTTGGGTTTCCTGGTTTCACTGACGCAAATGATCCCCTTTTCATACAAGTCGCCATTGTATTTCTGCGAATAACAGCCAGTGTTCCTCCCCACCTGCGTGTGATACTTCTCGCAAGGATGCGTCTCACTCTGTTGATCTGCCCTGGGTGAAACAAACGCGTGTTCAGTGCGGCAAAAATGGTGTGTAAATTTAATCTAATGGCTCTTCTCCAACAACAAAATTACATTTATAGAGCACCTTTCAGGTCGGGAGGACATCCCAAGATGCTGAACAATCAGGTCGGGAACCGAGCAGTGGGGGAAAGGTTGGGGTAGGGGCAGGAGGAAGGAGAGTAGGAAGGGGGGGAGAGTTAGGAGGGCAGCAGAGGACATGGTGGAAGAGGAAGGTCTTGAGGCCGGCCTTGAAGGAGGAAGGGGAGAGAGCGAGGGAAAGGGACTGTGGGATGGAGTTCCAGAGTGTGGGGGCAGAGAGGCTGAAAGCCTGGCCACCGATGGTATGGCAGTTCGGGCGGGGGATATGGTGCAGGCCAGAGCCCGCTGAACAAAGGGCACTGGTAGACTGATAGGGAGACACCAGGTCGGAGAGATAGGCGGGGCAAGGCCATGAATAGCCTTGAAGGTGAGGTCAAGGATCTTGAATTTGATCATCTGGGGGATGTGGAGCCAGTGGAGATGATCGAAGCTGGCAGTGATGTGGTTGCAGAGCCTAAGGAGGGGTTTAGCTGCGTAACTTTAGGCCTGTCCTGGCTCCATGGTGACATGCTTGCCAATGCAATGTGTGTATGTCTCTCTCTCTTTCTCTCTCTGTTGTCCAGTTTCTGAGCCAGGCATGTCCACAGTACTCCGGACTACTGCTAATGACAGACCAGCGCAGCCTGATTGTAAAACATGAGGCATTTTAGACCCCAATGTTACACTAATTGTAGATCAACTCCCAGCATTGTGAACAAAGATAAATTTGGAGAGACCGACACACTCAAAAAGGCAGAGAAACTGACAATAGACAGAGTCAAAGAGGCAGGAAGCAACAACAACAACAATAAAATTACATTTATATAATGTCTTCCACATCCCAAGGCGGTAGACAGACATTATTCCGCACCCGAGCTGTGGGTAAAGAATTGGGGAGAGTGGAGATAGGAGGGGGATGGTGATTGATCGAAAGCATGTTCAAAGAGAAGTGTCTTGAAGTGGGTCTTGAAGGAGGCAAGGGATGGGGTGAGGCAGGGAGACTGCGGGATTGCAGAGGATGGGAGCAGAATGGCTGAAGATCCGCCAACCAATGGTGGAGTGGGTAAGGCTGGGGACATGAAGCAGGACGGAGCCAGCCAAGCGGGTATGGGAGTTAGGAGGTCAAAGAGTTAGGGGGAAGCCAGGCCATGGAGGGCTTAACAAACAGTGGGAGGAACACAGAAAGAATACATACATACACACACACACAAACAACAACAACAAAATTACACTTATAAAGTTCCTTTCACGTCAGGAGGACATCCCAAGGCACTGGACAGTTACTGCTTCAGACCCTATCTGAGGATGGGGAGGAGGAAGAGGGGGATTAGGAGTTGCCGATGGATCCATCGAAGGGGAGAGTCTTGAGGTGAGTCTTGAAGGAGGCAAGGGAGGGGGTGAGGCAGAGGGGCTGTGGGATGGAGTTCCGAAGGTTGGGGGCAGAATGGTTTATGGCTCGCCCACCAATGGTGGGGCAGGTGGGTCGGGGATGTGGAGCAGGCCAGATCCTGGTGAGGTGGCTGGCAGGTTGGTAAGGGGATAGGAGGTCACGGGCGTAGGGCGAGATTGTGGAGGTTTTTAAAACGCACAAATAGGGCCCCACAGACAAAGAGAGAAACACAGACACGACACAAACACAACAACAACAACAACAACAACAATTTACATTTATATAGCGCCGTTCACGTCGGGAGGACGTCCCAAGGCGCTAAACAAGAGGCGTGTGACCCGAGCTGGGAGGGGAGTGTTTGGGAAGGGGTGAAACACGAAGGGGAGGTAAAAGAGTTCGGGGTGAAACAAAAGGCACGATCGAAGAGGAAAGTCTTCAAATCGGCCTTGAAAGAGGAAAGGGAAGAGGCGAAACGGAGGGATTGAGCGATGGCATTCCATAGGGTGGGAGCGGAGAAACTGAAGGCCCGGCCTCCGATGGTGGGGCGGTTCAGGCGGGGGGCTTGGAGCAGGCCATGTCCTGTTGAACGGAGGGTCCGGGTGGGCGTGTAGGGGGAGAGTAGATCAGTTAGGTAGGATGGGGCAAGGCCGTGTAAGGCCTTGTAGGTGAGGACGAGGATCTTAAATTCGATCCTCTGGAGGATGGGGAGCCAGTGGAAACGGGCGAGGGTGGGGGTTATGTGGTCACGGAGGCGGGTGCGGGATAGTACACGGGCTGCAGAGTTTTGGATGGCCTGCAGCCTGTGAATGGAGGAACTGGGGAGGCCGACTAGGAGAGAGTTTCCGTAGTCCAGCCGTGAGGTGATGTAAGCATGCACGAGTGTTTCGGCAGCGCGGGGGGTGAGATAGTTGCGGAGCCTGGCAATATTGCGCAGATGGAAATAGGCTGTGCCTGTCAAGGCGCGGATGTGGGGGAGGAAGGAAAGTTTTTGATCGAACATGATGCCGAGGTTCCTGATTGGCTTTGTGAGGTGGAGAGTGCAGCCTTGGATGTTGAGGCTGGCAGCGCCCGATGTGCGGAGGCGCTGGCTTGAGCCAATCAGGAGGGCCTCGGTCTTACTCACGTTCAATTGCAAAAAGTTGTCCCTCGTCCACGATTCGATGTCGGACAGACATGCTGTCAGAACATCGATCGTCTGGGGGTTGAGGGATGAGGCAGAAAGGTACAACTGGGTGTCATCCGCATACATGTGGAAATTTACCCCATGTTTGCGGATGACATCGCCCAGAGGGAGCGTGTAAAGGGTGAAAAGAAGGGGACCAAGGACAGAGCCTTGAGGGACGCCGTGGGAAACTGTGCGGGGGTTTGATGAAAAGCCATTGGAAGAAACAAAATGTAAACGATGGGTCAAATAAGAGTGGAACCAGTCAAGGACTGTGCCTTGAAGGTTGAGGTGGGAGGAAAGACGTTGAAGGAGGATGGTGTGATCGACTGTGTCGAACGCAGCAGACAGGTCAAGGAGGACGAGGAGGCAGAGGGAGCCCTGGTCACAGGCGGTTAGGGTGTCATTTGTGACCTTGACCAGGGCAGTTTCTGTACTGTGGATAGGGCGGAAACCTGATTGGAGGGGTTCAAAAAGTGAATGAGTTGAAAGGAAAGAGCGGAGCTGGGAGGCAACCACTCTTTCAAGGACCTTGGATAGAAACGGGAGGTTGGAGATGGGTCTATAACTTGATGGTTGCGACGCATCAAGGGAGGGTTTCTTCAGGATAGGGGTGATGGTGGCTGTTTTAAGGGAGGTAGGGACAGTTCCTGAGGAGAGGGAAAGGTTAATGGTGTCAGAAATGAGTGGGGCTAACAAATGGAGCTGGGTGTGGAGGAGGGGGGTGGGGATGGGGTCCAATGAGCACGTGGTGGGTTTCATGGAGGTGATTGTTTTGTGATTGAAAGCGGGGTGGTGGGGTTGAAAGTGTGAAATGGGGGGTGAGTAGGGGTTGAGGTAGCTGATGAGGGCGCGGAGGTGGAGGAGTGGTGGGGGGAGGAAACCGCAGAACGGATTTTCTCGATTTTAGATTCGAGGAAATCCAACATCTCCTCACAACGATCGTTTGAGGAGAGGATCTGCGAGGTGAGGCGGGGGGGGCGGAGGAGCTGGTTGGTGGTGGCGAAGAGGAGGCGGTGGTTGTCCTTCGCTTCCAGGATTATCCTGGAGTAGAGGCTGATTTGGCGGTGGTTAGGGCGGAGCGGTAATTTTTGATGCGGTCCAGCCAGATTTGCCGGTGGACCATGAGGCCAGATTTGAGCCAGGTGCGTTCAACTGCTCTCACTTGGCTTTTGAGGGAGCGGAGGTGAGATGTGTACCACGGTGATGATCGGGAATGGGAGACGGTTTTGGAGGTGAGGGGGGCCAGTGTGTCGAGGGTAGTGGAGAGGGTGTTGTGTAGGGCAGTGGAGGCGGAGGATGGGTCTGTACAAAAAGAATGCCATTGTGGGAGGAGGTCGGAGGTTTCTAGGGCAGAGGTGAAAGTTTGAGGGGGAATCTTCTTCCAGGGCCGGTAGAAGATGGTGGTGGGTTTGGAAGTGGAGGTGGGAGGGATAGAGGTGTTGCAGGAAATGAAAAAATGGTCAGAAATGGCCTTGTCTGTGATGGTGACGCCAGAGACGTTGAGGCCTCGGGTGATCACCAGATCGAGAGGATGGGTGGCAGTGTTGATATGAAGGGAGAAGTTGAAAGACGAAAGTAAAGAGGAAAATTCAGAGGAAATGGGGCAGGAGGGGGTGAAATGGAGGTTGAAATCGCCAAGAATAATAAGGCGATCAGAGGAGGCACAAAGGGAAACTAAAAGTGAAGAAAAGTCTGAATTGAAAGTGGGGGAGGGTTTGGGGGGGCGATAAACTAATAGGATTTTGAAAGAACTGTGGGAGGAGTGAGAGAGGGTGAGATGTTCAAAAGAGGGGAAGGAGCCGGAGGAGTAGGGGGATAGGGCGAGGGATGTCCTGGAGATGAGGGCCACGCCACCGCCACGACGGTTGGGTCGAGGAGCATGGTGGAATGTGTAGTTGGGTGGTGTGGCTTCAACGAGGGGGAAAGTGTCGCCTGGGGTGATCCAAGTCTCCGTCAGGGCCATGATGTCAACGTTCTCATCAAGGATGAGATCGTTGATGGCCAGGGTCTTGTTGCAGACAGAGCGGACATTTTGGAGACCGATGCGGAAAAAGCAGTTGGCCGAGGGGTGTGAGGGGGGGCTGGGATGGTCGGCGGGGAGGGTGGGGATCTGAATAAGGGAGGAGAGGTTGACCCCCCGGGTTTGTGTCCGGTGGGGATGGCGGGGATGGTGGGGGACAGGGCACTTGGTGTGGCTGCTATTGGACAGCCAACGCCGAGTGCCACGGTGAGCCCGACGAAGGATTCCAATACTGGAACAGAGGGAAGCGGTGGGAGGGTCGAGCAGGGACAGTAAACGAGGAGGGCGAAGAGAAAGAAGGGTAGAGAAAAAATAACGGAGAGGGGGGGTTGGGGGGAGAAGCTTGAATAGGGGGAGGGAAGCTCGGGTCGTGGTGGCAGCCATATTGCGCACGCAGAGAGAGGCACGCCAACACTTACCTGTAAGACAGTACAAACTTTGCGTCTTGTGGTGCACTCTTACTAATATCCCACGTGCAGTTCATGCAATCAGTGTTATAAAAGGCACACGATAGATTTTCAATCGAGGCAAACTCTTCATCTGCATCAACAAGATCAACCAACATGCAGGGGGTGTTAGGTTCCTTCCCTGAGATCAGATGGGCTGCCACACCCTCCCACAAGGCCGGGCACAACGCTTTGTCTTGAATTTGGCAATGTGTTAAGAGTTTAAGAAATTGGAAATCAAATCAATAATAATACTAATCCTTGCATTTGATGTAGCGCTTTTTCATCTTCTAGATGTCTCAAAGTGCTTCACAAAATAAAGTGAATTGACTGTATATTTGTGGGTGAGATGCGACAGCCAATTGCACACAGCAGCGTCCCCCACAAAGAGTTGTGGATTGAAAATGACCAATTTTTTTTGGGGGGACGGATTAATATTAGGTGTACGTGTGGAATAAGGAAACTTGCCCAAGGTTTGTTCCTGACCTGCCTGAATTCGAACACAAATCTCACACTTGTAAAGTGAGTGCTCTAACCACAAGTCCTGAGCTACAGGACTTGTACAACTTCGCCAACGGCTTATGTACTTTAATGTTGTCGTCTGCCTCCCTCCCTCCCTGCCGCTCTCTCTCCCTGCCTGCCTGCCTCTCCCTCCCTGCCTGCCTGCCTGCCTCTCTCCCTCTCTCTCTCCCGGGCTGCCGGCCTGCCTCTCTCCCTTTCTCTCTCCCAGGCTGCCGGCCTGCCTCTCTCCCTTTCTCTCTCCCACGCTGCCAGCCTGCCTCTCTCCCTCTCTCTCTCCCTCCCTGGCTGCCTGGCTGCCTGCCTCTCTCTCTCCCTACCTACCTGTCTCTCCTGTCTCTCCTCCCTTCTGCCGGCAATATCATTGAAAATGCTTCCGTTTTTTTTCACCAAAAAAAGGTCAAAAGTGGGGGGTGCGCCTTATACGCGGGTGCGCCTTATACGCGGAGATATACAGTACATGTTTTCTTCCCCAGCTATGGAACATACAGAAACCCAGCCATACTGAGAGTTACCAACGTGACCGGAATGGCATGTGCACTTTGTCCCTGGAGGAATGCACCCTGCTAAACTCATCCCAAATAATAGAGACTGCATTAGGTTTTGATTAGCTAAACCAACATTGCTTGCCATTGCACAACACTGTCTGATTAGGACCACCCTATGCTTTGCAGAGCTTTGGATTGTGGGGCTAACAGGAGCTGAGTGGGAAGAGTGCCTGTTCATCGTGTCTGGTCTGTCCTTCCACTTCATCCAGGAGGACAGTCAAATAATGATGAGGAAGTTCCAAATGGTGAGGGCAGAATGTCTGAACGCCCGACCGCAAATGGTGAGGCTTATCAGGTCATAAAAGTAGGAAGAGGCAAGGACTTGGAGTAAGGAACGGAGATTACAAGGGTACAGGAGGGAGTAAGGAGTGGGTGGGTGTGGAGTGTAAGTGATTCTATTACTTACAAAATGGAATAAATGTCATCTCAGTCCAGTTGCTTGATATTTTGTTGCACTCGATCTCGAGCTGAAGTTTCACCCTGGCAAATGCTCCTCTGTACAGTTCCCAATTCTTCAGAAAGTAATGGTCTTTAAGCATGATACTCTGAAACAGAATCAACGTACTATTACTACAATTGGCAAATTTATCGTGCAAATTCTGAGTGCTTACTAGTGGGGAAGTCTGACTCCAAGCCAGGAGGAGTTAGGAACATAGGAACAGGAGTAAGCCATTCAACCCTTCAAGCCTGTTCCACTATTTAATTAGATGATGGCTAATCTGTATTTCAACTAATCCTTTCAATTCCAATGTCCCGCTTTCTCATTGTATCCCTGACGTACCAAAAATTGATCAACCTCTCTCTTGAAGGTGTGGATGGTGGGAGGTAGCCGTAAGCAAAGTCATTGCACTCTCATTGCACTCACTGCACAAGCCCCTCCAATCGGCTTCCGTTCTGCCAACAGCACGGAAACTGCTCTGATCAAGGTCACAAATTATATCATTTAGCCTTACTTCCTTCATTGTCTCCTTAAAGGCTGGTCTCAAGACCCTCCTTTTCAATCATGCCTTCTGCCGTCCTCCCAGATCTCACCTTCCCCTCCCTCCCTGCTCTTCCCCCTTGCTCAGTTCCTGATCCGTGACTGTTCAGTGCCTTGGGACGTCCTCCCGACATGAAAGGCGCTCTATAAATGTAATTTGGTGGTTGTTGTTGCTGTCACATTGCCTGAAAAAGCAGTCTCCGATGCTGGGGCGGAGTGTCCGAGAGATGAGCAGGAAGCCAGTACCAGCCGAGCGGAGGCACTGAGTGTAGGTTGGGGAGTGAGGAGGTCGGAAAGGAGGGAGGTACCAGGGAGTGAGTGGAGCTCAAGAATAATTGTTTCATTTGATACAATTCCTTTCACTTTGGGAGGACATCTTAAAACATTATAAATTGTAGTGACTATGCATATCATTGTCCTCCAAACAGCCATCAATCGAGTAATTAATTTTTAAGTGGATGACCATGCCTTCTTCAGCGTTTTGGGACGTTCTCCCGACGTGAAAGGTGTTCTATAAATGTAATTTTGTTGCTGTTGTTGTTGGCCAGAATCCTAGAAGAACTCCCTTCTCTACACTCCAAAAATTATAACATGAAAGTGATAGGACATCCTCTCTGGAAGGGCAAGCCTGGCCTGAGACAAGTGACCATGTATTATGTGAGATCTGATTCCGGTATTTCCCCTTTCACTGTGTGAGAGCAAATCACAATCCTCAGATGGGAAGTACTGCAATATTCATCCCTACCTTTTTCAAGGTTGAAAACACATTTGTAGCCAGGAGCTAAATGCTTCCCACAAAAATAATTCTTGCATTTGGATATTGCCCCGTTTATGGGTGAGATTCGATCATGGTAACCAACACATGTCAATCTTAAGAGGAGAACTTATCCAGAATTACTATCTCAAGGAGTAACTGAGAAAAACAGATACTATAGTTGATCTTAACCGAAAGACCATGACACCCAACTGTATCTTTCTGCCTCTACCCTCGATTCCAGGACAACTGGTGTCCTAGGGAGACTGCCTGTCAGACATCAAGTCCTGGAGTCCTGTAGCTCAGTGCTTAGAGCACTCACCTTACGCGTGAGACCTGTGAGGCAGGTCAGGGCGAAACCTTGGGCAAGTTTCCTCATTCCACACGTCTAATAATAATCCCTCAAAAAAACCACACAATAATAAAATTGGTCATTTCAATCCACGACTGTTTGTGGGGGTGTTGCTGTGCACAATTGGCTCCCGCATCAATTCATTTTACAGTATATTCTGTGAAGTTCTTTGAAACATCGATAAGATGTGAAATCAAATGCAAGGATTATTACTATTATTATTAATGAGAGATACCCGCCTGACCAAAACAAAAAGAGGGCCTTCTTCCATCAAAAACCTCTCTTGTGAACATACCGACTCCTCCTTTGAGTCCAGGTATCTGTAGTGGAGCAGGTAGTAAAAGTTGTCATGGGTTCTGTTCAGCCCAGAAAAATTTCCAGCCCAAGTGAACATGAATTCCCCCAGGCGTTGCGGGCTGAGCTGCAGGTCTGTAGGCTGGTTCATCTCCACTGTAAAGAGAAAGGCGGACACAGCTAATAATAATTATTATACGTGTTTGATATAGCGCCTTATCACTTTGTCAAGATAAGCTAAAGCACTTTGCAGAATACAACAAACAACAACCAAATTACATTTATAGAGCACCTTTCACATCAGGACAACGTCCCAAGGTGCTGATCAGTCACTGCTTTAGACCCGAGCTGAAGACAGAGGTGGGGAGGGGGGGTGGGGGGGGAGTGGGGCATTAGGAGTTGCCGATGGATCCATCAAAGAGAAGAGTTTTGAGGTGAGACTTGAAGGAGGCCAGGGAGGGGGCAAGGCAGAGGGACTGCTGGAAAGAGTTCCAGAGGTTGGGGGCAGAGTGGCTGAAGGCTCGCCTCAATGCTCACCTGACAATTCGGACAAATTTAAAGCCAACATTTCTAAATTAAAAATTTGAATAGAAAATTTGCCGAATTTAACACGCATGATAAACTGTACTGCAACATATCTTAACCGGGTATCTTAATCCCATTAAAATGAAGGCCAGATTAGACTATTACAATACAATGCGTGATTGCTGAAGTCCTCAGCACCACCCTACACAAGCTGCCGACTATTTAAAAGTCTACAACTCACCTGTACATTTCTCCCACCCACCTACATCCTTGTCTACTGGCTCCCCATCTCACCAGAGGACTGAATTCATGTCATTGCCCCAACCTTCACTCAGGCTAACTGGGTTAATTAATCTATCATCAACCGACCTGTGGACTTGCCTGTCTCAGGTATTGGATGACCAAGGGAGCCTGCCATAGGGAAAGGGTTGACTCATTTCAACCATGCCACCATCAAGCCACTTCAGGTCCAATGACCTGCCCATCCCCCTCCCAGAGATTAACATCCCTGTTTTGAAGTGAGTACAAAGATGTAACAATACTCACCCCTTTCCTTGAGAGACAGGGTGGGCACTCCATTCACTGCCAGCAACCAAAGAACGCCCGTCAGCAGGGAGACTAGCAAGAGCTGCATGACAGTGACAAGTGATGTCTAGCACAACCTGAGGGAATGGATTAGTGATATTTCAATAAAAAGTGCTTCTCAGGATACATTGCAAAATGCAAAGACTGTGTGTTTTGAAGGAGAACGTGGAACAACAACAATGTGCATTTATATAACCGCCCCTCACCCAGGGTAGGATCCCAGAGGATTTGTGAGCGGCAGCTAATATTGCACCAAGCAACTTCCCCAAAACAGCCATGAAGTGTGTGACCGATTTTGTTGCACAGGTCACAGGGAAAGAGAAAATCCCTTTTCTTTTCTATAGTGTCACAGGATTTTTAACATCTACCTGAACAGGTGGGACTGGATCCCGGTTTATGTCTCCTTGGAAAGACAGCACCTCCGACAACACAACATACCCCCAGCATTGCATTGGAGCATCAAGCTGGACTATTTCAGCTCAAAGTACTGATGTGAGGACATGGAGCTCCTGCAGCTCAGTGGTTAGAGCACTCGCCTTACAAGCGTGAGACCTGTGTTTGAATCCAGGCAGGTCAGGGCGAAACCTTGGGCAAGTTTCCTTACTCCACACACCTAATAATAATCCCTCCAAAAAAAAACACAATAAGAAAAAAATGGTAATTTCAATCCACGACTGTTTGTTGGACACTGCTGTGCGCCATTGGCTGCCGTGTTTCACCTACAAATATACAGTCAATTCACTTTACAGTATATTTTGTGAAGCGCTTTGAGATGGCCATAAAATGTGAAAAACGCTATAACAAATGCAAGGATTATTTATTATTATTACCTATCTGGAACTCCATTTCACAATAATGATAATCCTTGCATTCGATATAGTGCTTTTTAACCGTTTCTACATGTCTCAAAGAGCTTCACAGAATATAGTGTAATGTGAATTGGGCAAGGGCAGGTAATTTGAGTTGAGGTATAGATCAGCCATGATCTTATACAATGCTGGAACAGGCTCAAGGGGCTGAATGGCCTACTCCCGTTGCTAAGTTTCTATGTTTCCCCTCATTCAAGATCTGTCTCACAACCAAACTTTTTTGACAGTGCTTTTCCTTTACCTTCAGCCCCTGTTGTGATCAAAAGGTGGATTATTATCAAGATTTTGGTTATGACAGACATGCTAATACAGGTTAGGAAATATCGAGATCTACAGAAATGCAATCATGATTACAAAAATGTTGAGTTAAGGTTGCTTATGGTTATTAGCTGGTAACTTGAATAAGTGCAATCTTGATTATTAAATGTTCATTTAATTAAATGGAACTCCATTGCAGAACTTCTATCCAGCTGGTATAACACTAGATAAAATGGTGAAAGATGGCAATATGCCGTGTGTTGTATTATGAATAGTTGGCTTGCCTAAGAAGGGAAACGGAACTCTGGCTTGTGTAATCATAATTATCATAATCCTTGCATTTGATGGTGCAATCCTTGCTCCAAACACAAAATGACACTTATAAAGCTGCTATATAAAAAGAGAGAGCGCGGGCTGGGTGGAGGGTTGGGTGAGGGCTCAAAATGAATCGTAGAATCATAGAATGTTACGGCACAAAATTAATTCTTACATGAATTGAAGAATGCTTTAAAATTCTACCCAAACTTGAACTGCAAAATATTGGTCTCGATGTTAAGAATAGGCAGACAAAGTATTCTATGAATAACAGGCAGAAAAGATAATAACAATGATAATAATAATCCTTGCCTTTGATGTAGCGCTTTTCACATCTTATCGATGTCTCAATGCGCTTCACAGAAGATACTGTAAAATGAATTGACTGTATATTTGTGGGCGAAACGAGACAGCCAATTGAATCAGTTTGGATGAAGAAAGCCCTTTAACTCAAGTTAATCTCAACCCTCCAAACTACCCACCATACTGTAAGTGAAGTGTTAAGAACATAAGACCACAAGAATTTGCCAAGAGGTGGGGGCAGAGTTGGGATGTGGTAGAGCAGAGGAAGGCGGCTGAAGGCACGGTCGAAAATAATTTGCGAGGCAAAGAAAGAACAAGGTCCATTAAAATAATAACTGCTGTAGAATGCAGTCGTTGCCTTGACTTTGTTTTCCAGGAGTGGCTTTCTGATAAGGAGGGGATTACTTTTGGTTAGCATTTGTCTATTGAACATCTGCCGTCCGAACAGTGTTGGTAAGTGTGTCTCACAACTTTGGGCTTGTGAGCTTTAACTAAAGGATATAGTTTACAATGTGGATCCAATTCAAGATCTTGGTCCTCACATTTAAAGCCCTCCACAACCTCGCCCCATCCTATATCTATGACCTCCTATCCCCTTACCGACCTGCCCACCTCCTCCGCTCAGCAGGCTCTGGCCTGCTCCACATGCACCGCCCCCCCCCCCCCCCCCCCCTCCCCCATATTGGCAGGTGAGCCTTCAGCCACTCTGCTCCCAACCTCTGGAACTCTGTCCCACAGTCCCTCCGCCTCGTCCCTTCCTTGGTCTCCTTCAAGTCCCACCTCAAGACTCTCCTCTTCGATGGACCCATCAGCACCTTCTAATCCCCCCTTCCCTTCCTACCATCCCTGTGCCCAGCACGGGTCTGAAACAGTGACTGTCCAGCGCCTTAGGACGTCCTCCTAACATGAAAGGCGCTATGCAAGTGTAATTTTGTTGTTGTTGTTGTTGTGTACGTGCTATTCAATTGGTCTGGATTTTACGATAACCAATAATCAATCAGGTACAGTATAACAATACAGTTCAGTCAGGACCAATGAGATGCAGATTTGATGACTCCCAATTGTCTGCTGAGCTTCTAGTGTTAGATAATACTAATCAATACCTAAATTCTCTGATGAAATGTTTGCTCCCATTATCACTTTTTGAGGTAATGGGATGATTGTTCTTTGTATAATCATTGATTTATGGAACTTTAAAAATGAAACAATTGTTTAATATCCAAAGTATGCACATGCTACTTAATGATTAATAAAGTAATAAGTATAATCCTTGTACTGTATTGTATGGTATAGTATCTTATCATGTTGTTGAGATGTCTCAAGGTAATTCACAGGATACACTGTAACAACAACAAAATTACATTTGTAATAGTGCCTTTCATGTCAGGAGGGTGTCCCAAGGCATTGAAGAATCAGTGTTTCAGACCTGAGCTGGGATTGGGATCGTGGAGGGTACAGGGGAGGGAAATGGGGAGGCGACCAATGCCACGGTCGAAAAGAATGCAAGATGCAAGAGAGGGGATGAGGCAGAGGGATTGTGGGATGAAGTTCTAGAGGGTGGGGGCAGAGTGGCTGAAGGGAACGGACAGGTTGGTAGTGGATTTTGAGGTGGCAGAGATAGGGTGGGGTGAGGGCATGGAGAGCTTTAAAGGTGAGGACCAGGATCTTGAATTTAATTCTCTGAGTGATGGAAAGCCAGTGGAGTCAAGTGAGAATGGGGGTAATGGGGTCGCGGAGCTTGGTGCGGGAGAGGATACGGGCTCCAGAGTTCTGGATAATCTGCAGCCTAGGGAAGGAGGAGTTGGGAGGGCTGATAAACAGGTTATTGGCATAGTTGAGCCTGAATGTGATGAAGGCATGAATGGGAGTTTCAGTGGCCTGAGGGGTGAGGTAGTGGCGGAGTCAAGCAATGTTGCAGAGGTGAGGGAAGGCTTGAATGTGGGGGAGAAAAGATGGTGAATGATTGAACAAGACACCTAGGTTCCTGACTGGCTTGGTGAGATGGAGTGAGCAACCATGGAGGATGATGTTGCCAGTGCCGAAGTTGCTAAGGCGCTGGTGCAAGCCAATCAAGAGAGCCTCGGTCTTATTGACATTCAACTGTAGAAAGTTAGTTCTCATCCAGGACTTGATGTCTGACAGGCTGTCTATCAGGACAGTGGTAGTCCTGGAGTCGAGGATAGAGGCAGAGGGATAGAATCAGGTGTCATCCGCATACATCTGGAAGTTGACCCCATGTCTGCGGATGATGTCACCAAATGGGAGCATATAGATGCTGAAAAGTAAGGGGCCAAGGACAAAGCCCTGGGGGGCTGAAAAGTAAGGGGCCAAAGGTGACAATGTGGGGGCTGGAGGAGAAGCCATTTGTTGCAGCAAAGTGGAGACAATGGGAGAGGTAAAAGTTGAACCAGGCGAGGCCAGGTCCACGAAGATTGAGCTGAGTGGAGAGGTGGTGTAGGAGGATGGAGTGGTCGACAGTGTTGAGCGGCAGAGAGGTCAAGGAGGACGAGGAGGCAGAGAGAATCCTGATCGCAAATGTTTAGAATGTCGTTAAAGACTTTGACCAGAGCTGTTTCTGTGCTGTGGGCAGCATGGAAGCCAGATTGGAGGGTCTGAAATAGGGAATGGCAAGATGGAAAACAGAGAATAGATAGTGTTTGCTGTGAAGCGCTTTGAGGCATATCCACAAAATGATAAGGCACTAGATCAGATAATAATCTTTGCATTTTATACTGCACCTCATCACGTCAAGACATTTCAAAGACCTTAGAATAACAGTATAGAATCATAGAATCATAAAATTTAATGACACAAAAGGAGGCCATTCGGCCCATCTAGTCTGTGCCGGCTCTTTGATAACAGCAACTCAATCCCACTGCCCCGCTTTCTCCCCATAACCCAACAGATCTGTTCTCCCTAAATAAAAATCTAATTCTCTTTTAAAAGCTGTTATCGAATCGGCCTCCACCACCTTTTCAGGCAATGCATTCCAGATTTGAACAACCCGCTGAGTGAAAACATTTACTATTCTCCCTAACTTAGTATCATCTGCAAACTTGGAAACTGTGCTCCCAAGTGAAACCCAAGTCCAGATCATTAATATATATTAAAAAGAGCAGTGGTCCCAAAGCCGATCCCTGGGGGACATCACTGCACACTTCCCTCCAGTCTGAAAAGCAGCCGCTCATCACAACTCTCTGCTTTCTGTCTCGCAGGCAGTTGTGGATCCACGCTGCCACTGTCCCTTGAACGCCGTGGGCCTCTACTTTCCTAATAAGCCTCTCATGCAGCACTTTGTCAAATAACTTGATAATCCATGTAAACTACATCAACTGCGCTACCCTCGTCCACCCATTCCGTTACCTCATCGAAAAATTCTATCAAATTCGTAAGGCTTTTAACAAATCCATGCTGGCTGTCCTTTATCAGCCTATATCTTTCTAAGTGAAGATCTATCTTGTCCCTGATTATAGGCTCTAGACGTTTGCCCACTACCGACGCTAGACTGACTGGCCTGTAGTTCCTTAGGTTCGTCCTTCTGCTCCTTTTTATACAGGGGAGTAACATTAGCAACCATCCAGTCCTCTGGCACCACCCCTGTGTCCAAGGAAGATTGAAAGATTGTGGTATTTGCTCTGCTATTTGCTCCCGTACTTCCCTTAGTAACCTAGGATGCATCCCATCCGGACCGGGTGACTTATCTACCTTGAGCGCCGTCAACCTTTTTAGTACTTCCTCTCTGTTGATACTAATCCTATCCATTTCTTCTATCCTCTCCTCCAATACTGTAGCATTGGCTGCATCCTCTTCTCTTGTGAAGACAGAGGCAAAGTACTCATTCAGTACATCAGCCATGCTCTCTGCCTCCACAATAAGATTTCCTCCTTGGCCCCTAATTGGCCCACCCTACCCTTGACCAATCTTTTACTCTTAATATGTTTGTAAAATACCTTAGAGTTCCCTTTAATGTTACCTGCTAATTGTTTCTCATGCAGTCTTTTTGCCCCTCTGATTTCCTTTTTCAGTTCTCTCCTGCACTTCCTATATTCTGCTTGGTTGACCTCTGTATCTTGGGCCTGACACTTGGCATAAGCCTCCTTTTTTTGCTTTATTTTAACCCCAATTCCCCTTGTCATCCAGGGAGGTTTGGATGCCCTACATTTTATCTTTGTTGGAATGTTTTTGACCTGTGCCCAAACTATCTCTTCCTTGAAGACTGCCCACTGCTCGTTCGCTGTTTTACCCACCAACCGTTCTTTCCAGTCTGCCTCAGCTAGGTCCCATTTTAACTCACTGAAATTAGCCTTCTTCCAGTTGAGTGTCTTCACCTTTGAGTATTCCTTATCCCTTTGCATAATTACTCTGAATCTAATTATATTGTGATCGCTATTTCCTAGGTGCTCACCTATAGAAACCTGTATCCCAGGTAGCAAGCCCATGTGGGGGCCATATGGGCCAAAATATAAGTCCCATATGAGGTGGCCCATATGGGCCCCACACGATTCTGCACCCAAGATTCATATGGGACCTATATGGGCCAGCCCAGATAACCTATATGGGTTTGATCTGGGGCCCATCTGGGCAAATCTGGGTAAAATATGGGCCAAATATGGGCTATCCCATATGGGCATTACATGTGGTTCACCTGGGGCCCATGTGCGCCAGCAGTATATGGGCAGAATATGGGCCATCCCATAAGGGCATTATATAGGGTTAATCTATTAATTTTTTTTAAAAATCACCATATATTGCTAATGTGATGCTGACTAACATCCTACTCACATGGGAACACATGAGAAATCTCAATAAAATGCTATGGTTTACATTACAGTGATTTAAGAATCTTAAAATCCATTATTCTTGCATTTTGTGGCTTATATAGCAACTGTGATTGGATGATAAGTGTAATCAACTTTTTGACCATATACAATTTATACCTTTTCTAGTAACCCAAAAAGAGAATTTAACAAACAATTTGATTGGATAAAAGTCGCAAGAATGAAAGATAGAAACCAATAGAATAATGTGTATGTTTTTAATAGCAGGGGTAATGTTTTGGATGTGTTGTGCTGTTTGTGTTCAAATGGGCTGAGAACTTCCTCCCTTGACAAAATGTACATTGTGCATGGTCAAATGACACCTTTTAAGTTATGTCATGTACTCTCACAAAAAGATACTTGCTAAACAATAGGTCCCTCATGCCTTTACTCTGACCTGCATGGATTCAACTGCGGGGGTTTCCGCCTAAAAGGTGCAGGGACCAGGAGCCCCACCCACCTGCTGACATCATCAGCCATTGCCATGGCAACCACAGCCTGACTGACTGACTAGTCCCAGTTCTCACACACACCCAGTGACCTCCACCATACTCTATGCTCCAAAGTGAATCAAGTGAATTGACTGTTGAAAGCCTTCCATATCTTCTGCCCATATGGGCTTACCCAGGTTTTTCACATATGAAACCCATATGGGCCACTCCATACATGGGCTTGCCCTGGCTTTTCCCACATTATACCCCCTTGGGCCAGCCCATATTCTGCCCACATGGGCTTGCCCAGGTTTTCCCCATATGGTTCCCATATGGGCCAGCCCAAGTAGCTCCCCATATGGACTAACCCATATGGGCCCCATATGGGATACATTGGGTTGATCCATGCCCATACGGCCCCACATGGGCTTACTACATGGGATACTGTAAAATGTAGTAAGTATAATTTGTGGGACAAAACGCGGCAGCCAACTGCGCCCCGCAATGTCCTACAGTCGTGGATTAAGCTAGGAAATTATTATTATGCTTTTTTGGAGGGATTATTCCACCTGGAATATTGGGGGTAATAATACAGCAACAACAAAACAAAATTACACTTGTATAGCGCCTTTCACATCAGGAAGACGCTGATACAAACATTATTACATTCTTAATATGTACCTTTGTTTTATTGCCGAATCACAGTAAAACTTCAGTTCCAGACAGTACAATGCAGGGAAAAGTAACTTGTCTGGACCTGTAGTCCTAATCCAACACATATAAAAATCCCCCATACTCACTGCTGCTACAAGATGTGCAGTCACTCCATCACATTCATTCCATTTGTCCCTGATGAGGGGAAAACCATCGATTTAGGAAGTTTTGAGGAAAACAACCATTAAGGTGTCCGAGTTGTACTGAATTACAGGAAATGAGTCTCAGTAAAAAAAACTCATGGGAACGCCTTTCTTGGAATAGTCAGTGACTCACTCAGTAAGCTCCAGATCCCACATGTTAAAGCAATCTGTTGAAGGGGGGTGGGGGGTGGGGGGCGGGGGGAATACACCTGTAACTATTTCCAAGGCTGTCCTTGCCTTCAAGCCTCCTCGCCTTCAAGACATCTCGTGATAAGGTTATATAGCTATATTAAATAATAATGCTTGCAATTGAAATAGCACTTTTCACATCTTGTGGAGCTCCTGTAGCTCAGTGGTTAGAGCACTCGCCTTACAAGCGTGAGACCTGTGTTCGAATCCAGGCAGATCAGGGTGAAACCTTGGGCAAGTTTCCTTACTCCACAAACATAATAATCTGTCCAAAACAAAACCATAATAATAAAAATTGGTTATTTTCAATCCACAACTGTTTGTGGGGACACTGCTGTGCGCAATTGGCTGCCGTGTTTCACCCACAAATATACAGTCAATTCACTTTACAGTATATTCTGTGAAGTGCTTGAGATGTCGATAAGATGTGAAAAGTGCAATATCAAATGCAAGGATTATTATTATTATCTTATCGGCTTCTCAATGCGCTTCACAGAATATATTATAAAGTGACTTGACTGTATATTTATGGGCGATACATGGCTACCAATTGCTCCTTGCGTTTGATAACAGCACTTTATCACATCACTGAGATGTCTTAAAGCGCTTTTCAGAATATCAATATCAAGTCGAGTAACTGTGTACATTGTGGGTCGAAACACAGCAGCCAATTGCGCACAGCAATTATTATTATTGTTATCTGCACCTGTGACCTTTGCTGAGTTGCACACACACACACACACATTAACCTTTCATAAACCTGGAATGTGGTATGGCAAGTTCCACATCAGGGAACATCAAAGTGCTTTGGGGTGTATTTCATAAAGTGGAACAACTAGATATTTTTAAAAATCCCCCTACACGCCCACCCGGACCCTCCGTTCAACAGGACTTGGCCTGCTCCAAGCCCCCCGCCCGAACCACCCCACCATCGGAGGCCGGGCCTTCAGTTTCTCTGCTCCCACCTTATGGAATGCCATCCCTCAATCCCTCCGTTTCGTCTCTTCCCTTTTGAAGACTTTCCTCTTCAATCGTGCCTTTTGTTCCACCCCGTACTCTTTTACCTCCCCTTCGTGTTTCACCCCTTTCCAAACACTCCCCTCCCAGCTCGGGTCACACGCCTCCTGTTCAGCGCCTTGGGACGTCCTCCCGACGTGAAAGGCGCTCTATAAATGTAAATTGTTGTTGTTGTTGTTGTCTTCTAGACATCTCAAAGCACTTCACAGAATATACTGTATAGTGAATTGACTGTATATTTGTGGGCGAAATGCAGCAGCCAAGTGCACATAGCAGTGTCCCCCAAACAGTCATGGATTGAAATGTCCAATTATATTGTGTTTTTATTATTAGGCATGTGGAGTAAGGAAACTTGCCCAAGGTTTCGACCTGCCTTGGAATTGAACTCAGGCCTCTCGCTTGGTAAGGCGACTGCGTGTTTTGTGGGCAAACACGGCAGCCAGTTTGTAGGATTCTGTAACTAATGTGTTAAATAATATCTCAAATTATATTTGCAATGTTTACATATTTGAAAAATATGACCAATCTCACAC
Organism: Hydrolagus colliei; assembly: GCA_035084275.1. Lineage (NCBI taxonomy): Eukaryota > Metazoa > Chordata > Chondrichthyes > Chimaeriformes > Chimaeridae > Hydrolagus > Hydrolagus colliei. The sequence goes on from CM068745.1 coordinate 29,127,625, forward strand.
GAGGGGAGCTGGTCATGACTTGTTTCGAAGAAGATACTTTGCTCAAGGAGGACAGACAAAAGACTGTTTATAAACAACAAACTGTTCTACTGCTTTATCAGTAATTTTCTCATGGAAAAATGGTCTGCAGCTGGAGAAAGAGATCTGTGCTGCATTTTTTTTTACACACAAAAAACCATCTTGCCAAAGTCAATAGTTGAAAATTGTTTCAAAGAGAAAAGGAAGAATTTGAAGCTTGGAGTCTCAAACCATATTCTAGCTTCTAAAGAAGCAAGACTTTGAGTTAAACAACTGTAAAGGTACAATAATATCTGGATTTTTTGGGGGTGTTATTGAAATTCTTATGATCTTATAATAATAATTCTTGCATTTGATATTCAGCTTTTCACGTCTTCTGGACATCTCAAAGCACTTCACAGAATATACTGTCAAGTGAATTGACTGTATCTTTGTGAGCGAGCATCATTGGATGTGTTCTTTTAATTACTTATAACCAGCACCACAACAATGACAACAAAATTACACCTTTCATGTTGGGAGGACGTCCCAAGGAGCTGAAACCATTATTAATCTGAATGGATAAACATTGATTAATTGTACAAATTGTGTCAGACTCACCGCAGGGATATGAAGATCAATTAACCCTTACACCTACAGCAATATTTCATGAAGTGCTGTGAAACGAATGCTAGATTTTAGCTGGGAGTTTGTTGGCCAGGAGCCCCAGAGAGAAAGTCCATTTTCTTTTTGAGTTGAGCCGGGATCCTTAACATTCACCCAAACAGACAAGACAGGAAATGGGTTTCTAAAAGGCTTATCTGAAGGTCAAAGTACACATTCCTCTATTGCTCCTACGCCCTCTCATATTCAAGAGTTCTATAAAGTTATTATTTATATATGTGAATTATCACGTTTGTTTCAGTGTTGCCTCTGAGAGAGTCTTTAAGCTATTATTATTGTGGCTCAGTGGTTAGAGCACTCACCTTACAAGCATGAGATCTGTGTTCGAATGCAGGCAGGTCAGTGCGAAACCTTGGGCAAGTTTCCTTACTCCACACACACGCCTAATGATAATCCCTCCAAAAAAACCTATAATAAATTGTTCATTTCAATCCATGACTATTTCTGGGCCACTGCTGTGTGCAATTGGTTTCGTCCACAAAATATACGTCAATTCACTTTACAGTATATTCTGTGAAGCGCTTTGAGACATCGATAAGATGTGAAAAGCGCTATATCAAATGCAAGGATTATTATTATTACTATGATTATTAACCCCCGATGTGAAAAGCGCTATACAAATGATTTTTTTTTGTCGTTATTATTATAATGGGAGGATGGTAAGATGCAAAATAGCCAAAGTAATGTAAGTAATCCCAGAACCCTAGGTTGCTTGAGTTGACCAAAGAAAATTACAAGGACTCATTTGGTTTACTTTATAAAGCCTAAGCCGACTATATAGACAAATGCATGAATAACAACAGAAGAAAAATTACATTTGTATAGCGCCTTTCACGTTGGGAGGACGTCCCAGGGTGCTGAAGGCAAAGACAATGTAGCTCAATGGTTACTGTACTCGCCTTGCAGGCGAGAGATCTGGGTTTGATTCCCTGCAGCACAAAACCTTGGGCAAGTTTCCTTACTCCATATGCCTGATAACAATTCCTCAAGAAAAATACAAAAGACAATAAGAAATCGGTAGGAACAGGAGTTCAACTCCTCAAGCAAGTTTCTGCTTTTTTTTCTGCCTTTCAGTAAGATCTTGGCTGATCTGTACATCAAACAAAAAAAATCCTTGCACTTAATATAGTGCTTATCAGGTCTTCTAGATGCCTCAAAGTGCTTCACAGAATACATTGTAAAGTGAATTAACTGTATATTTGTAGACGAGAAGCTGCAGCCAATTGCACTCAGCAGTGTACCACAAACAATTATTGGATTGAAGCGACCAGTTTATCTTTTTTTTCTTGAATGATTATTATCAGGCATGCGTGTGGAGTAAGGAAACCTGCTCAAGGTTTTGATCTGACCTGCCAGGAATCCCAGGTCTCTAGGCTAGAGAGACGAGTGCTCTAAGCACTGAGCATCAGGCCTCGGTGAGCCAAACAACTCCAATTACCCGCCCTTGCCCCATATTCCTTGATATCCTGACCAAACAAAGATCTATACCCTTCAGTCTTGATGTGGAGTCCTGTCGCTCAATGATTAGAGCACACGCCTTACAAGCGTGAGACCCATGTTCGAATCCAGGCCTACAGTCAGGGCGAAACCTTGGGCAAGTTTCCTTATTCCATAAGACTGATAATAATCCCTCCAAAAAAAACATAATAATAAAAATTGGTCATTTCAATCCATGACTGTTTGAGGGACAGTCGGCTGCCGCATTTCGCCCTCAAATATAGTCAATTCACTTTACAGTATATTCTGTGAACGCGATGTCGAAAAGATGTGAAAAGCGCTATATCAAATGCAAGGATTATTATTATTATTGCATACGCACTGTATATCCAGCATCCAGAATGTTTTGGGGGAGGGAGAGAGCTCCAGATTTCCTCTATCCACTTTGGGTGAAAAACTTTCTTAAATGCCCTGTGCGTATTAAGGAAGGATGTGATAAATGGGAAATGTTTTCATTATGTGAACATCTTGTGGGTTTGGCGGAACATGGCACGTCAGAACATGGGAGTGTTATTTACCATTGAATGTTGCGTCAGTTTGTAATGTTGAAACTGCGGAAAGGAAATCGTTGTTCAAATTTAACATTTTCATCACTTGCACTCTTATTCTTTGGTGTTATAGTTGGCAACGGAATATCACAATCAAATCATCTCAGGAGTCCAGCTCCTAAGCCAGGGAGGTCTAGATTTCCAGGGCACCTCTGGCTCTGGCCTGCTCCATGTCCCCGCCAGACCCGCCCTACCATTGGCGGACAGGTTTTCAACAATAACAACAACTTGAATTTACATAGTGCCCTCCACGCCGGACAGCGTCTCAGAGCCTCTCTACCCCTACACTTTGGAATTCCATCCCACAAATCCCTTTGGCTCGCTCCCTCCCTTGCTTCCTTCAAGACCCTCGATCAAGCCTTCAGTCGCCATCCTATCTTTCAGCCCTTATCCCAAACCTGTCCTTCCATTTCCCCCACCCCCATGTGTTCGCATGCAGGCAAATCAGGGCAAAACCGTGGGCACGTTTCCTTACTCCACACGCCTAATAATAATCCCTCAAAAAAAATACAATAAAAATTGGTCATTTTCAGTCCACAACAGTGCACAATTGGCTGCTGTGTTTCACCCATAAATATAGTCAATTAACTCTACAGTATATACTGTGAAGCACTTTGAGATGTCAATAAGATGTGAAAAGCGTTATATTACATGCAAGGATTATTATTATTATTACTTGTTGATGCAAGATTGTATGTGTTGGCTTTGTTGCAAAGTGAGCCAATCACTCAAATGATTTCCTCTTTTCTCCTCTTTTCACTCCCCACTTCAAAATAAAAACATTCTCACTTACCATCACAATAGTTCTGAGTTTGTAATCTTGAGTGAATGGCTCTTTGTGATAGTTGATTCTTGCCTCTGTTTACCTAACTCATTTTTGTCGCATTACTTGATTACAAAAATGCACTTCAACTACTAGAATTAAGTGCTGAAATCCACTCTTGCCTGTCTTAAGTTCCACCCCTATGTGCTAATTGGTTTGTCAGTGATTGAGCAACAATGTTTAGCTTGGTGCGTTGGAAAGGTTGGACGGTCTGGAAAACATGGCTGAAAACAAATGGCAATAATCATATTCCTTGCATTTTGATATCGTGCTTTTTACGTCTTCTAGATGTATGAAAGCAGTTCACAGAATATATTGTAAAGTGAATTAACTTTATATTTGTAGGTGAAACGCGGCAGCCAATTGAGCACAGCAACGTCCGCACAAACAGTCGTGTATTTAAATGACCAATTTTATTGTTGTGGTTTTTTTTGGAGGGATTATTATTAGGGCTGTAGAGTTTCAGCACATTGGGACATCCTCCTGACATGAAAGACGCTCTATAAATGTATTTTTTGTTGTTGTTGCAAGGAAACTTGCCCAAGATTTCACCCTGACCTATCTGGATTCAAACACAGGTCTCACACTTGTAAGGCGACTGCTCTAACCACTGAGCTATAGGAGTCCTTTTTATTGTTTTATATGTTGTTAAAACTCATGGTGAAAGGCACACCCTCCCACAGGTACTCAGTTTAATCGGGTAATCATTGATCTGTTTGCCATTGAGAATCCTCCAGCAAGTTTCCCCGCATACTTAGAAATGGTGCCCCTTATACCAGAACCAAGATCAAACAGTGGTCCCAACACTGACCCCTGGCCCCAGACACCACTATTTATAATCACTCCCTTGAGAATAACTGCCCTTGTTCTCCCACCCTGTTTCCCTATTGTGCGCAATTGGCTGCCACATTTTGCCCACAAAATAAACTGTCAATTCACTTTACAATATACTCTGTGATGCTCTTTGAACAGTCTCGAAGACGTGATAAGGTGTTATATCAGCAGGCTCTGGCCTGCTAACTCTCTCCCACCCCTCCCCCTATCCTGCCTTTGCTTTGCTTGGTTTGTCAGTGATTGAGCAACAATGTTTAGCTTGGTGCGTTGGAAAGGTTGGACGGTCTGCTTGCAGACCGTCCAACCTTTGCTTGCAGTAAAGGAAGCAGTGCGAACAGAAAGATGATAATCTTGTTTGGGCAGTAACTCAAGGCTTTGTGGGTGTACAATAGAACTATCATAGAATTATACAGCGCAGAAGGCCATTTTGGCCCATCGTTTCTGTGCCATTGCTTTGTAAAGAGCTGTCCAAATCAATCCCACTCCCCCCCACCCTTCTCTCTCTCTCCCCATAGCCCCGCAAACTTGTCCTCCCCAAATAAACATCTACGTCTCTTAAAAGTTGTTATCGAATCAGCTTCTACCAACCTTTCAGGCAACGCAGTGCAGATCCCAACAACATGCTGTGTGAAAAAAAAATTCTCACCTCCCGTTTCTTTTAACTGTTTGCGGGGACGCTGCTGTGTGAATTTGGCTGCCGCTGCCACGTTTCGCCCATATTTATATACAGTACAGTACAGTCAATTCACTTTATATTCTGTGAAGCTCTTTGAGACACAGTCTAGAAGACCTGAAAAATGCTATATCAAATGCAATGATTATTACTATTATTTTAACTCAGTAACAACTATTTTAAAACTAACCTAGTTTAGCAATCAGGGATAATCTCCCAACTACCTTTACAGTTTCGGAAAGCTCTGCTGATCAGATGACAAAATTATATAGCGCCTTCCACATAGAGATGACGTCCCAAGGCACTGGACAATCAATGTTTCGAACCATAGGTGGGGATAATGGAGGGCAGGGAGTGGGGGGGGGGGTGAAGAAGGGTGATCAAAGTCACTGTAGGAGAAGGTCTGGAAACGGATCCTAAACGAAGTAGAGGGGTGAGGCAGAGGAAATGCAGGAAGGAGTTCCACAGGTTGAAAACAAAGTGGCTGAAGGCCCATCCGCCAATGGTGGTGCAGGCGAGGCGGGTGAAGTGAAGCAGGTTGGAGCCTTCTGAACAGAGGGAGCGGACAGATTGGTCATGGGTAGGACATCACAGAGGTAGAGGGCAGTGAGGCCTTGGAGGGCATTGAAGATTCATAGATTCATAGAATTTTACGGCACAAAAGGAGGCCATTCGGCCCATCTAGTCTGTGCCGGCTCTTTGAAAAGAGCAATTCAATCCCACTGCCCTGCCCGCTCCCCATAGCCTAATAGACCTGTTATAGATTCATAGAATTTTACGGCACAAAAGGATGAGGACAAGCGTCTTGATCTGTATCCTATGTGTGACGGGAAGCCAGTGGAGTCGGGCGAGGATGTGGGTGATATGTCACGGAGCTTGGTACGGGAGACTTCTGGATGATCAGCAGCCTGTGGAGGGAGGAGGTGGGCAGGTTGACAAGCAAAGTTTGCAGTCAAGCCTGGATGTTATGAATGCATGTATGAGAGTTTGGGCAGTCTGTGATGTAAGACAATGGTGGAGTCAGGCGATGTTGTGGAGGTGAGGGAAGAGCAGGTTATGGCACAGATGTGGAGTAGAAACGACAGTTGAGGGTCAAACAAGTCGCCAAGGTTCCGAATTGGGTTAGTTAAATTAAGTGTGCATCCTTGGATGGTGATGCTATCAGCGCCTGAGGTATGGTGGCACTGACAACAACATTTATAGAGTGCCTTTCATGTTGGAAAGACTCCCCAAGGCGCTGAACAGAGAGGACGAGACCTGAACAAATGAGGGGGCAGGGTAGTGGGGAGGGGGAGGGGTGGGAGAGAGTTAGGAGAGGAAGAGTTGGGAGGGCATCAGAAGGCATAGTTGAAGAGGAGGGTCTTTGAGACCGGCCTTGAAGGAGGCGAGGGAGGGTGCGAGCAAAGGGACTGTGGGATGGAGTTCCAGAGTGTGGGGGCAGAGAGGTTGAAAGCCCGTCCGCCGATGGCAGCCAATCAGGACGGTGTCTGTCTGTTTGACATTGAACTGAAGAAAATTTCCTCTCATCCAGGACTTGATGTCTGACAGACATTCTTCCAAGACAGCAGTGGTCCTGTAGTTAAGTGTGGAGGCAGAGATAATTGGGTGTCATCTGCATATATGTGGAACAAAGTCTGTAAATTATGTCACCAGGACCATTGAGGAAAACCGCATGAAACAGTGCGGGGGCTAGAGGAGAAATCGTTTGTGGAGATGAAGTGGTACTATGCGAGAGGTAAGATCTGAACCATTCAAGGACAGAAACATGAAGGTTAAAGTGAAAGGAGGCGGTGGAGGAAGATAGAGTGGTCAACAGTGTCAAAGGCAGCAGAGAAGTCAAGGAGGCAGAGGGAGCCCAGGTCGCAGATGGATAAAATGTACATTTGTTTCTGTGACACAGAAACCCGACTGGAAGAGTTTGTGAAGGGAACGATAGGAGAGGAAGGAGTGAAGCTAGTAAGCACTGACTCGTTACAGGACCTGGAAACAAAAAGGGAGGTTGGAGATGCGGCGGTAATTTGAGAACAGGAATAGGTTCAGGGAGGGTTTAATAAGGTTATAATGCTGATGGCTGTTTTTAAAGAGGTGGGAATGGTGCCAGTGAGGAAGAGGTTTATGATGTCTAAGTAGAGGGGCAAGAAGGTGGCACTGGGAGGTAAGGAGAGGGGAAGGGATGGGGTCGAGATAGGTGGTTGGTTTCACGTGGGTTAAAGTGGTGATGAGAGAGGTGTGGGAGACTGGTTCGATGATATGGAGGGAGGGATGGGTAGGTAGGGGCTGGGGTATTAAGGGGAGATGAGAGAGCAGAAGATGGAAGCAGCTGGGCGGAGGCAGCTGAGCGGATCCCCTTGACTTGGGATTTGGGTAAGTCCAGCATCGCTCGGTTGGCTTTGGGGATGAGAATGGGCAAGTCATGGGAGTGTGGGCGAAGGGGGCCGGTTGGTGATGGGGAAGAGGAGCCTGGGGCCTCCACTACTGCCTTAGAGCAAAATGACAAGGCAGAAAGGTAGGAATTGATACTCCAGCTCAGCTTAGAATAGCTGAGCTGGAGTATCAGGTGGAGACATTGCGGTGCATCAGGGAAGGGGAGAGCTTCTTAGATAGTTTCATCCTAGAGCCTGACATTCCACCAAGACCTAGGGAACAAGAGTGCGCTGTTGCCAGCCACGGTCAGGACTGGGTGACAGTCAGACGACCGGGTGTGCGGAACCACAAGACTGGTGCAGAGAAACCCCAGACTGTAACCATTTCCAACAGGTATGAAGTACTTTCAACCTGTTTGGATAAGGAGGTCTGTGAGAAGGTTGGACAAACCAACTCCATCAAGACCATTTTAATAGGAGATACAACTGTCCGAGGTATAGATAGGCGTTTTTGTGAACGGAAACGCGAATTTCGGAAGGTGTGTTGCCTACCAGGTGCCAGGGTTGAAGACTTGACTGAGCGGGTCCATGAAATTCTGCTAGGGGAAGGGGAAAATCCACTTGTGGTGGTCCATGTTGGGACCCATGAAGTTGAGAGGAAAAGACCTGAGATGCTCCAGGGAGAGTACCAGAGACTAGGGAGTAAACTAAAAAGTGGAACTTCGAGAGTGGTGATCTCTGGGTTGCTTCCAGTGCCTCGAGCAAGCCAGTTCCAGAATGCTAGAATAAGGCACATCAATGCATGGCTGGAGAAGTGGTGTAGGAAGGAGGGTTTCTGGTTCCTAGACCATTGGGACCAATTCTGGGGTAGGTGGAACCTGTACAAAATGGATGGGTTACACCTGAACAGGGCTGGAACCAATCTCCTTGCAGGGAGGTTGTCGAGTTTTGTGGGGGGGGGGCTTTAAACTAATCCCGGGGGGTGAGGGTGGGAAACTGATCAGTAGTTCAAATACGGGAGGGGTAATAAAGAGGACAGGGGTAAAGGTAAGACGGGAGAAAAATGCAGAGGAAGTAATTTGTGCCTTAGAGTGCATGTATGTAAATGCACGAAGTTTGAGAAATAAAATTGGTGAGCTGCAGGCTCAGGTTGCTGTGAGGTGATATGATGTTATAGCAGTAACAGAGACTTGGCTCCAGCATGGGCAGGAATGGGAGTTGAACATTCCTGGTTATAATGTATTCAGGAGGGATAGAGAAGGGAGAAAAGGGGGCGGGTGGCAATTTTAGTTAAGGACTCAGTGACTGCCTTAGAAAGGAACGAGGTGGAAGAAGGACTAAAAACCGAATCTATCTGGTTAGAAATGAGGAATAAAAAAGGTGCAGTTACACTGTTAGGGGTATACTATAGACCACCAAATAGTGGGGAGGAGATAGACAAGCAGATCTGCAAGCGTATCACGGAGAAATGCAGAACTAATAGAGTAGTGATAATGGGTGACTTCAACTATCCCAACATAGACTGGCAGAATAGTAGAGTAAAGGGCAAGGAGGGAGAAGAATTCCTGAAGTGTGTGCAGGACAACTTTCTTGATCAGTATGTTTCCAGTCCAACGAGGAAAGAAGCATTGCTGGATCTAGTTTTGGGAAATGAGGTAGGGCGAGTTCAACAGGTTTCTGTAGGTGAGCATCGAGGGAATAGTGACCACAATATCGTTAGATTCAGAATAATTATGGAAAGGGATAAGGAACGATCACAGGTGAGGATACTCAACTGGAAAAGGGCTAATTTCAATGAGTTGAGGTGGGACCTAGCCAAGGTGGATTGGAAAGAAAAATTGGCAGGTAAGACAACTAACGAGCAGTGGGCAGCGTTCAAAGAGGAGATAGTTCAGGCACAGGTCAAAAGCATCCCCACAAAGGTGAAATGTAAGGCATCCAAACCTCCCTGGATGACTAAGGAAATCGGGGCCAAAATAAAACAAAAAAAAGAGGCTTATGATAAGTGTCAGGCTCAAAATTCAGAAGGGAACAAAGCAGAATATAGGAAGTGTAGGATAGAACTAAAAAAGGAAGTTAGAGCGGCAAAGAGACTGCATGAAAAACAATTAGCGAGTAAGATTAAGGGGAACCCTAAGGTTTTTTTACCAACATATTAAGAGTAAAAGGTTGGTCAAGGAGAGGGTGGGGCCAATTAGGGACCTAGGAGGAAATCTCATTGTGGAGGCAGAGGGCATGGCTGATGTACTGAATGAGTAATTTGCCTCTGTCTTCACAAAAGAAAATGATACAGCCAATGCCATGGTATTGGAGAGGGTAGGAGAAATTGATAGAATAATTATAACCAGAGAGGAAGTGCTAAAAAGGTTGACGTCGCTCAAGGTGGATAAGTCACCTGGTCCAGATGGGATGCACCCTAGGTTACTAAGTGAGGCACGGGAGCAAATAGCAGGGACTCTGGCCACGATCTTTCAATCTTCCTTGGACACAGGGGTCGTGCCAGAGGACTGGAGGATAGCTAATGTTACTCCCTTGTATAAAAAGGGGCAGAAGGACAAGCCTGGTAACTACAGACCAGTCAGTCTAACGTCGGTAGTGGGCAAACTTCTAGAGTCCATAATCAGGGACAAGGTAGATCTTCACTTAGAAAGATATAGGCTAATAAAGGACAGTCAACATGGATTTGTTAAAGGCAAATCTTGCCTTACAAATCTGATAGAATTTTTTGATGAGGTAACGGAATGGGTGGATAATGGTAGCGCAGTTGATGTAGTTTACATGGACTTTCAAAAGGCATTTGACAAAGTGCCACATGAGAGACTTATTATGAAATTAAAGGCCCATGGCGTAAAAGGGACAGTGGCAGCGTGGATCCACAACTGGCTGCGAGACAGAAAGCAGAGAGTTGTAGTGAGCGGCTGTTTTTCAGATTGCAGGGAAGTGAGCAGTGGTGTGCCACAGGGATCGGTTTTGGGACCATTGCTGTTTGTAATCTACATCAATGATCTGGACTTGGGTGTACGGAGTACAGTTTCCAAGTTTGCAGATGACACTAAGTTAGGGAGAATAGTAAACAGTGAGGAGGATAGTAGCCATCTGCAAGAGGATATAGACAAATTGGTAAAGTGGGCAGACACATGGCAGATGAAGTTTAATGCAGAGAAGTGTGAGGTGATGCATTTTGGGAGAAGAAATGAAGGGAGGCAATATAGGCTAGATAGTACAATTTTAAATGGTGTAAAGGAACAGAGAGACCTGGGGATTTGTGTTAGTGACTCGTTGAAGGTGGCAGGACAGGTAGACAAGGCTGTTAAGAAGGCATATGGGATACTAGGCTTTATAAATAGGGGTATAGAGTACAAAAGTCAGGAAGTGCTGACTAACCTCTATAGAACTTTGGTGAGGCCTCAGCTGGAATACTGTGTTCAATTCTGGTCACCACACTACAGAAAGGATGTGAAGGCATTGGAAAGGGTACAACGAAGATTTACTAGGATGGTGCCAGGATTGAGGGACTTCAGCTATGAGGAGAGGCTAGATAGGCTAGGGTTATTCTCTCTGGAGCAGGGAAGATTGAGGGGAGACCTAATAGAGGTTTATAAGATCATGAGGGGTTTCGACAGGGCAAATAGAGAAAAACTATTTCCACTCGTGGGTGAATCTGTGACTCGTGGTCACAGATTTAAAATAGTTTCAAGGCGCAGTAGAGGGGAGCTGAGGAGAAATTTTTTCACTCAGCGAGTTGTTCGAATCTGGAATGCATTGCCTGAAAAGGTGGTGGAGGCTGATTCGATAACAACTTTTAAAAGGGAATTAGATCTTTATTTAGGGAGAACGGGTCTATTAGGCTATGGGGAGGGGGCAGGGCAGTGGGATTGAATCGCTCTTTTCAAAGAGCCGGCACAGACTAGATGGGCCGAATGGCCTACTTTTGTGCCGTAAAATTCTATGATTCTATGAATTGATAAGGAAGTCATTTTCAGCATGTCGGCACAATGCAAGCCATTTAATAAATTCAGAGAATTTTTTCCGGCATCAAAAAAGGTTTGATTGTGCTCGGCTACAATTACAGTTACTACACTTTACAGAAAATCTCTGTGAGATGTTTAGATGAGATAAAGCACCATTTCAAACGGAAGGATTATTTGATGTATATTGTACATGTTACTCAAACCTATTTAAACAGCTATTACATTCACTACCGAAGGAATACATTGGAAGCAATGCATTATAATATTTCATCAAAACAGTCATATTACAGAAAGAATCTGATATCAACTTGTCAGAACTTTACATAATCACTGATGTGCACTCATGCACTGGCCATTTAATAAACATGAGTAAATCTCTTGCTGAGAAACAGATTATTGGATATCAATAATAATTTGGTCACTTCAATCCATGACTGTTTGTGGGACACTGCTGTGTGCAATTGGCTGCTGTGTTTCGCCCACAAATATAGTCAATTCACTTTACAGTGTATTCTGTGAAGCGCTTTGAGATGTCTTGAAGTTGTGAAAAGTGCTACATCAAATGCAAGCATTATTATTATTATTAATTTCAGTGCCTTGGGATGTCCTCCCAAGGAGGCGATGGATGGTGCGAGCAAAGAGACTGTGGGATGGAGTTCCAGAGTGTGGGGGCAGAGAGGTTAATTTTGTTGCTGTTGTTGTTGTATTCCCAATATGAATAACAAAATGTGGTACAATTATTGCTTGACGCACAAAATGGCGTCCAAAAGGTTTCCTGTTGCTTTGATCTGTACGTCTGCAAAACCATGTTTATGTAGCAGTGTCCTGTACTCTGAGGCAGTCCTCTCCCGTCCTTTGGTCTGGACCAGCATGTTTAATGACTGCAGCAGAGCTCGGCTGGAGTTAGTCTTTCTGTCGCAAAGGATCGTTTCAGCCAATAGAAGGCCACATCCTGGAAACGCAAAGAATGGAGTTCAGTTATAAAGGTGAAAGGTTTTTCAACCACTATGGAAAATCAGTTGCCATGGGCCATAATAATAATAATATAGTCTCTCCATCTGCGACTATATGTGGGATACTGCTGTGAGCAATTGGCTGGTGCATTCGCCCACAAAATACAGTCAATTATATTTTTTCTCATGGGATGCATGTCGGAAAAGGCCAAATTCAAGTAAATAAAAAGTGCACATTGAACGCCAATATTCTCCTGCATATTCCCAGTTGTAGTTTTAATTAACTGCCTGGACAAACTGATCATTCCGCCCACAAAATATAGTTAAATCCACTTTTCAATATATTTTATTGTATTGTCGACCTGATAAGGTGCTATAATCAAATCATAATAATAATCCTTGCCTTTGATATAGCACCTCATCACACCTTCTAGATGTCTCAAAGCGCTTCGCAGAATATACTGTAAAGCGGACTGCATATTTTGTGTGCGAAACATGGCAGCCAAATGCGCACAACAGTGTAAATCAAATGCAAAGATTATTATTATTTATAACTCTGTAACAATGATGAATGCCTATTGTCAATATGGCACTGTTCTTTGGATAGAGTAAATGCCACAGCAAACCAGACATTGATAAAGTGGCTTTCGCATCGGGAGGACATCTCAAAGCACTTGGATAATTTGGATTATATTTGTCCTTTTTTGATGTCGTGTTCGGAAAGAATTTCCATTATGGAAATCTGCTGAGGTAGTGAAGAACAAGATCATAAGATTGGCTCAGATGGAGAAGGCCCTTTGGCCAATTTGATGTCAGCTTTCTAGAGCACCACCCTGCTGTTCTCCCATCACAGTATCAAGCTGCCTTTTCAGCAAGTCCAATGTTCAACCACCCTTCCTGGTAACCTGTTCCAGTTGTAAACTATTCTTAAAAATTTTTTATATTGTAAGCTTTGTGATGTCTCAATCGTATTATAGTAAAAGCCCGTTTATCCAGCACCCCATCAACTGTAACTTCCGTATAACCGGCATCGCAAAAAAACAGTCCGCATTAGATTAACCGGAATTTATCTGGAAAAATGCATTGAAATTGTTTTTGTTTTTTGCATGTTCGGCAGAATATCCGGCATGCGCTTTAATATCTGGCATTGGCCAGGTCCCGACAGTGCCGGATAAATGGGCTTTTACTATACATTAAAAATATAAAATTTCCCCCAAAATATTAAGTTAAAAAATATAATTTTTGAGACATCTCAACAACGTGATAAGATGCTATATTAATAACACGCATTATTATTATTATTAACTATCCTCTGGGTAAAGAAAAACTTCTCGGTGTCTGTACTGAAATTGCCCTTTGCAATTCTAAACCTACATGATGTGGGCAATAGAAAGGAGAGATGGAAAAAAAGGAAGCGTAGAAAAATAGAGGAAGGAAAAATGATCTGTCTGCTCAAAGACAATTATTACAGACATTCAATACCTGGTTTACAGATCTGAGACAGCCTACTTAATAGAAGATCGATCTTGTCCTCCATCCAATCGTGCAGAATTCTTGAGAGAATGTAAAGTTTTACTTGTGGGATGTCATCTGTGAAGAAGTCACCTTTTTGGTAGGGGATGAAGAGTAATTGGAATATTATTAAATTATGTAATTAATCTAGTAAAGTAGCCCGCATACCTTCCGACAATATGCTTAAAACCAGAACCAGTCGAATTATTGACTGAAAATTTTGAAATGTTTCCCAATATTTCAAAATCTATTTATTTTACAATGTAAATGACAAGCTACAGTAGTCCGTGCTATTTTACTCCATGTTAAAAGGGCCCATTGGAACAAAGAATGATTATCTGTAAAGTTTATTTTGATCACTACAACTTAATTGGTGCACTGACATTTATCAGGACAATGTATCATGTGAAATTACATAATGTACACCAACCTCATTCCTGCTTTGCTGAAAATAAACTGATCTGTAGACGCATTAATTTAATTGTAAGATGCAAAAATGAAGATGGATAATTTAACCAACATAATAAATAATAAGTCTCTGAAATGTCCCCTCATTACCTTCTTTGAAAGAAACTCTACTTAGATTTTGTCCTTGGGGCTCAAAGGACTTGACTTTTTCCAACACCTGTGGCAGATCGAACACTGTGACTGTCACATCTTGGTAAATGTTCACCAACTCATAGGCTAATGCTCCCGTACAGCCTACAACACAGGAGACTAGTTTAAGTCACAAATTATAATGTAAACCTCTTGGTCTATAATTGTAACTAATATAATCTTTGCAGCATTTGATATACAGTAGCGCTTTTTCACATCTTCTAGACATCTGAAAATGCTTCACAGAAGTTGAATTGACTGTATATTTGTGGGCAAAGTGTGGCATGCAATTGCGCACAGCAGCGTCCCACACAATAATACATTTATTATTGTTTTTCTCTTGAGGGATTATCATCAAGCGTGTGGAGTAAGGAAACTTAAGAGGCGAGTGCTCTAACTACAGGACCAATTTATCAAAACTCTAAGATAGACAAGACAAAGATTGCTCAGCACGCAAGTTATATATTTTGAAAAACAAACAGTTGGCCTATTTATCCATTTTAGTGTTATTTGAATTTCAGTTCAGATTGATGCCAAATTATATCCATATGTGGAACAAACTCTCAGGCTTTCTTGGCTCTCCTATTGATGCAACAACACAAAGTCAAGTCTTGTAACTTTTCAGCTTTAAAATACTCTTGCACAGAAACAATCTGATTTTCTAAATGAATCTTACACTAAATTGTTTAATAGAATTTCTATTACATTACACAAATGGACAAGCAATGGGAGGACTGTACCGCTAAAGTGGAGAGAATGGGACCTCTTTAGTCTTTACTATCACTGACAACAGGAAGGATAAAAGGGTGCATTCACTTGCTCATATTTTAGCAACCTTGTGGAGATGGCCAATCCTACAGGCCCCGCGCCTATTCACATCCCCCTCCCCCTGGCTCGGCCTTGGGCTCTGGCATTGTGAAGCGTTTGTCGTCGCCTCCCAGCGTGGAGGGAGGGCACGTTATAAATGCAAGTTGTTGTTATTGTTGTTGTTAATTGTTATTGAATCTGTCGCCGTGTGGCACAAGTTCATGCAGTCCATAATAATAATAATCCTTGCATTTGATATAGCGCTTTTCTGATCTTATTGACATCTCAAAACGCTTCACAGAATATACTGTAAAGTAATTTGACTATATTTATGAGCGAAACGCGGCAGCCAATTGCGCACATCAGCGTCCCCACAAACAGTCGTGGATTGAAATGACCAATTTCTTATTATTGTGTTTTTTGTGGGGGACGGAATATTATCAGGAGTGTGGAGTAAGGAAATTTGCCAAGGTTTTTCCCTCACCTGCCTGGATTCAAACACGGGTCTCTCGCTTGTAAAGCAATTGGTCTACACTTTAGCCACTGTGCCCCAACCTCTGGAACTTCATCCCGCGGTCCCTCTGCCTCGCCCCCTCCCTGGCCTCCTTCAAGTCCCGCATCAATACTCTCCTCTTTGATGGTTCCATCGGCAGCTCCTAATCCTCCCCCTTCCTCCGCCATCCCGTCCCCAGCTTGGGTCTGACACAGTGACTGTCCAGCACCTTGGGACATCCTTCTGACGTGAAAGGCGCTATACAAGTGTAATTTTGTTGTTGTTGTTGCAATAACCACTGACCTACAGGATTGTACAAGGTTGCAAAACGGAACCGGGTTTCTGTGAGTAAAGATCAGTAACTAGAAGGAAGATAACGCTGGATGGACTCTGATAAAAGCTCTGATACATCCTTTGTCATGAAATAGACAAGCACATCAGCTGGCACAGCAACTAATACACCAACTGGCATAGCTACCAGCAGGGAACAGCAATTCTCAAGTCATAAATCTGTGTTAAAACAGTGTCATAAGCATCCCTCATCCAGGATTACCGACGTCCTGACAGACTGCCTGTCAGACATCAAGTCCTGGATGAGAGACAACTTGCTACAGCTGAATGTTAGCAAAACCGCAGCCTTCCTGATTGGCTTGCGCTAGCGCCTCCACACCTCAGTCACTGGCAGCATCAGCATCCACGGATGCACACTCCCCCTCACCGAGCCAGTCAGGAACCTGAGTGTCTTGTTTGATCCTTAACTGTACTTTCTCATCCATATCTATGCCATGATCTGCCCCACCTTCTACAGCCTCTGCAACATCGCCCGTCTCCGTCACTGCCTCACCCCTCAGGCCGCTGAAACACTTACAGGCATTTGTCACTTCAAGGTTTGACTGTGGCAACTCCCTGCTTGTCGGCCTCCCCGACTCTTCCCTCCACAAGCTGCAGATCATCCAAAACTCTGCAGCTCATGTCCTCTCCCACACCAGACTCCACGATCCCATCACCCTCATCCTCGCCCGGCTCCACTGGCTCCCCATTCCTCAAGAGGATTGAATTCAAGATCCGTGTTCTTACCTTCAAGGCCCTCCACGGCCTTGCCCCCTCCTACCTCTCTGACTTGCTGAACCCCTATCAACCCATCCACCCATCAGGCTCCAGCCTGCACCGTGGCATCCGCCTGACCTGATCTACCATCGGCGACCGGGCTTTCAGCCTCTTCTATCCCTATGCCTTAGAACCCCATCCCACAATCCATTTCCCTTTCCTCTTTCAAGATCGGTCTCAAGATCCTCCTCTTTTACAATGCCTTCAGCCCCCCTCTCACCTCTCTACCCTCCCTCATCCCAACCCTGACCCTCTCCCATGCTCTGGTTCTGACCCCTGCTCAGCGACTTGGGACATCCTCCCAATGTGAAAGAAGTTCTACAGTTGCCTTAGCTCCACCGGGTCTGGCCTGCTCCTTGTCCCCCTGAATCCTCCACTCCACCGTCGGCGGCCATGCCTTCAGCCACTATGTCTCAAAGCTCTGGAACTACCTTCCTCACTCACTTCAACTCGCCCCCTCTCTTCCTAGTTTTAGCTCTTGGCTGAAGACCTTTCTTTTCGACCGCGTCTTCGGTCACCTTTTTACCCCTCCCTCTGGCTTGGGCCCAGGATCCGTTATTGTGAATCGCTCTGAGATGCAATCCAGCATGGAGGGCTTTAAACCAAAGTTGTTGTTGTGGATGACCAGTTTGGAGAGTAAAACATGATTTCAATTCCTGATAGCTTCAAGTGATTGCCATTAGAACAACAGACGTTTTATGAGGAATCATGAACAGGAACATTGAGATCCAGTCAGATTACAGACAGGCTTCAATATGTCTACATTTAGACAACACATCAAAACTGGCAGCAATCACTTATCACTCACCAGCTACTTACTCAAACGTGCAATGAATTGCATAACAGCCTCCAGGGGCTTCGACAACAGTCAAATGCATTCATACTACCAGTAAGTTTTGTGGTAAAAAGCACATCATGCAATTCCACAACACAATTCCTAAACCATAATGGAGTTCCGCTTACAAACTTGTAGGAACACATAACAAAAATTGTTTAGGTTTGGGTTCAAATCTAATTAGATTTGATTATTTCAATCTAATTAGATTTGATTATTTCAATCTACAGTAAAAGCCCATTTATCTGGCACCCGCGGGATCTGGCCAATGCTGGTTAAAGCGCCTGCCGGATATTCGGGTGGCCCGCGGCTGAAAATCCACGGCAAAAAAATTAAAGTTCTTTTAACACACACCATACACACCAGACTAAATAATAACAAATAATAACAGAATATTGTATTGATACTTATTATTAAAACTACTCTCTTGCGCTTCTCACCTTTACTGATTGAGGTTTACAGTCCAGCGATTCTTTTTTAAATGGAGGACGCCAAGCGGGTGAAAATGGCCACTCAATCCATAATAACAATCCTTGCATTTGATACAGCGCCTTATCACATCGTCAAGATGTCTCAAAACGCTTCGCAGAAAATTGTACAGTGAATCAACTGTATATTTTGTGGGCGAAATAAATTCATAGAAATGTCATGGATTTACCGTCAAGCACATTTTGCCACATCAAGGACCTACAAATATTTTTTTACCTGGAGGATAAAGGGAAATCTTCAACGCCCACTTGAACGGGCGAATTGGGTTCTGTTTCACGTTTCATCTGACGGACTGCATTGGATTGTCACTGGAGATCAGGGTGCACCAATTGGCAGCATAGTGGGTGATTCCATCCAGCCCGAGAACCATTCGGCCAGCCAGTCCCCCAGCCAGCCAGAAGACCCGCCCGCCAGCCAGCTAGCAAACCCATCCACCCGCCCCCCAGCCAGCCCAGCAGCCCACTCCCTTAAATGTGCGCCATTTCAAAATCTTCTGCCTAAATAACGGCAAAATCTTGCTGCCGGATGTCACTTCCTGCTGCCATTTTGCAGCCCAGCCGGGTAAGCTTAATGAGTGTTATTTCCTGGCGCCAGTTTCAAATCCGCCAGGATAGGACAGTGTATTCAATCATTATTCTGTTTGTCCTCCCGGCCCCCAGCAACTAAGCAATGACCACCATTTCCCCCCCACCCCCCACCCCATCCCTCTCTCCCCCTGTGCTGTCTCCTATAGCCTGCGCGTTGATGCTGTCAACACGATGGAAGCCATACGCTTTGGCACCCGTGCATGCCTTCTGTCCCACATTTCCAATCTTCTCAACCTACCTGACCTGTCCTTAAAACTCTCCGAACCCGTGTGCAACTTAAGACGTCAGGTTTGACCCCCAGTTATCCTTCCTGCCTCACATCCAGTTCTTCACCAGCACCGCTTTCTTCCATCTCCACCAGGTTGCCCATCTCCGTCAATACATCACTCCAACAAAACCCTTTATGACCTCTTGGCTGGACTACTCCAATGCCCTCCTCACTGGTCTCCCCTCTTCCCCTCATACAGAACTCCGCTGCCCACATTCTCACCCGCACCAAACATTGTACCCCGAATACCCTCGTCCTTTCCGTCAGAAACATTATCGAATTCAAGATCCTTACTCTTGTGTTTAAATCCCTCCACTTCTCTGCACCTCTCTAACCTCCTCTCTCCTCTCAGCAGTACCTGCTGCCTCTGCTCTACTGCATCCAGCCTCCTCCTTGTCCCCTGAATCCTCTGCTCCATCATTGGTGGCCATGCTGTCAGCCACTTTGGAAATCCCTCCCTCAACCCCTTCGCCTCTACCCCTCCTTTCCCATCTTCAGGTCACGCCTGAAGACTTTTCTGTTCGACCGACTGCGCTTACGGTCACTTTCCCCCTCCCCCTGGCTCCGCGCTCTGTGAAGCGCTCTGAGACACCATGTGGGGTGGAGGGCGCTATATAAATGCAAGTTGCTGTTGTGTTGAATTCCAGGCAGATCAGGGCAAAACCTTGGGCAAGTTTCCTTACTCCACACGCCTACTAATAATCCCTCCAAAAAAATAATTGGCCATTTCAATCCACGACTTTTTGTGGGGACGCTGCTGTGCGCAATTGGCTGCTGCGTTCCACCCACAAATATTCAGTCAATTCACTTTACAGTATATTCTGTGAAGCTCTTTGAGACATCTAGAAGATGTGAAAAGCGCTGTATCAAATGCAAGGATTATTATTATTATATTCTGTGAAGCGCTTTGAAGACATGAAAACTCTATATGAAACGCAAGTATTATTATTATTATTTATTATTATCCAGCTCTCAGCAGCCAAAAGGTTGGACCCACCTGACCTAGATTAAAAAATCCAAGACCTTTGTGAGGCCTGATCCCACATCTGAAGAGACAAGAGTGTTACTAACTGCTCCAAGCTGCCACACAAAAGATTAAGCATCTTAATAATAATACTCCTTGCATTTGATATAAGTCCGTATCACGTCTTCGAGACAGCTCAAAGCACTTCACAAGATACACTATAAAGTGAATGGACTGTATATTTTGTGGATGAAAGTGAATGGACTGTATATTTTATGCAAATTGCGTGCAGCCGTATCCCACAAACAGTTGTAGATTGAGTGACCAGTTTAGTATTATTAATAATGTATGGATTCCCATTATAACACGGCAAAATCAAAAAAAATTCCGATAGAGGATCATGTGCAAAATGTTCTCTCTTTTGGCTGTATTATTATTATGAAAGGCTCATACCTCCTAAATCGCAAGCGGTTTTAAACGGTGAGAGATCAAATGCTGTCAGAATGTATTTTCCAGTCACTCTGGAAATGCTGTGCATTGCAGACATAAAACGCAACAATCTTTTAGGGCTTGAGTAAAGGAACTCCTTGGGGTGGAAGGGAACAAAAAACAAAATAGTAAAGTGTAATATTTGTACAAGACACCCAAGTACATAAGCACGCATGGATGTTCTCTCTCAACTGATTTTTAACACACTTGGGAATTAAGCGGATCGATGGCAGATGAATTCAATCATAGAATTATACAGCACAGAACGAAGCCATTCAGCCCATCGTGTCTGTCAGCTTTTTGAGAAGAGCTGTCCAAATCAATCACACTCCCCCACGCTCCCCCACCACTATAGCCCTGCAAACCTGTCCTCCCCAAATAACTATCTACTTAAACGTTGTTATCGAATCGGCTCCCACTACCCTTACAGGCAACGCATTCCAGATTCGCTGTGGGAAAACATTTCTCCTCACCTCCCCTCTGTTTCTTTAAACAACTGTTTTAAATCTGTGTCCTTGGATTGGTGTCCTCTGACGAAGGGTCGTGGACCCAAAACTTTGATTCACTTTCCTTTTTCCACAGATGCTGCCTGACCTGCTGAGTGTTCCCAGCCATTTCTCATTTGTTTCAAAGAATCTCTATTATTGTTTTTGAGAATGTGCTAAGGATTACTCATGATGAAACACCACAATGAGCTGAGTTGTTAACTGTACTCATCAGATGCTAGAGCCGCGACAGGCGCTAAAGAAACGTAATTTTGTTGTTGTTGTTTAGCACAACTCTGCGAAAACGCTCTCCAGTTATAGAGCTGTTTCCCGATGTGACGTTCTAAGGACGTGAAAGGCACTATACAAATATAATTGTTGCTGCGCTTGGGAGTGCTGGTGTCAGCCTCTGACTTCAATGTTGTCAAATTGCCGCTAACAGCACTTCCTAAAGGAAAATGCTTTTGGGTAGGAGGCGGTGGTGGGGTGGAAGAGTGACTAAGCTCAGAACATAGAGAGAAGCAATTTTATTCTCTTGTATTCTTCAAGGCGCTATACGAATGTAATTTTGCTGTTGTTGTTCAAAGCCCGTTGCTATGCTACTACCAATAGATTGGCTAATCAAGATGCGAGGGACTCATTGGGTGGTAAATCAAATCTACAAACTGAACACCAACCACTTTAAGTGGAAACTGACGTGCAGCCCCAAAGAGTTGCTTAAGTGTGAATTACATTTTAGTTTTAAAATGTCACATTAAATGGGAAACATGGGAAAATATCCTCAGGAGCCCATCAAGCCTGTTCCACCATCTGATGAGATGCTGGCAAATCTTTGAATTCCAATGCCTTTAACATCTCTAACACTGAATATCTATCTATATCTCTCTACAATATCGCTGTTATAGTGCTCGTGATAGATCAGCGAGAAGGGCTACGGGAGGAAGTTCATGTGGAGTAATAACACAAGCACAGACTCACGGGCCGAATTACATGCTGTAGTTTCTGCAATTCCATCGCAATTTTAAGGGATGTTCCTTGCAATTCATTACCTCAAATAATTCTTCAGCCTTCATCCCAAAGGCTCGCGTATGTTGATTGGTGCCTTCTTTCACAGCTGAATCCAGGTGGGTAAAGAGAGGCCAAACGAGATCGTTGGAATGGGTGATGTAGCCTTGAAGAGAATATTCACTACTAGACACCAGGTGCATTTTAGCGAGCATGGTATTTTTATACACTGCAAAAATAAAACACAAAACAAGGCTGAATGATGAATGTTGCTGCAGGTATTATATTCACCATCACATGGAAACCTCATAATTGTTTGTAATACAGCTACCCCCAATTAAGAATAAGAATAATCCTTGCATTTTGCTATAGCGCTTTTCATATCTTATCAATGTCTCAAAGCGCTTCACAGAATATACTGTAAAGTGAATCGACTGTATATTTGTGGGCAAAACGTGGAAGCCAATTGCGCACAGCAGCGTCCCACGAACAGCCGTGGAATGAAACAACCAATTTTATAATTTTTGGGGGAGGGATTATTAATAGGCGTGTGGAGTAAGGAAACTTCCACAAGGTTTCTCCCTGATCTGCCTGGATTCGAACACAGGTCTCACACTGGTAAGGCGAATAACCAATATATCATGAATCACTGAATAATAATAATTATTCACCTCAATAATCACCTCAATAATTATAGCTGCATGTACCAACAACAAAAATAACTTGCATTTTTATATCGCCCTCGAGAGGCGCCTCAGAGTGCTTCACAATAGCAGAGCCCAAGGCCGAGCCAGAGGGAGAGGGAAGATGACCATAACTGTAGCCAAAAAGAAAGGTCTTCAGGCGTGACCTGGAGATGGGGACTGAGAAGCGAGATGAAGGGGTTGAGGAAAGCAGTTCCAAAGTTTTAGGGCGTAGTGACTGAAAGCACAGCCGCCAATGCTGGAGCGGAGGATTCAGGGTCAAGGAGGAGGCCAAAAGCGAAGGGAGCAGGTACTGCTGTGAGAAGACTGGAGGTTAGCGAGGTAGGGGGAGTGCAGATGTGTGGAGGGATTTAAACATAAAATCATAGAAAGCACAGAATGTATTCCAATTACTGATTACAGAAAACAGAAAGGTTGGCAATGATTCCCAAATAATAATAATAATCTTTGCATTTGATATAGGGGCTTTCACATCCTATCACATCTTACGTCTCAAAGCACTCTACACTATATACTGTAAAGTGAATTGAGTGTATATTTGTGGGCGAAACGCAGCAACCAATTGCGCCCAGCAGCGTCACACAAACAGCCATGGGTTGAAAATGACCAATTTTTACTACAGTAAAAGCTTGGTTATCCGGCATCCAAACAACCGGAACGATCACAAGGTATCTCCTGGTATCTCCCAATACAATTCACCATTCCAGCAACCGAATCTCATACCGTAGCCATCCGGGACACTAGCGATATGCTCACTTTGCAAATGCGCACTTGTTAAACTTACCAAACACTGGAATGCTTTTTAACCGATCATTTTACCGAGTGTGCTGGAATACTTTATTGGTAAGTATCCATACAATATTCTGATATTATTTAGTCTATTATTAATATGGTATGTTTTAAAATAAGTTACATTTTTGTGGGGGATTTTCGGCAACTTGGACCCAAAAAGGAAGAAGGGTCTGAAGGGTCGAATATCCGGTATATTTAATTAACCTGCAAAGCTTCAGGTCCAGAGGGTGCCGGATAACAAAGCTTTTAATGTATTGGGCGGATTATTATTAGGCATGTGGAGTAAGGAAACTTGCCCGAGGTTTTGCCCTGATCTGCCTGCATTTGAACACAGGTTTCACGCTTGTAAGGCGAGTGCTCTAATCACTGAGCTACAGGAACTATTTCCCTGCATATCAAAATAGACCTGACAAACCTCCCTTTCTCATACACATTGAAGGTTGTGCTTGTGCTGTGATAAAACTAAATGATTTCAATCATGAAATAAATTAAAATATCCCAAATGTATCCAGCCAGTCTTAG
Source organism: Hydrolagus colliei (assembly GCA_035084275.1). Taxonomy (NCBI): domain Eukaryota; kingdom Metazoa; phylum Chordata; class Chondrichthyes; order Chimaeriformes; family Chimaeridae; genus Hydrolagus; species Hydrolagus colliei. Next base: position 29,151,624 of record CM068745.1, read on the forward strand.
CTGTCAAGAGTTATCACACCCCCTGCCCAGCCCACCATCGGCGGTCAGGCTGTTAGTCTCACTGCCCCCACCCTCTAGAACTCCACCCATAGACCCTTCGTCTTGATTCCTCCCTTGCTTCCTTCAGGGCACGTCTCAAAATGCCTCCTCTTCGCTATTCGCTCCCCTTCAGACCCCCTTTTTGGGTCCAAATGCTTGACTGTCCAGTGCCTTGGGACATCTTTCCAACGTGAAAGGCACTGTACAAATGCAATTTGCTGTTGTTACCGCTCTGTAAAGTGTAGCTTTCCCAATTCCATGAAGGTGAGGATGGTGGATTAAAGAACACCAAAGGAATTAATGGGAGAAACATATAGACACAGACCCATCAGGACCACATCGTATGGAGACTGACTTACCTTGTGAAGTTTTTTCCAATAAGCCGAGTGATACACAAGCATCTAAGAGACGTTCTGTCCCATCTACTGATGCATCTAATCTCTGGGCAAAGTCCAAAGCCTCTAAACCATTTGAAGTACTCAACATATCAAACACTTTCAGTTTTGAAGCTGTGAATAAGACCTGTAAAACACAAAAACCAATAGCTTATTTTTGTTCATATTTTGAACCCTCCATTGAGCAACAATGGGATGATTCAACAACAACAACTTGCATTAATATAGCGCCCTCCACGCCCTCAAGTGTGCTTTTCTTGAAATTTAAAACAATTTTCATTCAAGAGAGCGGTGAGCCCTTCCACTATCCGTGATGGGCAAATAATAAGGAATGAGGAATTGGAAGAAAAATATCATTAAATAAATATATCAATAAAATTGACCTTGGAAGCTCCATTATGTTGCCTCATTTTATAAAAAAAAGGATAAATTTCTTCTAATTAACAGAAGTCAATTAAGAACTGCTCCATCTTACAATTTAGCACCTTGAAAGGGAGGGGTGTGCTACAGATTTTCCATAATAATAATCCTTGTATTCGATATAGGGCCTTATTGAGACATCTCAAAGCGCCGGCACAGACACGATGGGACAAATGGCCTCCTTTTATGTTGTAAAATTCGATGATTGTATGATACCAGTGTATCAGTCCACTATACCCTCAAATATAGTCAATTCACTTTCCAGTATATTCTGCACTGAAACGCTTTGAGACGTTTAGAAGACGTGAAAAGTGCTATATCAAATTCGAGGATTATTATATATTACTCAATTATTCAAACGTGCTCTTTAAAGTTTTGTCTCAAACCAACACTTTGGCAATTCTACTAATTCGGGTTTTGTTATTACTGAAGACACGTCCATTCACAAGGTTAATAATAAAAATAATGATCCTGGCATTTGATATAGCACTTTTCACATCTTATCGACATCTGAAAGCGCTTCACAGAATGTACTGTTAAGTGAATTGACTGTATATATTTGTGGGCGAAACGTGGCGGCCAATTGAGCACAGCAGTGTCCCACAAACAATCGTGGATTGAGTGACCAAAGTATTGTTATGTTTTTTTTAGGGATTAATAATCAGGCGTGTGGAGTAAGGAAACTTGCCTAAAATTTTGCCCCCCCTTCCGGGAATCAAACCTAGGTCTCTCGCTTGTGAGGTGAGTGCTCTAACCGCTGAGCTCCAGAATTCCACAACCACTGAGCTACGGGATGCCACTACTAACATAGCTTTAGAAATAATGTCTACCTGCGATGCTTTAAAACCATCAATAAGGTCCATGATTTTGTGCAGGAACTCCATGTTCCTTTCATTCGCCACCGATGCCATTGCCTGGTTATGGTGCAAATCCATCCCTGTCCCTGAAACATTGTTCTCGATTGTTTCGCTTGGAGGACAGCTGGCTTGGAACTCTACCGTTTGGTGGGCAACCAGTTCTTCCTCTGCCACGCCATTCCTCAAGTGGTAGACTGGCCCACCTGAAGAACCTTGAACCAGTGGAATAGAGTCAATCTTTGCATCCGGGCACATAGGCGAGTTGTAAATCTCTGCCAGCTTCTTACAGAAGTGATTCAGGGGAAATCCCACCACATTTAAAAAGTCTCCGTGAACACTCTCAACTAGCATTCCACCAAGAGCCTGGATTCCATAACCACCCGCTTTGTCCCTGTAAAGAGAGAGAGAAAACTACATGAAAACATCTTGCCCAGTCAACGAATCTGAGAAGGCTGTATCCATTGATTATGCAGTGATCATACTGATAAATAGAATCGATGGGTTTTATTCATAGACACAAAGACTTGATGTTCCTACGCAAGCACAAATGCAAATACCATCAAAGTGCCATGACAAAGATAGTACATGTCAAGACACTTAATAATAATAATAATCCTTGCATTTGATGTAGCTTTTCACATCTTATCAACATCTATATTTGTGGGCGAAACTCAGCAGCCAATTGCACACAGCAGTGTCCCCCACAAACAGTTGTGGACTGAAATGACCAATTTTTAGAGGGATTATTATTAGGCGTGTAGAGTCAGGACACTTGCCCAAGATTTCATCCTGACGTGCCTGGATACAAACACTTCTGCTTATACAGAAATATTGAGTCTTCAAGTTGCGAAACAAGGGGCATAGTCTTAAAATTAGAACCAGGCCATTTAAGAGTTCAGGAGCATTTTTTCACTCAAAGGGTGGAAGAAATATGGAATTCTCTACCCCAAAGGGTCATGGATGCTGGATCCATCCACACCTTCAAGAATGAGGTTGATACATTTTTGGCAGGTCGGGGTATTACAGGGAGAAAGTGGGAAATTGGAACTAAAAGCATTAACATTAATTGTTAGTAGAGATACTGATCAGATATGAACTGATTAAATGGGGGAACATGGTTGGAAGGGCTCCTCCTGTTCCTATGTTCCTATAAAAGTATGTCTGTAAATATGACACATCAAACTCAACGTAACAAATGTTTTCAGATTAATATTCTTAATAATCCTTGTATTTGATATAGCGCTTTTTACATCTTCCAGACATTTCAAAGCGCTTCACAGAATATACTATAAAGTGAATTGACTGCATATATGTGGGCGAAATGTGGCAGTCAATTGCGCACAGGAATCTTGCCCAAGGTTTCGCCCTGCCTGGAATTGAACCCAGATTTCTTGCTTGTAAGGTGAGTGCTCTAACCAATGAGCTACAGTACTCCAATATTGCATCTGATATAGTGCCTCATTACATCATCAAAGCATGTCAAAATACTTTGCAAGATTTTCCTTTCCAGTAAGCAGTAGTGATTGCTTATTTAAAGGCAAATAAAAATAATAATACTCCTTGCATTTGGTAACACACCCTCTCATGGTGTTGACACGTCTTAGCATCTTAACAAGTGTTTCATGGGATATACTGTAAAGTGGATTGATTGACTGTGAATTCTGTAATATGCATAACCCATTTTATGCACAGCAATATCCCACAAACAGCTATGGAGTGAATGACAATTTTTTTTTTGGGGGGTGAGGCCGAGTGGAGAGGGCAAGGGGGAGAATTATTATCCAGGACACTTTCTCTTTTTGAGTAGTGCCACGGGAAAGTTAACGTCTATGAGTAAATTGACTGTAAGGTTTCACCCTGCCTTGAATTGAACCCAGGTCTCTCGCTTGTAAGGCGAGTGCTCTAACCAATGAGCTAAATGACTCCACATTTATACAATCAATTTCCATTTCAACCACATTTACTACATAAAAGCTGTTTACACACAAAAAAAAACTCAAAATGTAGCTTAAAACTTCAAGTAAACATTGTCAAATATTTACATATTTGCTAAGTTTCCCACTGCCCCATCTATTAATATATAGTCAGTCCCTTATGGAAAGGGTAAACATTAACCTTAAAATACACTGGTTCTGGAATAAGATACTTAACAAACTTAATTCATAACAAAACAAGCATGCAAGTGAAAGAACATCATCATATTGTGATGGAAATCTTGTGCTATACAAATGTCATTTTGTTGTTGTTGCTATCCTCTATATAACCTCAGCATGACTGTGTAATAATAATCTTTGCCTTTGATATAACGCTTTTCACATCTTCTAGACAACAACAACAACTTTGATTTAGATAGTGCCCTCCACGCCAGATGGTGTCTCAGATTTACAATTGCGGATCCCGGGACCGAGCCAGGGGCAGGGGCAGAAAGGTGACCAAAAGCACGGTCGAAGAGAAAGGTCTTCATCTGTGACCTGAAACTGGGAAGAGAGGGGGCGAGGCAAAGGGAGTGAGGAAAGGAGATCCAAAGCCTCGGGGCTTAGTGGCTGAATGCACGGCCGCCGAGGGTGGAGCGGAGGATTCGGGGGACCTGGAGTAGGCCAGACCCAGAGGAGCGAAGGGAGCGGGTGCTGGGTTGGTGGGAGAGGAGATCAGAGAGATAGTGGGGTGCAGAGGAATGGAGGGATTTGAAAACAAGGGTGAGGATCTTGAAGTTGATCGTCTCTGGGATAGGGAGCCAGTGAAGTCTGGCAAGGACTGGGGTAATGGGGAAGTGAAGCTTAGAGCGGGTGATTATGCGGGCGGCAGAGCTTTGGATTAGCTGGAGTTTGTGGATTGTGGTGGAGGGGAAACCAGAGAGGAGGCCGTTGCAATAGTCCAGCTGAGAGGTGACAAAAGCATGGACCAAGGTTTCAGCGACTTTTGAGGTGAGGGATTGCCGGAGACGGGCGATCCGTCGGAGGTGGTAAAAGGCAGTGCTGGTAACGGACCGGATGTGGGGGAGGAAGGACAGTTGGGGGTCGAACCTAACGCCTAGGTTGCGGACAGGTTCGAAGAGTTTTTGCAGGTCAGGAAGGTGGAGGTGAGAGCCATGTGAATGGAGACGTTGACGAGAGCCAAAGAGTATGGCCTCCGTCTTGTCGACATTCAGCTGCAAGAAATTTGCACTCATCCAGTCCCTGATGTCTGAAAGGCAGGCTGACAGAACATCAGGGGACTGGAGGTCGCAAAGTGAAGTGGAGAAATAGAGTTGCGTGTCATCTGCGTACATGTGGAAATGTGCCCCATGTCTGCAGATGACATCCCCAAGAGGGAGCGTATAGATGAGGTAAAGGAGGGGGCCAAGGATGGATCCCTGGGGTATCCTACAGGTAACTGGGTAAGAGCAGGAGGAAAAACCGTTTGTGGAGATGTACTGCTGGCGGTTTGTGAGGTAGGACTCGAACCAGGTGAGTGCGGTCCCACTGAGGTGGATGATGGGAGGACAGGCGGTGGAGGAGGATGGCGTGGTCAATTGTGTCAAATGCAGCCAACAGGTCCAGGAGGATAAGGAGGCAGAGGGAGCCCTGGTCGCAGATAGAGAGGATGTCGTTTGTGACTTTCACAAGCGCAGTCTCTGTACTGTGGGCAGGGTGGAAACCGGACCGGAGGGGTTCGAAGAAGGAGTGGGAGGAGAGGTGAGCGCAGAGATGTCTCAAAGTGCTTCACAGAATGTATTGCAAAGTGAATTGACTGCATATTTGTGGACGAAACATGGCAGCCAATTGTGCACAGCAGCGTCCCACAAATAATCATGGATTGATATGACCAATTTTATTATTGTTTTATTCCTGTACACACAGCCCAACAGATATTAGCTACTGAAAACAAATTAGGCCTTCCTAAATGTATGGATATGCAAGACAGTTGGTATCTTCATGAAGGCAGAAGAAAATTGGGGGCAGCACAACTTGCTTCACAGTAGGGAACGACGATATATCGATATATTGCTAAAACCCGATATGATTTCCATATCGATATGCCGATATAGACATTTAAAAAATATTGATATATCGAAAAACGGTATATCGAGGTAAAAAATCAGGATGCGAGCACAATCAACTACAAGACCCAGAATGCTCATCTCTATACACAATGCACAGACCGAGGTGCAAAGCCGCCATCTTGTATTCATAGTCCTCGAATACAATATACAGGTATGCAAGGGGTGGGGCGAGAGAGAGAGAGACTGCTGGGGGGGTGGGGTGGTGAGGGGGAGAGAGACAGCTGGGGGGGGATGAGGGGGAGAGAGACGGCTGGGGGGAGGGGGAGATAGACGGCTGGGGGGGGGGGAGAGGGGGAGAGAGACGGCTGGGGGGGGGGGAGAGTGGGAGAGAGACGGCTGGGGGGGGGGGAGAGGGGGAGAGAGACGGCTGGGGGGAGGAGGAGAGGGGGAGAGACGGCTGGGGGGAGGGGGAGATAGACGGCTGGGGGGGATGGAGAGGGGAGAGAGACGGCTAGGGGGGGAGAGGGGGAGAGAGACGGCTGGGGGGGGGAGAGGGGGAGAGAGATGGCTGGGAGGGAGAGGGGGAGAGAGATGGCTGGGGGGGGAGAGAGACGGCTGGGGGGGGGAGAGCGGGAGAGAGACGGCTGGGGGGGGGGGAGGAGAGGGGGCGAGAGACGGCTGGGGGGCGGGGGAGAGAGACGGCTGGGGGGGGGAGGGAGAGAGACGGCTGGGGGTGGTGAGGGGGAGAGAGACGGCTGGGGGGGGGGAGGGGGAAAGAGACGGCTGGGGGGGTGGTGGGGGAGAGAGACGACGGGGGTGGGGGGTGCGAGAGAGGGACGGCGGGGGGGGGTGGGGGAGAGACGGGGTGGATGTGATAATATACAGATAGATAGAGATGGGGGGGGGGGTGTGAGAGAGGAGAGAGGGAGAGAGACAAAGAGAGACACAGACAGAAAAACACAGAGATGGAGAGAGTGAGAGACACAGAGAAAGATATTTACCTCCTGAGAAGATAGGCCCTGAATGCGCACGCATGCGCAGTACGAAAAAACTGAAAATATTGCTATTTCGGTATATCTCGATATGAGCCAACCGATATATCCATATCTGGAAAATTCCCATATCGCCGTTCCCTACTTCACAGATAAGGTTATTAATTTGGGCACCTAATGCATTCATTCATATCAAAAGGGAGTTATGTCAGAATCGAGCCAACCCTTTGGCAATCTCAGCAACAACAACAAAATTACACATTGGGAAGGCATTCCAAGGCACTGACAGTCAGGGGTCAGGACCTGAGCATGGAGGAGGGGCAGAGGAGGGAGAGGGGTGGGAGGACGGCTGAAGGCACGGTCGAAAAGGAGGGTCTTGACACCAGTCCAGTTTCTGCCAAGGTACTGGTAATAACAGCCCAAACAGCCTGCCTCATTGGCAGGATTTGGAAGGGCAGACTATTTTTTCCCGCTCAGTAACCGTTATCCCTGCAAAACAAAGCCTTATTGGGTAGGGTGGTCTGAACAGAACAAGCACGGAGAAAGACAGCCCTCTCTCAATGGCAAGCTATATGTGGTTTTAGCTGGTTAGACTCCAGCAGTTACCCAAGACAACCTTTGCCTAATACTTATTATTATTAATACATTGCAGAAATAGGTAAACAAGATGTGCATATCTTGGGAATTTCCATGTGTCGATGGGACACATGGATCTGTCAGTTTGGTTTGGATACTGTTAGAGGAGAAAATGGTTATGTTATATTTTCTGTTGTAGAGTGTGAGGTGACAGGGTCGATAGGTAGAATAAACACCATTAAAGTTCGAGAACTAATAGTATTCAGAATGTCAGTATACTGTAATTTTACAAATCCAAGAGACACCTGAAATAGACCACACCCTATTACGAGAAATGCAAGGTGAAGCAAAATCACCAAAGATACGCATATGGGAAAACCATAAATGCACCAAAACAGCTGAGGGGTTGTGGATAGGGCCGGATGAATTACCAGTATTACCAAAAGCATTGTTTCCCATAGCGGCTGAATTGAGCCATGGTAAATTTCGTGTCTCAAAAGGAGGGATGGGTATCTATGGTAAACAGCAGATATACAACCTTTGGATTCTCTTCTTATACAAACATTTTTTGTAAGAAATGTCTCACATGTTTACAGAACAACCCGCAGGGAGGGATGACATGTCCAAAAGGGAAAATTCCACTCCCTTCTGAACCATTTAGTTTGTTTATTCCAGTATTTCAATAATGCTGTACTGTTTATGTTAATCATGATATCATTGATAATGATATGCTGTAGTTACAGATGCTAAAATAAGTTGCAACAATTGATGTGGTGGCATTGTGGAATAAAAGGGAATTGTGAGGATTTTGATGATGGTAATCAGTTTGACCCACTCGAGGTGGGAACTGGACATTCTGGTCTTGTCTTACATTGACCAAAAAGGAAATTGTAAAGACTCATGGACTTATTTGCTGAAACAAAACTGACTCTATAGACTTTCGAGGACATTTTACCAGTGAATGGTCAAAACGAGCTGTTGAATTTCTCACTACAGATTTGGATGCGTGACCAAAAAGGTCTGAGTTTGAGAACAAAGAAGACAAGTCTAACCGATCTTTGAAAAAAAAGGAGATATTCTACAATCAACACAAACTGTACTACGTTTTTAAACAAAAGTCGATTCCTAATCACAGCCACTGTATCAATCTGCTTAATTAATTGTACTGAACTGTACTACACATGTCTTGCTCTGAACTGTACTTCTCATGTCTTATGTTTTTGTGATTTTATAATGTCTTATGGTTTTATACTTTTCTGCTTACATGCTATTTATGCCGAGGGCTGCGCAAGAATGATACAAAAGGAATTTACAACTTGCTAAATTAATACAGGCGTAGTTCGGTTGTGAGAGATCAAAAATTGTATTTTCTCACTCTCAAGGTGGGGTCTGTTGGGTTATGGAGGTACTGTACTAAAAATTATAGGGTTATGGAGGTACTGAACTAAAAATTATAGGGTTATGGAAGTACTGTACTAAAAATTATAGTTAGTTCCAATCGGGCACCAATTAAAACAATCTATCCACAACACAGGCACAGTCAGCAACCTTGTGCAAAAGGGAGAGAGACAATTAACAAAGGCACAAAGGATTGTACTCATTTGGGAAATTGCCAAGTGAGTAGCAGGAGAGCCATCTCAAGGTCTGGGAAAAGAAGGGAGGCGAACAACTCCCTACAACTCTGGCCTTTAGATAGTCTGGTTTTGACATTGCTTCTGGACAATGTCCAAGTGATCAACTGGCCGAGTTAGTTATGGTGGAGTGTGTAAGGTTATTGGAATTGAATGCTGTTTTCCTGTTGTGTTGTACCCTTGATTCGCGGGCCTTCAGTTTCTCTGCTCCCACCTTATGGAAAGCCATCCCTCAATCCCTCCGTTTCGCCTCTTCCCTTTCCTCTTTCAAGGCCGATTTGAAGATTTTCCTCTTCGATCGTGCCTTTTGTTCCACCCCGAACTCTTTTACCTCCCCTTCGTGTTTCACCCCTTCCCAAACACTCCCCTCCCAGCTCGGGTCACACGCCTCTTGTTTAGCGCCTTGGGACGTCCTCCCGACGTGAAAGGCGCTATATAAATGTAAATTGTTGTTGTTGTTGTTGTTGTTATGATTGTAAAAATGTTCCCAAGTACCTTAATGCTGTCACACCAAGAATGTATAACATTACTGAAGGAGGATGATGTATATCTACAAGACGAAGAGGATGACCTCCATTTAAATCAACTGTTCCCCAACTAACTACTGCAAATTGTAACTCATGACGTTTCCCCCCAAAAAACCGTTTGTCGGATTTGTTCCCCAACTAACTACTGCAAATTGTAACTCATGACGTTTCCCCCCCAAAAAACGCTTGTCGGATGGAGGGTTTATACTGATGCAAAATACTGTTGTATGTAAAAGAGGTTGAGCGACAAGTTTATTGAAATATCATAAAAAGGAGGGAATGTTAGAGGAGAAAATGGTTATGTTATATTTTCAAGAAACTTGTTTTGTGGCAGCATGTGAGTAAAAAACAATCATTTACCTGATAAATTATTTAATTGCTTTGTTTTGAATAAAATGCTTTACTAACATTGTTAGCAAGGCCACAATCAAAATCAGATTAGTTCGATTGTTGACCTAACTTTTAATGAGCATACGTAATTTTTAGCGCCTTGGGACGTCCTCCCGACGTGAAAGGCGCTATATAAATGTAAATTGTTGTTGTTGTTGTTGTTGTAACCATGTTGGTTATTATCTCTTCTTTTGTAACTGATTAATGAGATGAGTAAGAATGAACTAACACCACAAACTATGCGGACACGGCCTTGGGGTACAACGGAAGAGATAAGCAAGAATAATGAATGTGTTGAACGGATTGTGTAGGAGACCAAAGGGTAGTTTTCTGGATGTGTACGTGATTAAACTATAATTGGTTTAAGATAAGCGAGAATAATGAATGTGTTGAACCTAACGGATTGTGTAGGAGACCAAAGGGGAGATATTGGGGCTAGTAATTGCCAGTTTCTGGATGTGTAAGTAATGAAACTATAATTGGTTTAAGAAAGGGACTACCCCTTTCTTAAGATATATCTCTTTTTTCTGTATAAAAGATGTGAAAACACTGGACACGAGGTCCTTTGTCTGCCTGAGAGACAACTGACCCTATGAGCATATGAGACTAATTGATGACTTATATGCATGTAGTTGAATAAATCGTTTTTGCTAAACCTACCTACCTCTTGTTTTTGACTGTATTGACTGACTATTTTCTAGTTACAGATTGTCTAAATTCGTGAATCTAACAATACTCTTAAACACGATGATGGGGTTCCACTTGTGTTAAGACACCCAGTTGACCAAAAATAAGTTCCATTCCACACTGATGTGGTCACTGAAACTAATACTAGGATTTTGCTCGCTGTCCTAATCTGACATCATAAAACATTTTCATCTTTCCCTCTCTTAGATGGATATGGTACTCAGGCTGTTAGAAAGGACTCAAGCATACGCTATATAGCTTTCTCTGTCTCTCTACAATAAAAGCTTTAATTACACACAATCTTTTCTAAAATGGAGGGTTTACTACACAACGTTTCAATGCGGTTTTCTAGTTTCATTTAGAGTGTAAGGTTGAACGCACATTGGCTCACCGCTGTGTATGTAATCCCACAGAAGTTCCTCAGACAAATCTGCAAATTTCACTTTTGTTTCTTCATAAAAGTCAATGATTTTGGTCTCGAATTGGTTCTCTGAAAAGGAATAATAATGCTTACATTGAGTATATCGCCTTTCACAGGAGGTCGTCCCAAAACACTAACAGGATGTACTGTATGAACATAACATTAGATAGCTCATCTTCTGAATGAGTTTAATGTGTGATGCGAGTACAGACCTAGAATAATTTACAGCTCTTACAAAATAATAAAGAGAAAATGCAGCACAGTAGTTTAACAATGGAACCTTTTCACAATCTGCATGCACAAGGCAAAATCAATTTGCAAGCACCATTTTGTTTTTAATAATCTTTGCATTTGATATTGCGCTTTTCACGTCTTCTAGACATCTGAAAGCGCTTCATAGAATATACTGTAAAGTGAATTTGTATATTTGTGAGTGAAACGCAGCAGCCAATTGCGCACAGCAGCGTCCAACAAACAGTCGTGGATTGAAATGGACAATTTATTATTATTGGGGGTTTTTTAGGTATTATTATTAGGCATGTGCGTGGAGTAAGGAAACTTGCCCACGGTGTCGCCCTGATCTGCCTTGATTCGAACACAGGTCTCACACTTGTAAGGCGAGTGCTCTAACCACTGAGCTACAGGAGCTCCGCAATAGGGCCGTTCTCTCCGGGTAGTGTTCCAAAGCATAGTAAAAAAAAACTACCTTTTCCACTGTAGCACTGGATTATTGCAACCCCTGTGAATACACTGTGTTCTTTATTGTTCAGCCTAGAGAGAAAATAGTTTATACATGAGCACCACGGGAACTGAAGAATGTGCATTTTTATAATGCCTCTTCATAATATAATAATCCTTGCATATGATATAGCCCCTTTCACTTCTTCTAGGCGTCTCAAAGCACTTCACAGAATATATTGTAAAGTGAATTGACTGTATATTTGTAGTCAAAATGCGGCAGCCAATTGCGCACAGCAGTGTCCCAAACAGTTGTGGATTTAAATGACCAATTTTATTATTGTAGGTTTTTTGGACAGACAATTATTAGGCATGTGGAGTAAGGAAACTTGCCCAAGGTTTCGCCTTTTCTTTGCAAATAGTGTCAGGCTTTCTTTACCGTTTACCTGGACAAGCAGACGGAATCTTGGAAAGCTCTTAACACAGCGCTACCCAAAGGTGAGAATGCTACCAATTATAATAGGTTGAATGCATCCAGATTATCGCCAAGCATATTTGGGTGACACCCTTGTTCTTTTTAAATATAGTAAAAGTTTGGCACCCAACCAACCAGAATAATCAACCAACCAGTATCTCCCAATATAATTCACCATTCCAGCAACCGGATCTCATACCGTAGCCATCCAGGACACTCGCAGTATGCTCATTTGGCACATACTCACGTATTAAAGTTACCGAATGCTGGAATGCTTTTTTACCAATCATTTTACCAAGTGTGCTGGAATGCTTTATTAGTAAGTATCCATACAATATTCTGGTTATTATTTAGTCTATTATTAATATGGTATGTTTTAAAATATTTTTTGTGCAGGATTTTCGGCAACTTGCCACTTGAATATCCGGCATATTAAAATAACCAATACCGGTCAGGTCCCGAGGGTGCCGGATAATGAAGCTTTTACTGTAGTATAATGGGATCTTTAACATTCACCTCACTCACTAGATGACAGGACCTTGGTTTAACTTCTAATCTTTGACCACGCCTTGCCACCTTTCTAT